>CM072530.1:33958057-35158057 GCA_036898165.1 Silybum marianum
ATCATTATTCCTATTGTTGTGAAACCTAGAACTGTCGTACCTCGTGTTTCCGCTTTAGCGAGGTGTGACAATGAGCTATCTATCTCTTTCTTCAGTTAGGTCTTCGACCGGCGCTGAAGGTTCTTTTGGTGTGAGTGTTGTCTTCAGGTCTTCTAAGTTCATATAGTGTTCCTGAGGAGTTCAGCAATCACTGAGTACAATTAGTGTTTACTCTCGCTGAATTTGAACAATAACTAAAACTCGGATTGTGGTTAGTCTCGCTACCTCTTTAGTTGTCGCCCCCTACTTGCTCATTCGCAATGACTACCACAAGAAAGTAGCCTCTATCTCTAAAGGGGCTTATGCACTCCACGACTTTCTTATGTTATGGCGAAGACCGAATTTAGCTTCCAACCCTAGTTAGCAATATTCAAAAGTCCTTTCTCCTTTTTTTCTGAAACTTAAATAGAAAACTCTCCCCATGGGACCAGGGTTTGAGGTTGTCATACCACTTTCATCCGATATCTAGTTTGAATTCTAAGACCCTCTTTATGAATTCTAAGGCCCTATTTATGCTCTCAAAGATCGGCTTTTACAGAACTGAGATTCCATAGGCCGAAACGAAGCCCTTTAAAGGTAGAATTAGGAGTCGAAGCCATGCGTTTCGCCCGATTGCTATTCGCCCTTTTTAGCACTAGACTGACATTCTCATTTCTCTTGTTCAGTTCAACGAAAGCCGGTACTAATCAAACACAGTTTAGCCCTATGATTGAATTGCGATAGTTGGATTCCCTCTTCCTGTAGCTATGACTGGCAACCCCCATAAGTCAGTTTTTACTCCCTCTTTTAAGGTCGAGCCTATAGAAAAGTAAATTGGTCTAGCTAGTTATCACTTCTACCCCTATAGTTATAGCAGTACTGAGGAATTCCTCTATCTTCTTTAAATGAGGAGAGAGAGTACTCATTCCTCTCCCTCTGGTCGAGTGGCTTCGCTCCTATAAGCTAGTTCTCACTTCCGAGCTCTAACTCCTTACTTTCTTTCCCACTGTAGAACTCGAATCAAAAGGGGAATCTCCCCTTGGTCTGCTTTCTCTATCTGGGGTTCATTCTGTTCGTACACATCTTATCCTTCTTTCTCAACCTTCAACTTCTTCCGATCCCCTTTAAGTAGGATGTGCGATCTGGAAGTGCGATCTTTAAGCATGAAGTGCGATATGGTATTAAGTTATAGTAAAGAATATTTAATTATAGTTTTGTTGTTATTTAATTAAAATATAGTCTTTTATCATGATGTGTCATTTTAGAAATTGGTTAGAAATTCTTATAGTGGAAGGCAATTTGTATATGATTTCTAAAGCTAACGTGACACATCAGAAAGTGTATTAGTAAACTTTTAGAAGTACGTCACCAAATTGCATGCAATTTGTCCTAAAAAAAATAATAAATGTACATTTTTGTTTTCTTCAAATCTAATCTCAATTTTACTGGCTGTTATTTTTTGTTGCTATTATTTTATTCGAAAAAGTATTTTTCTTATGATGTTGATGTTCCAACCTTTTAGATTATATCCCTTGGTGGTTTACAATCTATCGTGTTGCATTGTGCATGTACACAACTAGTATATGTTTATTGAGTGAAGTGTAGTTGGATGGTAGCGGGATGGTAATTGGATTGGATCGATTCGATTTGATTCGATTCTCGTAGGGCATCTAAGAATCGACAGATCCAATTTAAACGTTGAAATTTTGGGTCAGATACAATCCAATTATAGCTATTTGGTTTTAATAGGATTAGGTGACCTTTTGGACCCATGCACCTAAATTCTAGAATGGCCTTACTAGAATGAGGTCACACTATGTGAAGAGAACTTGTTGCTCTTTGCCTTTTTAGTATATCCCATTAAGAGGTGAGGTTTGGCGATGGAATGTATGCAGACGTGACATCTACCATTCAAAGACTAGAGAGACTACTTCCGTGAAAACCTGTTACTTGTAATAACCGTGCAAAATAAATAAAAAGCTTCACAAAGAAATAGCAAAAGGTGATGGTGCACTAAAACCGAAGATGAAAGAATAAAATAAAAAGATAATATAATCTAGTTAGAAGTAAACATCATACAAACATAAGTAGTCTAAAAACATATAAAGTAAAGTGCCACAACAAATAATGACCAAAAACTAGCACTTGAGATTCTTTGATTCTAGAGAAAGATAAACTTCATGAGATCGATTGCCTTCTTTTAAGTCTGAGAATAGAACTAATTCTTTTTTCTTTCTCCTTTCCTTCTCTATTTTCATTTGGATCCAGCTTCCCTTGAAATAATGTAGACTTTTTAAACTTATTCCATCCTAAAATCCAACCATTCTGCTTTTTAATAATCTTTTCACAATTTTGGTGTAAATTTATGTAGTCCCTTTGAAGATCTTCGATTAGAACCATTATTTTCCCCATTTCTACTTTCAACATTTTGATTTCCTCTTTAGGAAATGAGCAATTATAGTCATCTTGGTCTAGATTATCATTGTTTGTTGCTTGCTGGTTTGTGTGCATTGTTGCCCTCAACTTTACTTGCTCTGCGAACAATACCTGATAATTTTTGATTAAGAGTTAATTTATTCATATATAAAGACGTAAAACTAAAATATGACTCTAACTTTTATTGGTTGTATTTTTAGAAACCTCGACTAATCCTATTGGGCTCTAAAGATAACAGCCGAAAAAATCTTCAATGACGCTAATGAGACTCGAATTGGAAACTTGTAGGGAGGAGCCATAAATACTTATTGGTTCGGACTTGGTAAGCCTCTTATAAGTGAAATATACTTATCTTGTCAAAGATGATTTTTTTACAAAGACTTTTATCATGTTAATTTGCTAACCGAGAATCTTACACTCTATACAAGTCCTCGAGTTAGGGGCGAACCTATTAAGGGTTGAGCGGGGTCCCGTACACCCGGTCACTCAATCATCACAAGATGGAAAAATATGAGACGTTAAAGGAGTGCACCCACTTAATCATGAGCGTTCCCTTAAATTTTGCAAACCAAATCATTATCAATAGTTTGAAGTAGGCAAAATGGTTATTGTAAATCAAGTAAAAATGTCGCCTTCAATAGGTCCTAGGTTTGAGTCTCACATGTAGCAGGTGATCAACTTTCTTATTTTTTAAATGATGTTATAGAATTTAAAAAAATAAAAGGGTATCCTAAAATATTTTTGAAACTAAAGGGACTAAACTGAAGTTTTAATTAAGCATCTCCAAACAATGAGTTTTCTATTCCCATTTCTTGTTAATATTGACTTGTTAATCAACCTAGGGTTTTTTAATTTATAGTTAATTCTAATATATAGTTAATTTTAATTTGTAAAACGTTTTATTTAGTAATAGAATCTATATCTATATATATATATAAAAGAGAAACATTTAGGAGTCCAAATGGCATCTCCTTTGGAAGTCCATGTGGCATTTCCTCTTTTTTTGATTTTTTTTAATGTTAATTATGTTAAAGACTTTTATGCCCCTATATGAAATAATGAACTTTTTATTACAATTGGGTCATTTTGGTCATTTTACAATCTTTTTAATCAACCTTTAACCTCCAAACCCTTTAACTTCTTGAAGACTTTTACTTTTCTCATTTCTTAATCCATCCACAACATATAACCCTTTACTTTCTTCATCCCTCAATTTCTACATTTTGATTCATGTTTGTTTCTCTTCTCCGTCACTTAATTTTTTTTCATTTTGTTTTTGGTTTGTTTTTATTTGTATCAATCTCTCTCCATCCCTTAACTATGTATCTATATTGTTTTTCTTACCAATTACCCCAACCGGCAAAGAAAGATATACACATTGATTAAATCAAAGTAAACCTATTCAACTCACAATTTGTTCATTGATTTGGATTTTTTATCATTCTTGATACTTCTTGATGTCCGAAAGAAGCTACTACTAATTTCAATTTATCGGTCAGTCATATTAGTTTTCAAATAATAAATATCGAATGTTACAAACATATCATCAACTTAATCTATCAACCAATATGTAAGCTTAATGTTGTTATCAAAAATCAACTTTGAAGTTTAAAAATCCCTGCATTTTATAACATACATTATGCTTCAGGTTTGTGATCGGAGTGTATAATTCCAAATCATTGTTTTTTAGTATCAAGGATGTCTACATCTCTTAGGCTATAATGTCAAGTCTCTTGGGGGCTTTTTGGTTGGTTTTCCATAAAACCTGTATGGATTAAGTTGTCTGTATATGTGGGAAAGCTTTTTGTTTGGGACGATCTTCTCATAGATGTAAGGAACATGTTGTTTAAGTGAGAGGGGCGGGTTTGAAAAAACTTAGCTTTCTAGATAAGGCTTCCCCCGATGTTATTTATACATTATACTATTACTTTTCACCACCATTTGACAATCTAATACTGTATCATAATTATGGTGATAACTTTACCACTTCATATTCAATTCAAATTTATCGATGTTTGTCATATCAATCAACATCATTGCATTTAGTTTTATTCTTATGATTTGCGAGTAACCGTCTCAGTTTTTTTTTTTTTTTTGTAGAGGAATTGAAGGTTTGGAGTTCTTGATGGTGTAAGATTTGGTGGTTGAAGGCGCAGTTCAATTGCGTATGATTAGAATAGAAATTGTTAATTGATGGTGCTAAATACTTTGTTATTTATAGTTTGTACTAAATCTTATATTTAATGGGATGTTGACACCAAAATGAAGGAAAAACACACTATGCAAGTTTTTCCTTAAACAATGCATTAGTTTTTTTCAATTTTAGATTAACAATTTTTCAAGTTAAGGGATGGGTGGGGAAACATTGTTTGTTACCGGTGATAGTCTTTTTCTTTCTTATGATTATGCAACGACAATTATTGCTATAGAATTGTGCAAATGAGTAGTGATCGGTTATTGTTTTGCTAATAAATAATTCTATAGCATTCTAAAATCGTAACTTCAACCACAAATGTGATTTTCATTTTGATTTATTTGTATACTTATATCACTTTATGTACGAATTTATTTTTATTTTTATTTTTATTTTTATATATCCTTATTTTATTGGTTTATCTCTATCTGTTTGTTAACGATTTTATAAAATCTTTTCATTATTCGATTGATACTCACAAAATAAAAAATACTAGCATTACCTTTCAAACGGTTTTATCTTTGAACTCTAATACCAAATAAGAAACAAGGAATCAAAATTGTTTTTTCAACTTATATTAATTCAAATACACTATTTCCATAAATCATTTTCTACAAATCTATTTATACTCCATCTAAACTAAAAAAATAGTATACATGTATG
Source organism: Silybum marianum (assembly GCA_036898165.1). Lineage (NCBI taxonomy): Eukaryota > Viridiplantae > Streptophyta > Magnoliopsida > Asterales > Asteraceae > Silybum > Silybum marianum. Next base: position 33,963,369 of record CM072530.1, read on the forward strand.
CCAACATAGGCTTGAAACCAATTCCTATAAGTTAAATTGGGAATAACAATTTTTAAGTATATAACATTTAATGAATATAGAAAATAATTATTTATCTTTTTACAAAAAAAAATTAACATGATATATGGTCACCGCGCGCAATGCGCGGTTGGAAACACTAGTTTTATATGTACAAGAAAACAAGATCAGAAACCTAGAAGAAAGGTAAAGGATATTGAAAATCAAGTTTTAAAATTTGAGAAGTTTTACGAAATCAACCAAATAAAACCAACTAAGTTCTTCGGAATCAACCAAAAAACCGATTTTTTTTAAATCAACCAAAAAAGTCTCTTATCAGGCAAAAAAAACATAAAAATCCCTCAAAATCAACCAAAAATATAAAAAAATCTCTCAAAATGATGGAATTATGTTATGAACACATCAAGTATTATCGAATTTAATGCTTTTCATTTGTGCCCCGTTCATCTAATTTTTACTTAAAAATATTTATCTTAAGTTTTTCATTTATGCGTCGTTCATCTAAAAGCATGAATCTACCTCTGCCCTGGGTGCACGTGATGCCATTTTATTGACTTGTAGCAATAGAAAGGCTTTTAGAGGTCTATACAAGTGCACCCAATTGAAAATTGGTTGTAACCTAATGGTAGTGTTATTTCATGTAGTATTATATGTTCAAATGTTAAAATTACTTTGGTTGTTTTTAATGGTTTTGGCAACAACAGAAAAAGAAGAAAAAAACCACTTGGCAATGTTGCAAGAAAACCCATTACATATTATTTTTAATGACACTTCTACATGCAATTGATTAATATTTTATTTTATTGTTTATTCGAAATCTGTCTCTAAGTTAGTATGGTGACTCTAATCCAGGCACTTATCAGATAAGTATCACGTTCTTTACTTACCGGATAAAATCATTGGTTATAATAAAACAACATGATTTAGATTATACTATTTTGATAATCCAAAATCTTACCTAGTAACATAAATGAGAACAGTGGCTCCTATCAAATAAGCATTTGTTTGGTTTATGCCGGTAAAGACCCTTTTAGGGTCATTTGCCGGTTGGAGTGACACTCACAGTTATTTTCTTATAAACTTGAGATAAATGAAACTGATGTACGAAAGTTACGAATAAAACTAATCTCTCTCAAAATCCTACTTCCTATTTCGTTCCATCGATGAAATTAAGATATCATATTTTTATTTCAAATCTATGTCCACATTCTCATTTATATATATAGGCTAAGGATCGTGGTGAGAAGTACAACTAAGGTGAAAAGCGTAAGAAGAGATCTAAGCTCTTGATCACTTTTAATCTAATATACATCCATGAATTGTGATATAGAAGGGAGTTGATCCGGTGCATCTCATGCTAATGTGTATCTAAGGGCGGAGATCGTTTCTTACGTTTCTCACTGGAACCCACCCCTATATATGGTTGGGTTCTGGTGAGAAGTGAAGTTATGGTGAGAAGAGTAAGAAAGAATCTCCGCCCTTTGACACATATTAGGATGAGATGCATGGAGATGAGATACACCGAGATGCACCAAATCAATCCCGTATCAAGCACAATTTATAAGTGGGTTTGAGATTAAAAGTGATCAAGGGTCAGGATCTCTTCTTATGCTTTTCACCTTAACTTCATTTCTCACATGATGTCATGCCTATATTATAGAGGGAGGTTAGAACTTTGCATTTTTAAAGAAACAAAGTAACATTCTTAGGATCACATATGATGTGGGTCCCACACAATATAAAATAATATCTGATTCAATGGTGGACCCATTGAATCAAATATGATTTTATATTGTGTGGAACTCACATCATATGTGGTCCTATATAATATTAAATCTTGTGGACCACTTTGTAAATTTAAAGGAATAAAGGAACATCTTGTGGACCACATATGATGTGGGTCCCATATAATATTAAATCATTTCTGATTTAATATGATTTAATATTAAATCAGAAATGATTTAATATTACGTGGGACCCACATCATATGTGGTCCACAAAGTGTTCATTTATTCCTTTAAAAATGGGTGGTTCTCGTATGATCCCTCCCCTATATATATATAGACATAGGATCGTGTGAGAAGAAGAATTAAGGCGAGAAGCGTAAGAATATATATCTGAACCTTGATAACTTTTGATCTCATACCCACCAATGAATTGCGTTTTAGAAGGGAATTGATCTGTGCACCTTATCTTGGTACATCTCATCCTAATATGCATCCAAGGGTAGAAATCTCTCATTACGCTTCTCATCTTAACTCTCCTTCTTACCGAAACCCAACTCTCACTCTAATCAGATAGGTACCTGCATGACTGTTCTTAGAGGCAGGCGATCATTTTGTGCAGCATGTGTGCATGCATCAATTGAAAGCTTCTGACAATCCATGGCTCTGCATAATCTTCTTCTCTCATGTTCTGACAGGGCTGGATGTGCCTGCACGTTCAACAATAAATGATGGTTTTCATGGTTAAAATAAGATGTCAAAAATATCAAAGTATTTTAATAGCTTGTTTTATAGAAAATTAAATTTAGAAGATAAAATCAGTATTCATCTTAGTCTTACAATGGGTATATAAAAAGTTTTCGGACGTCTTTACATGTTTTTAATTTGAAGCATTTTGAAAATAAAACATCCTATTAATTTTTATATGACATTAACCGAAAGTTAACATCCTATTAACTTAAAAATGTCATAGTTTGGTTTGCAGAATTCAAAAAGAATAGATGGAATTGGAATAAGAAATTACTTTGACCAAATTCCTTAACGTTGTTTGGTCCACAGTATAATTTGATTGGATTCCATCGGATTTCACTAAATTCCATAGTTGAGGGATATGATCATTCATTGGTATATGTGAAAGATTTTGAATTCCATTTCATGGCAAATGTAACATAATTTATAATTTTCATTTAGAAAGACAAAAAAATTTAATCACCACTCTCTCCCCACACCACCCTCGTCGACAACATATATATCTGCCACCACCACCGCCAATCGCTGCCACCACCACCACCATCAATTAATATTATCATTCCACCACCGCTACCGCTACAGCCACCCTCACCATCACCACAATTTTTTGCCGTCATAGTCGCAACTCACCCCCACACCCTACTCCACCCACCTACACACCACCACATCACTAACGTTGTCGACACAATTGTCACCCTTCCCCGATAAACGCATATTTCTATTTTTCTTTTGTCATACTCCATTCCAATTCCTATCAACCAAACACGTGATCAAATTCCATTCCAATTCCTTCAAGGTCAAATTTCTTTGATGAATTCCATTCTAATTCCTATCAATCAAACACGCGAATAAAACACCTCCTTAAACATTTTTTACGTCCTTTGAACCCATGTTTATAGCGGTGCAAACACTTGACCCCTTTCTACTCGTTATACGGTGAAACCCTCCTATCTTCAAGGGGTCTTCTAGAGAGTAATATGATGTGTATAGTTAGAGTCCCACATTTTCCCTATATATGTTGGAACCTCTTTTTGTCTTCTTAAAAACCGTTTTAGATAATAATCTAATGGATTCCACGTATTCTCACAAGTTTCACATACCTCACAAAATGATAAATGTGAAAGATGGATTGGAGGGTGCTCTAAAAAACCAAGAAATAAAAAAACCGATCACCTTGAGATATATATCGATTGCTCGGTAGAGTCCATCATCACACGGTCGGGCATTATCTGGTATGGTTTCAGCGATCACTTGAAACTTGGTGACCGAAAGGTTGGGGTCGCCGGCTATTTCGGCAAGGTAATTATCTAAAAGCTTACTAATGCTTGATTTCCCATGACTTTGTGTTTGTTGTTGTTTTTGTTCATGCATCAAATAATATTCCAAAATCCTTTGCACGACATCTACGTTGAATATAGTCTGCTCTCCGCTCGATCTGCACCACATGTTAATCAATATGTACATCAAGTAATATGACAAAATATTACAGAAATGTGCATATTCTATAACCGTTAAGAGTCATGTATAGGCTACGCTTTGATTCACGCTAATATATATGTTGGAAGCCCCTTAAGTCCTCAACGGATCTTTTGGGAAGTAATATGAATTGCGTTCCACATATTAATTCTTACTTTGTATTAGAGCCAAAAATTCTATCATCTAGGGTATCTAATCCAGGACGTGACACTTTCTCATGGTATCAGAGCTAGGGTCTACCCATCTGGGACGTATGTGCCCGAGAGTACTCTACACTTTGGAAATTTTGTAGGGAATGTGTTAGAGTCATTGGGTAGATTTGGATCCTTTATCCTCGATATATCTTGTAATATGGATACTTTCAACCACAAGGGTGGTGCCCAATTGGTTTGAGCTTTGAGCTCCAAAAGTTAAAAGTATCTGAAGGGGTCCCAGGTTTGAATCCAATTAAGGAGAAATAAAAATCCCCTTGTGGCCATGGAGGTTCAAGTTCAGTGACTCCAAGTTCAGTGACTCCAGGCTACCAGCGAAGAGGTGGTCGACCTGGGATTAGTCGGCTCGCATAGCGAGTTCGATATCCAGGTTAATAAAAAGAAAATACGGATACTTTCAGATGCGTTCTAATAAAGTACTATACAATATCTATCTACAACATCATATCTAAAAGCACTACAAATAAATTGTTAGAATGAATTTAAGATACTGAATAGGAACAAAAAATAAATTATAATGTTATCCATTTTCTGACACTAATAAAAAGTGTCATTAATACGAAAAACTAATATGCCGACACGAATTGTCTTTGCAACATAAACTCCTAGATTTTTAAAAAATGAACTACAAAAAAAGCCTAATAGGACAATTTACTTCTTTTTTATAATATTGGACAACTTTGTGATAAAACACATTTTTAGGTAGTCTAACTTCTTCCTAACAACTTATTGTAACAAACTATCAGTTTTTTATCTTTTAAACATAAAATTTTCATTAAAGACCACTATAAAAAAAATTGATTTTATAGGACGAATAAAATGTTAAGAGTGTCATAGTAAAATACATCATTACAGTTATTTATAGGAGCAAACAAAAATATTTTACCTAAAAACGTTACAATAGATTTATAGAATCTTTTAATAAGTTTTTTTGGAACATTTTTAAAAGAAGTGTCGTATTCGTTATTTAATCCTACACTATTTGCAAAAGTGTTTTATAAACACACAACTACCCTATAAAAATAGGACCTTTCTTAGAGTTGTCCTACATAATAGCTAATACGACATCTATTTTTCAAAAGTGTCCTAAAAAACTTGTAAAAACGTTCTATAAACTTATATTAGTACTATAAAGTATTATATTAGGACGCTTACTTGACTTGGTATCCTTCCTCTCCGGCGGTATGACCAGGTATCAGCAGATCGTAAATACTCGCATCTTCCATAACCATCCCGACTCTTTTCTCGAGCTCGGAAACTAAAGCCGGTGACACTGCATACACCATTGCCATCTTCAACATCCACAACAAAAACTTGCAGGAAATACTTTCTTTCTCATGAGGCAATATGCTCACCAACCTCTCTATAATCGTTCGTTGATCGTGATTCTGCTCGAATCCCGTTTCTAGCTTCCGACCCTGCTGAATACGCCATTTCAGCTCGTTTTTTCCATTCTGATATCGTTTCAATCCTTCAATCTCTCCATGATCAGTTTGTAGCAACCATTTTTCTGCATATATCATGATACAAGAACCCAAGAAATCTGATCTCAACCCTTTCAGCATCATTGATGCTATAATCCTCATAAAATGATCGATTCTCAGAGTGGAAACATCGTATTTCCACTGGTTTTGTTCGATTTCAGAAGCCTGAGCGATGGAATCACAGCATTTTCTTACGATCTGGAGGTTTTCGGCCCACTGGGAGAGAGCTTCACATGACTTTAGAACCGTGATCGAGTCCTTCCATGAAGAAAAAACAACCAAAGTGAGGAAAGATTCGGTTTTAGATATAAGGTTTCCGTCTTCTACTTCTTCGGTCATGTCTAGAAACTCCGCTGCACATCGTAATGGAGCTGCGTTTTTGGCGGTTAAAGATACTTGGAAACCGTAGCAAAATTTCAGCACGGTTTCAAAAGTTTCCGCTCCTCCGGGAAAGTTTTGTAAATTTAGCTCATAACCATCTTTCATTATCGAAGTCCGGAGATCAATCTGGCCCAAATAACCACATCTTGAAAGCAGCGGAAACTATTCAGAAAACATCGATCAAACGAAAAGTAAATTAGCAAGTCATGTTCAAACCGACAACAAAGTGTGTGTGTGTGTATATATATATATATAATTCGTTAATTACCTTGTGAACGTAAAATGTGATGTCGTCAACTTTAACCGATAGATCCGATGGAAGTTGAGATACGGCAAACCTGCGGGAAGTTTCAAAAAATCAGTTTATTGACCGTTTAAAAAAAAGGTACCATAGTACGGTTGTTACCATGAATGACCCTTTTTTTCGAAGTTTTCGGCTGAAATTAGCTTTGTGGGAACTAGCAAGTCTTGTTGGTGGATTTCAGTGACATTTTCATGGTTAATCTCAGGGCTATGTGTTTGAGCCATTGGGACACAAAATAGTTCATGTAGAGTTTCTTTGGATGCTTTAGATTTTATAGGAAGTTAGGGTGTTTTTGGTAGCGGGGATGATTGACGTACGGGTCTGAAAAGGACCAATTAAAACAGAGAAATCTTAAATTATCGAACCACGTATTTTTTTATTATTTTGTATTTTTTTTTTAACTAGCTTTAACTTATTAGCTATAGCTACTATTTAAGAAACGTATTTAATTAGTGTATCAGCTAACAGCTTATCAACTACCAACTACCTTATCAATTAACATTTAGCTTATCAGTTAGTTTGCTAAGCATAACCTTTTAGAACCAAAGTGGATACAAATTTGAGCTATTTTAATTTAAAAATTAAAAATCCTAAAATGAAGTCGTTTTATGGTTTTTGAAAAAAATAAGGTTTGGATTTCTGGCATGCAATTTTGATCCGGATCAAATCTAGGAATTAGGGATGCACAAAAGAAAACGGATCCAAAAGAAACTTATCTGTGGTTGAGGTCATGGGGATGTGGCAAAATATCTCATCTGTCAAGGGTTCGATTTCAGATATACACAATAATTATGTCCGTTGAGTTTATCATAACTGAATCCTTTCGATCATAATTTGTTAGGATTAGTCTGGACATAGGCCGAGAAACCTTTAAAAAATATTCTAATTTCATGTTTTATAATTTTGAAGATGTTAAATAATATTATATTTCTTCAATTTCTGTATTTGATTTCGGATGAGTTGGTTTATGGGAATAAATATAGAGAAAAAAAGTTTGTGGTGTTGAAAGAGTTGGTTGGTTGATCATGAAGACAATTGAATGCAACAAAGAGAATGTTTGGACATTAGCCCACTAGAGGTCCCTTCATGTGATGTGTAAGCAAACTCCACCACTATATTACTTTGTGGCTTTCATACCTTTTAGTACGTTTGGGTTTTGGAGTAATTATTAGTACATGAGAGTGTAGGGTAGGCATGTTCTTGGTCCCAAGGGTTAATTCCTAGAAGAGGGTTGAAAACAAATTGAATGCAAACGTATTAAACTAGTGTTAGACATCATGCGTTGTACGGTAAAAATAAAGTGTTGTTAAATTTTTTGAAGCAAACCTAGAAGAGGGTTGAAAACAAATTGAATGCAAACGTATTAAACTAGTGTTAGACATCATGCGTTGTACGGTAAAAATAAAGTGTTGTTAAATTTTTTGAAGCAACTTAAGTGGTTTGATCTTCAACGTAGTAGATATTCTTTTTTTTGAAAAACAAATATCAGTTAAATAATATGTTAAAATAATAAAATATAAGTTACAGAAACACTTCGAGATTCTTTCTTATAATTTTAGTTTATATAAAATGAAAACGAAATGTTTAACTATTACATTAAATATTTTGTCATGTAAATAAAAAGATAACTACTTTACCCAAAATTAAATCAAAATTTGGATGAACATTCAAACTACATCTTATATTTTATATAGATGCTTGTACTTCTAACTTTTCATTTTTATCATCACTGTGGGATAATCAAGAATTCACCACAACTTCACCATTTAGAAATATTTGATTCTTGTTGTATCGTATCAACATCCCAAGCAAATATAAGAGGGCGTTTCGTTTCCATTTCATAGTACCCTATTTACAAAAATAATAGAGAATGAGATTAAGAATTAAAAAGATTAGAAAATAACTTTGGTAAATACTTGATTCTTGTTGTGTCGTATCAAAATCCCAAGCAAATATAAGAGGGCGTTTCATTTCCATTTCATAGTACCCTATTTACAAAAATAATAGAGAATGAGATTAAGAATTAAAAAGATTAGAAAATAACTTTGGTAAATACTTGATTCTTGTTGTGTCGAATCAACATCCCAAGCAAATATAAGAGGGCGTTTCCTTTCCATTCATAATACCATATTTACAAAAATAATAGAGAATGAGATTAAGAATTAAAAAGATTAGAAAATAATTTTGGTAAATACTTGATTCTTGTTGTGTCGTATCAACATCCCAAGCAAATATAAGAGGGCGTTTCCTTTCCATTCATATTACCCTATTTACAAAAATAATAGAGAATGAGATTCAGAATTAAAAGATTAGAAAATAACTTTGAAGCCCAATGCTAAAGAAGGAAAAAATCCCAATAGACCAATGAACATCGATATCTTGAAAACCATGTGGAAGATTACTAATATGGAAAAATGATGACCCATGTTTCTTGATACATACTTTTAGCATCAATGCATAAATATTTTAGCATAACCTTTATCAAGTTCATTGATAAATAAACAAAAAAGATACTTATCTTTTATGTTATTCATATGCTTAAATTTTTTTAACTTATTTCGTCAAGGATTCATATGCCACTTTATCACATAAAAAAGATTCATACGCATACATAATTTCAATTTTAGTGTGAATGTTTTCGATTAAAGAAGAAATATTATACTTACATCAGCAAAAATCCATATCATGATTTGTTTTCTTGAATGACACCTCAAATTAACAAAAATACAAATCGCTTCCACAAAAACTGAATAGAGAGGAAAAATTGAGAGATTAAGTGAGATTATTATGTTTAAAAATGTTACCTTATTTCATCAAGGATTCATATGCCACTTTATCCACACAGATGCTTGTATAATTACAACTTTAGTATGAATGTCTTCGACTAATAGACGAAATACTATAATTACATAATCAAAAACCAATACCATGATCTGTCTTCTTAAATGACGCCTCAAATGAACAAAAATAGAAATCGCCTTCACAAAGTTATAACTGAACAGAGAGAAAGAATTGAGATTTTGAGAGAGATTATCATAGATGTGTATATGGAGAAGATGAAAAATTATAACCGAAAAGAGATAAATAATGAGAGTTAAAAGAGTAATTGTTAGAGGAGATGAATAGTTTGGAGTAGGTCTTAAATGTGAATATCAAGAATAAATAATAAATTTTAAGGTGAAAGATATTTGATAAAAGGAGAAAAAAGATAAACCAAATTCTAGCTTTGAGAAGATGTCACGTCATTGCACTAAGTTTCTTCTTTAATATATACTAGTGTTGGGCTCGTGCGTTGCACGGTGTGACGATAAATTTTTTTATTAGAGTATTAAGCCGAGTTAAAATGAAGAGCAATTTCTCAATTAACCATTAATGAAATATTAAAAAATAAACATGTTTTCTTAAGTCATTAATTTGCATATATTCTTATGAGTAAATTACGGATTTGATCCCTGGGGTTTCCAAAATGTTTTGGATTTAATCCCTACAATTTGTTTATTATAAGATATGTAACGCCCTAAAAATTAGAACAAAATTAAACCGAAAGTAAATGCGGAATTAATTAAAATCACCCAACAAGTGGGGTATGAGTATGGGAGTTTACATCAAAGCATGAACATTAAAATAACAACCTATTAATCTATACTATTCGGAATATAGATTACAATGGGTGTTACTAATATCCTCAAAATAATATACTATACTCCAACTATGTATATACTCTATGAGCTTATCTCCAAAAAGGTGTCCTCTCTCTCGACACATCAACCCGCCCTTCTCTAAAGAGCCCCATCAAGCTGCTTACCTGCTAAACCACATTTTAAAAATCAAGTGTTAGGCTTACGCCTAGTGAGACAAACAGTTAAATGGATAAAATAGTTAAAACATTTACAACAAAGATACGGTGCATTTTATCCCATTTAACTTCACTTGAAATAACTCACTCTTAATAAGTAAGGATCTTTTATAAACAATCGGAGGAGATCCGATATTACCATTAGTCGTGACGGAACACAAGGTAGGCCACGAACCAATGTTATGGAGCGGCACATAAAGGTTTGGTAGCCATTGACATCAACCACAATACAGTCTTTAGTCATTTGTACACATAAGCTCGAGCCTCAAGAATTGCACGCTAACCACAATGCACATTCCGAGAGTGTGAAAGGATAGATTGGAAATTACACAATTTATCGCAATGCCTATTTCCAATTTAAAAGTGGGTTCATCCTATCCTTCACAACATTAAAAAAATACCGACTCTTATGCCTATGGATCCATATCATACTAGTCTAATAATCAACTACATCAAACGAGACGCATTGATAGTGTTTCAAACACTGAAAATATTTATATAAATGATTTCCTTGAAAAACAAGTTTTACCAAAAATTAGGTCAAACTATTTTAGTTCCAAAATCAGATATTTTCTTATCAAGAGACATTTACAAGTAATATGATACCATCTAAAATGCCCATTTCAAATCCAAGATCAAAATCCCCAAATTTCTCATTTTGATCTAAAACCTCCAAACTTAGCCAAACACATAAATACTTGAGTTTATAACCTAGAAAGAGTAAATAAGAACATTTATGACAAGTATTATGGTTGTAAAAGGTTGGATTTGAACTCACAAGGCTAAGGTTAGGAAAACCCTAGTATTCTCCCTAAAATGGATGAAAATGGTGGAACTTGGTGGAGAAGATGAAGAACACACTTCTTGAAGCTTGAATCCCAAATCTCTAGCTTGGATGATGAGTAAATGCACTTGCGTTGGTGGGAATATGGAGTAAATGCTCAAAGGTTTGTGGTTGGTGAAGAAATATAGAGAGAGAATCGTGTAGGTGAAATGTGTTGGTGAAAATGAGATGAAAACCCACTTAAATGCATCACCCAACATAAATCCAGAGTCTGACACCAGATATGGATGCTAGTTACGTTCGTAACTGGCATTGGTAACTCAAGCGGCTCCATCTTGACCAAACAGACTCCGGCGCTAGTTGTGAAGCTAGTCACGTTTCGTAACTGGCATTGGTAACTCACGCGGCTCCATTTTGACCAAACAGACCCGGGCGCTAGTTGTGAAGCTAGTTACGTTTCGTAACTGGCATTGGTAACTGGCCCTAGCCAAACAGAGGCTGATGCCACTTAGTGGCGTGGGTTAGCTTTGAATCGGCAGAATCGGCCCCAGCCAAACAGAGGCTAATTCCACTTAGTGGCGTGGGTTAGCTTTCGTAACTGGCACCGGTAACTAGCCCGAGCCATTTAAGTCACCCCGAAACTCCCAAACTTGATTTCCGACGCATAGCTTCGATCTTTTTCATCAACCAAACTAAAACCCGATTAAAATACATTTTTTTTAGCATCAAAATCATTTTATCTAAATTTCCGGGTGTTACAATCCTCCCACCCTTGAATTTAATTTCGTCCTCGAAATTTTACAAATTAACTAAACATGATAATTTCCTTATGGCGAAGCATTTTTGATTTCCTCTCTAAAATTGCTTCCGGTTCTTCCACACACCGGTATTGTCGACACGAATTTCCGAGAGAGGAATTACACTCCCTTCTTCCGCTAAGCACTTCCTCAAATAGCAAATGTGGAACGTGGGATGTATGCCGGCCATTTCCGGTGGCAAATCCAACTTATATGCTTGACGTCCCACTCTTTCCAAAATCACAAACGGTCCAAGGAAACGAGGACTAAGCTTTCCACGTTTCCCAAACCGGATAATACCCTTCCAAGGAGACGCCTTTATCATGACACGATCTCCCACTCGAAACTCCATCAGTCTCCTTTTCTTGTCGGCATAACTCTTTTGACGATCTTGAGCCGCTTTCAAACGCTCTCGAATCTCTTTCACTTTATTTTCCGTCTCTTGGACAATCTCGGGACCGGCAAATTGCTTCTCTCCCGCCTCTAACCAACATACCGGAGTCCTACACTTCCTTCCATACAAAGCTTCGAACGGTGCCATTCCGATACTAGAGTGATAGCTATTGTTGTAGGCAAACTCCATCAACGGTAGATGTGTATCCCAACTCCCACCAAAATCGATGACGCACGCCCTAAGCATATCTTCAAGAGTTTGAATAGTCCTCTCGCTTTGGCCATCGGTTTGGGGGTGATACGCGGTACTTAAATGAATTCGAGTACCTAGTCCCTTTTGTAGTCCTTCCCAAAAGTTAGAAGTAAATCGGCTATCTCTATCCGACACGATAGTCAAAGGCACACCATGCCTCGACACAATCTCATCCACATATAACTTTTCCAAATTATCTACGGGGCCGGCTTCTCGCATTGCCAAGAAGTGATCACTTTTCGTCAATCTGTCCACCACTACCCATATGGCGTCGTGATCCTTCAAGGTCTTTGGCAACTTGGTCACAAAGTCCATAGTGATGTGTTCCCATTTCCATTCTGGAATTTCCAATGATTGGAGACTTCCATACGGCCGTTGATGCTCTGCTTTGACTTGCAAGCAAGTCACACATCTCTCTACATATCTAGCCACATCTAACTTCATGACAGGCCACCAATAAGCCAACTTTAAATCTCTATACATCTTAGTGCTACCCGGATGGATGGAGTACTTAGACTTGTGAGAATCTTCCAATAGTAGTTCTCGATTGCCCCCAACCTTGGGCACCCAAATACGTCCTCGGAAGAGTTTCAGGCCACGATTATCTTCTGTTAGCAACAGATGTTGCTTTACCATCACTTCCTCCTTCAAGTTTTCCCCCAGTAGTGCTTCTGCTTGAGAAGTCTTGATCCGGTCAACCAAACTCGACACTATGTCAATTTTTGTGAGCACGGCTCGCGTCCCACTACCATACTCCTTCCTACTTAAAGCATCCGCTACCACATTTGCTTTACCCGGATGGTATAGCAACTCACAGTCATAATCCTTAAGTAACTCTAACCAACGTCGCTGCCTCATGTTTAGTTACTTTTGATCAAATACATACTTTAGACTTTTATGGTCGGTATAGAAAGTACACTTGGTACCATAAAGATAATGCCGCCACAACTTCAATGCAAAAACCACCGCGGCTAGTTCCAAGTCGTGGGTAGGATAGTTCCTCTCGTGCTCCTTAAGTTGTCTTGACGCGTATGCAATCACTTTGCCTCTTTGCATCAATACGCATCCTAAACCCGTCTTTGATGCATCGCTATAGACCACAAAGTCCTTAGATCCTTCGGGCAAGGAAAGGATGGGCGCTTCGCATAATTTTCTTTGGAGAGTTCGGAAAGCTTTCTCTTGCTTTTCGGTCCACACAAACTTCACGTTCTTTTTGGTCAACGCCGTTAGTGAAGATGCCGTCTTGGAAAAGTCTTGAATGAATCTTCGATAATAACCCGCCAACCCTAAAAAGCTTCGAATTTCTGACGGACTCTTTGGCGGTTCCCAATTCATCATTGCTTCAATTTTGGAGGGGTCCACTTTTACTCCGGCTTGTGTGACAACATGACCCAAGAATTGGACTTCCTTCAACCAAAAGTCACACTTGGAGAATTTAGCGTACAACTTCTCTTTTCTCAAAACTTCAAGAACTTCCCGTAGGTGTTGCTCATGGTCCAACTCATCCTTAGAGTAAACGAGTATGTCGTCGATAAACACAATCACCGACTTGTCGAGGAAAGGTCCACATACTCGATTCATCAAGTCCATAAACACCGCCGACGCATTTGTCAAACCAAAGGGCATGACTAAAAACTCATAGTGCCCGTATCGCGTCCTAAACACAGTCTTCGCCACATCATCCTCTCTCACCCTTACTTGGTGATAACCCGAACGAAGATCGATCTTTGAGAAGCAACCCGCTCCTTGGAGTTGATCGAAGAGGTCATCTATCCTTGGGAGTGGGTACTTGTTCTTCACGGTTGCTTTATTTAGCTCTCTATGATCAATGCACATTCTCATCGTGCCATCCTTCTTCTTTACAAATAAAACGGGTGCTCCCCATGGTGACGAACTTGGTCTCACAAAACCCCTCTCCAAGAGGTCTTGTAGTTGTGACATAATTTCTTGCATCTCGGATGGTGCCAATCGGTGCTCTAGCTATCGGAGCGGCTCCCAGTACAAGGTCAATACGAAACTCTACTTGCCTATCGGGTGGCAAACCGGGAAAGTCCTCGGGAAATACATCCGGAAACTCACTAGCAACTCGAACATTTTCGAGCCTTTTCTTTTCTGACTTAGCATCCATAACATACGCTAAGAATGAAGGACATCCTTTGGTTAAACATTTGCGTGCCTTTGCCAACGTCAACAATGCTATTTCGACTTTCCTTCTTTCCCCGTACACCACCACACTACCGCCGTCGGATAACGGAATCCGAATCAATTTCTTGGAGCATACTATTTCGGCATGATTCTCGGCCAACCAATCCATTCCTATTATAACATCAAATCCCCCTATTGACATAGGCATGAGATTTACCCCAAATTTATTCCCTTCGATCTCTAAAGTGCAATATTTGAGAACATCTCGAACTAGGACTTTCTTACCATCGGCTATTTCAACAACGTAAGCATCCTCTAAAATTCTAGAAGTCGTATGGAGTCTTGGGTAGAAGGTGGAAGACACAAAAGAAAAAGTGGCACCAGAATCAAAAAGTACATGAGCGGGGACGGAGTTAACAAGGAACGTACCCGATACAACGTCCGTCGCCGCTTTAGCCTCATCCGCGGTCATCTTGAAAGCCCTTCCTATAGCTTTAGGGGCGTCATCTTTCCTTCCTTGGTTTCCTCCCGTCCTTAGCTTTGGGCAATCCCTTTTGACATGCCCCGGCTCCTTGCATTCAAAACAAACGAGTCCCTTGACGGGACAATTCAAATCGATTGTGCCCCGTCTTCCCACACTTGAAACAACCTTCGGAGTGGGGTTGACACGGGCCGTGGTGCTTGTTCTTACATTTCTGACACCACCTAGGCTCTTGCCTAGAGTTGAACCCACGGTTGTTGTTGTTGTTAAAGTTTGACTTCTTGGGAGGCATGGAGTTGCCCTCCCACTTTCTCTTCTCTCCAGCTAACCTCCTTTCTTCTTTCCCCAAGTCGTAGGTATCCTCAACCATTTGAGAATGGTCGATGGCCTCCTTTACAGTAGAGGTCCTTGCCATTTGAACCATTCCCATCATGTCGTGAGGCAATCCCTTTATATAAGCTTTCATTCTGTCCTTTTCTGTTGGAGCTGCGTGCTCCACAAGGTTCAACTTCTCCACAAACAACTCGGTATACTCCCTCACAGTCTTGTCCCCTTTCTTGAGGGCTCGGAATTCATCCACAATCCGATCGATGGCTCTTTAGTTGCAATATTCCTCCAGAACATTCGCCTTGAACATCTCCCAAGTAAGCATCGAGATAATGACCGGGCCAAGAGTTTTGGTGGTGATGTTCCACCAAGTTAAGGTCGCGCCTCTAAGCATCTGTGAGGCGAACTTCACCTTCTGTTTCTCTTCACACTCGCTCGAGCCAAAGGCTTGCTCGATCTCCTGTAACCAATTCATGCAAACCACCGGATTAGCTGTTCCGGAGAATTCGGGTGGTTTTGAGCATAGGAAGGTTTTGTATGAACAACCCCTTCCTACCCGCCTTATTTCCGTCACGGGTGTCTCATCGGTAGCAGGTACGGCTCCATTTCCTCCGGAACCCACTACTGCGTTCTCGGCAGTCGCTTCATGCCTTCGTTGACTGGCATCTCTTTCTTCAAACATTTTCAGCATCATTTCATGCTGTTGGGCAAACGCAGAATTCATTGCTTGCACCATACTAAGCCTGAGCTCATCTTGTGAGCCTGCTACTACCATGGCGGGACCAATCCCGACATTAAGGTTCACTTCCGGCAGCCGGTCAATACGAGTTGGTGATCTCCTAATAGTAGTAGGAATCGGAGGTGGTTGTGTAGCTTCCGCTGCCGCTTCTTGGTCGTAATACTAGTCGCTGCTGTCTCGATCTCGTTCCGAGATCTCGTACGAGTGTTCACCATCTTAGTCTGTCAAGATGATAGAACAAGAGTAAGACAAAGCTAACATAAATACATACAATACGTTCACCAATCGTTGCAACAATAGTAAAATAAGCATACTCAGAATACAATGCACCCAAAATAGCATTAGCTACGTGATATCTTGGATATATCATATGCACAAGAATCCCTATTACCAAAGTCACATTTCATGTTTAACGCATTTCCGTCGACTCTAAAGCTCCCTTATCTCAAGAGTGTCTACCAATTCTCACAATTCAATACTTAAAGTCTCAGCTTAAGTCTAGGCATCTTAAGTTCATACCTAGTTCGCTTAAACTAGAGCTCTGATACCAACTTCTAACGCCCTAAAAATTAGGACAAAATTAAACCGAAAGTAAATGCGGAATTAATTAAAATCACCCAACAAGTGGGGTATGAGTATGGGAGTTTACATCAAAGCATGGACATTAAAATAACAACCTATTAATCTATACTATTCGGAATATAGATTACAATAGGTGTTACTAATATCCTCAAAATAATATACTATACTCCAACTATGTATATACTCTATGAGCTTATCTCCAAAAAGGTGTCCTCTCTCTCGACACATCAACCCGCCCTTCTCTAAAGAGCCCCATCAAGCTGCTTACCTGCTAAACCACATTTTAAAAATCAAGTGTTAGGCTTACGCCTAGTGAGACAAACAGTTAAATGGATAAAATAGTTAAAACATTTGAAACAAAGATACGGTGCATTTTATCCCATTTAACTTCACTTGAAATAACTCACTCTTAATAAGTAATGATCTTTTATTAACAATCGGAGGAGATCTGATATTACCATTAGTCGTGACGGAACACAAGGTAGGCCACGAACCAATGTTATGGAGCGGCACATAAAGGTCTGGTAGCCATTGACATCAACCACAATACAGTCTTTAGTCATTTGTACACATAAGCTCGAGCCTCAAGAATTGCACGCTAACCACAATGCACATTCCGAGAGTGTGAAAGGATAGATTGGAAATTACACAATTTATCGCAATGCCTATTTCCAATTTAAAAGTGGGTTCATCCTATCCTTCACAACGTTAAAAAAAATACCGACTCTTATGCCTATGGATCCATATCATACTAGTCTAATAATCAACTACATCAAACGAGACGCATTGATAGTGTTCCAAACACTGAAAATCTTTATATAAATGATTTCCTTGAAAAACAAGTTTTACCAAAAATTAGGTCAAACTATTTTAGTTCCAAAATCAGATATTTTCTTATCAAGAGACATTTACAAGTAATATGATACCATCTAAAATGCCCATTTCAAATCCAAGATCAAAATCCCCAAATTTCTCATTTTGACCTAAAACCTCCAAACTTAGCCAAACACATAAATACTTGAGTTTATAACCTAGAAAGAGTAAATAAGAACATTTATGAAAAGTATTATGGTTGTAAAAGGTTGGATTTGAACTCACAAGGCTAAGGTCAGCAAAACCCTAGTATTCTCCCTAAAATGGATAAAAATGGTGGAACTTGGTGGAGAAGATGAAGAACACACTTCTTGAAGCTTCTAGCTTGGATGATGAGTAAATGCACTTGCGTTGGTGGGAATATGGAGTAAATGCTCAAAGGTTTGTGGTTGGTGAAGAAATATAGAGAGAGAATCGTGTAGGTGAAATGTGTTGGTGAAAATGAGATGAAAACCCACTTAAATGCATCACCCAACATAAATCCAGAGTCTGACACCAGATATGGATGCTAGTTACGTTCGTAACTGGCATTGGTAACTCACGCGGTTCCATCTTGACCAAACAGACTCCGACGCTAGTTGTGAAGCTAGTTATGTTTCGTAACTGGCATTGGTAACTCACGCGGCTCCATTTTGACCAAACAGACCCCGGCGCTAGTTGTGAAGCTAGTTACGTTTCGTAACTGGCATTGGTAACTGGCCCTAGCCAAACAGAGGCTGATGCCACTTAGTGGCGTGGGTTAGCTTTCGTAACTGGCACCGGTAACTGGCCCCAACCAAACAGAGGATAATGCCACTTAGTGGCGTGGGTTAGCTTTCGTAACTGGCAACGGTAACTAGCCCGAGCCATTTAAGTCATCCCGAAACTCCCAAACTTGATTTCCGACGCATAGCTTCGATCTTTTTCATCAACCAAACGAAAACACGATTAAAATACATCTTTTTTTAGCATCAAAATCATTTTATCTAAATTTCCGGGTGTTACAAGATAGCCCCCAGAGTTTCTATTTTCGTAATGTTTTGGTCCCTATCACTAACGGATGTTAAACGAGGGGCATTCTGGTCATTTCTTATCTTTTTATCATTTTCTAATCTAAATAAATATAAATCATATTATAAAAATAATTTATATTATAGTTAGTCTTAGAAGATATATTTTACATATTATATATATATATATATATAACACGAATTGTTGTAGGTCATCTCCGGCGACCCCCCGCCCCCCCACACCTCATCTCCGGCGACCCTATAATCTCCAGCGACGCCATCATCTCAGGCGATGGCATCATCTACGGGAATACTAGATTGTCATGGCACTTCTCCTAATCCTTACTATTGCTTCATTTCTGGTGCCGTTTTCATCATTGGGGTGGGTTTGGGGTCAATTTTTTGATCCAAATGCTTGTTTGGATTTCGATTTCTTCTCCTAATCCTTCCTATTGCTTCAATTCCATCGGTTAATCTGTTCTTAGGATTTGATTTTGTTTTTTTCCTTCAAAAATCGCAATATTGGCCATTTTTTGCGATTTTCATATCTGTTCGCTTGAGGCTGTTTTGGTTTAGTTTGGAGGGCTCTTGGAGGTTGTTTATACTTCCTCAACTGGTCTGGAGCTTCAATTCCATCGTTTAATTTGAGTTTGGGGTCCGATTTTAGATTTTTTGTCCATTACGGTGCTGTTTACGATTTCTGTTTGAAATCGTGATTCTGGATTGTTGCTGCTTGCTTGGAAGCTGTTTGGTGATCGATTTGTCTCCCCTAACCCATCTTGTGCTTCGATTTCTAGGGATTTTCAATTTTACAAATTCTGATTTTGTGATCTAACAGTAAACATGTTGTTTGTTCTTGGGGGCTGCTGTATTTATCTCTTGAAGGTTTCTGCTATTTGTTGTTGTTTGTTATGGTTAAATGTGGTAACAAGGGTGGTTCTAAGGGGTGGAGGTCGGAGTTGAGGGAGGAGGAAGATGGGGTGCCGACGACTAAGGTTTCAGGGGTGGAAGCCGAAGTTTAGGCTGGAGCTAGGGGAGGAGGAACCTGTCGGCGGTGAGGGAGGAAGTGGATGCCAACGATGAGCGATGAGGTAGATGTCGATGGTAAGGGAATAGGAAATGTCGACTGTGAAGGGAGGTTTATATACCCCCTGTTTCGTATATATATATATATATGAATTATAAATATAATATTTTTTTATATTATATTGTATAATGTATTAGTTATATTAATTTTTTAAAGAAAAAACACAAAAAGAAGAAAAAAAGACCAAAATGCCCCTCATTTAACGGATGGGAGTTAACATCCGTTAGTGATAGGGACCAAAACATTACGAAAATAGAAACTCTAGGGGCTATCTTGTAATAAATAAATTGAAGGGACTAAATCCAAAGCATTTTGAAAACCTCAGGGAACAAATCTGCAATTTAATCTATTCTTTTATATATATATAGGCTCCTTCAAATGTTAACTCAATTATTTGTGTTAACCGTGTTAACCCATCGTTCACTGGTGAACACGATGCTCGTATACTGACGAATGGTGTTCACCAGTGAGCGAGCATGCATGTATGGAACCATTCGTTCACTGATGAATGGTGTTTCACCAGTGAACGAGCATGGTGTTCACTATGTTAACACTTGAAGGGGCCTCTATATATATATATATATATATATTTATTTATAACATTATTGTAAAAAATATTATGTCGTATACACCAATGCATAATTTGAGTGGATTTAACCTGTAATGAAGATGACAACACTCAGTGAGATGTTATATGAGTAGAAAATGAATATGAATGAAAAATAAGAAAATTGTATAAAGAAAAATAATGAAAAAATAGACCTCACCATTGTCATTGTTATTTACTAATTTTATGAATTCCAAATAATGAGATTCAAATACAATTGCACTAAAAGAAAACTCATTGAATCAAGCAATCAAAAGATGTCATCATAGTAATAAATTTTCATTTATATATATTGATGATTAAAAAAATAATATTCACTTTTGAATTGATTACAGACTTTAATTATTAAAAAAATAATAAATACATAATGTAACATTCACTAAATAATATTTCATTTTAAATGAAATAATTGATCCTACATTTATTTGATTCATCTATAATTTTATTTTACACTATTTCATTGTATAATTTTATAAATTAAATTAAATTTCAATATAAAAAGTTATAATTTATAAGCATTCTCATATTACTAAAAAAAATAAAAATAAAAGTTTATTTGATAAAAGTTTTGATTTATAATTATTGTTATTTTACAAAAAAAAACTAAAAATACAAAATAAAAATGATTAAAGACTAAACTAAAAAAATTTAAAAATAAATAAATAAATTTACATAAAATTTAAAAAATTAAAAATTAAAATTTAAAAGTTTAAATTATTTTGATTGTTGAAAATAAAAGTAAACAAATTATTTTTATTAAAAGTATTGGTTTATAAATATTGTTAATTTATTAAGAAAACAAAAAAAAGTTAAAATAAATTTTAGTAAAAGTATTAATTTATAAGCATTTTTAGTTTACTAAGAAAAGCAAATTAAAATCACAATAATTATTAAAGATCATAATTTCTATAAAATACAATAATTAATGTTGTCATGTTAAGTAATGATAAATAAATAAATCCATTTAATAAAAGTGAATAAACAATGTTTAAAAATAATTATTATAATTTTAGTATTTTTCTTGAATTAAGGATAGATTAAATAAAAAAGATAATTTAATTAAATTCAATATAAAAAGTAAAAAAAATATATAACATGAAAGGTTTACCTCATTAAATTCTACATTTAAATTAAAAAAAACTCAACATCTATATATATATATATAAAGGAGAAACATTTGGGAGTCCATGTGGCATCTTCTCCTCTTTATTTTATTTTTCTTTTTTTAATATATATTATGTTAAAGACTTTTATACCCCTGTATGAAACAATATGTTTTTTTATTGCAATTAGGTCATTTTGGTCATTTTACAACCTTTTTAATTAACATTTAATCTCCAAACCCTTTAACTTCTCAAAGACGTTTACTTTAATCATCTCTTAATCCAGCCACAACATATAACCTCCTAAGTCCTAATGTTTATGATCCCTTTTATTTTTTCTTAAATTTTGAGTTTTTAAAAGGGTGAATATGTTGATGACATTTTTGTCCCAATATCTAAGTTATATCGTCATTAAAAATAATGGTCTTTTTAGTAATTTTATACACCCATTGTATTTTATGTTAATTAACCATTTGTTTTCCCCTTTTTATGTTATTAAATATTCATTTTCCATTATTTATGTTGATTAATCATTAATTTTTATTGCAATTTATGTAAATTAATTTTTCATTTAGTCTTTTCTTTAAGTTACTAACCATTTGTTTTCCCTCATTTATTTCAATTTCTCATTCACTTTCTCCTATTTAAGCACAAGGGATTTTTTTAACTTTGTTGTCGTACATACCTCTAAACCTCTCTCATTCTAACACATTTTCCTTCTCTAGATTCATCTTGTTAAAAGATCGATCATTCTTATGATTTTTTGTTTATTGTTAAGTTATTTGTTATCATGTTGACTTCATTTCTTTTTATGTAGTTTTTTGTTGTAAGTGACACAAACACAAAAAAACTATCTAAAGATTGCTTAATATGTCAAAGAATATTAAAATTTTATCATCAATGTCCACATATTATTACATGTAAATCTTTTATTTGAGTACTCCTTCAATTTCAATGTATTACTGATTTTTTCTATTTTGTGATTTACTATTGCTTTCATTCTCACTTCCATGTTTCTTTTTTTAGCAGTGTAGCCCACAATGGTAATAGAACGTAAATCGGCTAATGATACAATTTGATTTAGAAAATTAAGCCATTGAATCATCTTTACACAAAAATGTGAAAAAAACGAAAAGTTTTGACAATGCTATATAATCCTGTTCATGTGCTGCACACATCAATGCAAATTTTTATCCAAGTATGCCAATTTTTTTTTTTGAAATTATTGAATTGTTGATGAAAGAAAATAAAAGATTGGAGGAAAATGTGGACTCTTGATAAAATATTTTTTTAGAATTCAAAGAATACTACATTTTAATGAAGCCGTTGAATCATCTTTATATAAAAAGGTGAAAAAAACGTATAGTTTTGACAATGCTATGTAATCATGTTCATGTGGTGGACACATCAATGCAAATTTTGATTCAAATATGCCAAAAAAAATTAATCATTGAATTGTTAATGAAAGAAAATAAAAGATTGGAGGAAAATATGGACTCTTGATAAATTATTTTTTTAGGATTCAAAGACTTCTACATTTTTTTATATTAAAATAATAATATTGATTATTATGATTATGCGTTATCATTTTTTAAAGATGATTATAATTTTAAAGAAGATGATAATATTCGGTTTTTAATATGAAGATTATTTAAATTATATATTTTATCTGTAATAATAATTTTATTCAATAATTCTTGATGCATGTTGTATATATGTTGTTACTATTTTAAAAAAATTGTTGTGTTGAGTGTTGGTTATCATCAACCTTTCACTATAATTGTTAGATTTATTTTTCAATTTATGTATTAATTTATTTTATATAGAAATATTTAAACTATAGTTATTATTACTAATAATTTGCATGACTCTATTAAGTGAATATGCTCAACCAGTATTTATCTAAAATAAATTGTTGTATATACATTATGGCGTGTGAAGGGATCAAAAGATGGGTGAGACACAAAAAGCTCGAGAAATGGGTTCTGAAGCTCAAAGTGGCTGGATTCGGGGAGGTTCCTTTGAGCTATAATGGCATGTTGTTGGCTACAAGATTGTCACAGAACTATGGATATGATAGGTATAAGATGAAAAAAGAAAATGGCTCTTTGGTTATTTGTTGGCATAATCAACCATTGTTTTCGATATCGACATGGAAATTTAGAAGGTAGAGTTAGTTTAATTAGAATCGTGTGTCGAGTTCTTCGGTTTCATTGTTTTAATTTATACTTTGTTTGCTTACTTCTTTATATAATTAAACCAACAATCCTCCCTCTTTGATGTGCTCCTAAATGTGTGATGATCATCTGTTTAATTAATAAAATTCAGTAGTCTCGATTTTTATAGGTTCTTTACTTCTGTTTTCTCGATCCCCGTCTACTCTCTTGTCTTGGTTTCCCTGTTCACATCAACCTTCGATTCACAAAATAGGGTTGATGGATTTTGAGGAGTGCGATTATAAGCAAATTGAAGGCGATTAGAGAAACAGTTGTTTCTTTTCTTGCTGCCCTATGGAAGGGATTTACAATGTATCTCGATTTTGAGCATTGTTGACATCAACCTTGGATTCACATAAGTTTCTTTTACGTACAAATCCACATAGAAAAGGGTTGTTGGCTTCTTGGGTTTTACATCATAAGTCCATATAGAAACTTGGTGAGCGTTTCTTTCAATTCTTTTCTATTTATAAAAGTTAGAAACATTACCAGTATCTCCAACGCCTTAATTTTTTTTGTATATAAAAACAATTGAGGATGATGGAACAGCTTCATATCAAGTGTAATATTGATTCATTTTAATTTAATATCTAATACGTGATTATCACCTATTTAACTTCATAGTTTTTAAAAAATTATCATCACCGCGCAACGCGCGGTGTCGAACACTAGTTCTATAGAAATTCCAAAGTCTCAACAAAAGCCTCTCGTCGATCTATTTTCTTTAATCTTCTTTTATATATATAGATTGGTTGATCGATAGATATGAAATTTTTCGACAAAAAGCATATCGATATTTGATCATAAAAAAAATATTTTCACCGAGATTTAGGGATTTTTGTGAGGATGAAATCATAGAGACTGTTAATTTTCACAACGACGACAATGTCTATAAAAAAACCTTGAAGTAATCAAAATTTTACGCAATTATCAATCACTTTTATATGATTGTTGTCAATGCGACTTAAATTTAAAAAAAATCACCAGATCTTGTAATCACAAAATATCAAAATTTATTCGAATCTATAACAATAAATCCAACAATATGAAAAAGATGAAATATGTAATAACAAATAACATTTTTATAAGCATAAATAATTTCTACATACCTGTTTAGAATCATCCATGTCTTCTTCAACTCTCATTTTCTTCATCCCCCTAAAACTTAATCAAAATTTTATTGGAATCTATATTATTCAAACGTAAACGCAATCATATCCTATCACAACAAAAAATACAACAATAATATGATTTCTACATACATGTTTAAAATCTTCCATGAGTTCTTCAACTCTAATTTTCTTCTTCCATGAAATTTCTATGACAATAAATCCAACAATATGGAAAATAGGAAATATGTAATAACAAATAACATTTTTATAAACATATAATTTTTACATACCTGTTTAGAATCATCCATGTCTTCTTCAACTTTCATTTTCTTCATTCCCCACCAGTAGAATTTTCTAAAATTTCATCAAAATTTTATTTGAATCTATATTATTCAAAATGTAAACACAATCAAATCCTATTACAACAACAAATACAACAATACGGAAATTGAAATAATATAATTTCTACATACATGTAGATTATTTATAAGAATTTGATTATTGATAAATATTTATAACTCTTATAATTAAATTGAAAGTTATTTGTTTTATGAAAATGACAATTTTCAATGTCAAGTATCAACTATATCATAAGGTATGATTTATTAAGTCATGTACATCATTTTGAACTAGTAAGACTTTTGTCTTTTAGTTAGACATGCTTCTATTATTTAAATAGGAAAGACATGCTTTAGAAGGATGTCTTGACACTATGGTTAAGCATGGGTAGGATGTCTTGACACTATGATTAATCATTAGTTGAGGTATGGACCACATGGGAAGACTAACTCAAGTAACCATATACTTGATGTATTCTCTTATTTTCTTTAAGACTCTAAAACTTGTTAAAAAAAAAGTAAAGTCTAGAGAAGAATTGATACTTGCATACTCTCTTTAAGTCAAAACTTGGTTTTTGTCTTAAAGCTTAAGAGTTTAGGACTAGCATCCTTTCAAGTTGGTAATTGTTGGTGAACATCTTTGGAGGAGTTCTACTCTTGCACTCTTGCCATCTTCTTCAACGATCTAGCCTCCCAAGAGGAACCAAAAGCTACAAAGGTTGTTATTCTTTTCTTCCTATGGTTGCATAATCTTTCCATACATGTAAAATGATCCTTGGTGGGTATAAACTTGTTTTATGTTGTTCAAATCTTTATTGCTTCCGTTGCCATCTATGTATTTTAGAAACTAAATTTTTGAACTAAACCCAACAATTGGTATCAGAGCCATTTTGCTTGCATGGTTAGATTTTAGATTATTTGGATAATCTTAGTTTTTGGAAAACATGGATAACTTTCCTTTATAAGAATATGTTCATACATGTTTTCTATGACAACTTGATAATTGTTATTATTATTTTTTTTTTGTGACCAAAAGTTTACATGCATTTTTGGTCATAAAAGTTGTCTTAGAAAAACAAAGAGTTGTTTTATGTTTATATGTATTTTTGAGTGCATAAACAAGCCATGGACCATTTGTGATGTTGTTTGTGTTGATTATTCAAAATGGTTGTAATATTTTTTTTATTCATATGGTATGTAATAATTTAATAGTTAGTTTTTCTTCTTGTTTAATTTTGTAAGTAATAGATTAGTTTTAGACTAGTTTATCTTTATATAAAATGTAACAAGATTGAAGATGGTGGCCATTCTGAAGATCCAAACTAACCCCATGGTTTTGTGAAGTTTTACAACTTCCATGGATTTTTCAACAACTTGTTACAAAGAGTTGTCTAAGCAAGTGGGAGCTTGAAGAACATCATTTAGAATATTTGGTTCCATTTGTCCCTTTAGGAATGGACTTGGAATTTTGTGATGACTCACAAAATGTCACTAGTTTATGGCTTGGTTTATGCACATATGCATGCTCGTGATGTTTATTTCATGTTAATATTATGCTTGATTGATAAAATGAGATTTTACATGCTAAATAATATTTTGAACATAAATATCATCACATATTTCAAAATATGACTTTTAAACTTAAGATGTATAAATTGAGACTTCAAAATAAAATAGTTTTGTTTTGAAAGCCCTATTACGACAAATTTTGAAAAATAATAATATTAATAAGTTTGAAATGGTGATTTTGATACTTATCCAAACTCTAAGTCTTTATAATAAAAGGAAGTTTTATTAAAAGGTTATAAATGGTTCTATAACGCTCAAACGTCGAACTTAATATAAGATATTAATTTTAAAATTTGATTGCGTCGAAATATATAAAACTATATTTATAAAGAACCTAAAACGTGATTTTGTGAAAATGATACCATGGCTTATTGGATGCATGCAATAACGATGATATCACATGTTTTAAACTAGAATTATAAAACATTTAAATCCCTTTTAAAAACGCAAGTCTATGCCATCCAATTATAGGAACATTCTCACATCATTTGTATAAGCTTGTGGGAAGAAGGATACCTAACCGCTTGTATTATCTCTTGATGGCCGAAGTGTATTCGTGATTCCTATAACTAGTTATGGGCCGATTATACAAGTTTCTTTAATTGGATGACTTGATCGGGAATCTTTTGCGATAAAGGTTACCTAAGCATAAGAGGCCCGAGGCATAGATGGGATCAAACATGTCGATTAACAAAAGTTGTTTAGGATCCCATATAACTAGGAATTACATTTTGATGTAATTAGTAAATTGTCACTTACCTTGTTGAAATAAATAAATGGGAAAAAGGATACCTAACTATTTATTTGTTTTGCAACTTGGATCCTATACTTTAATAATTAATGTTTTAGAAACATAAGGGTATTAATTTTAAAGAATTAAATACTAAATAAAACTTTGTTAAAATTTTGTAGATGGCCCCACCTGCATCTGTCCCACATCACTCTCACATAATATCCCTACGATCTGTCCTAGAAAAGGCAAAACTTGATCATTCCAACTTTTTGGATTGGCATCGCAATCTAAGAATAGTCCTTAAACAAGAAAAGAAGGACTACATTCTTGAGGGCCCTATTCCCGAGGAACCCCACACCACTCCTAAGGTTGCACATGACTTATGGTTGAAGCATTGTGATGATTCAATCGATGTGTCATGCCTCATGCTTGCTATGATGATCCCAGACCTCCAGAAGGATCTGGAACATCACACTGCTTATGATATGATCACACACTTGAAAGAAATGTTCGATAAGAAAGCAAGAACTGAGCGCTTTGAAACTGTTCGAGGCTTGCACGGTTGCAAGATGGAAGAAACTGGGAATGTGAGCACACATGTTCTCAAGATGAAGAGCTATCCGGATCATTTGGAGAGACTTGGCTCTCCATATCCACTTGATTTGGCAACAGATGTGATCCTAAACTCTTTGCCAAAATCATATGATACCTTCCTCATGAACTACAACATGACTGGTTGTGATAAACCTATCTCGCAGTTGCACTCGATGCTTAAAACTGCCGAGAAGAACATTCCCAGGAAATCATCTCAAGTGCTCATGATAAGGGAGGGGCAAATCAAGAAGCCTAAAGGCAAGAACTCCAAAGGCAAGCCATATGTTGGCAAAGGCAAAAGGAAAATGTTTCCCCAAGCCCAACAGCCTAAGAAGAAGGAGAAAGTGGCAAAAGAAGATCCATGCTTTGAGTGTGGAGTCATTGGTCACTGGAAAAGGAACTCTCCTACTTATCTTGCGGGGTTGAAAGCTAAGAAGGCCGGAGAAGGCACTTCAGGTATATATATTTTCATGATTGAAATGGGAATCTTTACTTTTTCATCTAACACTTGGGTATTTGATACTGGGTGTGGAACTCATATTTGTAATTCGTTACGGGGGTTCGTAAGGAGTAAGCGGCTAAAGGCGGGCGACATGGTATTACACATGGGCAATGGAGCAAAAGTTGCGGTACCCAAGCACTTGGAAATTTTGATTTGTGTTTACCTAATGGCCTGTATTTAAAATTAGACAATGTATGTTTGATTCCTAGTCTGACTAGGAATATTATTTCGATTGCGCGTTTAAAACAATGCGGTTTCACTTATCAATTTGTTGATGATAATATTCACTCCTTTATGAATGGAATGTTCTATTTTGAGGCTAGGCCTATTAATGGAATTTATGAGTTAAATCTTGATTGTTCTTCAAACAATAATTCCATTTATCATGCAAACACCAAAAGGGTCAAATATGATTTAAACCAAACCTATCTATGGCATTGTCGACTTGGCCATATAAACAAGAAGCGCATATCCCAACTTCAAAAGAATGGACTTTTGAAGGCAAGTGATGATGAATCATTTGATATATGCAAATCTTGCTTATGTGGAAAGATGACAAAATCCCCTTTCTCTGGTTCTAGTGAAAGGGCGAGTGATTTGTTAGGAATCATACATACTGATGTATGTGGTCCTTTCAAAACTATGTCTAGATATGGTGAGAGATACTACATCACCTTTACTGACGACTTTAGTCGTTATGGTTATGTTTTCTTAATGAAACATAAGCATGAAGCATTTGAAAAGTTCAAATTGTTTCAAAGTGAAGCCGAAAATCAACTCAACAAGACCATTAAAATCCTTCGTTCGGATAGAGGAGGCGAGTACCTAAGCCAAGAGTTTCAAGATCATCTTAGGAGTCGTGGGATTGTCTCACAACTCACTCCACCCAGAACACCACAACATAATGGTGTATCTGAGCGGAGGAACCGAACTTTATTAGATATGGTTCGATCTATGATGAGTAGAAGTACTCTTCCTTTATCGTTTTGGAGCTATGCCCTACTCACTGCTGCTCGTATTTTGAATATGGCTCCAACTAAGAAAGTAGATAAAACACCATATGAGATCTGGAATGGAAAAGCTCCATCCTTATCTTACTTGAGGGTTTGGGGATGTGAAGCTTATGCAAGACAAGAAACTTCAAGTAAACTTGAACCAAGATCTACTAAATGCATTTTTATAGGATACCCTAAAGATTGTTTAGGTTATTACTTCTACATTCCCAGCGAGAATAATATCTTTATTTCTCGAAAAGCTGATTTCTTAGAAAGCAAGTTTCTAATGGATGAATCAAGTGGGAGGCGCGTGGAACTTGAAGAAGATCATGAGCCACCGCCAGATGCATCACAAGTTGGCACTAGTTCTCAACAAGAAATTGTTGAACCTGAAAAATTAGTTGTTCATGATTCTAACGAAACACAGAGCGTTCGTAGATCTGATAGAGTTCGTCAAGAACCTAAGAAATATGGATTTCTCATTGACGAATGCTTCTTGATAGATTCCGATGAACCCATCAACTACTGTGATCGCTATATCGCATTTTGAATCTGACAAATGGCTTGAAGCCATGAACGCAGAGATGCAATCCATGCATGAGAACCAAGTATGGGACTTGGTTGATCTTCCTCCCCATAGTAAGACTGTAGGGAGTAAGTGGGTTTTCAAGAAGAAAACTGACATGGATGGTAATCTACACACTTTTAAAGCAAGACTTGTTGCAAAAGGTTTCACTCAAACTCATGGTATTGACTATGACAAAACTTTTTCTCCAGTCGCTATGATTAAATCTATTAGGATACTATTTGCCATAGCTGCATACTATGACTATGAGATATGGCAAATGGATGTCAAAACCGCTTTTCTTAATGGACACTTACAAGAAGATGTCTATATGGTTCACCCGATGGTTTTGTCAATCAAAAGCATCCTAATAAAGTGTGTAAGCTTAAAAGATCCATTTATGGATTGAAGCAAGCATCTCGAACATGGAATATTCGTTTCGATGATGAAATCACAAAGTATGGTTTCATCAAGAACGAAGATGACACTTGTGTTTACAAGAAAACTAGTGGGAGCACAGTAACGTTCCTAGTCTTATATGTAGATGACATACTAATCATGGGAAATGACATTCTGACCTTGCAAGGTGTTAAGTCTTGGCTCGGAAAGTGTTTCTCAATGAAAGATCTAGGAGAGGCTGCATACATTCTTGGAATAAAGATCTATAGAGATAGATCAAAGCGATTAATAGGTTTAAGTCAAAGTGCATACATTGACAAAGTCTTGAAACGGTTCAAGATGGAACACTCTAAGCGAGGATTCGTACCAATAGCACATGGCACGATTTTGAGTTCATCTCAAAGTCCTAGCACAAAACTTGAGCTAGAGAAGATGAGTGGCATTCCATATGCTTCGGCTATTGGATCCATCATGTATGCCATGCTATGCACTAGACCTGATGTATCGTGTGCTTTGAGTATGACGAGCAGATACCAACAAAATCCAGGAGATAGTCATTGGATAGCTGTGAAGAACATTTTGAAGTACTTACAAAGAACTAAAGATATGTTCCTCGTCTATGGAGGTATGGAAGAAGATCTTAGTGTAAAGTGTTACACAGATGCTTCTTTCCAAACAGATCGAGATGATTGTAAGTCATAATCGGGATACGTCTTCATTATCAATGGAGGTGCAGTTTCTTGGAAGAGTTCCAAGCAGAGTGTTGTAGCACAGTCCACTACAGAATCAGAATATATTGCCGCTTCAGAAGCTGCAAAGGAGGCTGCTTGGATGAAAAAGTTCATTAAAGATCTAGGGGTTGTTCCTTCCATTCAAGATCCTCTAGAAATCTTTTGTGACAATGAAGGTGCCATTGCATTAGCCAAGGAACCCAGATCACATCAAAGAACCAGGCACATTCACCGGAGATTCAACTACATTCGGGATGAAGTTGGAAGTGGTGACATTTGTATTCGCAAAGTACACACTGATCAAAACTTGGCGGACCCATTCATGAAGCCCCTTCCACAAGCTAAACATGAGGGTCATGCTAGAGCCATAGGACTTCGCTATTCTAGTGATTGGATTTGATCTTCTTTTAGTATTGAGTAATGGAACATTGTAAGTAACAACTATTTTAATGATTGTGATATATGGAATATGATCTTTTCATTAAATATTTGTTGTGTTCTATATTGACATGTTTAATCCTCGAATAATGTAGTTATTCTAAATGTCCATAGTCAATCATTGTTGTGGGAGCAACAATGAAGTAAGACTAATATGAATTGGATTGGTTGACAAAGCGTTGCAACCAAGTTCGTAGGTACTTGTTAAAGAACAAGTATTGGACTTGACCCATTTCAAGATCACTTCATGGATCGCTATCATAAATGATACTTGATAAAGGTATTATCTTTATATCCTTAGACCTAAGATACATATTTGGGACTTGAGTGTGGCGAATGCTATACTTTGATATGGTTAAATGCTGTTCTTTAACCAGACAGTTATAAAGGCCATTATTAGGTATAGTATGAACTACGCAAGAGGCGTATGTAGTCAAGATGGGATTTGTTCCTCTTATGTGTTGAGAGTTAGACATCTAAGGCGCCTTATCAAAAGTTGAACACTAAATGAGATTGATTGCGATCTATATCTCATATTCAACATGATGTCTGAGACAAAGGGATAATCCATAACTTACCTTGTACATCAATTGGAGCTTTGAGCTTATTGGGAATTAGATGTTGTTGAATGGCACTTCGTCGTATGTTATTGGGGGCAGTGAAATGTTGCTAGACATTCACCACTGTCTATGTCAATATATATTGAGTCTTGAGCAAGTGGGAGATTGAAAGATCTATATGCTCAAGAATCATTATTAGGATGATATTGCTAATAATATATGATCCTAAAGGGTCACACCAATAACAACTTGATAAAAATAGATTATTTATAAGAATTTGATTATTGATAAATATTTATAACTCTTATAATTAAATTGAAAGTTATTTGTTTTATGAAAATGAAAATTTTCAATGTCAAGTATCAACTATATCATAAGGTATGATTTATTAAGTCATGTACATCATTTTGAACTAGTAAGACTTTTGTCTTTTAGTTAGACATGCTTCTATTATTTAAATAGGAAAGACATGCTTTAGAAGGATGTCTTGACACTATGGTTAAGCATGGGTAGGATGTCTTGACACTATGATTAATCATTAGTTGAGGTATGGACCACATGGGAAGACTAACTCAAGTAACCATATACTTGATGTATTCTCTTATTTTCTTTAAGACTCTAAAACTTGTTAAAAAAAAAGTAAAGTCTAGAGAAGAATTGATACTTGCATACTCTCTTTAAGTCAAAACTTGGTTTTTGTCTTAAAGCTTAAGAGTTTAGGACTAGCATCCTTTCAAGTTGGTAATTGTTGGTGAACATCTTTGGAGGAGTTCTACTCTTGCACTCTTGCCATCTTCTTCAACGATCTAGCCTCCCAAGAGGAACCAAAAGCTACAAAGGTTGTTATTCTTTTCTTCCTATGGTTGCATAATCTTTCCATACATGTAAAATGATCCTTGGTGGGTATAAACTTGTTTTATGTTGTTCAAATCTTTATTGCTTCCGTTGCCATCTATGTATTTTAGAAACCAAATTTTTGAACTAAACTCAACAGGGTTGAATACAAACACACAGATTTTTAGTTTTTAAATTAGTTTATATTGAATAAACAAATTTACAGTTACAAGTGGAATTAGAACAAGTAAATAAACCTATTCTATTGTAACTTAAGAAATCACACAGTTTGATGCATAAGGAAATGAGAAAGAAAAGAGACAGAGGTTTGCGAAATAAAAAGTAGCATGCATGAAGATGAAGAAGATATCTTCATCTTATTTATACCCGTTTGCATTTAATGCAAGACAAAAGGTATATGCCACGTGTCAAGCTTTCATAGGAAGCTTGTCCTTTGTTCAAAAGCAACCATGCTTTTGGCCGCGTGTGAACAATACCAAATCAGATATGATGGAGACATAAGAGACAATCCGTACGTCCTCTTCTGACATAGTATAATGTTTGACTTTTGTGCATCGAGGATAAGATCAACATTGATCTTTCTTTAGACTTCACCTAATCGTTGATCTTGAAACTTCAAGGATGAATTTTCAGAGTATCGCTGAAGTTTGCAAGATATCACACTTCTACCTAGACAATCCTTTGCTATCACTAAACCGCTTCAGATCACGAGCTGATTATCTTTATCTTCAGCTTGGTCTTCGACTTTTGCTTAATATTCTTGTGGTGTGAATGTTGTTCTTTAGATCATCAGAGATAAGGTTAAGGTTCCTGAGATTCAGCGATCGCTGAGTACAATCAGCGTATGCCATCGCTGAATTTGAACTTTAACTTATAAATGGAATTTTCACTAAGTATACAGAGGAATCATATTCAAATCACTGAGAGGATTTATGATCAACAATCTCCCCCTTTTTGATTATGATTAAGCAACATGAGAAATTTTCTTGAAAGGATTAGTAGAGACTTAAAAATTCAAAGTGAAATTTCTAAGTACTAATCTGTGAGATCTTTTCCAGCTAAACTACTATTATAATTGAGTTTCATTTATAAGGATATGAAAACAAAATATTTACAAGTATGGAAGCTTTAAGTACATTCACTGATTAAATTTCAGAGAGAAATATCAGTGAGTGAAGAGGTTTGTAAAGAAGTAAGAACTCTTATGTTCATTGTCCCATTTACTGTTTTCAGGGATTTTTTCAGTACACAATTGGAGTAGAGTACCTCATTGAAATTTCATTAAGGATAATATGAAGAATTACATTGAAAATGAAATTACAATTTTGAGTAAAGTACAAAACACTGAAAAATATTACAAAGTAATAAAGACTGCCAACTAGTCAGAGAGTCCCTCTTGTCTTCTTCGTAACTCATTTAGATGAATCTTCTTTTGTCTCAACATCGGTCCAGTATTTTCCCAGCAGTGATAGTACATTACTTTGACAAATCTTGAGGAGGCCTTTGTGATTTCTGAGTTTCTGAAGAATCCAAGGAAGCCATCATTATCTAAGAACACCATACCAGCTTCAGGGAGTGTGATGATATCGCCTTCTACTAGCAGTAAACCTTGAGGAAGAGAGACATTAAGATTGGAGATATCAGGGATATCCAGATGGCCAAGGATACTGTCGTAGGTGAACTTAGTTTCATATTCATTCTTTTTGGAGGGGCCTTCGTCAATGCTTGATCTTTTTCTTCTTGAGGGCTCAGGGAGAGGAGGAACTTGAACGTGCTGAGACATCCTTTGCAAAAGCTGATCCAATACTCTTTCAACCACATCTTTGAGCTTTGATTTGGAACCCTGAATGGCGTCTCTGATTTCCAAGCATTCAGAGTATCCATAAAACTTTAAGAACCAGGCTTCTTCCTTTTCGCATGACAAGTGCCTGTACATTTGTATGTGTACCTGCAGACCGCTTTTCTTAGAAGTGCGTCCTTCAACAGTGGCGCGAATGATTTTAGAGTCAGACACCCGATAATTGAATCGTTCAGTGCACCAGCATAGTTCATTTTCTCTGTGGCTTTTATCTTCATTTGTCAGCGCACTTAGGATCCTTTCTTGAGTGGGATTCACATTCAGAATGAGATTCACATTCAGATTTTCTTGAGACAACTCTCTTTGTGCCAGAGCTTCAGCGACTCTTTCACTTTTCTCGTTCAGCTTCCTAGTCGCTTCATCTCTTGAAGCATCCTCCCTGAGAATCCTTCTGGCCAGTTCAAGATCATTCTTTGTTTGTTTTATCTTCTCGTCCCTGATTCTCTGGGCTTCAAGGGCTTGGGCTCTTTCTTCCTTAGATAAGAAGTAGAATTCATCCACAACGCTGATTGGTGTGGGTTTTTCTGGTTTAGCGAAGTTGGGCACCTTTATTCTTTTTTCTTCCAACTCTCTTAGGAAGTTTATTCGCTTTCCTCTTCTTCTGGCTCGCTTATTGGAAGCCTATGTACACGCTGCCTTGGGATAAGGCCTTCTTCCTCTTAAGAGTCAGTGTCGGATATATACAAGAACTTCTCTTCAAAGAAAGGTTCCCTCAAAACAATGGAGTCCTTTCGGGGACTAGACTCACTGAGAATGGGTGAGGGAGAGAGAGGAGCATCAGTGCCAAAATTAGGAGGAGGAAAAGAAGGATAGGTTGGAGGTTCAGATGAAGGAATAAAAGGTATAAGACGAAGGGTTACCTCATCAGCGGTCTCCCCCTAAGAGTGTGCGGGGGTGGATTCAATATCCACCACTTGTTTTCCTGTACCTGAGGGATTGGACTGTCCTTGAGAAGGAGGTGGTCCGTCCCCCAAAGGATCCTTGTAAACAATCTCAGGCATGAAGTTGCCTGGTCTACTATGTACAAAAAATTGGCTTGCGCCAGGAGGGATATCATCATCATCATCATTGTCTCCTCCATAGTGAGGGATTGCCTCATCATCATCATCATCATCTTCTTCATTCTCTTCTTCTTCTTCTTCTTCTTCAGCGACGAAGGTAGGATCGAGCTCTTGCTGAATGTAAGGACATATCAGAGTGCCAGGGACTGCTTCGTTAACCTTTCTAATAATCTCATTAGTGATTTCTTTTGCACATCTCTCCCCCTCGATGTTGTCAGCTGGGAGAACGTGCACCATCATCGTATGCATATTGGAACCAATATCTTTGAGAGAATCGGTGTGCACAAACTGGTTCTGGAGTACCTGACTCAGCGAGGTCCGATCAGCAGTAGTGAAAGATGTGCCCGCGTCAGCGATCTTTGATAACATCTGCATCATATCAGATTGAGTCTTCTGAATTGACGCGAGCACCTGGCCTTGTGCCTCAATGGCTTTTTCCATCTTGGAAATGGCTTGCCCATGAGGCAAGTTATCTATCTTCAGGGACTGGATGTCAGTGTGAATATTATTGACGGTGGCCTTCACTCCGGGAGCACCAGAGACGGTGCGAAAAATGTACTTAGCTGACATCTGAAGATTGTCAACCTAGCCCTGATGTGAGCACATTCATTGACTAAAAAGTCAATTGCAGGGAATGTGGGGTTGGGAAGAACAACCTTGGGTATCTCCACAGGGAAGGCAGGAAGCCTCGTAGCAAACTTCTCCTATTTCAGTTTGCGTAGTACTTCAGCGGGCTACGGTTGAGAAGATTGCAGCGATGTGCCCTTGCTACTGCTGGAAGGAGTTGCAGCCCTGGTTGTGGTAGTAGTCTCTGAGGTGGAGAGATGAGGTTCGATTCCTGTTGACAACATAGACAGAGTAGTCAAAAAGAGCTCTAGGTTAGATGAGGAGTGTGAAGCAAACATGTTATAAACCTTGAGAGTATCATGAGGATTACTCTTAGGGATACCAAAGGCGAGGGTAGTGTCTAGAGGATCACTAGCCTGTTTCTTAGAATGCTTGTGAGAAACATTCTGAGGTCCTTTGTTAATGGCCTTCCACGATTCAGATTGTCAAAACAATACCAAAGTGTGAACAACGTGCATTTCAACTTCATCAGAGATAGGGACAACTATCTCTGAATCATTAGTTGATGTGAGGACCAAAGAAGAAATGAAAGAGGAAGAAGAGAAGGCAGTGATTGTATTACTTGTTCCAGCTTCAGCATAGCTGGATAATACATTCTCAGTGACCTGAGTCACTGAGGACGGTGGTAGAGCTGATGAATCGGCAACAGATGTAGATACCGTTGTCGTGGTAGGGGCTGAAGATGGCGTTGGTAATACGCCTTTGTTAGAGAGGGAAGTCTTTTGAGAGACTCCCTTCTTTTGCTTCTTGGCATGGGGATTTTGAGCGACGGCCTTTTGGTGACCCTCATTCAGCTCTTTTCGCTTTAGAGGGGAGGAAGTGCCTTGGATACTCACTGATGGGTTTGTCAGTGAGATAGGCACGGGAACAGCCTAGCTGATAAGGTTTATCATATAGGAGGTGTACGGAGCATCTCCTGGATGTTCAGTGGCATCAAGAGACTTCTTGCCTACCATTAAGAAGGTTTGGTTGGCAACGGTTGGGTACTCATCTTTGAACGCCAACTCCATAATGGTTGCGAAGAATTAAGGATAGGGAATGAATTTAACCCTCTTTGCAGCGCCCACCTTGTTGTACATGTCGATGAAGATGTAGTCAGCGTAATTCAGTGGGTAGTTGGTGCAGAGAGCGAAGCCCATATCTTGATAGTTCTTGCTCACTTGGTCTTGGGAGCCCATCTTAGAACCCAGACACTGAATTACTTGGGTGAAGTTGTATTGCCATCTGGCAGGAAGTCTTTTCTTTTCCATCTTCGAGCCAACATTCTTATCCACTGGATCTTCCCAAGCATAACCAATGGAGTCCAGAAATTCAACAATTTGTTCCTTGGTGGACTCAGGAGCCCATTTCTGATTCTTGCCTCTAGCAGGGAGGCGTAGAGCATTTCGCAGGAAGCCAACAGTGAATGCGATGAACCCGTGAGTAGGAATCTGAAACCCGATTGCAGGGAGTGTGTTTCCCTTGTCAGTGGTGAGTGTGGTGCAGTGTGCAGTGTACCATAGGGCTTGAAGATGAGCAGTTATGCCTATGGGGTTGTGGAAAAAAGCGTACATCAAAGGACAGACTTTGATGAATGTAGCACCATCTTGGTATTGTGGTTTCTCAGCAGGAATGTTCACCAGTGATAAGTAGTTGCATGGCTTGAAAGTTGCTTGTTCCAGAGAGAAGGCGCATGCAGGTGCTCTCTAAAGAGTGATCTGGGCAGATTCATCAACTTTAGTGTTCTTGCTTGAAGTTGCCATTGCTGTTTCAAAAATAGGAACACCAACTTAATGTATAAACCAGAAAGAGTTCGTGGTATGAAGAATACCAAATTTGAAGAAACAAAACAAGTATTATGATGAACAAGGTCATAATACTTTTTATTTGGTCGATAAACACAGATTTAGAAATTATTTTAAATTTTTTAAAACAAGTGTGATTATTATAAATACCAAAACTGGTCTTCTGTTCTAAGAAGGAGCTTAGAACAGGTTTTTGAGGAAAAACAAGATTTTGGGATTTAAGAAAAAAATAGATAATCATAAATGATCTTTATAACAAGAAGTTATAGAAGATACCATAGAGAAGAACTTGTTGGTCCCTAAGGAGTCTACAAGACTTCTCGGATATCGAAACAGTTTGTAGAAGGGGGGGGGGGGTT
Source organism: Silybum marianum (assembly GCA_036898165.1). NCBI lineage: Eukaryota > Viridiplantae > Streptophyta > Magnoliopsida > Asterales > Asteraceae > Silybum > Silybum marianum. Next base: position 34,002,030 of record CM072530.1, read on the forward strand.
GAATACAAACACACAGATTTTTAGTTTTTAAATGAGTTTATATTGCATAAACAAATTTACAGTTACAAGCGGAATTTGAACAAGTTTTAACCTATTCTATTGTAACTAAGAAATCACTAAGATTGATGCACAAGAAGGAAGTAAGATAGAATACAGAAGGTTGAAGAAAGAAAGTAGCATGCACACAGATGAAGAAGATATCTTCATCTTATTTATACCCGTTTGCATTTAATGCAAGACAAAAGGTATATGCCACGTGGCAAGCATCCATAGGAGACTTGTCCTTTGCTCAGACACAGCATGTTTTTGGCCGCATTTGAACAGTACCATATCAGATGTGATGGGGACATAAGAGACAATCCGTACGTCCTTCTCTGACACAGTATAGGGTTTGTCTTTGGTGCATCGAGGATAAGGTCAACGTTAATCTTGTATGAGAAGCTTCGCTTGATCGCCGAGACTGAATCTTCAAGGATGAACTTTCAGTATCGCCGAGGCTTTACAAGACTTCACACTTTGGATAGATACTCTTTGCTATCGCTGAACCACTTCAGGTCACGTAGCTGATTATCTCTTTCTTCAGCTTGGTCTTCGACTTTTGCTGAATGGTCATTTGGTGTGATCGTTGATCTTCAGATCTTCAGAGATAAGCTTAAAGTTCCTTGATCTTCAGCAATCGCTGATGGCAGTCAGCGTATGCTTATCGCCGAATTTGAACTTAAAATTAAACAAGGAATTTCAGTAAGTGTAAAAAGGAATCATATTCAAATCACTGAGAGGAGTTATGATCAACAATCTTCCCCTATTTGATTATGATTAAGCAACATAGGATAATTGCTTTAAGAGACTAGTAAGGACTTAAAAAATATTTAAAATAAAATTTCTAAGTACTAATCTGTAATGTGTTTTTCAGCTAGTCTACTATCTAAATGGAGTTTATTTATAAGGATATGAAAGCACAATTTTTACAAGTAGATAAACATAAAGTACATTCACTGATTAAATTTTCAGAGTGAAAAATCAGTGAGTGAAAGTTGTTAAAGAAATTAGAACTCTTATGTTCATTGTCCCCTTTACTTTTTTTTCAGGGATCTTTTCCGTCCATGTTGAATTTCATTAATAATCGATCTGAAGAATTTACATAAAATGAAATTACAACAATAAGGTAAAGTACTTATACACTGAAGAACTATTACAAAGGAAAGGAAAGCTAATGACTAGTCAGTCTAGACTTTCGTGTCTTCTTTGTAACTCCTTTTCATAGATCATCTTCTGTCTGATCATCAGCGGATCATTCGACCAGCTGTGACAATACATGATCTTGATGAAAGAAGATGGAGCTTTGTATACTTCTTGGTTTCTAAAGAATCCAAGAAGTCTTTCATTGTCCATGAAGATCATGCCTGGTTCAGGGAAAGAGATGACATCATTTTCTTCATAGACACGATCTTTAGGGAGAGAGGTGTTCGGCATTGAAATATCAGGGATCTGCATGTGACAGAAAATGCTTTCAAGATCGAATTTGGTTTCATATTAGTTTTTAGAACTTGAACCTCCTTCGGTAGTTGATCTTCTTTTCTTGATTGGCTCAGGGAGAGGAGGAATTTGCACGTATTGAGACATCCTTTGCAGCAGCTGATCCAACATTCTTTCCACTACGTCCTTGAATTTTGATTTGGAACCTTAAATGACATCCCTGATTTCTAGCCATTCAGTGTATCCATAGATCTTTAAGAACTTGGCTTCTTCTTTCTTCGTTCTAGTGGCTCTAGTCATTCGTACATATACCTTCAGACCTCTCCTTTTGGAAGGTCGTCCTTCGATAGTTCCATGAATGATCTTAGAGTCAGATCTTCGAAACTTGAATCTTTCAGTGCACCAGCAAAGCTCTTCTTCTCTCTGACATGTGGCTTCAGCGGATAGTGCACTTAGGATTTTCTCTTGAGCAAGAATTTGATCTAAGTTCAGGTTTTCTTGTGCAAGTTCTCTCTGTGCTATAGCTTCAGCGACCCTTTCACTTTTCTCTAGTTGCTTCTTAGTTGCTTTGTCTTTTGCAACATCTTCCCTGAGAAGTTCTCTTGCAAGAGCAAATCACTCTCTGTCTGCTTGATCTTCTCGTCCCTGATCCTTTGAGCTTCAAGTGCCTGAGCTCTTTCTTCCTTTGACAGAAAATAAAATTCATCCACCATGCTTATTGGTACAGCGTTCAGTGGTTCAGCATGTGGCACTTTTATTCTGTTTGCTTCGAGTTCCCTCAAGAAGCTTATTCGCATTTCTTCTTCCTCAGGTTCGCTTATGATAGGTCTCTGATCGTGACGCCTTCTAGGAATGAGGTCTTCTTCTTCAGAGTCAGTTTCAAAAATGTACATAAATTGCTCTTCAGAAGAAGGTTCCTTCACAAAAGTGGAGTCCTTTGGGGGACTAGGCTCTTTGAGAGAAGAAGAGGGAGAAAGAGATTTGTCACAGCCAAAATTTGGTGGTGAAAAAGAAGGATATGTGGGTGGTTCAGAGATTGGAGTAGAGAGGAGAATGAGAGGAAGAGATACCTCGACAGTGGTCTCCCCCTCAGATATAAGGATAGTGGCATCAAGATTTCCCACGTCCTTTCCTTTGCCTGAGGGACCGGATTGTCCCTGAGAGGGATGTTGTCCGTCCCCCAAAGGCTCTTGATGAGAGACTTCAGACATGGAGTTGTCTGGTCTTGACATTTTGAAATGCTCCAAAGCACTTCCAATATCATCGTCATCGTCATCATCATTAACTCCCCTATAGTGAGGGATGTCATCTTCTTCATCTTCATCTTCTTCTTCTTCTTCTTCTTCTTCTTCTTCTTCTTCTTCCTCCACTATTCCTTCAGTGAGGGAAGGCTCTCCATGCTTGATGTACGAAGAAATTTTATCAGCAGGAAAAGTGGCATTAGGCTCCGCAATTATGTTGTCAGCGAACTCTTTGGCACATCCCTCCCCCTCGATGTTGTCAGCGGGGAGACCATCAGCATTCGTGCATTCGCTTGAATGTCCTTCAGCTTGGTTTCGTGGGGACCCTGGTGCTGAAGGACCGAATTCAGTGATGTCCGATCAGTAGTGGAGAAAGAGGAGCCAGTCTCAGAGAGCTTTGTCAGCATCTGCATCATGTCAGATTGAGTCTTTTGAATAGACTCAAGCACCAGATTCTGATCATCCACCTTCTTTTCCAGACGGGCAATGGACTGACCATGTGTCCAATTGTCTTCCTTCAGGGACTCGATGTCGGTGAGGATATTGCTGACAGAGGTCTTGATCCCTGGAGTCCCAACCACGGTGCGGAAGATGAATTCATCAGACTTCTGTAGATGGTCTACCTTAGCCCTGGTGAGAGCACATTCCCTGACTAGAAAGTCAATGGCAGGGAATGTAGGACTAGGAAGAACAATGGGAGGAAGCTCAGCAGGATAGGAAGGGAGTTTGGGAGCACTCGTCTCTCTTTTGACGTCCATGAGCTTGGCAGACGTCCGTGGTTGCTGAGGAGATTTCCCTTTATTCTTGCTGAGAGAGTAGTAGCAGCATTGGTGGTGGCAGTTGTTGTTGTCGCTGTAGTGAAGAGAGGAGCGACACCTGGTGACAATAGAGAAAGAGCAGCCAAAAGGAGCTCTGGGTTAGATGACGGACGAGAAGGCATATTATAATCCTTGAGAGCATCATGAGGATTACTCTGAGGGACCACTTGTGCAGAGGTAATGTCATGAGGATCACTAGCGAGTGTCTTAGAATACCTGTGACAGACATGCTGAGGTCCTGTGATACTGGCCTTCCAAAATTCAGAGTGTCTAAACAACACTGAGGTTTTGACTGCGTGCAATTCAGCATCATCAGAGATAGGGACAACTATCTCTGAATCATTTGTTGATGTGAGGACCAAAGAAGAGGGGATAGAAGAAGAGTAGAAGGCTGTGAAAATATTACCTGATACAGCTTCAGCGGAGCTGACTAATACACTTTCCATGACCGTAGTCGCTGAAGCTGGTCGTAGCGCTGAAGAAGCAACAACGGAAGAGAAAACCGTTGAAGTAGCTGGGGAAGCTGATGGTGTTGGTAGTACACCAGAATCTGAGAGGGTAGTCTTTTGAGAGACCACCATCCTTGGCTTCTTTCGTTTGGTTGCGATGGTCTTTTTATGACCATCGGTTGGTTGTTTTCTCTTAGGGGTAGAAGTGTCGGGGATACTCATTGATGGGTTTGTCAGTGAGCTAGACACTGAAGCAGGGGCACCAATTATCTTCAGCATGTATGGGGTAAAGGGAGCATCACCTGGACGTTCCTCAATGTCCAGGGATTTCTTTCCCACCATTGAGAAAGAGTGGTTGGCCTCCTTAGGATACTCATCCCCGAAGGCATGCTCCAAGATGGTTGCGAAGAATCTTGGGTAGGGGATGACAGAGTGCTTGTTTGCAGCTTTCACCCTGTTGTACATATCACTGAAGATATAATCAACAAAGTTCAACTTGTAGCCCATGCAGAAAGCGAAGCCCATGTCAACGAATTGTGGACGCTCTGCAGGAATGTCCACCAGGGCAAGATAGTTGCAGGGTTTAAATGTTTCTTGTTCCAATGGAAAGTGGCAAACCGCAGCAACAACCAAAGTGTCAGCAACGTGGGTAGTTTCAGCAACCTTGCTTGAAGAGGCCATGTCTGTAGCATATATGGGAACACCAAATAGAAAAATCATGGTTTAATACAAAATGTATAAACCAGAGTTTGGTATAAAGAATACCAAATGTAAGGAGAAAAGAAACAAGTGTTTCGATGAACAAATTAAAATACTTGTGGTAGAAAAACAATTAAAATACCAAATGTATTAAATAAGTTTGGTATATAAATTTTTTTAGGTATAGAATATAAAAGATGGATTAAACAAAAAAATGTCTTCTGTTCTTAAGGAAAAACTTAGAACAGGATTTTGATGGGTTTTGATATTTAATCCAGATTTTTATCTTATTTACCCTAGATTTTTTGTTTTGATTATAAGAAAAGTAAAGAGAAGTGAAACAAGATGTTTCCAGATTAATGTGTAAGGTTAGATCAAACCTTAGTGAAGTTCTAGAAGAAAAACGCACAAGTGCGTGTTCTAGGTGTTCTTGAGAAAACTTTGAGAATCAAGAGAGAATCCTTGCCTTTTGAAAATTATGAGAGCGTAAAGAAAGAAATGAGGCAAAGATTGCCTATATAGCATGAGGAGAGAGAAAAAGATAGCTAAACGACGGTTTTAGCTTTTTGAAAAAGAAATAATGGCCTGACGCACGTCCCCAGAAAAGAGTTGGAAAGGAAACCTCGTGGTCCGTCTTGTGTTAGAAAAGGTCTGACATGTTCTTTTCTTATTTAAAAAAAAAATATAATGATAATTATCCATTTGGAAAGATTAATCATTATCTTTTAAAATCTTCATCAAAAACAATAAAGGATTGTCAGTGATGAGTTTTATCTTTTCAGATTCATTCCTTGATCAAGGAAAAATCAGGGAGCGAAAAGGTTTAGAAGATAATACCTGAGTGAGAAATTACAGATATTGCTAAATCAGAGTTCAGCGAATGGTAATAGAAGACTTTGTTTGTTTCACTATTTGTTGTTAGCTGAGTAATAATTATTCAGCGTTCAACATACCAAGTTCGCTGATGAGTAGATTGAATCTAGCTTCATCAAGAGGCTTGGTGAAAAGATCAGTGAGCTGATATTCAGTGGGTACAAAGTGAAGCTCAATTTCACCATTCATTGCATGATCTCTGATAAAGTGATATCGAATCTCAATGTGGTTGGTTTTAGAGTGAAGTACATGATTGTTTGCAATTGCAATAGCACTAGTGCTATCACAATAAATAGGGATCTTGGAGAGCATGAGATCGTAGTCTCTGAGTTGATTTCTCATCCAAAGGATTTGAGCACAAAAACTTCCAGCGGCTAAGTATTCAGCTTCAGCGGTGGAGGTGGACACAAAATTTTGCTTTTTATTTGTCCAACTAATCAATTTACCACCTAGTAGCTGACACCCACCAGTGGTGCTCTTTCTATCTATCTTGCAACCTGCAAAATCACTATCAGAATAACCAATTAGATCGAATCCTGAGCCTTTGGGATACCAAAGACCCAGATTAGGAGTTCCTTTCAGGTATCTGAAGATTCTCTTTACAGCGATGAGATGGGATTCCTTCAGTTCAGCTTGATACCGAGCACAGAGACATGTAGAATACATGATATCAAGTCTGCTAGCTATAAGATATAGCAGAGACCCAACCATCCCTCGATAGGTAGTGACATTTATAGGTTTCCCATTAGAGTCCTTGTTCAGAGTCAGAAGAGGTGCCATAGAAGTGTTCATCATTGAGCATTGATTCATATCAAACTTGTTCAACATATCTTTAACGTATTTTCTTTGACAAATGAAGATTCCTTTGTCAGATTGTTTTTTCTGCAAACCTAGAAAATACGTTAGTTCACCTATCATACTCACTTTATATTGTTTTTGCATTTTTTCAGCGAAACGAGTACATAATTCGGATCTTGTGGAACCAAAGATAATGTCATCGACATATATTTGAGCGAGTATAGTATGACCTTTAAATTTTTTAAAAAAAGAGTTTGCTCAATTTTTCCACGAATAAACTTTTTTTAGAAGAAATTTAGAAAGAGTATCATACCAAGCTCTAGGAGCTTGTTTTAACCCATAAAGAGTTTTTTCAAGTTTGAAAACACAACCAGGGTGGTTAGGGTCTGAAAAAACAGGGGGTTGTTCAACATAAACTTCCTCGCTGAGTTTTCCATTTAAAAAAGCACTTTTAACATCCATTTGAAAAACTTTGAAGTTTTTATGGGCAGCATAAACTAAGAAAAGTCTTATAGCTTCTAAACGAGCTACAGGTGCAAAGGTTTCATCGTAGTCAATTCCTTCTTCCTGTCTTATTGCGACAAGTCTAGCCTTATTGCGAATAACAGTTCCGTTTTCATCTAGCTTATTTCTAAACACCCATTTGGTTCCAATAACTGTTTTACCAGAGGGTCTAGGAACAAGATTCCAAACTTTGTTTCTACGAAACTCAGTTAGTTCTTCTTACATCGCTGAAATGCAGCTAGGATCAGAGATAGCTTGATCTATCTTTTTAGGTTCACAGAGAGAGAGATGAAGTTAACATAGAAACATATATTACCTGTACCTCTGCGTGTTTTGATACCTGCAATAGGATCACCAATAATCTGATTTATTGGATGATTTGCAGTCTATCGCTGAGCTGGTGGTTGAGGAGGGAGATCAACCGCAGATTCAGCGAATTGTTCTTCTATTTCAGGGACAATACTCGTTGTTTCAGCAACAGTTACTTCATTGTTTAAAATCAATTGAGGAGACTCAGGGGATTGATTTGCAGAGGATGAAGCTTGATTATTCACTGAGGAATTTCCAAGAGAGGCATCAAAAGGAAGAATCTGATTGAGAGGAGTAACACTGATCCCTGAAGATGGATCATTGCTAGGGATTCCATCATCACTTGATTCAGCATGAGGTTGACTGTTGAAATAAGTTTCAGGTTCCCCATAGTGAGACTTCATCCATGCATTTAATTCTTCATCTTCTTCAGGGATAGGAGAAGTAAGGGTAGTACGGGATTCATCAAAATTGACGTGCATGGATTCTTCAACGTGTTGTCTTCTCTTGTTGAAGATTCTGAAAGACTTAGATATAAAGGAGTATCAAAGAAATATTCCTTCATCAGCTTTTGGATCGAACTTTCCCAAATGATCTCTGTCATTCAGAATGTAGCATTTGCATCCAAAGATGTGGAAGATACTTCAGAGTTGGTCTTCTTCCATGAAATAATTCATAAGGGGTTTTCTTGAATCGTTTCACAATCAGGGATCGATTCTGAGTAAAGCATGTTGTATTGACCGCTTTGGCCCAGAATTGAGTTGGAAGACGTGATTTGCTGAGTATTGAGCGAGCTGCTTCAATGATAGTTTGGTTTCTTCTTTCAGCAACACCGTTTTGCTGAGGAGTTCTTACTGAAGAGAAGTTGTGAGAGATACCTATTTCTTCAAAGAAATTTATCAGAGTACTGTTCTTGAATTCAGTACCATGATCACTTCTCATGGGAATGAACAGTCAGATTGTTCAGAACTTCCATCCTATTGATAAAAGAGATTATCACATCAGGGGTGTCACTTTTGGACCGAAGAAAGAACACCCATGTGTATCTGGAATATTCATCAACAATCACAAGAGTGTAATTCTTTCCAGATAGAGATTGGACATTGACAAGTCCAAAGAGATCCATATGGAGTAGCTGAAGAGGTGAGGTTACTAAAGAAACTTGTATAGACCTAAAGGATGCTTTTGTCAGCTTTCCCTTTTCATACGCTGAGCAAAGAGATTCCTTTGCAAAGCTATGATTTGGGAGGTCTCTGACAAGTTCCTTTTGAGACAATTCATTAATTATCTTAAAGTTGAGATGAGAGAGTCTTTTATGCCATAACCAATTGACATCAGAGGATGCTTTAGAGATAAAGCACATGTTCTCAGAGTGAGAACTATTCATATTGATGACGTATACATTTTCAACTCTTTTGCCTGTTAAGGCAAGCTTATTATTGCAGTGACAACACATCTATTCCTTAGGAATAGAACTTTGAAATCTTTGTGTATCCTTGTACTTTGAAATCTTTGTCTATTCCTTTGAAAGCTTATTATTGCAGTGACAACACATCTATTCATATGGACCAGCTTCTTCTTTGTAGTCAGAGAGTAGAGATTTTCTGCCAGTCATGTGCCTTGAGCATCCGCTATCGAGATACCAGATACCTTTAGCACTCTGCATACAATAAAGAGATTAATTCTTTGAAGGTACCCATATTACTATGGGTCCTGCTTTGTTAGTGAGAGGAGTGGCGGAGGAGCTACTTGCTGAAGAACTCTCTTCAGTGGATATCTTCACCTTTGTTGGTTTTGTAACCTTGGTGGATTTTACTCTTGCTGATTTACCAGCTTGAGCTACTTTCTTTCCATGAGCTAGTTTATCATCTCTAGTAGCATTAGGACACTTACTTGCAATGTGGGTAGTTTCACCACAGTGATAGCACTTCCTATATTTATAAGGTTTGGAATTCAAAGTTTTCAGAGAGATAGAAGGAACTTTGTCAAGGATAGGACCAAAAATTCCATTATCCATTGTTCTTGGAGGTATGACAACCTCTTCAGGGACAGGAGTGAGGTTAATCTTAATTTTGGGGGTTGACCTCTGAAAGGATTCAGAGATTTTCCTCCCAGGTTTAGGATTTCTCTCTGAAGAAGTAGAGGATTTCTTGTTCTTCTTCTAAACGTTCTTCTTTCTAGGAAGTTGGTCAAGAACCTCGTTTTTGATCACTTTCTTAGAATTGAAAGATTTTAACACATGAGTCTTCTCGTTAGAGTGAGGTCTCTGAGAAGAAGAGGAAGGATCAAGGATAGAGGAGACAAACATTCCAAATTTAAGCATGGAACGGTCTTTCTCTAATTCTTCCTTTTCAAGGTTAAAGCCTAACCCACTTCTTACTTTCATAGGGATCTGGGCATTGATGATATCATTTACCTTATTAGAGGCTTTGAACCATCCTTCGATGGTAGCCTTCGCCGATTTAAGATTAGTGATGGCCTTCTCTCTTTCAGCGATAGCTTGCTGTTTCTCAAAGCTAATCGTTTGATTTACAAAGACTTGGTCCTTTTAAGGTTTCCTCAAGAAAGTTCTTTGATTTTTAGATGACAATTTTTTAATTATTCAGATAAATCAGTGTTAATTTTCTCAGCTTTGATTTTTCCATTTAGAGCATTGTAAAAATCAACAGTCATAGCATCGAGCGCAGATAAGTTATCACTTTCAGATATTAAGGAGATAGAAGGGGTGAATACCTGAGTAGAAGGAGTCTCAGAGGAAGAAGTTTCAGTTACTTCTTCAGCGTCTTCTATTCTTGCCATAAGACATAAAGAAAGAGTTTCAACATTCTTTGACAATTTCAGACATGTAGTGTACACTGCCCGTTGTTCGGGTAGTGCCTCCATGAATTTTGTCAGAATTTCAGCATTTGAATAGTGTCCGTTGACTGTTTTTAGATCAATCAACAGGCAGTTAAAACGTTGGTGAAGTTGGGAAAGAGTTTCACCTTTATGATGCATTAAGCGTTCATACTGTCTTACTAGATTAATATTTATAGTGATTTGTACTTCAGAGGTTCCATCATATTGAATACATAAAGTATCCCACATGGCTTTAGAAGTCCTCATTTTCATTACTGAGTGATAGACTTCATCAAGGAGGGACATTGCTATTATAGATCTGGCTTTTGAGTCAATAGCAACTTCTTTCTTATCTTCTTCAGTCCATTGATTAGGAGTCTTAATGATACTCCTTTCAGGGATGGCTGGCGTAATAGTGGTGGCAGGAACACCAGCTACTATAGTTGTAGGAACAAATGGTCCGTTTTCTATATAATAACGGATTTTTGGATCTGATCCTTCTAGAAACAGAGACATTCTTTCCTTCCACAATGGGATATTATCATGGCTAAATCTTGGAGGGTTAGCCAAAGATTCATTGTCATTATAGTTTTTATTAGGATTTGACATTTTTAAAATAGTTTTGAAAGAAAATATTTTAAAGATAGAAATCACACTGCTCTGATACCACTTGTTGGTCCCTAAGGAGTCTACAAGAGTTCTCGGATATAGAAACAGTTTGTAGAAGGAGGGGGGGTTGAATACAAACACACAGATTTTTAGTTTTTAAATGAGTTTATATTGCATAAACAAATTTACAGTTACAAGCGGAATTAGTACAAGTTTTAACCTATTCTATTGTAACTAAGAAATCACTAAGATTGATGCACAAGAAGGAAGTATGGTAGAATACAGAAAGTTGAAGAAATAAACTAGCATGCACACAGATGAAGAAGATATCTTCATCTTATTTATACTCGTTTGCATTTAATGGAAGACAAAAGGTATATGCCACGTGGCAAGCATCCATAGGAGACTTGTCCTTTGCTCAGAACACAACCATGTTTTTGGCCGCATTTGAACAGTACCATATTAGATGTGATGGGGACATAAGAGAAAATTTGTACGTCCTTCTCTGACACAGTATAGGGTTTGTCTTTTGTGCATCGAGGATAAGGTCAACGTTAATCTTGTATGAGAAGCTTCACTTGATCGTTGAGACTGAATCTTCAAGGATGAACTTTCAGTATCGCTGAGGCTTCACAAGATTTCACACTTTGGATAGATAATCTTTGTTATCGCTGAACCGCTTCAGGTCACATAGCTGATTATCTCTTTCTTCAGCTTGGTCTACGACTATTGCTGAATGGTCATTTGGTGTGATCGCTGATCTTCAGATCTTCAGAGATAAGCTTAAGGTTCCTTGATCTTCAGCGATCGCTGATGGCAGTCAGCGTATGCTTATCGTTGAACTTGAACTTAAACTTAAACAAGGAATTTCACTAAGTGTAAAAAGGAATGATATTCAAATCACTGAGAGGAGTTTTGATCAATAGAACTTAGAGAAAAAAAGATTAGATCAAACCTTAAGAATGAAAAAGCGAAGAAAAATGCACAAGTGCGTGTTCTTGGTGTTCTTGAGTAAAACTTGAAGATTCAAATATTTTCTTTGCCTTTTTGAATGCTATGAGCGTGTAAAGAAAGTTAGAGAGGAGGAATGATGCTTAAATAGAAAGAGGAGATAGAGAATGCTAAACGACGATTTTAGCTTTTTGAAAAAGTAATGATGACCTAGCACACGTTCCTAGAAAAGAGGTCAGAATGGAAACGTCATTTCCGTCGTGTGTCAAATAAAGGTCTGACGTGTCCTTTTCTTATTTGAAAACTTGATAAATGATTATTATTTAAAATAAATGTTAATCATTATCCTTAAATTCTTCATCAAGAGTCAATAAAGGATTGTCAGTGATGGATTTTATCTTTTGAGATCCATTCCCTGAGTATGAAAATAGTCAGAGAGTGTAAGGATTTAGGAGTTTCTACCTGAGTGAGATAAATCAAGTATCGCTGAATCAGAGTTAAGAGTGGAAATTTGAAGGCTTTATTTGTATGTCACTGAATATTGTTGATCACTGAATAGAATTTATTCAGTGTTCAACGTACCAAGTTCGCTGATAAGTAGATTGAATCTAGTCTCATCAAGAGGCTTGGTGAAAAGATCAACAAGCTGATATTCAGTTGGTACAAAATGAAGTTCACCTTCTCCATTCATCACATGATCTCTGATAAAGTGATATCTAATCTCAATATGCTTGGTTTTGGAGTGAAGTATAGGGTTATTTGCAATAGCGATAGAACTAGTGCTATCACAATAGATAGAGATTTTAGAAAGTTTGAGATCGTAGTCTCTTAGTTGATTTCTAATCCAAAGGATTTGAGCACAACAACTTCCAGAGGCTACGTATTCAGCTTCAGCGGTAGAGGTGGACACATAGTTCTGCTTTTTTACTTGTCCAACAAATCAACTTACCACCCAATAGCTGACAGCCACCAGTGGTGCTCTTTCTATCTATCTTGTATCCTGCAAAATCACTACCAGAGTAACAAATTAGATCAAACCTTGAGCCTTTGGGATACCAAAGACCCAGATTAGGATATTCTTTCAGATATCTGAAGATTTGCTTTACAGCGATGAGGTGAGATTCCTTTGGTTCAGCTTGATATCGAGCATAGAGACAGGTAGAATACATGATATCGGGTCTATTTGCTGTAAGATACAGCAGAGATCCGATCATACCACGATAGGCAGTGATATTGACAGGCTTCCCATTTGGGTCCTTATTCAAAGTTAGAGGAGGTGCCATAGGGGTCTTCATATTGATTCATATCAAATTTGTTCAGCATGTCCTTAACATATTTACTTTGACAAATAAATATTCTTTTGTCAGATTACTTAATCTGCAAACCTGGAAAATATGTTAGTTCACCCATCATACTCATTTTGTATTCTTTCTTCATTCTTTTAGCAAAACGAGTGCATAGTTTGAGTCTTGTGGAACCAAGAGCTTTTTGGAGTTTAAAACCATAACCAGGATGGTTTGGGTCCTCGAAACCAGGAGGTTGTTCAACATAAACTTCCTCACCGAGTTTACCATTTAGAAAGGCACTATTTACATCCATTTGAAAAACTTTGAAGTCTTTATGGGAAGCATAAGCTAAGAAAAGTCTTATGGCTTCTAATCTAGCAACAGGAACAAAGGTCTTATCATAGTCAATACCTTCTACCTGTCTGTATCCCTAAGCAACAAGTCTACCCTTATTACGGATAACAGTTCCATTTTCATGTATTTTATTTCGAAACACCCATTTGGTTCCTATCACTGTTTTACCAGAAGTACGAGGGACAAGATTTCAAACTTTGTTTCTACGAAACCCAGTTAGTTTTTCTTGCATGGCAGAGACCCAACTAGGATCAGAGATAGCTTGATCTATCTTCTTAGGTTCAGAGAGAGAAATAAAATTAATATAGAGACAGATGTTACCTATACCTCTACGAGTCTTGATACTTGCGTTTGGATCACCAATAATTTGATTTATTGGATGATTTGCAGTCCATCGTTGAGCTGGTGGTTGAGGAGACTGATCAACAATAGATTCAGCGACTTGTTCTCTTTCAGGGATAACGTTGGTTGTTTCAGCAACAGGTACTTCATTATTTAATATCAATTCTGGTGGTGATTCGGAAGTTTGATCAGTAGAAGATGAAGTTTGGTTATTCACTGAAGAATTTCCGAAAGAGATATCAATGGGAGGAATCTGATTGAGATGAGTGATGTTGACCCCTGATGATGATGGATCGTTGCTTGAGGTAGGATTATCAGAGATTCCATCATCATTAATTTTAGCATTAGGTTGATTACTGAAATAAGTTTCATGTTCCCCATAATGAGATTTCATCCATTCATTCAATTCCTCATCTTCTTCAAGGATAGGAGTAGAATTTGTTGGACGAGATTCATCAAAATTGACGTGCATGGATTCTTCAACGTGTTGTCTTCTTTTGTTGAAGATTCTGAAAGACTTGGATATATAAGAGTATCCGAGAAATATCCCATCATCAGCTTTTGGATCAAATTTACCCAAATGATCTCTATCATTCAGAATGTAGCATCTGCATCCAAAGATGTGTAGATATTTCAGAGAGGGTCTTCTTCCTTGAAATAATTCATAGTAAGTTTTCTTGAATCGCTTCACAATCAGGGATCGATTTTGAGTAAAGCACGCTGTGTTAACTGCTTCAGCCCAGAATTGAGTAGGAAGATGTGATTCGCTAAGCATTGAGCGAGCTGCTTCAATGATCGTTCGATTTCTTCTTTCAGTGACACCGTCTTGGCTGAGGATTTCTCACTGATGAGAAGTTGTGAGTGATTCCTTTAACTTCAAAAAAGTTAATCAAGGTACTGTTTTTGAATTCAGTGCCATGATCACTTCTCATGGATCGAATAGTGAGATTGTTCAGGACTTCCATTCTTTTGATAAAAGCAATAGTTATATCAGGTGTATCACTTTTGGATCGAAGAAAGAATACCCATGTATATCTGGAATATTCATCAACTATCACAAGAGTGTACTTCTTTCCAGATAGATATTGGACATTGACAGGTCCAAATAGATCCATATGGAGAAGCTGAAGAGGTGAGGTCACTGATGAAAATTGTTTAGATCTGAAAAAGGCTTTTGTTAGATCCATATGGAGAAGCCAATAGAGTCCAAGAAGGCCTCTATCTGTTCACTGATGGAGCCTTGCTGACTTCTTTGTTTCTGAAAAGCCCTAAGAATCAATCATTATCCAAGAAACCCATACCTGGTTCAGGGAAGGTGATGATTTCATTTTCTTCATATTTTCTATCTTGAGGGAGAGAGGAGTTCAACATGGAGATGTTAGGGATTTTCAGATGGCCGAGAATGCTTTCATAGTTGAATTTGGTTTCATGTTCACTTTTAGAAGATGAACCTCCTTCAGCATTTGATCTTCTCCTTCTTGTAGGCTCAGGGAGAGGCGGAACTTGCACATGTTGTGACATCCTCTGAAGAAGCTGATCCAATGTCCTTACCACCACATCTTTAAACTTTGATTTGGAACCCTGAATGGCATCTCTGATTTCTAGCCATTGAGGGTATTCATAGAATTACAAGAACTTGGCTTCTTCTTTTTCAACATTCGTGTGCCTGTACATTCAAACGAATACCTTCAGTCCATGCCTTTTGGAGGGACGTCCTTCGATAGTTGCTCGAATGATTTTTGAGTCAGACCGACGAAAATTGAATCTTTCAGTGCACCAGCGTAGTTCTTTTTCTCTGTGGCTTGGTTCTTCATTTGTTAGAGCATTTAGGATCTTCTCTTGAGCAAGGATGGGATTCACCTTTATATTTCTTCATACAGTTCTCTTTGAGCCAAAGCTTCAGCAACTCTTTGACTTTTCTCAATTAGCTCTTTAGTCGCCTTATCTCTAGCAGCGTCCTCCCTGAGTATTTTCCTTGCAAGCTCTAGATCACTCTCTGTTTGCTTCATCTCTTCATCGCTTATTCTCTAAGCTTCAAGTGCTAGTGCTATCTCTTCTTTTGATAGAAAATAGAAGTCATCCACCATGCTGATAGGAGTGGGATTTTCTAGTTCAGCAGAGGGCATCTTTATTCTTTCGGCTTCAAGTTCTTTTAAGAAGTTTATTCGCCTTTCTTCCTCTTCAGGCTCGCTTATTAGGGGTCTTTGTGCGCGGCGTCTGGGAATGAGGCCTTCTTCATCTTTATCTTCAGAGTCAGATATGTATATAAACTGCTCCTCTGATGAAGGTTCCTTCCAAAAAGTGGAGTCCTTTGGGGGACTAAACTCATTGAGAATGGGAGATGGAGAGAGAGGTTGGTCAGAACCGAAATTTGGAGGGGAGAAAGATGGATAGATTGGAGGTTTAGAGATGGGAGTAATAGGGATAAGGGGAAGAGTTACCTCTGCAGCGGTCTCCCCATCAGATATTGGAATGGTGGCACAAGATCTACCACCTCCTTTCCTTTGCCTGATTGGTTGGACGGATCCTGAGAAGGAGGAGGTCCGTCCCCCAAGGGTTCCCTGTTGACTACTTCAGGCATGAAGTTGCCTGGTCTACTATTTTTGAAGTGCTCAAGAGCACCAGGAGGGATGTCATCATCATCATCATCATCATTTCCCCCATAGTAAGGGATATCATCGTTGTCTTCTTCATCGTCTTCTTCCTCCTCATCATCTTCCTCATCGACTTCTTTGTCAGTGGAAGTAGGGTTTCGCTTAATGTAGGGAGATATCGGTGTTTCAGGGAATCTATCATTAGCCTCTCCGATAATCTCGTCAGCGATTTCTTTGGCACATCTCTCCCCCTCGATGTTGTCAGCGGAGAGAACATGCACCACCAGAGTACACACATTGGAACCAATGTTCTTTAGAGAATTGGTGTGCGTAGTCAGGGTCTGAACGACCTGGTTCAGCGAAGTTCGATCAACAGTAGCTTCTTGCATCTTGGTCAGCATCTGCATCATGTCAGACTGAGTCTTCTGAATAGACTCAAGCACCTGGTTTTGGGCCTCTACCTTCTTCTCGAGCGTGGCAAGAGCTTGCTCATGAGCCAGGTTGTCGGCCTTGGGTGCCTGAATGTCAGTGTAGACATTGTTGATGTGGCCTTCATCCCTGGAGTACCAGCGACTGTCTGGAAGATGTACTCAGCGGACGTCTGAAGGTTGTCTACCCTAACCCTTGTGAGAGCACATTCATTGACCAAAAAGTCAATTGCAGGGAATGTGGGGCTAGGAAGAACGATTTTGGGAATAGCAAAAGGAGGAAGCTTTGAAGAAAACTTCTCTTGCTTCATCTTGCGCAGTTCAGCATCCGTCTTTGGTTGCTGAGGAGATTTTCCCTTGCTCATATTGGAGGGAGTAGTAGTAGGAGCAGCCTTGGAGGCAGTGACGGTGGTTGCTGATGTAGAGAGAGAAGGTGCAGTACCAAATGACAACATACACAGAGCAGCCAAGAAGAGCTCTGGGTTAGATGAAGGATGACAAGACATGTGATTTACCTTAAGAGTATCATGAGGATTACTCTCAGGGACAATGTGTACTATGGTATTTTCATGAGGATCACTAGCCTGTGTCTTAGTATATTTGTGAGAGTCATATTGAGGTCCTGTTGTACTGGCTTTCCAAAGTTCAGATTGTCGAAACAACACTGAAGTTTGGACAACGTGCGATTCAACATCATCAGAGATAGAGACAACTATCTCTGAATCATATGTTTGTGTGAGGGCCAAAAAAGAGATGGTAGAAGAAGAAGAGAAGGCTGTGAATGTAGTACCTGATCCAGCTTCAGTGGAGCTGGCTATAACACATTCAGTGACCGGAGTCGCTGAAGGTGGGGGTAGTGCTGAAGAAACGTCAACGGATGCAGAGACCATTGTCGTGGCTGTGGCTGTAGAGGACGTTGGTATTACGCCGGAAACAGGAAGGGAAGTCTTTTGAGACACTCCCTTCTTATGTTTCTTTGCTGTTGGCTTATTAGCGATGGTTTTTCTATGACCATCGGTTGGTTCCTTTCTTTTGGAGGGAGTGGAGGTGTTTGGGTTACTCACTGATGGGTTGTTCAGTGAGACAGACACATGTTTTGTTGCTTCAATGAGTTGCAGCATGTAGGGAGTGAAAGGAGCATCATCTGGATGGACATCAATGTCCAGAGACTTCTTGCCGACCATGGAGAAGCTTTGGTTGTCGACCTTTGGATATTGTTGATCATAACTCCTCTCTATGATTTGAATATGATTCCTTAATATACTTAGTGAAATTCCTTAGTTAAGCTTCTGTTCAAATTCAGTGATAGCATACGCTGATTACCATCAGCGATCGCTGAAGATCCAGGAACAACAAGCTTATCTCTGAAGACCTGAAGATCAGCTATCACACCAAAAGACCATTCAGCGAAAGTCGAAGACCAAAGCTGAAGAAAGAGATAATCAGCTAAGTGACCTGAAGCGGTTCAGCGATAGCAGCGATTATCTACTCAAAGTGTGATGTCTTGTGAAGCCTCAGCAACACTGAAGTTCATCCTTGAAAGTTCAGTGTCAGCGATCAAATGAAGCTTCCTCTGCAAGACTATAGATTGATCTTATCCTCGATGCACTAAAGTCAAACCTAGAACCATGTCAGAAAAGGACGTACGACTTGTCTCTTATGTCCCCATCATATCTGATATGGTACTGTTCATATTCGGCCAAAAGCATGGCTGTCTTATTAGCAAGGACAAGCTTCCTATCCAAGCTTGACACGTGGCATGTACCTTTTGTCTTGCATTAAATGCAAACGGGTATAAATAAGATGGAGATATCTTCTTCATCTTAATGCATGTTTCGTTCTAGCCTATACATTCTGTATTCTTTCTTCCTTCCTCTTGTGCATCAAACTGTGTGTTTCTTAATTTACAATAGATTAGGTTTTGAACTTGTTCTAATTCCGCTTGTAACTGTAAATCTGTTTATAATCTATAAACTCATTTAAAAACCAAAATTTGTATTTAACCCCCCCCCCCCCTCTTCTACAAACTGTTTACTTAAAATTTAACTCTTGTAGATCCTTATTGGGACCAACAAGTGGTATCAGAGTAGTGTTTTTATCTTTCTCTTTAAAATATCTTTCTTAATATCATATTTTAAAAGGACAAACCCTAATACGAACTATAACGATAATGGATCTTTAGCTAAACCTCCAAGGTTCAGCGATGATAATTTCCCTTTATGGAAAGAAAGAATGTCACTTTTTCTAGAGGGATCTGATCCTAAGATCCCATACTATGTAGAAAATGGACCTTTCGTTCCTACAACTATAGTAGCAAGTGTTCCTGCCACTACCGTTACCCCAGCCATCGCTAAAAGGAGTATTGTAAAAACTCCAGATCGATGGACTGAGGAAGACAAGAAAGAATTTGCTATTGATGCGAAAGCACGATCTATAATAGCAATGTCTTTGCCTGATGAATTATATCATTCAGTAATGAAAATGAGAACTTCGAAAGCTATGTGGGATACCCTATGTATCCAATATGAAGGAACCTCTGAGGTTCAGGTAACAAGATGTATAAACCTCGTAAGACAATATGAGAGTTTTATGCATCACAAAGGTGAATCTCTCTCTCAAATTCACCAGCGTTTCAACTGTCTGTTGATTGATCTCGTAACAGTCAACAGAGTGTATTCAAACGCTGAAATTCTGACAAAATTCATGGAGGCACTACCCGACCAATGGGCAGTGTATACTACATGTTTAAAACTGTCAAAGAATCTTGAAACTTTATCCTTAAGCGTACTATATGGAATGCTCTTAAATGAGGAACAATCCCAACTTTTAAGGAAGAACCTTATTAATGAACTCAAAGGTGCCGAAAGTACTTATTTGGCACTTGGGACTTCAGAGGCAAAATCTCCTAAAAATCACCCTTCTTCTTCTATCACCTCCATAACTGAATCAACTCAAACTGATTCAGAAGACACCTACTGATGCTGACATCTCTGAATTTGTTAACAATCTGGCTCTTCTAACCCACAACTTTAGAAGATTTGCTAGAAAGAGTAACTTTCGAAAACCCTCCACTCTTTCTGACTCTGAAAAGCCCAAAAGTGCTCCAGCTGAGAAAGCTTCAGCTATTTGCTTTAACTGTCAGCGAAAGGGTCACTTCGCCAGCGAATGTCGATCAAAGAAAGTTGCTGCACCTACCACCTCCCAGACCTCTGATAAAAAGGAGAAGTATTTGAAACTCAAAAACAAATACCAAGATCTGAAGAAGAACCAGCATAAAGGCAAAGGTCTAATCGCTGAAGAAGTAGACTGGGATGTTGAAGACGATTGGGCTCAGACCTCTATAGAGTCTGGATCTGATCAAGAAGATCTTGCCTTCCTATGTCTAATGGCAAGAATCGAGGACGCTGAAGAAGCTACTGACACTTCTTCCTCTGAGTCTCCTTCCACTCAGGTATTCATCCCCTCTACTACTGTTATCTCTGAAAGTGATAACTTGTCAGCCCTGCTATGACTGTTGACTTCTACAATGCTTTAAATGGAAAGATTAAAGCTGAAAAAATAAAAAGTGAAAGACCAAGTCTTTGCAAACCAAACTATTAGCATCGAGAAGCAGCAAGCTATTGCTGATAGGGAAAAGGCCATTGTTGATCTTATATCTGAAAAGGCAACCATCGAAGGATGGTGTAAGGCTTCGGAAAAAGTCAATAAGATCATCAATGCCCAAATCCCTATGAAAACAAGAAGTGGGATAGGCTTTAACTCTGAATCAGGGAGTAACCGTTCCATGCTCAAATTTGGAATGTTTGTCTCTTCGATCCCTGATCCTTCTTCTTCAACTTCTTCCTCTCTTTTAAAAGAGAAGGTTCCTTTGTCTAATTCTAAGAAAGTAATCGAGAACAAATTTCTTGACCAAGTTTCTAAGAATAAGATCGCTCAGAATAAGAGCAAGAAAGTCTCAGAGAGCAATTCTAAATCTAGGAAGAAGATCTCTGGCTTCTCTTAGAGACCAACTCCTAGAATTAAGATTGATCTCACTCCTACCACTGAAAAGGTTGTAATACCTCCAAGGACTATGGAAAAAGGAATTCTTGGTCCTATCCCTGAAAAGGTTCCTATCTCTTTTCCTTCCTCTTTGAATTCTAAACCTTATAAATATAGGAAGTGCTTTCACTATGGTGAAACAACCCACATTGCAAGTAAGTGTCCTAATGCTACTAAAGCTGATAAGCTAGCTCATGGAAAGAAAGTAGCTCAAGCTGATAAATCAGCGAGAGTGAAATCCACCAAGGTTGCAAATCCAAAGGTGAACATATCCACTAAAGAGAGTTCTTCAGCTAGTAGCTCATCCTCCACTCCTTCCACTAACAAAGCAGGACCCATAGTAATATGGGTACCTTCAAACAATTAATCCTTTTGTTGTATGTAGAGTGCCAAAGGTATCTGGTATCTCGATAGCGGATGCTCAAGGCATATGACAGGCAGAAAATCTCTGCTCTCTGACTACAAGGAAGAAGCTGGTCCTTCAGTGACCTTTGGTGGAAATGGAAAAGGATACACTAAAGGTTATGGAATTCTGTCCAACGGAGCTACCTCGTTTAATCGTGTTGCCTACGTTGAAGGACTGAAACACAATCTCTTAAGTGTTAGTCAGTTATGTGACAAAGACTTCAAAGTTCTATTTTTAAAGAATAGATGTGCTGTCACTGACTTCAATGATAAGCTTGCCCTCTCTGGCAAAAGAGTTGAAAACGTTTATGTTATTAATATGAATAGCTCTCACTCTGAGAACATGTGCTTTATCTCTCGAGCATCCTTAGACGTAAACTGGTTATGGCATAAAAGACTCTCTCATCTCAACTTTAAGACAAAAAACGAATTGTCTCAAAAAGATCTAGTCAGAGACCTCCCAAATCATACTTTTACAAAGGAATCTCTTTCTTCAGTGACCGCTCCTCTTCATCTACTCCACATGGATCTCTTTGGACCTGTAAATGTCCAATCTATATCCGGAAAGAAATACACTTTAGTTATTGTTGATGAATACTCCAGATATACCTGGGTATTTTTCTTACGATCCAAAAGTGATACCCCTGAAATGATAATCTATTTTATCAAAAGGATGGAAGTTTTGAACAACTTACTTGTTCACTCCATAAGAAGTGATCATGGTACTTAATTCAAAAACAGTACCTTGGTTAATTTCTTTGAAGAAAAAGGCATCTCTCACAACTTCTCTTCAGTGAGAACTCCTCAGCAAAACGGTGTTGCTGAAAGAAGAAATCGAACTATAATCGAAGCAGCTCGCTCAATGCTCAGCGAATCGTGTCTTCCAACTCAATTCTGGGCTGAAGCTGTCAATACAGCGTGCTTTACTCAGAATCAATCCCTGATTGTTAAGCGATTCAAGAAGACTTCCTACGAATTATTTCATGGGAGAAGACCCACTCTGAAATATTTTCACATTTTTGGATGTATTTGTTACATTCTGAATGACAGAGATCATTTGGGTAAATTCGATCCTAAGGCTGATGATGGTATATTTCTTGGATACTCCTCTGTATCTAAGTCTTTCAGAGTATTCAACAAAAGAAGACAACATGTTGAAGAATCTATGCATGTCAAATTTGATGAATCTCTTCCCATTCATCCTTCTCATAATCTTGATGATGATGAAGAATTGAATGCTTGGATGAAATCTCATTATGGGGAACCTGAAACATATTTCAGCAATCAACCTCCTGCTGAAGCTTGTGATGATGAGATCCCTGTAAACCCAACAAATAATAATCAACCATCTTCAGGGATGAATATTACTCCTCTCAATCAGATTCTTGTTGCTGATATATCTTTCTTGGAAATTCCTCTGTGAACAACCAAACTATCTCTGAAAATCAATCTCCTGATTTGATTTTGAGTGAAGAACCAGTCGCTGAAACAGGTCCTAATCCGGAAACTGAAGAACAAGTCGTTGAATCTGCCGTTGATCTCTCTCCTCAACCACCAGCTCAGCGATGGACTGCTAATCATCCAATAAATCAAATTATTGGTGATCCCACTGCAGGTATCAAAACGCGTAGAGGCGCAGGTAATATTTGTCTTTATGTTAATTTCATCTCTTTCTCTGAACCTAAGAAAATAGATGAAGCTATCTCTGATCCTAGCTTGGTTTCAGCTATGCAAGAAGAACTAACTGAATTTCGTAGAAACAAAGTTTGGAATCTTGTTCCAAGACCCTCTGATAAAACTGTTGTAGGGACCAAATGGGTTTTCAGAAATAAGCTAGATGAAAACGGGACTATAATTCGCAATAAGGCTAGACTTGTTGCTCAAGGTTATAGACAGGAAGAAGGAATTGACTATGATGAAACCTTTGCACCTGTTGCTCGTTTAGAAGCCATAAGACTCTTTTTAGCTTATGCTGCCCATAAAGACTTCAAAGTTTTTTAGATGGATGTTAAAAGTGCTTTTCTAAATGGAAAACTCAGCGAGGAAGTTTATGTTGAACAACCCCCTGGTTTCTCAGACCCTAACCATCCTGGTTATGTTTTTAAACTTGAAAAATCTCTTTACGGGTTAAAACAAGCTCCTAGAGCTTGGTATGATACCCTTTCTAAATTTCTTCTTAAAGAAAAATTTATTCGTTGAAAAATTGTCCAAACCCTGTTTTTAAGAAAATATAAAGGTCATACTATTCTCGCTCAGATATATGTTGATAACATTATCTTTGGTTCCACAAGACCCGAACTTTCACTCGTTTCGCTGAAAGAATGAAGAAAGAATATAAGATGAGTATGACGGGTGAACTAACATATTTTCTAGGCTTGCAGATAAAGCAATCTGATAAAGGTATCTTTATTAGTCAAAGCAAATATGTTAAAGACATGTTGAACAAGTTTGACATGAATCAATGCTCAGCAATGAAGACCCCCACGGCACCTCCTCTGACTCTGAACAAGGACCCTAATGGGAAACCAGTCAATGTCACTGCCTATCGAGGGATGATTGGATCTCTGCTACATCTTACAGCAAGTAGACCCGACATCATGTACTCCACATGTCTCTGCGCTCGGTATCAAGCTGAACCAAAGGAATCCCATCTCATCGCTGTAAAGCGAATCTTCAGATACCTGAAAGGAACTCCAAATCTAGGCCTTTGGTATCCCAAAGGTTTAGGATTTGATCTCAATGGTTACTCTGATAGTGATTTTGCAGGTTGTAAAATTGATAGGAAAAGCACCACTGGTGGGTGTCAGCTACTAGGTGGTAAGTTAATAAGTTGGACAAGTAAAAAGCAAAACTCAGTGTCCACTTCCACTGCTGAAGCTGAATACGTAGCCGCTGGTAATTGTTGTGCTCAAATCCTCTGGATGAGAAATCAACTCAGACACTACGATCTAAAGCTCTCTAAGATTCCTATATATTGTGATAGCACTAGTGCTATTGCAATCGCTAACAACCCTGTACTTCATTCAAAAACCAAGCACATTGAGATCCGATATCATTTTATCGGAGATCATGTGATGAATGGTGAAGTTGAACTTCATTTTGTTCCTACTGAATATCAGCTCGCTGATCTTTTCACCAAGCCTCTTGATGAGACTAGATTCAATCTACTTATCAGCGAACTTGGTATGTTGAACGCTGAATAAAGTATTTATTCAGTGAACGAAAAATTCAGTGATACAAAGAAAAGCCTTCAATCTCTCCATTCACTGAACTCTGATTCAGTGATATCTGTGTACTCTCACTCAGGTATTATTTTTTTTCTCCCTGTTTCTTAAAAAGAAAACCGATCACTGATAATCCTTTATTATTTTTGATGAAGTGTTTTAAAAATATTAATGATATTCATTCCTTGAGGATAACTATCATTAAAATATTTTAAAAATTAAGAAAAGGACACGTCAGACCTTTTTCTGACACACGACGAACCACGACGTTTCCATTCCAACTCCTTTCTTGGAACGTGCGCCAGGTCATCATTTCTTTTTCAAAAAGCTAAAACCGTCGTTTAGCCTCCTTTCTCTCTCCTCTTGCTATTTAAGCACTCCTTTAGCCTTACTTGCTTCCTTCCGCTTTCATAACTTCCCAAAGGCAAAAGAAACCTTCGAATCTTCAAGTTTTCTCCAAGAACACCAAGAACATGCACTTGTGCGTTTTTCTCCTTCACTCGACTAAGGTTTGATCTAAACCTAAACTTAAGAACTGGAAACATCTTGTTTCACCTTTCTTACCTATTTCATTCTAAAAAATCAATAAAAAAATTTTTGAGTGAAAAATAATTTCTATACTTTCAAAACCCTGTCCTTAGAACAAAAGATTTTTTTTCCTGATTTATTTTTCTTTATTTATTTTGCTTTTTCATTACCAACAAGCATTTTGATATTGTTCATCAAAATACTTGTTTCTTTGATCGTATATTTGGTACTTTTTATACCAAATCTCTGGTTTATACATTCATGTATTAAAACCATGATTTATCTCTTTGGTGTTGCCATTTTTCCTACAGAAATGGCCTCTGCTTCCAACATCGCTGAAACTACTGCTGCTGATAACTTGTTGGTCGTTGCACCAAACTGCCAATTCACGCTGGAAAAGTCAACCTTCAAGCCATTCAATTACATTGCATTAGTGGACATTCCCTCTGAACGCCCTCAGTTCAAGGACACTGCAACCTTCCTCAAGGCATGCCCTCTGATGTATGCCTTCGTCCACAACCCAGTGGGCATTACCTCTCACCTTCAGGCTCTCTGGTACACGGCGCAATGTACCACTCTGACAACGGACAAGGGCACTGTCCTCCCAGCTATTTCCTTCACAATCCCTGAACTTGGCTTGTTCTCGTTCACAGCAGGGTTCGTACGAAAGGCGCTAAGACTCCCTCAGCGTCAGAAGGGTGTGCAATGGGGTGCTGAACCAACTAAGCAGCAGATAGATGGTTTCTTGGACTCCATTGGCTACAAATGGGAGAACCCCTTAGTGAAGACAGTGGGTTCAAAGCTGGAAAAGAACTTCTCAATGGCAGTACATTTTCACCCAGGTCATTCAATGCCTGGGGTCCAAAGTTGGCTCCCATGATCAGGCGAGCAAGCATTTTCAAGACCTTGCCTATTCTCTCTGCACAGGTCATCCTCTGAACTACGCTGACTACATCTTCAGCGATATGTGTAGCCGCCTCAATGCCAATACCAGACATACGGTTGTCCATTACCCCCGTTTCTTCTCCACCATCCTTGAAGAGGCTTTCGTGGAGAGCTACCCGAAAGTCGGTGACTTTGCCTTCTCAATGGTAGGGAAGAAGTCCCTAGATCTTGAGGTACGTCTAGGTGATGCTCCTCTTACTCCCTACATGCTGCAATTAATAGGAGCACCTCTTTCAGTGACCTCCTCGCTGCCCATCCCCTCAGTGAGTACCCAAGGCACTGTTGCTGCTAAGAGGAAAACCCCTACTGATGGTCATAAGAAGATCATCGCCCAAGAAGGTGGTCTCTCAACAGACCACCCTCTCTGATTTTGGTGTACTACAAACACCACCCTCATCCACAGCCACTCCAACGGTTTCTGCTGCCGTTGAAGCTTCATCAGCTCTACCACCACCATCAGTGACTAAGGTCTCTGAAGGTGTTTTAGCCAGCTTTGCTGAAGCTGGATCAGGTACTACTCTGACGACCTTCTCTACCTCTTCCATCTCTACTTCTTTGGTCCTCACAACAGCAAGTGACTCAGCGATAGTTGTCCCTATATCTGATGATGCTGAAATGCACGCAGTCCAAACCTCAGTATTGTTTAGGCAATCTAAGTTTTGGAAAGCCAATATCAAAGGACCTCAGAGTGTCTCTTTCAGATACTCTAAGACACTGGTCAGTGATCCTCAGGACGCTACCTCTGCAAAAGTAGTCCCTCAGAGTAATCCTCATGATACTCTCAAGGAAAATAATGCTACGTTTCATCCATCATCTGATCCGGATTCATTTCTTGCTTCTTTGTCAATGTCATCAGCTGCTGCCACTGCTCCTGTCTACTCAGCAACAACAACCACCACCACCACCACTTCGAAGACCGCGATGAAGTCTCCTCAGCACCCTCCCAATGCTAAAAAGCTCAGGGATGTCAAGATGGAGAATCAAGCCCCCAAGCTTCCTCCCAGGGTCACTGAGTTACCTTCTGTGTCTCTACCTGTTCCCACATTCCCTGCCATTGACTATTTAGTCAATGAATGTGCTCTCACCAGGGCAAGTGTGGACTCTCACCAGGGCAAGGGTGGATCTTCTGGCAGGTCGCTGGTACTCCTGGCATGAAGACGAATGTCAGCAACCTGGTGTCTGACGTTCAGTATCTAAAGGACGAGCACAAGGACCTTCGCCAATCCCTCATCAACATTGAGCAAAAGGCCGATGCTCAGGCCGCTGTCCTCGAGTCTATTCAAAAGGCTCAGACCGAAGTGATGCAGACTCTCTCCAGACTCAGTGGAGCTGGTCCCTCATTTGATGATGTTGATCGAACCATGCTTCAGGACGTGCAAACAAATGTTCGCACTATGATGTTCCACGTTCTGCCACATGATAACAGTGAGGGGGAGAAGGTGGCCAAAGAGTTCGCTGACGAAATAATCGGCGAGCACAACCGGAGGTTCCCTGATGAAAGGATCTCTCCTTACATCCAGAGACCAGAACCTTCCTCCGCTGCAAGGTTTGATGATGATGATGATGATGAAGAAGAGGATGAAGAAGAAGAAGAAGAAGAGGAACGCATCCCTCACTTTGGTGATGATTATGATGATGATGACTTGGGATTTGCAATGGAACATTTCAGAATGTCCAGACCAAGCACATCTCAGCTAGAGCCCTTGGGGGACGGATCTGGTCCCTCAGGCAAAGGATCACATAAAGTGGTTGATCTTGATGCCCCAATCCCACAAACAGAGGGGGAGACCGCTAACAAGGTATCTCTTCAGCTTATCCCTTATATTACTCCTCTCTCTGAAACCCCCTATATAACCTCTCCTCCTTCAAACCCTCTCTCTGATAAATCTCCTTTCTCTCCTTCCCTCAGTGATCCCCGTCCCCCAAAGGACTCATCCACAAGGAAGGAACCTTCTTCCGAAGAGCAGTTTATGTACATAGTGGAAACTGACTCTGAAGAAGAAGAAGGCCTTATTCCCAGGCGTCGCGTTCAAAAACCGATCATAAGAGAGCCTAAAGAAGAAGAAAGGCGAATAAAATTCCTTAGGGAATTCAAGGCTAGAAGAATAAGGGTGCCTGAAGCTGAATCCATTGAAGCCGTACCAATAAGGATGGTAGATGAATTCTACTTTCTGTCCAGAGAAGAGAGAGAACAAGCATTGGAAGCACAAAGAATCAGAGATGAAGAAATAAAGCAAACAGAGAATGATCTTGTTTTAGCAAGGAAAATTCTCAGGGAAGACTCAGCAAGAGACAAAGCGGCCAAAGAACAATTAGAAAAGAGTGAACGGCTAGCTGCAGCTATTGCTCAGAAAGAACTTGCACAAGAAAACCTGAATGTAGATCCCATTCTCGCTCAACAGAAGATTCTCACTACACTAACCACTGAAGCCACAACTCAGAAAGACAAAGAACTGAATTGGTGCACAGAGATGCTGGACTTTCGAAGATCTGATGCCAAAATCATTCACGTAACTATCCAAGGGCGACACTCCGACAGAGATGGTCCTAAGGTATATGTAAGAATGACAAGGCCATCCAGAACAGAGAGAGAAGAAGCAAAATTCTTAAGATTATATGGATACACTTAATGGCTCGAAATCAGAGATGCCATTCAGGGTTCCAAATCCAAGTTCAAGAACGTGCTAGAAGATGAGTTGAATCAGTTGCTGCAAAGAATGTCACAACATGTGCAAGTTCCCCCTCTACCTGAATCATCTAAGAAGAAAAGATCAACTACTGAAGGAAGTTCAAGTGCGAAGAATGAGCATGAAACTAAATTTGATTATCAAAGCATTCTTGGTCATCTTGAGCTCCCTGATATGTCAATGCTTTGTACCTCTCTCCCTCAAGACCGAAGATATGAAGAAGATGAAATCATCTCACTGCCTGAACCTGGTATGATATTCTTGGATAATGAAGGATTCTTAGGACTCTTCAGAAACCAAAAAATTCACTAGGCCCCATCCTCTCTCATAAAGATCATGTTTTGACGCTGCTGGTCAGATACCCCTCTGATGAATCGACAGAAGATCCTTTATGAGAATGAGTTACAAAGACGAAATGAGAATATCTCTGACTAGTTATAGATTTCTATTTCCTTTGTAATATTTCTTCAGTGTACAAGTACTTTACCTTTATTTGTAATTTCATTTCTCTGTAATTTCTTCAGATTATATTTAATGAAATTCAATCATAGTACTTTACTCCATCCTAGTACTGAAAAGATCCCTGAAAACAGTAAAAGGGACAAATGAACATAAGAGTTCTACTTTCTTTAAACTATCTTTCACTCACTGATCTTTTACTCTGAAAATTCAATTAGTGAATGTACTTTAAGCTTATTTACTTGTAAAAATTGTGCTTTCATATCCTTATAAATGAAACTCAATTCAGATAGTAGACTAGCTGAAAAAGACCTTACAGATTAGTACTTAGAAATTTTTTCTTTAAATGTTTCCTAAGTCCATACTAGTCTCTTAAAGCAATTTTCCTATGTTGCTTAATCATAATCAAATAGGGGGAGATTGTTGATCATAACTCCTCTCTATGATTTGAATATGATTCCTTAATATACTTAGTGAAATTCCGTAGTTAAACTTCTGTTCAAATTCAGTGATAGCATACGCTGATTACCATCAGCAATCGCTGAAGATCAAGGAACAACAAGCTTATCTCTGAAGACCTGAAGATTAGCTATCACACCAAAAGACCATTCAGCGAAAGTCGAAGACCAAAGCTGAAGAAAGAGATAATCAACAACACTGAAGTTCATCCTTGAAAGTTCAGTGTCAGCGATCAAATGTAGCTTCCTCTGCAAAACTAAAGATTGATCTTATCCTCGATGCACAAAAGTCAAACCTAGAACCATGTCAGAAAAGGACGTACGACTTGTCTCTTATGTCCCCATCATATCTGATATGGTACTGTTCATATTCGGCCAAAAGCATGGCTGTCTTATTAGCAAGGACAAGCTTCCTATCCAAGCTTGACATGCGGCATGTACCTTTTGTCTTGCATTAAATGCAAACGGGTATAAATAAGATGGAGATATCTTCTTCATCTTAATGCATGCTTCTTTCTAGCCTATACCTTCTGTATTCTTTCTTCCTTCCTCTTGTGCATCAAACTGTGTGTTTCTTAAGTTACAATAGAATAGGTTTTGAACTTGTTCTAATTCCGCTTGTAACTGTAAATCTGTTTATAATCTATAAACTCATTTAAAAACCAAAATCTGTGTGTTTGTATTCAACCCCCCCCCCCTTCTACAAACTGTTTACTTAATATTTAACTCTTGTAGATCCTTATTGGGACCAACAGATATTTATCTTTGAAGGCAACCTCCAAGATGGTTGCAAAGAACCTAGGGTAAGGAATGAATTGGTTTCTCTTACCAGCTTTTACCCTGTTGAACATGTCGCTGAATATGTAGTCCGCATAGTTCAGCTTGTAGTTTGTGCAGAGGGCAAAGCCAAGGTCCTGGAAGTGCTTGCTGGCTTGATCATGAGAACCAATCTTGGAGCTAATGCACTGAATCACTTGGGTGAAGATGTATAGCCAGCGACCTGGAAGACGCTTCTTCTCCATCTTTGATCCCACAGTCTTGACTTCAGGGTTCTCCCAAACATAGGCAATAGAGTCCAAGAAGGCCTCTATCTGTTCCTTGGAAGGAAGGCGAAGGGCATTCCTTAGAAAGCCTAAGGTGAAGGCAAAGTCGCCGAGAGCAGGGATAGTGAAGCAGATAGCAGGGAGCTTTTTGCCCTTGTCAGTGGTGAGGGTTGTGCAGTGAGCTGTGTACCAGAGAGCCTGAAGATGCGTAGTGATTCCGTCGGGATTGTGCACAAAGGCATACATCAGAGGACAAGCTTTGATGAATGTGGCACCGTTGCTGAAGTATGATTTGTCAGCAGGGATATACACCAGGGCGAGGTAGTTGCAGGCCTTGAAAGTTGCTTGTTCCAAGTCAAAGGCGCTTGCAGGGGCTTTGGTGAGGACAATTGGTGCTTGTGCAGCGGCCTCAGTGTTCTTGCTCGAAGTTGCCATGTCTGTTTCAAAGATGGGAACACCAAATAGGAAAATCATGGTTTAATACAAGGGTAATAAACCAGAACATGTTTTTGGAACAAAGATTACCAAAAAGTGTAGAAGAAAAACAAGTGTTTTGATGAACAAAGATCAAAATACTTGTTAGTACCACAATTTTTAGAAAAGGGAGAAAAACTTGGTAATAAAAATACCTAAAATGGTCTTCTTTTCTAAGACGAATCCAGAACAGGTTTTTGGTAAAATAAAAAGGCTTTTATCACATTAATTTTGACTTAAAACTGGATTTGATTTTATAAGAAGTTATAAAGTTAAAGATGTGATAAACAACATTTGAGTTTTAAGTAAAGAATAGGGTTAGATCAAACCTTAAACGTTAAAAACAAAGAAAAACGCACAGGTGCGTGTTCTTGGTGTTCTTGAGGAAAGCTTGAAGATTCGAGAAGGATTCTTGCTTTTGAGAGTAAAGAGCGCGTAAAGAATCAAATGAAGAATTGAATTGCTTAAATAGCAAGAGGAGAGAGAAAATAATAGCTAAACGACGATTTTAGCTTTTTGAAAAGTAATGATGACCTAGCGCACGTTCCTAGAAAAGAGTTATCACTGATGAGAAGTTGTGAGTGATTCCTTTTTCATCAAAGAAATTAATCAAGGTACTGTTATTGAACTCAGTACCATGATCACTCCTCATGGAACGAACGATAAGATTATTGAGGACCTCCATTCTCTTGATAAAAGCTATAATAACATCAGGTGTATCACTCTTGGATCGAAGAAAGAATACCCATGTGTAGGAAAGGAAACGTCGTGGTCCGTCATGTGTCAGATAAAGGTCTGACATGTCCTTTTCTTATTTGAAAAAATTTGAAAATGATTATCATTTAAAAATGTTAATCATTATCCTTAAATTCTTCATCAATAGACAATAAAGGATTGTCAGTGATGGGTTTTTAGTTTGAAGACATTCCCTGAAAAAAAATATTCAGAGAATGTAAAAATTTAGAAGCTCATATCTGAGTGTGAATGATCAAGTATCGCTGAATCAGAGTTTAGAGAATGGAAAATTATTCAACGTTTAACATACCAAGTTCGCTGATTTGTAGATTGAATCTAGCTTCATCTAGAGGTTTGGTGAAAAGATCAGTGAGCTGATATTCGGTTGGTACAAAATGAAGTTCCACTTCTCCATTCATCACATGATATCTGATAAAGTGATATCGAATCTCAATGAGCTTGGTTTTTGAGTGAAGAACAGGGTTATTTGCAATTGCAATAGCACTTGTGCTATAACAATAAATAGTGATTTTAGAAAGTTTGAGATCATAATCTCTCAGCTGATTTCTCATCCATAGGATTTGAGCACAACAGCTACCAGCGGCTACATATTCAGCTTCAGCGGTGGATGTGGACACAAAGTTCTGCATCTTACTTGTCCAACTTATCAACTTACCACCTAATAGCTGACATCCGCTAGTGGTCAATCTTTCAACGAACAAATTTTTCTTTAAGATGGAATTTAGAGAGAGTATCATACCAAGCTCTACGAGCTTGTTTTAACCTGGAAAGAGCTTTTTGAAGTTTGTAAACATAACCAGGATGGCTTGGATCAGAGAACCCAGGAGGTTGTTCAACATAAACTTCCTCGCTGAGTTTACCATTTAGAAAAGCACTTTTAAGATCCATTTGAAAAACTTTGAAGTCCTTATAGGCAGCATAAGCTAAATAGAGTCTTATGGCTTCTAATCCAGCAACAGGTGCAAAGGTCTCATCATAGTCAATACCTTCTTCCTGTCTGTATCCCTGAGCAACAAGTCTAGCCTTGTTACGAATTACAGTGCCATTTTCATCCAGCTTATTTCGAAAAACCCATTTGGTTCCTATTACAGTTTTATCATAGGGACGAGGAACGAGATTCCAAACTTTGTTTCTACGAAACTCAGTTAGTTCTTCTTGCATGGCAGAGACCCAGCTAGGATCAGAAATAGCTTGATCTATTTTCTTAGGTTCAGCAAGAGAAATAAAATTAACATAGAGACAGATATTACCTGTATCTCTACGAGTCTTAATACCTGCATTTGGATCACCAATGATTTGATTTATTGGATGATTTGCAGTTAATCGCTGAGTTGGAGGTTGAGGTGACTGGTCAATCATAGATTCAGCGATTTGCTCTCTTTCAGGGATCTCGTTGATCGTTTCAGCGACAGGAACTTCACATAAGATCAATTCTAGAGGAGATTCAGAGGATTGATCAGTAGAAGACGAAGCTTGGTTATTCACTGAAGAATTTCCTAAAGAAGTATCAGATGGAGGAATCTGATTGAGAGGAGTGACGTTGATCCCTGATGTTAATGGATCACTGCTTGAAGTAGGAAGATCAGGGATCCCATCAACATTTGTTTCAGCATTAGGCTGGTTGCTGAAATAAGTTTCAGGTTCCCTATAATGAGATTTCATCCATTCATTCAATTTCTCATCTTCTTTAGGGATAGGAGTGGAATTAGTTGGGCGAGAATCATCAAAGTTGACATGCATAGATTCTTCAACGTGATGTCTTCTCTTGTTGAAGATTCTGAAAGACTTGGGTATAAAAGAGTAACCAAGGAATATCCCATCATTAACTTTTGGATCAAACTTACCCAAATGATCTCTGTCATTCAGAATATAACATATACATCCGAAGATGTGCAGATATTTCAGAGAGGGTCTTCTTCCATGAAATAGTTCATAGGAGGTCTTCTTGAATCCCTTTACTATAATGGATCGATTTTGAGTGAAGCACATGGTGTTGACTGCTTCAGCCCAGAATTGAGTAGGTAGATGCGATTCGCTGAGCATTGAGCGAGCTGCTTCAATAATCATTCGATTTCTTTTTTCAGCAACACCATTTTGCTGAGGAGTTCTCACTGATGAGAAGTTGTGAGTGATTCCTTTTTCATCAAATAAATTAATCAAGGTACTGTTCTTGAACTCCGTACCATGATCACTTCTCATGGAACGAACGATAAGATTATTGAGGACCTCCATTCTCTTGATAAAAGCTATAATAACATCAGGTGTATCACTCTTGGATCGAAGAAGGAATACCCATGTGTATCTGGAATATTCATTAACTATCACAAGAGTATACTTCTTTCCAGAGAGAGATTGGACATTGACAGGTCCAAATAGATCCATATGGAGAAGTTGAAGAGGTGAGGTCACTGAAGAAACTTGTTTAGATCTGAACGAGGCTTTTGTCGATTATTCCTTTGGACACGCTGAGCAAGGAGATTCCTTTGTAAAGGTATCATTAGGGAGATCGCTGACAAGTTCTTTTTGAGACAATTCATTGATTGTCTTAAAGGTCAGGTAAGAGAGTCTTTTAATAACATGTTTTCATAGTGAGGAAGCTATGGATATGAAACACATGTTTTCATAGTGAGAACTATTCATATTAATAACATACACATTTTCAACTCTTTTGCCTGTTTAGGAAAGTTTGTCATTAGAATCAGTGACAACACATCTATTCTTTAGAAATAGAACTTTGAAGTCTTTGTCACGTAGCTGACTAACGCTCAACAGATTGTGCTTTAGTCCTTCAATGTAAGTGACTCGAGAAAATGAAGTGGCTCCATTGGATAGAATTCCATAACCTTTAGTGTATCCTTTGCCATTTCTACCAAAGGTCACTGAGGGACCAACTTACTCCTTGTATTCAGAGAGCAGAGATTTTCTGCCAGTCATGTGCCTTGAGCATCAGGTATCAAGATACCAGATACCTTTGACACTCTACATACAACAAAAGGATTAATTTTTCATAGGTACCCATATTACTATGGGTCCTGCTGTGTTAGTGGAAGGAGTGGCGGAAGAGCTACCAACTGAAGAATTTTCTTCAGTTGATATCTTCGCCTAGGAAGGTTTCCCAACCTTGGTGGATTTCTGATAACCATTGAGAAATCTATGGTTAAAGCATTCTTTTTACACCTTTAGGATAGCTTATTTTACTTTCATATCCCTAAATTGAGTCTTTTATTTCTTATTTTCTATTTATTGAGTCATGAAGCTAAAAGTTGTGATTTGAATATGTTTTGGTACCATTAGTATGATTTTTGTGGTGTTTTTGGCAGTGCAGTATTTCACAGCATTGAGACAGCATTGGTTGCTGTTGGTTTTGTCTTAATGACGTAGCTTAATGGAAGCAGCTGGAAATTATGGGCTTATTCTGACTTTTTGCATACTTGAAGAATATCTGATGAAGACCTTTTGAAGACTTTATTGTCTTGTTATTTTACTTGTTCGGTAAGTTTTAGTTGTACTTTTTGTTGACTTTATAGCAAACTTGGTGGCCAAGTTTGTGTTGTTTCCTTGTAATTTCCCCTAGATACTTGTAGTATAAATAGGGGTTAGTAGTTAGGTTTTAAGATCATTCCACCAAGTATCATAAGGCTCTAAGCTTTTGATACTTGGAACTCTCTAAAATATTTGGTTACTAAGTTATATAATTCCGCAATCGTTGAAGTTTATATTTTCTTGCACCTTTAAATTCTTGTCTTTAATTTTATGCACTTTAATTTCTGCAATTTATTTTAAGTCTTTTATTTTCTGCAATTTATTTTCCGCAATTTATTTTCTGCATTTTACTTTAAGTCATTTATTTTATGCAATTTATTTTCTGTCATTTAAATTCAGTTCTTTATTTTCTGTCTTTAATTTTATGCAATTAATTTCCGCACTTAAATTAATGCAATTACTTTCAGTTATTTACATTTCCTTGCACTTACTTTCCAGTATGAGTAGCTAATTTTCTTAAGTGTGGGTGTGAGCCAAATGGTGAAATTATAACCCAAAGAATGGTGGACATTGTTTCTTAATAACAATGTTCCATCATTTCATTTCAAGTTTTATAACTCCATATAACACTTCTTGACAAGTTGATCACTTTGAAAAGTGTTAAAGTGCCATGGACTCTGACAGGAGCCATTGAATGCACATTAATTTGGATGACGTAGGAAGTAATATGTGACAATTACTAACAACGACAGTTGTAAACTATTTTATTTAAATTGATTGATTCTCGACGGGTTGGTCGCTTTTCAAAGTGTTAAAGTGTACTCGGACTCTGAAAGGAGCCACTTGGAACACACCAACTTGAATGATATGGGAATCTGCTCGACAGAGTGATTTTAAACAACGACAGTTATCCATATATTTTGAGGACTCTACTCTGCACTGCCACTAGTACTGATACTGCATAGATATATGGGTTGAATCTAAACTTCATTGCAGGTATTGAAGTCCGACAGGAATACCCTCAATATAGATGGTGGAACTTGTTATTTTTAAACTACAATACTGAGAGGTATTGGTCCACTTGAATTTGTGTTTATATCTCACCAGAAGTCTTACACCCATACTGCTTTCTTTATTTTGTTAAAACAATCATACAAATCCAATCCAAATCAATTTTAATCTTCCAATTCATCATCTGAAATCATTTCTTTCATTCTACTTTTATTAAGCTTTTACTACAATCCCTGTGGACGATACTCCGTATTCTATACCACTTTTATTACTTGAAAGACGACATTAGGGTTAGAAGTATACTTGCTTTTGATCTTAATTGCCCTGTCTGTAGGTGTGTTAAAACCCCTATCAATTTCACTCTCGCTGATTTATCAGTTTGAGCTACTTTATTTCCATGAGCTAATTTTTCAGCTTTAGTAACATTAGGATATTTGCTGGCAATGTGGGTATTTTCACCATAGTGATAGCATTTCTTATATTTGTGAGAAGGGAAGGTTTGGAATTGAAAGATTTCAGAGTGCGAGAAGAAACATTTTTACGAGCAGAGCCTAGAATTCCTTTGTCCGATGTCCTTGGGGGTATAACAATCTTTTCAGGGACAGGTGCAAGGCCGATCTTAATTCTGGGAGTTGATCGCTGAATATATCTAGGGATTTTCTTCCCAGCTTTAGGTTGACTTACAGAAGGAACAGAGGAGTTCTTTTTCTGTTTCTGAAAGTATTTGATTTTAGAAACGTGTTTAGGAACATTGTTCTTGATCATTTTCTTAGAATCATCAGATTTAAGAATAGTCAAATTATCAGATGAAGAAGGATCAGGGATTAAAGAGACAAACATTCCAAATTTCAACATGGAACGATCATTCTCTGATTCTTCTTTATCAGGGTTATAGCCTAACCCACTTTTGACTTTCAGAGGAATGTGAGCATTGATGATCTCGCTGACTTTGTCAGAGGCCTTGCACCATCCTTCGATGGTAGCCTTTTCAGCCTTAAGATCAGCGATGACCTTTTCCTTTTCAATGATAGCTTGTTGTCTCTCAATACTAATTGTTTGATTTACAAAGACTTGATCTTTTAGGGATTCTTCAATCTTTGCTAGTTCTTTGATTTTTAAATGACAATTTTTCAATTGTTCAGAAAGATCAACATTAATTTGTTCTGCTCTAGTCTTTCCATTCAGAGCATTGTAAAAATCAACGATCATAACATCGAGAGCGGACAAGTTATTACTTTCAGGTAGAGAGGAGTTTATAGGGATATTTACCTGAGTTGAAGGAGACTCTGAGCTAGAAGTTTCAGAGACTTCTTCATCCTCTTCAATTCTTGCCATTAGACAGAGGAAAACAAGATCTTCTTCATCGGAGCCTGATTCATCAGATGTTTTGGCCCAATCTTCTTCTTGATCCCAGTCAACTTCTTCACCAATTAGACCTTTGCCCTTTTTCTGGTTCTTTTTCAGATCTCTGTATTTATTTTTTAATTTAAAATACTTTTCCTTTTTATCAGAGGTGGTGGGAGCAGCTACTTTCTTAGATCTACATTTGCTAGCAAAGTGACCATTTCGCTGACAGTTATAGCATATGACAGATGCTTTTTCATCGGGCAAAGTTTTTGTCATATCAGAGTCAGTGATAGCAGGAAATTTTCGAAAGTTTCTCTTTCTAGCAAATCTTTTAAAGTTGTTCGTTAGAAGTGCCAGAGAGTTGTCATACTCAAAGATGTCAGCATCAATGAGCTCTTCTGAATTATTTTGATTTAATTCAGTGATAGAGGTGATGGAAGAAGAAACTAGTTTTGATGGTTCTACCTCTGAAGTCACTAGTGCCAAAGAAGTACTTTTGGCACCCTTGATATCATTTATGAGGTTTTCTCTTAAAACCTGAGATTGCTCTTCATTTAAGAGCATTCCATATAAGGCACTCAGAGAGAGAGAGAGTTTCAAGATTCTTTGACAGTTTTAAACATGTAGTGTACACTCCCTATTGTTCAGGTAGTGCCTCCATGAATTTTGTCAGTATTTCAGCATTAGAGTATTCTCTGTTTACAGTTTTCATGTCAATCAAGAGACCATTAAATCTTTGGTGAATATGAGAGAGAGTTTCACCTTTTGAGTGCATAAAACTTTCTTACTGTCTTACCAGATTAATACATCTAGTGATTTGGACTTCATCAGTCCCTTCATATTGAATACACAAGGTATCCCACATGGCCTTAGATGTTCTCATCTTCATAACAGAATGATAGACTACATTTGGTAAAGACATAGCAATTATGCATCTATGGCTACTTCATTTTTCTCTTTTTTAGTCCATTGACCAAGATTTTTTACTATTCTTCTTTCAGCAATGGTTGGTGTGGTAGTAATGGCAGGGACACTAGATACTAGGGCTGTAGGAACAAATGGTCCATTTTCTTGATAGTAGGGGATCTTAGGATCTGACGCTTCTAGGAATAGAGTCATTCTTTTCTTCCATAATGGAAAGTTATCACGGCTAAAGCTTGGAGGTTTAGCTAAAGATCCATTATCAATATAGTTTGTATTAGTATTAGTCATTTTAAAATAGTATTGTTAAAATATATTTTAAAGATAAGCAAGAAACACTGCTCTGATACCACTTGTTGGTCCCAAAGGAGTCTACAAGAGTTCAAGGATATAGAAACAGCTTGTAGAAGGGGGGGGGGTTGAATACAAACAGTCAGATTTTTGTTTTTAAATGAGTTTATATTGATTAAACAAATTAACAGTTACAAGCGGAATTAGAACAAGTAAACCTATTATATTGTAACTTAAGAAATCACATAGATTGATGCACAAGGAAATGAGAAAGAAAAGAGACAGAGGTTTTAGGAATTAGAAAGTAGCATGCATGAAGATGAAGAAGATATCTTCATCTTATTTATACCCGTTTGCATTTAATGCAAGACAAAAGGTATATGCCACGTGTCAAGCATTCATAGGAAGCTTGTCCTTTGTCCAAAAAGCAACCATACTTTTGGTCGGATATGAACAGTACCATATCAGATATGATGAGGACATATGAGACAATTCGTACGTCCTTTTCTGACATAGTATAAGGTTTGACTTTTGTGCATTGATGATAAGATCAACATTTATCTTGTTTGAGAAGCTTCACTTGATCGCTGAACTTGAAACTTCAAGGATGAACTTTCAGAGTATCGCTGAGGCTTGAGAAGACTTCACACTTTGATTTAAGTAACCATTGCTATCACTGAACCGCTTCAGATCATTGGCTGATTATTTCTTTCTTCAGCTTGGTCTTCGACTTTCGCTGAATGTTCTTTTGGTGTGATGATTGATCTTCAGAACTTCAGAGGTAGACTTGAGGATTTTGATTTTCAGCAATCGCTGATAACACTCAGCGTATGCTATCGATGAATTTAAGCATAAGTTTACACATGGAATTTCACTAAGTATACAGAGGAAATATATTCAAATCACAGAGAGGAGTTATGATCAACATCTTCAATCTTCAATCTTTAAATGACAATTTTTCAGTTGTTCAGATAGATCAATATTGATTTGTTCAGCTTTGATCTTCCCATTTAGAGCATTGTAAAAATCAACAGTCATAAAATCGAGAGCTGACAGGTTATCGGTTTCAAGTATAGAGGAGTTTGTGAGAATGTTTACCTGAGTTGAAGGAGACTCCGAGGATGATGTTTTAGAGATTTCTTCAGCTTCCTCGATTCTGGCCATTAGTCAGAGGAAGGCAAGATCTTCATCATCGGAGCCTGATTCATCAGAGGTCTTGGCTCAATCGTCTTCTTGATCCCAATCAACTTCTTCAGCAATTAGACCTTTGCCTTTTTGCTGGTTCTTTTACAGATCTCTGTATTTATTTTTCAACTTAGAATATTTTTCCTTTTTATCAGAGTTCTGAGAGGTGGTGGGTGCAGCTACTTTCTTAGATCTACACTCACTTGCAAAGTGGCCCTTTCGCTGACAGTTATAGCATATAGCAGATGCTTTTTCAGCGGGCAGAGTTTTTGACTTATCAGAGTCAGTGATAGCAGGAGTTTTTTGAAAATTTCTCTTTCTATCAAATCTTCTAAAGTTGTTAGTTAGGAGAGCTAGAAGGTTATCAAACTCAGAAATGTCAGCGTCAGTGAGTTCTTCTGAATCAGTTTGATTTAATTCAGTGACAGAGGTAATACGAGAAGAAACTTGTTTTGAAAGATCTACCTCTGAAGTCACTAGTGCCAAAGAAATACTTTTGGCACCCTTGATATCATTTATGAGGTTTTTCCTTAAGACCTGAGATTGCTCCTCATTTAGGAGCATTCCATATAACCTAGGAATCAACAACACGAAAACTTTGTTATAAATTATCCCTTAGCAGGCTTGGGACTAAAAGAATGGTTGTATTTCCACGGTGCTCGTTTTTCCAATTATGAAGCATGGCTAAGCGATCCAACTCACATTGGGCCTAGTGCCCAGGTGGTTTGGCCGGTTCTTTCTGTTGGATAGTCGAGCTAAACCGCGCGGAAGCAGTCTCGAACACTATCTAATATGATAGTGGTTGCGACCTCAACTCCAGATCAATGCAAAAGAAAGCATCTAAAGAGGAAGAGGCCAGTTTTAGAGTTATCAACAAAAATCCTTATCCAAAGCACTAAGAGAGAGAGTTTCAAGATTCTTTGACAATTTTAGACACGTAGTAGCATTAGAATATTCTCTGTTGACAGTTTTCATATCAATCAAGAGATAGTTAAATCTTTGGTGAATTTGAGAAAGAGTTTCACCTTTTAAGTGCATAAAGATTTCATATTGCCTTACCAGATTTATACATCTAGTGATTTGAACTTCATCAGTCCCTTCATATTGAATACATAAAGTATCCCACATTGCTTTAGATGTTCTCATCTTCATTACAGAATGATAAACTTCATCTGGTAAAGACATTGCTATTATTGATCTAGCTTTAGAGTCTATAGCTACTTCCTTTTTCTCTTCTTAAGTCCATCGATCTGGAGTTTTGACAATTCTCCTTTCAGCGATGGCTGGCGTAGTAGTGGTGGCAGGAACACTAGCTACCAGGGCTGTAGGAATGAATGCCCATTCTCTATATAGTAGGGGATCTTAGGATC
Organism: Silybum marianum; assembly: GCA_036898165.1. NCBI lineage: Eukaryota > Viridiplantae > Streptophyta > Magnoliopsida > Asterales > Asteraceae > Silybum > Silybum marianum. The sequence goes on from CM072530.1 coordinate 34,043,227, forward strand.
TGACCCTTCTAGGAATAGAGTCATTCTTTCCTTTCCATAATGGAAAGTTATCACGGCTAAACCTAGGAGGTTTAGCTAAAGATCCATTATCAATGTAGTTTGTATTAGTATTAGTCATTTTAAATTAGTTTGAAAACATGTATTTTAAAGATAAGCATGAAGCACTGCTCTGATACAAACACAAAGATTTTAAGTTTTTAAATTAGTTTATATTGAATAAACAAATTTACAGTTATAAGAGAAATTAGAACAAGTAAATAAACCTATTCTATTATAACTTAAGAAATCACACATTTTGATGGACAAGGAAATGAGAAAGAAAAGAGACAGAGGTTTGCGAAATAGAAAGTAGCATGCATGAAGATGAAGAAGATATCTTCATCTTATTTATACCCGTTTGCATTTAATGTAAGACAAAATGTATATGCCACGTGTCAAGCTTTCATAGGAAGCTTGTCCTTTGTTCAAAAGCAACCATGCTTTTGGCCGCGTGTGAACAGTACCAAATCAGATATGATGGGGACATAAGAGACAATCCGTGCGTCCTCTTCTGACATAGTATAATGTTTGACTTTTGTGCATCGAGGATAAGATCAACATTGATCTTGCTTTAGACTTCACCTAATCGTTGATCTTGAAACTTCAAGGATGAATTTTCAGAGTATCGCTGAAGTCTTGCAAGATATCACACTTCTACCTTGACAATCCTTTGCTATAACTGAACCGCTTCAGATCACGAGCTGATTATCTTTATCTTCAGCTTGGTCTTCGACTTTTGCTGAATATTCTTGTGGTGTGAATGTTGTTCTTTAGATCATCAGACATAAGATTAAGGTTCCTGAGATTCAGCGATCGCTGAGTACAATCAGCGTATGCCATCGCTGAATTTGAACTTTAACTTATAAATGGAATTTTCACTAAGTATACAGAGGAATCATATTCAAATCACTGAGAAAAGTTATGATCAACACCCTCATTTAACGGATGGGAGTTAACATTACGAAAATAGAAACTCTAGGGGTTATCTTGTAATAAACAAATTGTAGGGACTAAATCCAAAACATTTTGGAAACCTCAGGGACCAAATCTGTAATTTAATCTATTCTTTTATATATATATATATATATATATATATGAATATTTATAACATTATTGTAAAAAATATTATGTCGTATACACCAATGCATAATTTGAGTGGATTTAACCTGTAATGAAGATGACAACACTCAGTGAGATGTTATATGAGTAGGAAATGAATATGAATGAAAGATAAGAAAATCGTAGAAAGAAAAATAATGAAAAAACAGACCTCAAAATTGTCATTGTTATTTACTAATTTTATGAATTCCAAATAATGAGATTCAAATGCAATTGCACTAAAAGAAAACTCATTGAATCAAGCAATCAAAAGATGTCATCATAGTAATAATAAATTTTCATTTATATATATCGATGATTCATTATTAGAAAAGATGAAAGGTTTTTTTGAATTGATTATAGACTTTAATTATTAAAAAAATAATAAATACATAATGTAAAATTCACTAAATAATATTTCATTTTAAATGAAATAATTTATTCTACATTTATTTGATTCATCTATAATTTTATTCTACACTACTTCATTCTATAATTTTATGTTAGGTCTGAAAATATTGTATCCGAGATGACAACTATTGAAGACGTGAAGGGCTAAAGTGAAAAGTTAGCAAAGTCTTTAATTAGGAAAGATTTAATGTTTAAAATAAGGAAAATATTGTTTTGTAAGAAAAGGCAAGTGTATAATGTCTTATTCTACTATTTCCTTATACCGTATTTCCTATACATATAAATAGGAGTCTTAGGCTATTCATTAATGTGTGTGAATACAAGTTGATTACAAGAGAGCTAAATACTGTCAAATCATATTGTAATCATACAAAGTGAGATATATGACTACGGAAATTCACTAATCACTTTGTTCTTATCGCTTTACTTGTTCATAATCATTGTGCTTGCATAATCTGGGATCTACAAGTGGTATCAGAGCCGACAATCTGAGTTTTTCTGATTTTCTGAAGTTATTCACGAAACAGAAGGTAAATTTTCGATTTCTGAGTTTTTGAGTTTTTATCGATTCAAACTATTTTAGCTTTACCCGATAAAACTCATAATTTTTTTTAAGATATGTTTTCCTCGATTCATACTTCTGTTGAATGAATTTTTCTCGATTCAAACTTCTGTTGCTTGAATTCTTACTTCCGTCGCGTAATTTTTTTGTCGATCCATATTGAGTTATTCATGATTTTAGTCAAAATTATTTAATCTGTTTTAATTAAAGTTATTCTACTTTATTTTAATTACTTTTGACATTCTTTACATAAGAAAACTCAAGACCTAGTGACTATTGTAGCTTTTCTTACTAAAGAATTCTCTAGTAAAAATAATAAACTCTAGTAATTTTAATTTTTTTTTCTTGACCGAACAAATAAGAAACTCGAGAACTTAGACAATTTTGTCCATAAAAAGACTTGTTCTTTTTAGTCAAGAACATTATTGTTCTTGGTTTCTGGGTTATCAGTTAAGAAAATTCTGATTAAGTATTTTTGAATTTTTATCGAGTCTTTACATATCAACAAAATTTATTAATCGAGTCAACAGTAATCGATATAAATTTTTTTCGATTCGTTCTTTTAGCGAGTCAAATTTTTTTTGTCGAATCTTACTTAATCCAGAAACTCGAAGTTATCGAGTCCCTTGTGATAGATAAACCTCTTCTTATCGAATCAAATTTTTCTTAGAAGGTTTACCGAGTCCCCTATACCCGACAATAATATTTATCGAGCCTCAAACGCCCGAAAAAAACTCTTGTCATCAAAGCCCAATCGAGAAAACTTTCTGTTTCACAAAAACAACTCAAAAAATTGCCAAAAACTCACTGATCGAGATCATCAAGCCAAGTACAATGACCAATCGCGAAGCAATGGAAATTGGTTCAGACACAAAACCCCCCGAGGTAAGTCTATCGGACTATGATCAGTTTATGAATAACATGATGATACAATTATAAGAACATTAATTCATATCATTCTAGAGAGAGCTTAATAGATAATATCATTGTAACCGATATTCAATACAAGTGAGATATCCGACATCGGATCTTCATCAATATTAGAAGTGTTCTTCGTGTTCTTGCGTACATTCATTGTTACCTGATCAAATATGGGATTCATAATTGGTATCAGAGCAGACGATCTGAGTTTTTCCGATTTCCTGAAGTTATTCACGAAACAGAAAGTAATTTATCGATTTATGCATTTTTGAGTTTTTCTCGATTCAAACTATTTTAGCTTTACCCGATAAAAACTCATAATTTTTAAGATCTGTTTTTTTTTCCGATTCATTCTTCATTCGTTTGATTGTTTCTCGATTACGCTTTACCCGATAAAATTACATATTTTGTTTTAGATTTGTTTTACATTGCATATACTGGGATCTACAAGTGGTAACAGAGCCCCTATACCCGATAATAATATTTATCGAGTCTCAAACGCCCGACAAAAACTCTTGTCATCCAAGCCCAACCCGATAAATAGTTTTGTCAATCGAGAAAACTTTCTGTTTCACAAAAACAACTCAAAAAATTGCCAAAAACTCACTGATCGAGATCATCAAGCCAAGTACAATGACCAATCGCGAAGCAATGGAAATTGGTTCAAACACAAAACCCCCCGAGGTAATTCTTTCGGACTATGATCAGTTTATGATTCAAATGAATGACATGATGATATAATTGCAAGAACTTCAATCTAAATTGAAAACCGAGAAACTCTTGGTTTCCAAATTAGAGGCTCGTTTAGAAAATAATCATAATCAACTCTCACTTGCTACCGCCGAAATTGCCACTTTTCAAAACATAGCCAAAAATGCTCAAACTGAAAAAAAACCACCATTCAAAGTGAGAACTTGGAACTAAAACAAAAACTCTCGGACCTCACAAAACTTCTTGAGAAAACACAACAAGAGGCCGACAACTTTTCTCAAAAATTTGAGTTTTCCACTATCCAAAGAAACGATCTTTTAGAAAAACTGAAAAACTTGGAAGTTAAGCTTTATAAAATTGGCCAAACGTAACACACTATTCATCTAAACGCTCCAAAAGATTTAGGTTCCAAAGCCGGATTAGGATCAAATAATCCCAAGTTGTTAGAAAAAGCCATCTACAACATCCCGACATTATATAAATTTGAATATCTTGGCCTTGGCCCGGAATATAATATTCAATTTATGAAGTCTAACCCTAAGGTAAAGAAAAGAGAGGATTGGAATAGGAAGAACAAAAACTTTCTGTTGATCATAACTCCTCTCAGTGATTTGAATATGATTCATTTACTATACTTAGTGAAATTCCTTAGATAAGCTTCTGTTCAAATTCCGCAATAGCATACGCTGATTGCTATCAGCGATCGCTGAAGATCAAGGATCAACAAGCTTGTCTCTGAAGACCTGAAGATCAGCTATCACACCAAAAGACCATTCAGCAACAGTCGAAGACTAAAGCTGAAGAAAGAGATAATCAGCTAAGTGACCTGAAGCGGTTCAGCGATAGCAGCGAATATCTACTCAAACTGTGAAGTCTTGTGAAGCCTCAGCAACACTGAAGTTCATCCTTGAACATTCAGTGTCAGCGATCAAATGAAGCTTCCTCTGCAAGATTAAAGTTTGATCTTATCCTCGATGCACAAAAGTCAAACCTATAACCATGTCAGTAAAGGACGTACGACTTGTCTCTTATGTCCCCATCATATCTGATACGGTACTGTTCATATTCGGCCAAAAGCATGGTTGTCTTATTTACAAGGACAAGTTTCCTATCCAAGCTTGACACGTGGCATGTACCTTTTGTCTTGCATTAATTGCAAGCGGGTATAAATAGATGAAGATATCTTCTTCATCTTCATGCATGCTTCCTTCTAGCCTCTACCTTCTGCATTTATTTCTTTCATCTTCTTGTACATCAAACTGTGTGTTTCCATAGTAACAATAGAATAGGTTCTTAACTTGTTCTAATTCCGCTTGTAACTGTAAATTTGTTTATTTCAAATAAACTCATTTTAAAACCAAAATTTGTGTGTTTGTATTCAACCCCCCCCCCCCCTTCTACAAACTGTTTACTTAGTATTTAACTCTTGTAGATCCTTTTTGGGACCAACAAGTGGTATCAGAGCAGTGTTGTTTTCTTTTTCTTTAAAATACTTTTCTTAATATAATATTTTAAAATGACAAACCCTAATACAAACAACAACGATAATGGATCTTTAGCTAAACCTCCAAGGTTCAGCCATGATAACTTTCCATTATGGAAGGAAAGAATGTCTCTATGTCTAGAGGGATCTGATCCAAAGATTCCCTCCTATCTTGAAAATGGACCATTCGTTCCAACAACTATAGTAGCTAGTGTTCCTGCCACCACTACTACTGCAGCCATCCCTGAAAGGAGTATTGTTAAAACTCCTAACAGATGGACTGAAGAAGACAAGAAAGAAATTGCTATTGACTCTAAAGCTAGATCTATAATAGCAATGGCTTTACCTGATGAAGTCTATCATTCCGTCATGAAAATGAGGACTTCAAAAGCCATGTGGGATACTTTATGTATCCAATATGAAGGAACTTCTAAGGTTAAAGTTACTAGATGCATAAACCTCGTAAGAAAATACGAAAGCTTTATGTATCAAAAGGGTGAATCTCTTTCTCAAATTCACCAGCGGTTCAACTGTCTACTGATCGATCTCAAATCAGTTGACAGAGTGTATTCAAACGCTGAAATTCTGACAAAGTTCATGGAGGCACTCCCTGATCAATGGGCAGTGTACACTACATGTATAAAACTGTCAAAGAATCTTGAAACCTTGTCCTTAAGTGCATTATATGGGATGCTCTTAAATGAGGAACAATCCCAGCTTTTAAGAAAGAACGTTATTAATGAACTCAAAGGTGCTAAAAGTTCTTCTTTGGCACTTGTGACTTCTGAGGGAACTTCTTCTAAAAATGGTTCTTCTTCCACTATAACCTCCATTACTGAATTAGGTCAAACTGATTCAGAAGATCAACTCACTAATGCTGACATCTCTGAGTTTGATAACTCTCTAGCCCTTTTAACCAACAACTTTAAAAGATTTGCTAGAGAGAGCAATTTTCGAAAATCTTCTAACCTCTCTGACTCTGAAAAACAGAAAACGTTTCCTGTTGAAAAAGCCTCAACGATCTGTTTCAATTGTCAGAGAAAGGGCCATTTTGCAAGTGAATGCAAGTCGAAGAAAGTTGCTGCTCCCACTACCTCCCATACCTCTGATAAACAGGAGAAGTATTTGAAAATGAAAAACAAATACAGAGATATGAAGAAAAACCAGCAAAAAGGCAAAAGGCCTTGTCGCTGAAGAAGTTGACTGGGATGCTGAAGATGACTGGGCCAAGACCTCTGAAGAGTCTGGTTCAGATGAAGAAGATCTTGCCTTTCTCTGTCTAATGGCAAGAATAGAGGATGCTGAAGAAGTCTCTGAAACTTCTTCCTCTGAGTCTCCGTCTACTCAGGTAAACATTCCCTCTGACTCCTTACTCTCTGAAAAAGATAACTTGTCGGCTCTCGATGCAATGACTGTTGATTTTTACAACGCTTTGAACGGAAAGATAAAAGCTGAGAAAATTAACACTGACTTATCTGAACAATTAAAAAATTGCCACATAAGAATCAAAGAACTTTCCAAACTTGAGGATTCTCTCAAAGACCAACTTTCTGTTGATCATAACTTCTCTCAGTGATTTGAATATGATTCCTTTACTGTACTTAGTGAAATTCCTTAGATAAGCTTCTGTTCAAATTCAGCAATAGCATACGCTGATTGCTATCAGCGATCGCTGAAAATCAAGGATCAACAAACTTGTCTCTGATGACCTGAAGATCAGCTATCACACCAAAAGACCATTCAGCAACAGTCGAAGACTAAAGCTGAAGAAAGAGATAATCAGCTAAGTGACCTGAAGCAGTTCAGCGATAGCAGCGAATATCTACTCAAAGTGTGAAGTCTTGTGAAGCCGCAGCAACACTGAAGTTCATCCTTGAACATTCAGTGTCAGCGATCAAATGAAGCTTCCTCTGCAAGATTAAAGTTTGATCTTATCCTAGATGCACAAAAGTCAAACCTAGAACCATGTCAGAAAAGGACGTACGACTTGTCTCTTATGTCCCCATCATATCTGATACGGTACTGTTCATATTCGGCCAAAAGCATGGTTGTCTTATTTACAAGGACAAGCTTCCTATCCAAGCTTGACACGTGGCATGTACCTTTTGTCTTGCATTAATTGCAAGCGGGTATAAATAGATGAAGATATCTTCTTCATCTTCATGCATGCTTCCTTCTAGCCTCTACCTTCTGCATTTCTTTCTTTCATCTTCTTGTGCATCAAACTGTGTGTTTCCTTAGTTACAATAGAATAGGTTCTTAACTTGTTCTAATTCCGCTTGTAACTGTAAATTTGTTTATTTCAAATAAACTCATTTTAAAACCAAAATTTGTGTGTTTGTATTCAACCCCCACCTTCTACAAACTGTTTACTTAGTATTTAACTCTTGTAGATCCTTTTTGGGACCAACACTTTCATCAAATTCCTTTTTGCTATCCAACGCATGTAGAACAAGAATCTTCTAAAGACACTCTTCCTAACGATTACTTTCCATCCTACACCGAAGAAGAACTTCAATCTGAACCACCAAAACATAAACCTTATATTCCCACCTTATTTTTAGAAAAGAAAATCATTCAATTAGAAAAGGTGTTGGAAAGTGAACGTTCTTCTTCGGAGAAGGAAATAAAAAATTTGAGTTTAAAAGTCCAAATACTTGAAAGAAGAGCCATGGAAAATGAACTTGATAAAATTTCCAAGGCTTCTACATGCAAAGCTTTTGTTAGCTCATATTTAGATGATCAAGTCAAAACCATTCCAAATAACTCTCTCACTTCTGATGATGACTTAGACCCTCTTGAGAAAATGCATCGTTTTGACGAGTACATTGATTCCGATCATCAAAACATAAATCCACGGAATAGTTAGATGACATAAATTCCGACTTTGAATTCAACCCAATTCTTCCAAGTCATAAGGAATTTTTAGATAAAGGGAAGAAACCAAGGAAATCTGGTTTCACTCCAGAAGTTAAGAATGAGTGCTCTGCAAGCAATTTGTTTTCTAACCAAAAGGATCAAACTCACTCTTCCAAACCCATCAATTCTCATTATGTGAAAAATGCTAAATGTGATTTTATTCATGTTTCACCTTTTCGAACTCATAATTCTAAACAGTTTCATAATGATTTTGTTGCTAAATCCGGAAATTTCAAGAAGTTTAAGATGGTTTGGAGAGAGAAATCAACTATAGACGATAATGTTAGAAACAAGCCACATACATCTCCTGTAGTTGATGAAAAATCATTTATGTCCAAGACTAATTTACCTCATTTTGTCAAGTCAATCAAACGTCTAATCAGTCTAAGCACCACAAATCTTTGTTGTTCTACTTGTGGAACAAATGATTTTTTCGATCAAAGGTTTGTTCATAAATGGTATGGTACTTATAGTATCCCCACTTCCCCATTTGTTGTTCCTAAAGCTAACCTCCAAGGACCCAACAAACTTTGGGTACCAAAATCTTTTTAATCTGTTTTGTAGCTACGTCATGTGTGTTTTAAATTCCGAATATTCACATCACATGACAATCTTTCAAAAGGTTATGCTACATTTGAGGGAGAGTACCACATTTTTACCATTTTTTTATTTTATGGATTAGCTTCATAGTATCTCAGCTATGGATCTGCTCTTAACCCGTTTTTTTTTGTACATAACGACTTCTGAATACATCAGTTCAGAACTCGGACTTCAAACATTGATTTCTATATTTAAATGTTTTAAATCTTTGTGTGTTAGGAATAGAAGTTTCAATGGTCTATCCAGAACCGGAAAGACCTACCCATGAAACAAAACCCTAGGTCAGAAATTTTGAAAGGATATATTGAGTGCTTGTGAGATAAAAGAAAAATGAGGGTGTGACAGGACTTAAAAGAAAATTGGTCCTTACCAAGCCTAAAAAGTTATCCGGGTAGCCACAAAATCTATTCATTCTCGACTCTTTGGAGATGAATATTGAAATAGACATGGACCCAATGTCGATAACTTGTGTCACCCCATCCATCTACTCAAGTATCTCACAAAAGATATTTGTTTCATAAATCACGGAGAATGAGCATATCTGCTATCTTGTCTTCACTCGGAAAATTAAGATATTGATAAAGGTAGACACACCTCCGGTCTTCGAACTTCATATTCTGTGCACAATCGAGTCTATTTTGAGCGAAAATATATATATTAATTTTTGTTCACATTGCACGAATCTTTGTGATTCACCAAGCATAACTTCGTGTTAATGACGGAACAGTTTGAGAAGCTAGTTTTATAACTTATTCGGTGATAACTGGAAGTCCTATCAGAGATTCATCATTGACAACTCTGAAAATAGGTCACTTCAATTAAATTTATTTTGATTAAGTGATAACAGTTGCTTCACGTGCTTCTGTATGTTAGTTTTACACGCTTCATTAGTTAACTATTTTTTTGTCTTTGGTTATTCATAATGATTCGGATTCTCCTTATCATTATAAGGGGGAGAGATTGTATATCAAAGACACAACATGAGAAAAGGAAGATGACAAATGCTGATTTGTTGAAGATAAAGTTGATTTTGTCGAGTTTCCTTACAAATGCTGATTTGTTGAAGACTGATTTTGTCGAGTTTCCTTACTTGATTTTTAAATACCAATGTTAAATCAAAGATGATTTTTAAAGACTTGATTTTTGAATAAAATGTGTTAAATCAAGATGATTTTGTCGACTGCTGAAGATAAAGTTGAAGACTTATCGAATGCTTAAGACCCGACATAAATTTTCATCGACTTATCTTGGCCCGAGATATTTTTATGCCACATCTGAGCTTATCGAAATGGTTGACCCGACAAAATTTTGAATAAAGGAAAATACCCTACGACATCGCGGCTCCTTCCATTTTCCCAATCATGCTAATGTTAAGGGTGAGCTTCGTAGCTTACAAGAGATCATTTTTGTAGGGGGAGCAAAAGATTCAAGAAGAAGATTTGTTGACAAAAGTTTCACCGTCATCAAAAGAGTGTTGATTTGCTGAATTGTAATCTCGAATACAAAGGGGGAGATTGTTAGGTCTGAAAATATTGTATCTGAGATGACAACTATTGAAGATGTGAAGGGCTAAAGTGAAAAGTTAGCAAAGTCTTTAATTAGGAAAGATTTAATGTTTAAAATAAGGAAAGTATTGTTTTGTAAGAAAAGGCAAGTGTATAATGCCTTATTCTACTATTCCTTATATCGTATTTCCTATACATATAAATAGGAGTCTTAGGCTATTCATTAATGTGTGTGAATACAAGTCGATTACAAGAGAGCTAAATACTGTCAAATCATATTGCAATCATACAAAGTGAGATATATGACTACTGAAATTCACTAATCACTTTGTTCTTATCGCTTTACTTGTTCATAATCATTGTGCTTGCATAATCTGGGATCTACATTTTATAAATTAAATTAAATTGTAAAATCATTATCAATTAAAAAAGTTTTAATTTATAAACATTATCATATTACTAAAAAATAAAAATAAATATTTATTTAATAAAAGTTTTAATTTATAATCATTGTTACTCTACAAAACAAAAAAAAACAAAAAATACAAAATAAAAATGATTAAAGACTAAACTAAAAAATTGAAAAATAAATAAATAGATTTACATAAAATTTAAAAAATCAAAATTTTAAAGAAATTATTTTGATCGTTAAAGATAAAAGTAAACAAACTATTTTTATTAAAAGTATTGGTTTATAAATATTGTTAATTTATTAAGAAAACAAAAAAACGTTAAAAATAAATTTTATTAAAAATATTGATTTATAAGCATTTTTAGTTTACTAATAAAAGCAAATTAAAAATACAGTAATTATTAAAGGTCATAATTTCTATAAAATACAAAAATTAATGTTGTCATGTTAAGTAACGATAAATAAATAAATGAATTTAATAAAAGTGAATAAACAATGTTTAAAAATAATTATTATAATTTTAGTATTTTTCTTATTGTTAGGTTAAATAAAAAAAATAATTTAATTAAATCCAATAAAAAAAAGTAAAAAAATACATATAACTTGAAAGGTTTACCTCATTAAGTTCTACATTTAAATTTAAAAAAAAAACTTAAAATTCTATAAAAATTCTAAAGTCTCAATAGAAGCCTCTCGTCGATCTTTTTTCTTTAATCTTCTTTTATATATATAGATTGGTTGATAGATAGATATGAAATTTTTCAACAAAAAAATATATGTTTGATCATAAAAAAAATATTTTCACCGAGATTTGGGGACTTTTGTGAGGATGAAATCATAGACGCCGTTAATTTTCACAACAGCGACAATGTCTATAAAAAAACCTTGAAGTAATCAAAATTTTACGCAATTATCAATCACTTTTATATGATTGTTGTCAATGGAACTTAAATTTAAAAAAAATCATCAGATCTTGTAATCACAAAATATCAAAATTTATTCGAATATATAACAATAAATCCAACAATATAAAAAAGATGAAATATGTAATAACAAATAACATTTTTATAAGCATATAATTTCTACATACCTGTTTAGAATCATTCATGTCTTCTTCAACTCTCATTTTCTTAATCCCTAAAACTTAATCAAAATTTTATTGGAATCTATATTATTCAAACGTAAACATAATCATATCCTATCACAACAACAAATACAACAATATGGATATTGGAATAATAATATGATTTATACATACATGTTTAAAATCTTTCATGAGTTCTTTAACACTAATCTTCTTCTTCCATGAAATTTCTATAACAATAAATCCAACAACTTGGAAAATAGGAAATATGTAATAACAAATAATATTTTTATAAACATATAATTTTTACATACCTGTTTAGAATCATCCATGTATTCTTCAACTCTCATTTTCTTCATCCCCCACCAGTAGGATTTTCTAAAATTTCATCAAAACTTTATTTGAATCTATGTTATTCAAAACGTAAACACAATCAAATCCTATTACAACAAAAAATACAACAATACGGAAATTGAAATAATATAATTTCTATATACATGTTTAAAATCTTCCATGAATTCTTCAACTCTCATATTCTTCATCCCTTCCATGAAATGATTTCATTTTGTTTGTTATTGCAACTTTGAAAACATATTTCATAAAGAAAAATTATGAAGGCACATCAAGAGTTGGAGGTTAAATTTGGCATGTAAAATTACCAAAAACTTGGGTTAATAATGAATTACACATTTTTTCTACAGGGGTAGAAAGGTCTTTAGCATATTCAACATTTAAAATAAATCAAAAAATTCATAAAAAAATAAAAGAAAGTAAATGAAGGCAAATCAAGAGTTGAAGATTAAATTTGAGCATGCAAAATTACCAAAAACCCGGGTTAATAATGAATTACACATTTTCTCTATAAGGGTAGAAAGGTCTTTAACATATATTCAACATTTAAAATAAATCAAAAAATTAAGAGTAAAGATAAAATGGATTCCAAGTATTAGGAGATGACACCTAATGCTTCTTGGTTCTTCTTTTAATATGTGTGTATATATATATATAGAAATAGGTTCATGCGAGAACGATAACAATTTACGAGAATGCGAGAACAATTCTCAGCTAATCATTTTGTACATGAAACTTTTCATGTAGAAAATCACATATGATTCATGTACAAAATCAAATATGATTCATGTACAAAATCACATATGATTCACGTACAAAATCATATATGATTAGCCGCGACTTCTCCCGCGACTTGCCAATGGGAAAAGTCGCGCGTGTCCCTTTTGACGCTTACAAAATCACATATGATTTTGTACATGAAATCATATATGATTTTGTACATTAAAAATTTTATGTACAAAATGATTGGCCGAAAATTGTCCTCGTATTCTCGTAAATTGGTACCGTCCTCGTATGACCCCGCCTCTATATATATATATATATACTAATGTTCCACATCGCGCAACGCGCGATGATAAAAAACATGTCAAATAATATATAAAAATTTTATAATGCTACATCAACTCATAACTTGTGCTACTAAATTTTAAATACATTTGTCAATACCCTTTCAATAATTCAAGACATTTCTTCTCATTTCATATACTATATTTTTTAATATTTTAGTTTATCATCAAGATGGGATAAACAAAGCACAATCATAATTCATTATTTAAGAAAATTTTAAATTCTCATTATGTCATTGCAATTCTTTGTAGCCAACATTTCTTTCATATTGAGTTTTATTGTATTTATATTTATATTCATGATTGATTTTTATTGTATTTATATTTATAGTCATGAATGTTGTTGGTCCCGATTAGGGTAATGACTAATAAGTATGAAATTGTAGAAGGAGGGTTGAATACAATTACACATGATATTTCACTTTTTAAATTCTTTATTATAAAATATTAAGAGTTACACTTAGAAAACTGATTGTTGCAGAAAAGAACAGATAAATCTATTCTAACAATCTAAAACACTTGGTGAAAACAACAGTACAACAAAACACAAAGTAAGGTAAACACAAATTTTCAGAGGACCGAATCCAAGCTAAGCACTTAGAAGATTTCTTGTTGAAAGCGTCATTTCCATGGATGCACTTCTTCTCCTTTTATAGTGCTCATGCATTAAATGCATTGGGACACTTGTCATAATATCATTTGATGGTCGTATATTCTGTGGATAAAAGATGTTGCCATTCCTTATAGTACTGGATAAAGAACAAACCATTCCTTATAGTACTGTGAGAAATGACAAGGCATTGTTCATCTTTTCTTCATGTCTTCAGTTATCACATCAACTTTACAAGCTTAAGGAGAATGTTTGAATTTAAAGCTTGATGCACACGCTCTTGTAGTTATTGTGAGTAAAAGAGTACTTTCATAATTGTCCTTCGAATTTAACACTTGTAGCCACGAGTCGAAGATATGTTAAGGAATATATCGGCTAGTGCTACCTATCAGCTACTAGCTAGCCGATTTCTGTCAAGAATTCAGTGGATGATTGGTTTGGATTCGGCTCAAGTTTGGATGATGTCGACGACCATATCTTCATTTTCCACAATGTTGATATGTTTCCTTATGTATCAGCTAGTCTTCGATTTGCTGAACTTGTTAAGCTTGACCAGATTTCTTCAAGACCTAAAATACAATATATATATATATATATATATAACTTAAGGAAAGAAATTGAGGAGTTATCAACAAATCATCGGTGACCCAACAATCTCCCCCTATTTGATGATGATACTGATATCTTGTTAGAAAGTGTAAAAGCATCTCTTAAGTACTTTTTGACCATTTATAATTCTTTTGGGTTCTTTTCACATATACATATATATATATATATATATTACGTATCCGATATTTAAATTATTTAAAAATATGTGCAGTATAAAAAAATAAAGTATGTGCAAACATCTGTACACAGTAAGATAACTCAAAAGAAAACTTTCATTAATCATCACAAAGGAAAGTACATGATAATGATAGCTTATAAGAAAAAGAAATTAACTTTCTTCAAAAGGATCTCTTTCAGAAGGAGGGAGTCGGCTATGAAGTTCATTTCTGATGAGAGTGTAGATTATTTTTCCATCATCGGTTCTGGGGACCACACCGATAATGGCTTCAAGGAAGGAGGTATCAGCTCTCGAGATATCATTGGTCCTAAAGAACTGGGTAGTTCCATAGAAGTCTTCAAAGAAAATTCCTAGTTCAGGAGCTAAGATGATGGTCTGTTCAGGTTTTGCAACCGAAATAGGGATGTAGAGATCAATGCCAACCGAGTTGATGATTTTCCCTTCATCGGACAGAGTGGCAAAGTGGGACTTCTTCTTCTGCCTTTGAGTTTTTGGAGCTGATCCTCCCATAGGAAACGTTCTGTAGAGTCATCCTTATGTTTTGCTCCTTTTGAATCCTGATCATTTGTGAGATGTGTTCGGATATTTCTTTGAGAATATCATCTCGCAACTTGATTTTTCTTTGGTTGATAAGGTAGCCAAGCTCAATCCACTCAGAAACACCAAACCCTTGAAGCCACTCAAGTTTCTCTACCTGATTGTATCCACTTTGTCTTTTGACAGTGACAAGAATGGAGGAGGTTTAGGCTTAGGAGGATGAATGGAAACACTGGTGATCGAAGAGTCAAAAGAGCTAGTGGAAATTCCTTTTTGAACCATTCATGTCCGACTGCTTTTGAGCTTCCAATAACTTGAGACGATCCAATTCTTTCTTCTGAGCTTGAATTGGATCGGTGGCTTTGATTTCAGAGGCTTCTTGCTGAGCAAACTTTTCCGGAAGCTCTTTCTCTTTTTCATGTTGTAGTTGAGATCTTATGGCCATTTCTCTGTCCGCGTCGGATAGAAGATGTTCAGTAGATATCACATAAGAGGACTTGGGTTGGGAGGCAGGTTTTAGTTTTAGAGTCTCAACATCCGATCCTCTTTGCCTTATTCTCTCTGCCATCTTTTTCTGCATGTCGGCCAGTCGCTCGGCTTCAGTCATTAACTTTTTGCCTTCGTCTTTTCTTTTCTCTCTTAGACATAGCTTTAGCCTCATCAACATCTTCAGTGGTTCAGACTCTGGTTCCCTCCCCCTGAATCTGTGCACCTGTATATTCAGAAGCCTCGCCAATAGTTGGTCCAATGTTACCCGAAACTAATGGTTCATCAGCAAGTAGTATAATCTGTTCGGCGACATCGGTGACTGGTTCTTCGGTGACTGGATCTTTGACTATTGGCTCTTCTTGTACTTCAGTAACCGGTTCCTTGGTTTTCTCCCCCTCAGTGGCCGAACCAGGAAGATGGCCAATTGAGGTGAGAAAGTTCTCTATCCCTTCAACATCAGAAGAAAGGCCGTCGAGCTTCTTCTCAACATTTTGGAGAGATTCACGGTCGGTGCCTTAGAAGAAGGCTTCACCAGCATCTATTTCAATCGATGAAGGGGAGTGGAATTTTGTCAATCTTTGAATGCAGAGACCAGAGAGAGTCCAGAATATCCTTTTGACCTTTTGTAAGGGATTGAATATCGGCAGCTTGTTTGGTGGACTCTTGTTTGAGAGACTCCACAGATATTTCCAAAGCTTCATGGGAGGTAGAGAGCTCCGAAATAGAGGTCTGGAAGGATGAGGTGTTTCGGCTGACAGCCTTGCCGATCTTTGATACATCAAAATGGAGGAGGTCCAAGAATGTAATCAAAGATGGATTTGTGAGAGAAAGTTCTTTGGCTGCTTCCTCGAGAACATCAAAGAGATGATCAGTGGCCTCAATGAAAGCATTCATCTTTTCATGAGTTTGAATTTGCCGAGCAACACTTTCTTCAAGTAGTTGGACACGATGTCCAACATTGGCAACAAAGGAGCCGAAAGCATCTAGCAATGTATCGGCAACATTGGTGGCAGTAGAGGCATGAGCCGACATCTTTGGTGCTTGACCACCATCCTTCGGAGAAGGATATGGTGATGACGAGGAGGAGTAAACCACCAAGGGAGATGGTTTCTTTGAGGTGGGGGGGGGGGATTACGACGAGTCCAAAATGAGAGGAAGAGATTTTGGCTTTTCAGAAGTCAGGTTAGGTGACTGCAGGTTAGCCGAAGATGGTGGGGGGGGGACATGTCTTTTGAGAGGGGAGACCTCTACCTGGGGCTTCTATACTTGATCATGGGTGGATACTGGAAAAGTATGCACCCAGGATGTGGTATCAAAGTATAGGAAGTCAGCAAAATGGATGACGCCTTCGGATACACCTTGTTTTGATGTACCCTTATCAGGAGTGGAACTTGTCACGAGATATTGAAACTCGGGGGTGGAGAAGAGGGGCCTTGGATCGGGGAGAGTTCCAAGTCATCGTCATCAATTAAGGAGTAAGTTAATGACGGTTTAGTTCGGGTACCCAAATAATCAACCATGTCTCTTTGAGAAGACATGGAGGAGCCAAGAGGGGTTATATCAGATTCCCTAGGTCTGGTAGGGACAATTTCAACACTCACCGACTTTTGAGAATCGGTGAGTGGCTGAGAGTTTTTGACCTTTAAGGTTCCCTTAGGTCTCTTTGAGGAGACCTTAGGGGGCTTTTGGAGCTCCTCCACTTATGTGAAGGTTTAGAGGCCTGGGTGGAAACCAAAGGTTCTTTTGGTTTCAGAGCCTTGAAAGTTTGTGCGGAGGTTGATGTGCCCAATGATTTAGACTTTTTCTTAGTTTTGGGCACATCAGTGGCACGGGTAGAAGTAATCGGCGGCTGTGAAGTAGCCTGAGGTCCCCAAATGGGTTCCTTAGTGGCACCCCAAGCAATAGTAGCATCTCGGGCAAAGGCGATCATACCCGGCCTATGGGGGTTATCAGTGGCAAGAGGTCCCCGCAGAAGCACTTGCTTGCCTATTTGGTAAGTTGGAAGATCGTAGTCAATCTCTCCATTGGCCTTAAGTTTGCTCTCTAATTTATGCTTGATAATTAAAGAGAAGAAACTTTGGAAGGGTTCCTGATTTCGGCGAATAGGACTAATAGAAGAGACAATCTCTTTGAAGAAATATGCAGCATAATCAATCTTCCTCTAGAAGATCAAAGCATGGGCCAATTTGGTGAGGTAGGAAGGAGATTGATCAAAACCGCCGGTCTTCTTGCTCAGATAAAGGATGAGATGGGAGAAGGAGAAACTCCATACGTTGCCCATATTCTTCTTTGCTTTGGATTTTGATTTCGTATCTTGAAGATAGTTGAGTGTAGAAACCACCTGTTCATGCTCATTTCCAAAAGGAAATGCATCATAAGGAGAGTAAGTGGGAAGATGAAGAATATCACGTAGATCGTCGGTTTTGAATACGACGTCCAGTACATCATTTGAAAGAACAGAAATAGAAATCTGCTTGGTTGTTTCATCGTCGGTATAGGTTAACCAAAAGTTACCCAACAGGAACTTACTCATCTTGGTTTAAGCAGGGAGAGCATATTGAAGGGGAGTGCGTTGAAGGAACCATGAAACCTCATTGTACCGGCGCATGTTCTAACACCGACACATGTTCTGAATTGGAAAGATTTCCAGAGTAAAACCGGCGCATGTTCTGACACTCATGACGTATCGTAAGCCATTTTGGATAAACACATTGAAATCTTGGTCACCAAGATAAGAATATGAAAGGTTGAACACCTTTCGGATAGTCATTGAGGGTTGAGGACCTTTCGGATACTTGTTGAGGGTTGAAAGAAAGACCTTTTGGATATAAGCCGAGGGTTGACTTTTGGATACTCGCCCAGTGATGGAATGATTCGGTGACACGCCGAGAGTTTCAAACATGTTTGTTTGTCGGGGATTCGCCGAGTATAATGGCTTAGAGAAAGAATCAGGGACTCATTGAGTGATGGAATTATTCGGTGACACGCCGAGTGTTTCAAACAATATTGTTTATCGGGGACTTGCCGAATTTTATTATGTAGAGAAGTATCGGATATTCGCCGATCAATTATATATATATTATATTTTTTTTATTATTTATCTAAGCATAACATACCTAGCTCGCCGATTAGGAAGTTGAATCTGTCTTCATCAAGAGGTTTTGTGAATAGATCGGCCAGTTGATACTCAGTTGGAATGAAATGAAGTTCCACATCACCCTTAGAGACATTATCTCTTATAAAGTGATACCCGATATTAATCCGTTTTGATCTTGAGTGGAGAACAGGATTGTTTGCAATAGCTATTGTACTGGAGTTATCACACAGTATTGAGATTTTTAAAAAAATATGATTATAATCACGAAGTTGATTTTTCATCCACAATATTTGAGCACAACAACTTCCAGTTGCAACATATTCGGCTTCAGCAGTAGAGGTAGAGACTGAGTGTTGCTTCTTACTTGACCAACTGACGAGCATTCCTCCAAGTAGTTGGCAACTCCCAATAGTGTTCTTTCGGTCTATCTTGGAACCTGGAAAATCAGAATCCGAATACCCGATAAGATCGAAACCTGAGTCTTTGGGACACCAAAGACCCAGATTTATGGTACATTTTTTATACCAAAAAATTCGTTTAACTACAGCCAACGTGAGATTCCTTGGGATTGGCTTGATAACGAGCACATAGACAAGTAGCAAACATAATGTCAGGTCTACTTGTAGTAAAATAAAGAAGAGAACCTGTCATACCCCGATAGTTTGTAACATTGCCTGGTACACTATTAGGGCCAGAATGAAGTTTAAGAGGAGGAGCCATTGGAGTCTTCATTGGTGTACAAGTGTCAAGCTTAAACGTTTTCAGAAGGTCTTTAATATATTTACTATGATATATAAAAATACCTTCTGAATGAGTTTGACTTGTAGACCAAGAAAGAAAGTAAGCTCACCCATCATGCTCATTTCATGTTTACTTTTCATGAGAGAGCTAAACTCATCACACATGGACTCATTGGTGGCTCCAAAAGTAATATCATCTACATAGATTTGAACAAGAATGATATTACCTTTAGATTTTCTGAAGAAGGGAGTGTTATCGATTTTTCCTCGGACGTATTTATTGCCTAGAAGAAAATCGGTGAGAGTGTCATACCAGGCACGAGGAGTTTGCTTCAGTCCATACAATACTTTGTCTAGCTGATACACATATTATGGATGAGTTGGATCTTCAAATCCAAGAGTCACAAATTTCCAATGATGGATAAGAAATTCACATAGAGACACAGATTTCCAATTCATCATCTGGTTTGAACACATGCTTGTTAGTCGCCGATAATTTGATCAACAGGATGATCTTTTGTCCATTTTAAGGCTAGAGGCAAAGGAGGAGGAATGAATGCATTTGGTAGGGATGTGGAACGGAGATCGGATGGTAAGGAGATAGAGTTTAAAGGTTGAGGTTCTTCTTCTAAAGACATAATTTAAGAAGAAGATGGAAGAACGTGTATAGGTTCAGAAGACAGGAGAGAGTTTGGAGGAGGAGATGGAGTTCCATCATATTCGGATGGCTGATTTTTGGAGAGAGAAGTTGAAAATGGCATATCTCCTACACAAGAATCTATCAACCGATTTAATTCTTCTTCATTGCTTGAAAGAGAAGAATTTTGAAAATCATCAAATTTGACATGTATAGATCCATCAATACACTGTCTTCGGAGATTAAACACTCGGAATGCCTTGGACACTAAGGAATATCCCTCAATATTCCTTCATCGGCTCTGGGATCAAATTTTCCAAGATTTTCTCTATCATTCAACATATAGCATACACAACCGAAAACTTGTAGAAAGCCAACATTTGGTTTTCGGCCATGAAAGATTTCATAGGTTGTTTTGTTGTGCCTTTTGACTATGATGGACCTATTTTGAGTAAAGCAAGTAGTGTTGATAGCTTCAGCCCAAAAATAGGTTGAGAGATTTGATTCATTCAGTATTGAACGAGCAACTTCACACATTGTCCGATTCTTTCTTTCAACAACACCAACTTGTTGAGGAGTTCGGACAAAAGAGAAATTCTGAGAGATTTCCTTGTCATTGAAAAAGTTTTCTAGGACACTGTTTTCGAATTTAGTGCCATTATCAATTCGAACAGATCTGACTAGTTGGCCATTTAATGTTTTTGACTTTTTGATGAACCAAATTATTTCTTTAGAAGAATCACTCTTATATACTTGAGAAAGAATACCTAAGTGTATCGAGAAAACTCATGAACTATGACCATCATATATCTTTTACCACCAAGACTTGGAGTACTAACTGTTCCACATAGATCCATGTGAAGAATTTGAAAAGGCTATGAAATGGATGAGCATTGTTTGGTTTTGAAAGATGATTTGGTAAGTTTTCCTTTTTCATATGCTCCACAAAGCTTCTCTTTAACAAAGTTCATTTTTGGCATGCAAACAACAAGATCTTTGTTACAGAGTTTGTTTTAGGTTTTGAAGTTTAGATGAGAAAGAAGTTTGTGCCATAGCCAATTTTGTCTGGCCAATTCCTCAGAGAGAAAACAAATAGCTTCACTGATGGCATTCTTCTCCATGTTTATTATATAAACATCATTCTTTCGTGCACCGGCAAGTACCACATTATTTTTCACATCTAGAACCAGACAGACACATAGTTGAAAAGCTATTACGTATCCAAGATCACATAGTTGACTGATGCTTAGAAGATTATACAACAGTCCTTCCACATAGGCAACTATGTTAAAAGTTATGCTTCCATTGGTGATGGTCCCATAACCTCTTGTAATTCCATTCCCTTGACCACCAAAGGTTACAACTGGTCCCTTTTCTTTTGAGGAGTTTAAGTGAAGAGATTTGTTTCCGGTCATGTGCCTTGAGCACCCATTGTCCATGTACCAGATAAAATCTTTATTTTGGACCTACAATCATAAGATAGTTAGTTTCTTGGTACCCATTTAGATATGGGTCCTTTGGGGTTAGAGGAGTTGTTCTTTTTGTTCTTTTGAACAATATAATCTTTTGGACAATCTTTTGCAAGATGAAAAGTATTACCACAGTTGTAGCATTTTCTGTAAATAAATACTTTCTTTGAAGAGAAAGAGGAGCCGATAATGTTCTTGGATGGAATCGGCAAGGGAGAGGAAGATGAGCCGATTCCTGGTCTTGGGCCAAGAATTCCTTTTTCAGAAGAAGGAAAAGATGTACCACAGGGAGACTTGGTTTTGATTTGCTTCATGTTTACAACCCTTGGAATAAAATTGGTGGTTTGGTTTTGAGATTTTGGCTGAAAGGATTTTCGTTTGGAGGGAACATTTGAGAAGAACTTTGAAAAACTTTGAAAGTTTCTTAGAAGAACTTTGAAAATTCTTTTTAAGAATCTTAGAGGGCTTATAGTTAGAGGATTTGGATTCTTCAAGATTTAAAGAGTTGAGAAGATTATGTATGGGTTTGGCTAACTTATTTGAATCTTGACCTTCGTTTGTCTCACAAAGGCGCCAAATCTTAGAATATCCGTGAGATCAAGGGAGTGAATGGAAGTAGAATCATCAGATTGATAGTCCAAGAAGGGTAAGAACAGGGGATAGATGGTATCCAGCAGGGTAAGTACAGGGGATAGAAGGGACAAAAGATTCAGGGTCTATCTTTCCAAAACCCAAACCAGATTTGCTATCACATGACATTTGGTCTTGGATGATCTTTTCAAGATTTTTGGAGGAATTTTTCCATTTGAATAGAACTTCTTGTTCCTTTTGAACTTTGTTAAAAATCTTGTTTTTCTCTTTAGAAAGAATGTCATCAATATACCTACGATTTTCTAAGTCAGCCTTCATTTTATCAAAGTCTTTAAGTTTGGAGAAACGCATTTGAAGTTGATCATTTGATGATTTGATGTGAATGTCTGCTTTCTTCTTTGATTCTTTCATATTGCAAAAGTCAATAGTTAAAGAGTCAAAAGCATCTATTTTTTTATTATCAGAGAGAGATAGAGAGAAATGGATGTACCTGAGAGTGGGTCCCTGAGGAAGATTCTTTAAGGCGGTAACATAGGGTAGTCTCTCTTGTTCTTCTATTTATGATATCTTGGCCATGAAGCACTTGGTGACATATTCACTATCACTTTCGGAAGTTGGTTCATCTTGGCAATCTAAGGATTCGACAACTAGACCTTTTCCTTTTCCTTGGTTTCTTTCTTTTTCTCTCCTGCACTTGGCCTTGTATTCTTATACCATGCTCTATCTTTGGAGGAATCATGGCTTTTTTTTTTTGGGATCGACTATTCCTCTCATTAGGCTTTGTACTAGCCGATTTTCAGGAGTCACTGCCAGGAGCAGTGATAGATTTAAATTTAGAAGGAACCTTAGATCTACACTCAGAAGCAAAATGACATTTCTTATCACAGTTAAAATATTCGTCATTTGCTTTGTCAGAAAAAGATTTATGAGATGAAGACTTTCTTCTGAATCTAGGACGATTTGAAGGAAATCTTTTATTTTTGAGATTACCAGCCATCATAGCCATACTACCAGAAAGTATGTTTATTACAGATTCTTCACTCTCATCATTGGCTGCACTGAAATAAGCATCTGATAAATAAGATGATTCATCATTGGTCTCATTTTGTTCAGAATCAGAGGTGGGATAAGTACTTCAAGGAATACACGAAGATTTCTTAAAGTCACTTATTAGAGCAATGGAAAAAGTTTTGATGTCTATAATGAGAGATTTTCGTTGGATTTTTTTTTGCTCATAATTATGTAGAGTGTCGTACAAACCAGTTAATGGCATATGATCAAGATCTTTAGTTGTTTTAATGCAAGTACAAATATTCTCCCAGAAGTCTGGAAGACGGTCCATAAACTTGCATAAGACTTCTCATTGTCATATACTTTATCCAACTGTTTAAGATCATTAAGAAGACAACAAAAACGGTTATAGTAGGCAAAAAGAGATTCATCCTTTTCATGAGAGAAAAGTTCATAGTTTCTTACTAAGGAAATCTTTTTGCTTTTCTTAAGTTCCTTTGTTCCCTCATAGAGGACACACAGAATATCCCACATTTCTTTTGGCTGTTGAGAGATGTACCAAAGAGTGGTATACTTCATCAGGAAGGGAAACAACAATGATATATTTGACTTTAGTATCTAAACCCACCAGATGCTTGTCATCTTCAGTAAATTGTTTTGGAGTTTTAAGAATATATCTGCCATTTGCTTCAGATTTTTCTTCATCGGAAGAATCAATGGTTTCTCCTTCATCATTTTTCTTAGGGCCAAAGCCAGCCCTTGCTTTTGGAACAATGGGTCCTTCAATCAGAATGGTTGGATACCTACTGTCAACCCCTTCCAAAAATAGTATCATGCGACTCTTCCACAGAGCAAAGTTATTTGGATTAAACTTTGGTGGTTTAGCTATAGAGTCAGAGTCATATGAACCAACGAAGGGATTTTGCAGAGTAGATCCAGGGTTTGAGGAAGGAAAGACATCCATTACAGATCTAGTTTATTGGAATTAAACTAATCCGCTCTAATACCACTTGTTGGTCCCGAGTAGGGTAATGACTAATAAGTAAGAAATTTTAGAAGAGGGGGTTGAATATAATTACACATGATATTTCACTTTTTAAATTCTTTAAAATAAAATATTAAAAATTATAGTTAGAAAATTGATTGTTGCAAAAAAGAATAGATATGGGTCCTTTGGGGTTAGAGGAGTTGTCCTTTTTGTTCTTTTGAACAATATAATCTTTTGGACAATCTTTTGCAAGATGAAAAGTATTACCACAGTTGTAGCATTTTCTGTAAATAAATACTTTCTTTGAAGAGAAAGTGGAGCCGATAATGTTCTTAGATGGAATCGGCAAGGGAGAGGAAGATGAGCCGATTCCTGGTCTTGGCCCAAGAATTCCTTTTTCAGAAGAAGGAAAAGATGTACCACAGGGAGACTTGGTTTTGATTTGCTTCATGTTTACAACCCTTGGAATAAAATTGGTGGTTTGGTTTTGAGATTTTGGCTGAAAGGATTTTCGTTTGGAGGGAACATTTGAGAAGAACTTTGAAAAACTTTGAGAGTTTCTTAGAAGAACTTTGAAAATTCTTTTTAAGAATCTTAGAGGGCTTATAGTTAGAGGAGTTGGATTCTTCAAGATTTAAAGAGTTGAGAAGATTATGTATGGGTTTGGCTAACTTATTTGAATCTTGACCTTCGTTTGTCTCAGAAGACACATAATTTTTGGCTCTCACAAAGGCGCCAAATCTTAGAATATCCGTGAGATCAAGGGAGTGAATGGAAGTAGAATCATCAGATTGATAGTCCAAGAAGGGTAAGAACAGGGGATAGATGGGTATCCAGCAGGGTAAGCACAGGGGATAGAAGGGTCAAAAGATTCAGGGTCTATCTTTCCAAAACCCAAACCAAATTTGCTATCACATGACATTTGGTCTTGGATGATCTTTTCAAGATTTTTGGAGGAATTTTTCCATTTGAATAGAACTTCTTGTTCCTTTTGAACTTTGTTAAAAATCTTGTTTTTCTCTTTAGAAAGAATGTCATCAATATACCTACGATTTTCTAAGTCAGCCTTCATTTTATCAAAGTCTTTAAGTTTGGAGAAACACATTTGAAGTTGATCATTTGATGATTTAATGTGAATGTCTGCTTTCTTCTTTGATTCTTTCATATTGCAAAAGTCAATAGTTAAAGAGTCAAAAGCATCTATTTTTTTATTATCAGAGAGAGATAGAGAGAAATGGATGTACCTGAGAGTGGGTCCCTGAGGAAGATTCTTTAAGGCGGTAACATAGGGTAGTCTCTCTTGTTCTTCTATTTATGATATCTTGGCCATGAAGCACTTGGTGACATATTCACTATCACTTTCGGAAGTTGGTTCATCTTGGCAATCTAAGGATTCGACAACTAGACCTTTTCCTTTTCCTTGGTTTCTTTCTTTTTCTCTCTTGCACTTGGCCTTGTATTCTTATACCATGCTCTATCTTTGGAGGAATCATGGCTTTTTTTTTTGGGGATCGACTATTCCTCTCATTAGGCTTTGTACTAGCCGATTTTCAGGAGTCACTGCCAGGAGCAGTGATAGATTTAAATTTAGAAGGAACCTTAGATCTACACTCAGAAGCAAAATGACATTTCTTATCACAGTTAAAATATTCGTCATTTGCTTTGTCAGAAAAAGATTTATGAGATGAAGACTTTCTTCTGAATCTAGGACGATTTGAAGGAAATCTTTTATTTTTGAGATTACCAGCCATCATAGCCATACTACCAGAAAGTATGTTTATTACAGATTCTTCACTCTCATCATTGGCTGCACTGAAATAAGCATCTGATAAATAAGATGATTCATCATTGGTCTCATTTTGTTCAGAATCAGAGGTGGGATAAGTACTTCAAGGAATACACGAAGATTTCTTAAAGTCACTTATTAGAGCAATGGAAAAAGTTTTGATGTCTATAATGAGAGATTTTCGTTGGATTTTTGTTTGCTCATAATTATGTAGAGTGCCGTACAAACCAGTTAATGGCATATGATCAAGATCTTTGGTTGTTTTAATGCAAGTACAAATATTCTCCCAGAAGTCTGGAAGACGGTCCATAAACTTGCATAAGACTTCTCATTGTCATATACTTTATCCAACTGTTTAAGATCATTAAGAAGACAACAAAAACGGTTATAGTAGGCAGAAAGAGATTCATCCTTTTCATGAGAGAAAAGTTCATAGTTTCTTACTAAGGAAATCTTTTGCTTTTCTTAAGTTCCTTTGTTCCCTCATAGAGGACACACAGAATATCCCACATTTCTTTTGGCTGTTGAGAGATGTACCAAAGAGTGGTATACTTCATCAGGAAGGGAAACAACAATGATATATTTGACTTTAGTATCTAAACCCACCAGATGCTTGTCATCTTCAGTAAATTGTTTTGGAGTTTTAAGAATATATCTGCCATTTGCTTCAGATTTTTCTTCATCGGAAGAATCAATGGTTTCTCCTTCATCATTTTTCTTAGGGCCAAAGCGAGCCCTTGCTTTTGGAACAATGGGTCCTTCAATCAGAATGGTTGGATACCTGCTGTCAACCCCTTCCAAAAATAGTATCAAGCGACTCTTCCACAGAGCAAAGTTATTTGGATTAAACTTTGGTGGTTTAGCTATAGAGTCAGAGTCATATGAACCAACGGAGGGATTTTGCAGAGTAGATCCAGGGTTTGAGGAAGGAAACACATCCATTACAGATCTAATTTATTGGAATTAAACTAATCCGCTCTAATACCACTTGTTGGTCCCGAGTAGGGTAATGACTAATAAGTAAGAAATTTTAGAAGAGGGGGTTGAATACAATTACACATGATATTTCACTTTTTAAATTCTTTAATATAAAATATTAAAAATTACAGTTAGAAAATTGATTGTTGCAAAAAAGAATAGATCAATCTATTCTAACAATCTAAAACACTTATTGAAAACAAGAGTACAACAAAACACAAAGTAAGTTAAACACAAGATTTCAGAGGGCCAAATCGAAGCTAAGCACTTAGAAGATTTCTTGTTGAAAGCGTCATTTCTTCTCCTTTTATAGTGATCATGCATTAAATGCATTGGGACACTTGTCATAATATCATTTGATGGATGTTTATGCCAAAAATTGGTTTAATGAAATCAACTTAAGGTTAGTGTGGAGCTTATCCGACTAAAGAAAGGAT
The DNA here is from genome assembly GCA_036898165.1 of Silybum marianum. Taxonomy (NCBI): domain Eukaryota; kingdom Viridiplantae; phylum Streptophyta; class Magnoliopsida; order Asterales; family Asteraceae; genus Silybum; species Silybum marianum. Next base: position 34,070,547 of record CM072530.1, read on the forward strand.
CCAAAAACGACAAACACGAAAGGAATGTAAATAAACAATTGACAAAGAGATTTACTGACGTAGAAAAACCCTTGGTCTAGGGAAAAAACCACGGACCACGGATGGTACCGTCGATGCATTAGTGAAAATGACGTCAGGAAGGGACGTCGTCCTTATGTTACAATGATCGTATGTAAATCACAGTAAAACAAATGAAAAAAGACTATACGTGCTCTGTGTCGTAAGTATTGTTGTCGGTGTTCTCTGGTGTCCTTTGCGTACGTTCTTCTATTTATATTGGTTAAGGGTGTAACGGTACACGTAATAATGGAACCTTTATCGTGTTCGTTATATCCATTGTCTTTAATGATAACGACCCTGAAATTAAAAGCACAACTGAAACGTATGTTATGTCGTTAGTAAAAGCAAATGTCGAACAATTCACTCGATGGTCGAAAGATAGATGCGACAACACTTGATTACGTCAAAGGTTGATCCTTTGCATCTTTCGTCGTATGAGAGGAGCTTGGTCGTACGATACAATTACCGAGAGGAGCATCTTCCATACCACAAATCGTTAGTTCTCTATACCTTGGTATCGGTGGTCATGCGATTTCGTTCGATCGTCGTTAGTCGAAGATTTTGGTCCAAACAGTTTGCCTCAAATTTAAAAATAAAAGCGGCAAAGTTTTGGATTTTAAATCTAAACGTCAAAAAGGAAACTGAATCGTTTGGGTGGTAATTGAATTGGTTGGGATTTGATTAGGATCAGGCGCGAGTGGTTATGACGTTACATACGACGTGCGCGCGTGTGTCAAGCACGCCAGTTGTAGAGGACATGTGTCATCAATCCGGTGGTTACATACGAAAAGGTTTTGGACAGGTGTCGACAGAGGATTAACGAACGGTTTTTTGGAAACCATACAAATACCGGTTGGTTTCCATACTCGTCTCTTTTACGCCTTGCCGAATTTTAGAAAGAGATTTTTCGAAATCTCTACCAAAGTCTTGAAAAAACTTTTAGCTAGAAAACCGATTTCTCAGTTCGTTAGACGAGTGCAGAGAGATGGCAGATCCTAAGAGATTAATCGTTACGCCAGAGGATCTGAGGACTTCAAAGATCTGGCCGATTTGCCGAACGGTTTTTATTTGGAGAGTCCCGGCGAACTAAGGCCAAGGGAATGTATCAAGCGGTTCTTCATTTTGTACGAGTAACCATTCAATATCGGGCTCAAATGGCCCTACTCTCGTTTGGCTAGGGAGTTCCTGGGTAGGTTCAATCTGTCTCCGGGGCAAATGATGCCCCAACTCTGGAGGATCATGGCGACGATCGATCGATTGACGTCCGACTGGGAATCTCCCTTCACTGTTCATGAGCTTCTGATGGCTTATACGGTGAAGGTTTATGCGAATAACCGATATAGTCCCTATATATGTTCTCGGAAGGGAAAGGCTCTAGTCCAAGGGACAGCGGTGAACGACCGTGGCTGGAAAAAGCGCTACATATTTTGTCGTGCGTTGGCTCCTAGCGAGGATGACTAGTGGCTCACTTCTGGCTGCTCTACACGGGGTACGTGTTTGGCTAACTTGAAAGCATATTTTCGAAATTTCTATCTGATTGCATTGTTTCTTTTCATATAGCGGCAAACTGAGACACAGTCTAGCCCCTGCCTGACTCGGCGGCCAAGATCGAGCGTTTTTTGCAAATCCTTGATTGGACGTTCTAGGTTCACTTTCATTAGTTTGTGGATGAGGAGGATGAGGGTGTTGTTTTCCTGTGTACCTCAGAGGCTTCTCTCAGTCAAGAAGTTGATGGAGAGGAAGAAGAGATGACTGGTAAGCTTTTTTTCGTCGTATATTTTCCTGTTTTTGATATATTCATCTTTTAACCTTTGTCGTTCATTTTTCAAAAGAGGCGACAGGTCCTCCGGTCGGCTTATTTGGAAGCGATATCGAGGCATCCTATTCGGGAGATGCGACTATGCCGACATCGGGGACCAAGATGCCATTGGGGCCAATCCTGAGGGAACCGTCTCTTGGGGCTCTTGACCCCAAGAAGGCGAAGACGTCGGCGACAGCAAAGCCTGTTTGGGCGATCGTGTGGTTGGTCGTACCCGGTGTTTCTCCTCCCCTTCGTTGCAAGAAAAGGGTAAGAAGCTGGTGACAGAAGCTTCTGTCGCTCGTCCCCAGATCCCTTCTGAATTTCTGAAGGAGAGACTAACGGATCGCGAGGGTTTTTTAACGTCCTTGAGAACTTCAACGTTTTCAAGGATCGTTACGAAGGGATGGCTCTGGCCGACAACCACGCCCAGATCATGGAGCACCTTTTCCATGTAAGGGTTTTTTGCCCTTCGTGAGATCATACGACTCATGATTTTTTTTCCGGGCGTTGTGCGACATGCGTTTATGAGTCCATGCGTTCTTGCGGTATATTAGTCATATTGACGATTTATAGTTTTCTTTCAGGCCTTTCAGGCGTCTCTTAGCATGCAGCCAAGGTAATTAAGGCGTCCCAGGTCGTCACCATGGCCTGGATTCGGAGAAAAAGGCGTGCGAGCTCGAGGTTGCCGTGTTGGCAAAGGAAAAGGAGGCGTCGGCTAGAGCTGACGAACTTCACCTTTTCCTAGAGGATGCTCGGAATGTTTATGAGCGTGAAAAGAGCATCAGTCTCGACCTCGAGGGTCGTCTAAAAGAGGCCCTAGAAAAAATAAAGGCTTTGGAAGCCGAATCGGAGATGTCCAGGGTGGCTTTTGCTGGAAAAGCCAAGGAGGTCGAGTATCTGAAGTCACAGCTGAGCGAGGCCCAAGGTTGTTGATCTCAGTGCCAACCCTCCTATGCCTTAGCTTTTTTCTTTCTCTTTTAGCTTAGGACTTTTTCGGGGCGACTTTTTTTAGTCCCATCCCTTCACTTGTACCTTGAGAATTGATACAAGTGATTTTTGAATTTCCAATTGCTTTGTCGTATGAATTACTTTTTATAGAATATTACTGAGTATCTTACGACAATCAAACGTGAAAATGGTTTGACGAATTAATGTTCTTAGGTTGAGATATTCATAAGTAACTTACGATTATCAATCTTGCGACAGAGGCAAATAGATAACTTACGACAAAGGCAAATTTTAACGATAAGTGACTTGCGACATAGGCAAATTTTATGAGATGGTCGACTAACAATGTTTATACGACCGATTGGGTTTTTTTCATAAGAATATTCTTTATGACTTGCGGTAATCATATTCGACCGACAGGGGTTCTTGAATGATGTTTGTTTGTTAAAGACTTGTTTTGAATGATAAAGTAACTTATAATTAGAATTGTAAAGTTGCTGATAGATCGTTCGACCTATATATTTTCTTGTGAACTTGCAGAAGATAAATGTTAGGGTGGTCGTTTGTTTAACCAACGACCCTTCGATGCTTAAGTAAGTAATTTTCGATGGATAAATCAATAGAGTCAAAAAAAGACTTAGAAAAAGTACTTCTTCAAAAGTACAGCATTCCAACTACGTGGGATATCTTATTCATCGAACGTCTGGAGGCGATAAGCTCCTTTGTCGACTACTTCTGATATTCGATTGGAACCTTCCCACTTAGTCGATAATTTACCTGCGTTCAATTCCTTGGTGTTTTGAATGACACGTCTAGACATAATTGCCTTTTTGGAAGACTTTAACTCTGACGTTTTTGTTGAAATGACGAGCGACCGCTTCGATTATGATCGACCAAGTTATCCTCGAGAGCATCTACGTCGTAGCTTAAGTCGACCAAGTTATGATCGACGGAGGAATGTCGTGCGATCGATAGACTCGCTTCGATTGGGAAGACCGCTTCACAGCCGTAGACCAAAGAGAATAGGATTTGACCCATTGAGGTCCTTGGTGTCGTAAGATTTTCCCATAGGACAGAAGGTAGTTCTTCGACCCATCGTCCTTTGGCAGCCTTGAGTCTTTTCTTGATCAAATCTACGATCACTTTGTTAATTGACTCAACTAATCTGTTATACTGTGGATACCTTGGAGTCGACATCGTGAGTTTGATCCCTCAATCTTCACATTATCACCTGGTTCTGTCGTTGATGAACTGTGATCTGTTGTCGCATACGATATCCGAAGGGTTTCCAAATCTACAAACAATGTTAGTCTGCACGAAAGATATGACCTCTTGATCTCGAATTTGAGAGAAAGCGACCGCTTCTATCCACTTTGAAAAATAATCTGTGAGAACTAGAAGATAAACTTTCTGACCTGGAGCAGGTGGTACCAACGATGTCCATCCCCCATCGCATGAAAGTCCATGGGATGAGCATCAAATGCAGTAATTTGGAGGGTTGGTGAGTCATACCTGAATGTCGTTGACACGCGTCACAATTACGTACATATTCTGAGGCGTCTTGTCGTAGGGTAGGCCAATAATAGCCTTGTCGTGAGATATGGTTGGCAAGACTACGTCCACCAGAATGTTTCCCGCATTCTCCATCATGCATTTCTTGTAAGATTTTCGATATGTCATGCTTAGTTACACATCGTAGATTCAAGCCTGTCGATGAACATCTATAGATTTTGTAGATCCCAGATTATGCAAGCACAATGATTATGAAGAATAATGCAATAAGAACACAAAGATTAAAGAAGCTTCGTAGTCGGATATATCACTTGTACGGTTACAATATGATTTGACAGAATTTAGGCTCTCTAGTAATTGACTTACATTCACTCTAATCTCTTCTTAATAGATAATCTTGCGCACACCTAAAGAATGACCCTAACCCTCTATTTATATGTAGAACAATTATCCTAATAAGGAAACTATGAGATAAGGCATTATACACTTGCCTAACGTTTCCTTATATTAAACCTTCCTAATTATTGACTTTGTTGACTTTGCACTTTTGGCCCTTCATGTCTCCAATAGTTGTTATCTCGAATACAATAATTTCAGACCTAACAATCTCCCCCTTTGTATTCGAGATTTCAATTCAACAAATCAGCACTCTTCTTTTGAAGATCATGAAACTTTTGTCAACAAATCTTTCTTTTGAAACTTTTGCTCCCCCTACGAAAATGATCTCTTGTAATCTCCGTTGCTCCCCCTTAACATTAGCATGATTGGAAAAATCGAAGGAGCCGTGATGTCGTAGGATATAAACTTGTCGGGTTAGGTGATGTCGATGAAAAAAAAATCTCGGGCCAAGTAGGTTCGACAAGAATTGATGTCGGGCCAAGATGAGTCGATGAAACTTTATGTCGGGTCTTAAGCACTCGATAAGTCTTCAACTTTATCTTCAGCAGCCGACAAAACATATTTACTTCAGTCTTTATCTTCAAAACAAATCAACATTTGTCATCTTCCTTTTCTCATGTCGTGATGTCGTGTCTCTGATATACAATCTCTCCCCCTCAGAATAATAAGGAGAATCCGAATCATTATGAATAACCAAAGACAAAAAAAAATAGTTTACTAATGAAGCGTGTAAAACTAACATACAGAAGCACGTGAAGCAACTGTTATCACTTAATCAAAATAAATTTTAATTAAGTGGCCTATATGCAGTGTTGGCAGCGGGTTGGCATTGATAGGACTTCCATTTATCATAGAAGTAAGTTATAAAACTAACTTCTCAAACTGTTCCGGCATAAACACGAAGATATGCTTGAGGAATCACAAAGACTCGTGCAATGTGTAGAAAGAATTTATGCATTAAATGCTAATTTTAAGGCTCAAAATGTGAAAATACATTTCACAGACTCAATGTGCATTGAATGTGAATTTCGGAGACCGGAGGTGTGTCTTCCTTTTTCAATATCTTAATCTTCCGAGTGAAGAAAAGATAGCAGATATGCTCATTCTCCATGATATATGAAACAAATATCTTTTGTGAGATACTTGAGTAGTTGGGTGGGGTGACACGAGTTATCGACATTGTGTCCATGTCTAGTTCAATATTCATCTCCAAAGAATCGAGAATGAATAGATTATGTGGCTACCCGGATAACTGTTTAGGTTTGGTGAAGACCAAATAATTTCTTTAAAGTCTTGTCACACCCTCACATTTTTTTTATCTCACAAGCACTCAATTTTATTTTAATCATTCCCTTTCAGGACATCTAACCTAGGGATGTGTTTCATGGGTAGGTCTTTCCGGATTTGGTTTGACCATTGAAACGTCTAAATCTAACGCACAAAGAGTTTCGAAATATTGAAGTCCGAGTTCTGAATTGATGTATTCAGAAGTCATAATGTTAAGAGCAGGTTCATAGTTGAGATACTATGAAACTAAATAAACGGTAAAAATGTGGTACTCCCCCTCAAATGTAGCATAACCTTTTGAAAGGTTGTCATGTGATATGAATATTCTGAATTTGGAACACACATGACATACCTACAAAACAGATTAAAAAGATGTTGGTACCCAAGCTTTGTTGGGTCCTCGGAGGTTAGCTTTAGATGCAATATATGGGGAAGTGAGGATACTGTAAGTACATACCATTTATGAGCAAATCTTTGATCGACAAAATCATTTGTTCCACAAGTAGAACAACAAAGATTTGTTGTGCTTAGACTGATTAGATGTTCGATTGACTTGACAATATGAGATAAAATCAGTCTTGGACACAAATGATTTTTCATCAACTACGGGAGATGTATGTGGCTTGTTTCTAACATTATCATCTGTAGTTGATTTCTTTCTCCAAACCATCTTAAACTTTTTGAAATTTCCGTATTTAGCAACAAAATCATTATGAAACTGTTTAGAATTATCAGTTCGAAAAGCTGAAACATGAATAAAACCATGTTTAGCATTTTTCACATAATGAGAATTGATAGGTTTGGAAAAATGAGTTTGATCCTTTTGGTTAGAATGAGTGTAATACATTTGACTTGTGGAACACTCATTCGGATCCGTTGGAGGTAAAACTGATTCGATTGGCTTTTTGCCTTTGTCCAAAAACTCCGTATGATTTGTAAGTGTAGGATTGAAGTCAAAATCGGCATTTAAATCATTTAACTGTTCCGTGGAGGCATTTCCTCAAGAGAGTCTAGGTCATCATCAATTTGGTCGGAAGACGAGGAACATTTTTGTTTAGTATGAATATAGTTTGGATCTAATTTAAACAACTCTTCACAAGCATCCAAAAACGAGCTAACGAAGGCTTTACATGTAGACATATTTGAAATTGTATCATTTTCCCGGTTTTGGTTTAATTGTAAAGCCTCGTTCTCAAGTTTTTGAATTTTGGAAAGTAATGTTTCTTTTTCTTTGTCCGACGAAGAACGTTCATGTTCCAACTCTTTTTCAAGTTGAATATCTTTCTTTTCTAAGAATAAAGTGGGAATGTAGGGTTTATTTTCAGGAATTTTGTTTTGAAATTCTTTGTCAGAATAAGAAGGAAAATAATCATTTGGAAGAGTTTCTTTTGAAGACTTCTCTTCTACTATTTGAGGATAGCTAAATGGAATTTGGTGAAAATTCTTGTTTTGTCTTTTCCAACCTTCCCTTTCTTCGTCGTTGGAATCCGACTTCATAAATTGAATTTTGTAATCCGGACCAAGGTTTAGATATTCAAATTTATAGATAGTCGGAGTATTGTAGATGGCCTTTTCTAAATGTTTCGGATTATCAAATCCTAAACCAGCTTTTGAACTTAAATCTTTTGGAGCGTTTAAATAAATTGTGTGCTTAGTTTGACCAATTTTATACAGTTTTAGTTCCAAATCTTTGAGTTTTTCCAAAAGGTCTTGTCTTTGAATACCCACAAATTCTATTTTGATGAAAAATCTTCGGTCTCACTTTTAGATTTGTTAAGTTGAAGTGTGAGATCCGAGATTTGTTGTTTTAAGAGAATATTTTCTTCCTGAAAAACCGTTTTCTCCGTTTGATGATTGTGTGCAATACTTCGAGATGTAGCAATTTCAGATTGGGCAATTAGCAGTTGATGATGATTATTTTCTAGTCGTGCTTCTAAGTCGGAAACCAAGAGTTTCTCTGTTTTCAACTTAGATTGTAATTCTTTTAATTTAAGCATCAAATCATGCATTTGGGAAACAAAAGTATCATAGTCAGAGTGGCTTACCTCGATCGTGTAGTCAGAACCGATTGCCTTTGCTTCGCGAGTGGTCATTGTACTTGGCTTGATGATCTCGATCAGTGAGTTTTTGAAATTTTCTGAGTTTGTCTCGTGAAAACAGAAAGTTTTCTCGGTACAATAGGGATCGAAAAAAAAAACTTTTATCGGGTGAAGCTTAGTTGACAAGAGTTTTTGTCGGGTGTTTGAGGCTCAATAAAATTTATTGTCGGGTAAAAGAGACTCGATAGAACTTCTAAGAAAAAATTTTGAGTCGAAATTTTTTTTATCGATAACTGAGTACCCAATATCCTTGATTTTCTCAATTTATCAATATTCGACAAAAAATTATTTGACTCGATAAGGCAATGAATCGATAAAATTTTTTTTATCGATTCCTGTTGGCTCGATTAAAAATTTTGTCGACTCAAGTGGACTCGATAAAAGATCAAAATTACTTAATCTGAGTTTTCTTTAATTGATAAACCAGAAAACAAGAACAAAGGGTTCTTGACTAAAAAGAACAAGTCTTTTTATGGACAAGAATGTCTAAGTTCTTGAGTTTCTTATTTGTTTAATTAATGAAAAATCAAAATTACAAGAGTTTATGATTTTTACTAGAGAATTCTTTAGTTAGAAAAGCTGCAGGTGTCACTAGTTCCTAAGTTTTCTTATGTAAAGAGTTTCAAAAGTAAATAAAATAAACTAGGATAATTTTAATTAACTTAGATTAATTACTTTGAGTAATAGTCGATAAAAATTTAAGGAACAGATGAATGAATCGATAAAAAATTAAGCAACACACGTATGAATCGAGCAAACACAGAAGTAAGAGTCGAGAAAAACACAACAAAACAGATATAAGAATCGAGAAAAATTAAAAGACAGAGGTATGTATCGATGAAAAAAGAATTTTTTTTAAAGATTATGAGCTTTTATCGGGTTAAGCTATGATAGTATGAATCGACAAAAACTCATAAATGCAGAAATCGAGGAATTACCTTCTGTTTCGAAGATAACTTTAGAAAAGCGCAAAAACTCAGATCGTCTGCTCTGATACCACTTGTAGATCCCAGATTTAGCAAGAACAATGATTATGAAGAATAATGCAATAAAACACAAAGATTAAAGAAGCTTCGTAGTCGGATATCTCACTTGTACGGTTACAATATGATTTGACAGAATATAAGCTCTCTAGTAATTGACTTACATTCACTCTATTCTCTTCTTAATAGATAATCTTGCGCCCACCTAAAGAATGACCCTAACCCTCTATTTATATGTAGAACAATTATCGTAATAAGGAAACTATGAGATAAGGGATTATACACTTGCCTTATTTACAATAAAGCAACGTTTCCTTATATTAAACCTTCCTAATTATTGACTTTGTTGACTTTGCACTTTTGGTCCTTCATATCTTCAATAGTTGTTATCTCGGATACAATAATTTCAGACCTAACAGATTTGTCCTGAGATGACGACGTATCTAGAGGATTTAAAATCTAACTCACCGGGCTTTCAATTGTCATCGGGTAGCTGATTGTTTATCAGGTAATCTTTGATTTCCTTCATCCAGCCGTCTTCGTCGTCACTTGTTTCAACAGTCAAGATCGACTCGTCATTATCGATCGACGGGGCCATTAGATGGATTATAGGAATTGCATCAAAGGACGACTTTCCTAATGCTGATCCCAGATTTGCTAATGTGTCGACTAGAGAATTTTGTTATTTGGGATTTGTTTGATGTCGAACGATCAGCATCGTTCGATTTCGTCTTTGGCTTTCTAGAAATAGTCCGTCATCCTGGAATCTTTGGTCGTGAATTCTCCGTTTATTTGATTGACAATCAAGAGAGAATCGCTTTTAGTGTTCAGGTGCTTGATCTCTAGGTCGTGTGCCAATTTCATTCCTGTTATCAAGGCTTCGTACTCTGCTTCGTTGTTCGTTGGTTTGAAATCACATGATATGGAATACACCATTATGCCCCCTTGTTGCGACTTTAAGAAGACACCAAGTCCTGCCCCCCGTATGTTCGAGGAACCATCGACGAATAATGTCCATGGTCGTTCGTCTTAAGAAGCCACAACGAGAGTTTCTTCCAAGGCGATCTTTTCGAGTTCTGGACTGAAATCTCCAATGAAGTCTGCTAGGACTTGTGACTTGATGGTTGTCCTGGCTTTGTATATGATGTCGTAGTCGCTAAGGTAAATACTCCACTTTACTAGTCAACCTGTTAGTTCTTGTTTTCGTAGGACAGACATTAATGGATAATTAGTAACGACAATAATAGGGTGATATTCAAAATAACGTCGAAGCTTTTTAGCAGTGACGACAAAAGTTAATAACGGTTTCTCAATGGAAGAATACCATTTTTCTGCGTCCAACCTAGACTTACTTACATAGTATACCGACAATTGTTGTTTGTCGTCTTCTCGTACCAAGACGACACTCACGAATATCGTGCTTACCGATAGATAAAGTTGCAATTCCTCTCCATCCTCAGGTTTCGACAGTAATGGAGGCGAAGAAATGTATTTCTTAAGATTTTTCAATGCTTGCTCGTGGTCGTTCGACCAATAAAACCCTTTATTTTTTTGTAAGACATTACAAAATAAATCACATTTGTCGGAGGACCGAGAAAATAAACCTGTTTAGCGCGGTGACTCGACCTGTTAATCGTTGGCCTTCTTTGAAATTTCATGGCGATTGAAGGTTTATTATCGCCTTAATCTAATCTGGGCTTGCCTCGATGCCTCGTCGTGTGACCACATGGCCTAGACAATTTCCAGCATATACTCCAAAAGAGCATTTTGATGGATTTAATTTTATTGCATATCTCCGGAGAATGTCGAACGATTACCTCAGGTGACTAATATCGTCCTCAACCTTTTGAACATTCGATCGACTAATCGCTCATACGTTAAACCTGCATTTTTCAAACCAAAAGGCATGATTTTATAATAGTAAATACCTTTATCGGTCATGAAGGCCTTTTTCTCATGGTCGTGTGGATGCATCAAGATTTGGTTATAGCCTGAGTATGCGTCCATGAATGTCAGTAAGTCGTGACCGGACGTCGCATCGACCATGGCATCAATATGGGGTATAGGAAAAGGATCCTTCGGACGGGCTCTATTGAGGTCTGTGAAGTCGATACACACTCGCCATTTCCCGTTTTGTTTCTTGACGACCATGACGTTTGCAAGCCAATCTGGAATTTGAGGATCGGTTGTTCATCTGCCTTCGTTCGACAAGGAATTTGAGGATCGGTTGTTCACTGGCACGCATGTCTTTTTTAGCCGCGGAGTAGGTGTGTCCACGGACGTTAGATTCACCTATAATACTATTCACAACATTAGTAGTTGTCGGAGATAGGGGTCTAGAGAGTTTACCAGCGTCACTGGGCAACATGTCTTTTAGGCGTCCTTTACGGACCAACCATGCGACCTCTTTCCTTAGAGCGAGGCAATCATCGGTCTGATGGCCATAATCATTGTGAAAGTCACACCATTTGGATTTGTCTTTTTTGTCATTGGGTTTGTCATTCTTCTTTGGCCATCGGATGGTCGATTGAACGCCTTTCAATGCATCTATCATGTCTTTCATTGTTCCTTTGAAACCATATGAGGAAATTTATCTCTTGGGAACCGCGACGAGCTGTTCGTTTCTTTCTTTCTGTCGAATCTGAAGCTCGAGATTTTTCTCGTCGATTCCGTTTTGGACGTCGATTTGGCTTTGAATTCTGGCTTTTTTACACTCAAGACGCGTCTAATTGTTTACGCCTGAAGATGGCATCATCTTCTACGCGCATGTATGCCTGGGTTCTTGCTCGTACGTCTTCGAAGGTTTCTGCGGGGTATTTCATCAGGTCGAGGTACAATTCGGATGTAGTGTCAAGTCCTCGTTTATAAGCCTCAATCGCCGTCTAGATGTCGTAGTTTCGTATACCTATCATTTCAGACTTAAAACGGTTAAAATAGTTTCTGATGGACTCACCAGACTTTTGAATAATATAATATAAATCTCTCGTTTGTTTTTCCATCTTGCGATTGCTGGCGAACTGTTGGAAGAACTGGTTGACCAGTTCCGCAAAAGAGTTGTTTGACTTCGGTTTTAAGTTAATTAGCCATTGTAATGCAGCTCCAGTCAGTTTCGCACCAAAGCTCTTCCACATGCATACTTCTTGATGATATTGTGGGATCGAGATTGTCCACATTAACTGCTTGTACTGTGCTACATGTTCGTTCGGATCCGAAAATCCGATGTATTTAGGGGTCATCGTCGTGATTGTGTATTTATTTGGTATATCGACCAAAGATATAACTTCTGAGAAGGATGACAGCTGATAGCCTGTTGGTGGCTCGACATCGACAGGCACGGCTGCACCTGGTAGTTTTGACAGTAGAGACAAGACCTTCTCGTTTTGTTCCTCCACTAGTTTCAGACAGTGATTGGAAAATTTCCTTTGCTAGATCTTGATTCGCGTAGAAATTCCGCAATTACAGTCCCATATTGACTATCATGAAGTCTTTTCTTGTAGATGGTACAATCATAGGTTTTTCCAGATTCATTCTTCCTCGTGCGATTGGGTCATGGGTCACGTTCCCAGATCCTTGTCCTGTAAAAATATTATTGTAAAGCATTGATCCAGGATTACCATTATTGTAATTATTTTGAAAAAGATGGTTATTAAAGTTATTGAGAGGAACATAGGGTTGTTCAAATCCTGGAGGTCCTTGTAGGTTCTCCAATTGTGTGATGCGTTGTCGAGCGTTTTCGAGCTCTGCTAGCAGTTGTTCGATCGTTGGTTGATTTGACATCCTGACCATTCACAATAGCAAATTTTAGTAACAAAAAGGTTTGTCGAAGAATTTTCTTTAGACGGGGTCCCATGGATGGCGCCAAATTGTTTATGCCAAAAATTGGTTTAATGAAATCAACTTAAGGTCAGTGTGGAGCTTACCCGACTAAAGAAAGGATCCAAACGACAAACACGACAGGAATGTAAATAAATAATTGACAAAGAGATTTGGTGACGTGGAAAAACCCTTGGTCGAGGAAAAAAACCGCGGACGATGGATGGTATCATCGATGCACTAGTGAAAATGACGTCAATAAGGGACGTCGTGCTTATGTTACAATGATCGTATGTAAATCACAGTAAAATGAATGAAAAACGATTATATGTGCTATGTGTCATAAGTATTGCTGTCAGTGTTCTCTGGTGTCCCTTGCTTCCTTACGTTCTTCTATTTATATTGGTTAGGGGTGTAACGGTTGAGGTAATAATGGAGCCTTTAATCGTGTCCGTTATATCTGTTGTCTTTAATGATAACGGCCTTGCAATTAAAAGCATACCTATAACGTATGTTATGTCGTTGGTAAAAGCAAATGTCGAACAATTCACTCGATGGTCGAAAGATAGATGCGAAGACAGTTGATTACGTCATAGGTCGGTCCTTTGCATCTTCCGTCGTATGAGAGGAGCTTGGTCGTACGATACAATTACCGATAGATTCGACACTTCTTCTCCATACCAAAATCGTTAGTTCTCTATACCCTGGTATCAGTGGTCGTGCGATTTCATTCGATGGTCGTTAGTAGAAGATATTGTTCCAAACAATGGTCGTATATTCTGTGGGCAAAAGATGTTGCCATTCCTTATTGTATTGGATAAAGAACGAACCATTCCTTATAGTACTGTGAGAAATGACAAGACACTGTTCATATTTTCTTCACGTCTTCAGTTGTCACATCAACTTTACAGGATAAAGACAAACAACCTTTCTGAAATTTAAGTAGTATGTTTGAATTTAAAGCTTGATGCACACGTTCTTGTAGTTATTGTGAGTAAAGGAGTGTCTTCATAAATGTCCTCCTAATTGAACACTTGTAGCCACTAGCCGAAGATATGTTAAGGAACATATCAACTAGTGCTACCTATCCGCTACTAGCCAATTTCTGTCAAGAATTTGGCGGATGATTGGCATGGGATTCGGCTCAAGTCTGTATGATGTCGGCGACCATATCTTCTTTTTCCACAATTTTATATGTTTCCTTATGTATCAGCTAGTCTTCGATTTGTTGAACTTGTTAAGCTTGACCAGACTTCTTCAAGAACCTAAAATACAAGATATATAACTTAAGGAAAGAAATTAAGGAGTCATCAAAAAATCATCGGTGACCCAACAATTGTATTGACTCGATTCTAATGAACATTGTACATTTAATCAACTCGAAAGTGAAATGTGTTATTTTTTTAATAAAATATTTTTATCACAACTTCAAAATTATTATTTGATCTAAAAAACTGGATGGCAAGGAGAGCAATTATATTTTGCCAAACAAATTTTTTAATCTTTAATGCATTCCCCCATATTTCATATGTCTAACTAACTCTTTCCAATATTTGTATCATTTGATGATGTCATGTGAATCATTGGAAATATGTAAAGTGTATGGCTAACCCAATAAAGAAAGTCCCGTATGTATCCTTTATATATTTATAATATCTATATCGATTTTCATGTCACCCCCTCCTTTTATATATTCAACTATATATTCCAATATTTCTCCTTCTCATGAATATGGGATCACAATACTCAACCAGAATTTGAGAATACTAACTCTTATTCTCCATGATAATATTGTATAGCCTTTATTTATATATTTATATTTCTCTTACTTATCAATGTGGGATAACCCAAACTCAACAACAATAATGATTTGAGATTGCTAAATCCTCATTGTGGCATTTTAATATCTCATACCTTTCCATTATATATTTATATGGATATTGATTTTCAAGTCATCTTCTTTCATATATAGGAACTAAATTTTCTAATATTTATCATTCTCTTCAATGTGAGATTAACCCAAACTCAACCACAATTCGTGATTTGAGCATACTAACTTTTGATTGTGTCATGTTAATACCTTATAGCCTTCATTTATATATTCGTGTTGGACAATAGAGAACGTATATTTAAAAAAACTTGTACTAAGTTAAGATAAGATGAAATTTAATAGTTCACAACTAATTAGATGTGATAGAAGACAATAAATTTATTCGGGGTTGTATAGATGTAAATTATATATTTTCATTCATATTGTTTCTTATAACTATTAATGCCAAAAATTGATTTACCAAAAGTCAACTTAAGAAGTTTGTGGAGCTGGTCGGTCAAAAGTAGTATTCTCGCGACAAACACAACAAAAACAATAGAAGTAAAGGCAAGAAGTTTGGTGACGCGGAAAAACCCTTTAACAAGGGAAAAAACTGCGGACGATAGGAGCTACCGTCGTTGCACTATGGGAAAATGACGTCCAGCAGGGATGCCGTTCTTTGGAACTAGGATCGTACGATTACAAAGAGAAATGTGTAAAAATGAAATAATAATATTGTAAGAAATCTAGAGAGAAAATATGTAATCAGAAGATAGTGTTGGTTTTCTCGGGCTTTTCCTTGAGCTCTATCTTGGATTTTATATCTTGTGCCATTTGTAACGTTCGCTCGTCATTAATAGTCTTCATAAGTGTCTTTGATGATGTTTGACCATAACCGTCCAACGGATATGTACAACATGTAACGAAAATTTAACGATTAGCTCATTAAAACAATTCACTTTACGCTCAATCCGTCGAGCGGATATCTATCATATGCAAGTCGTATGTCTTATTCGTTCGATGTGAATTTCGCTCGACCAATAATCATGGAGTCTTATTAAATATTTTTAAATCATAGAATATGCTTGGTCGAATATTTTAGTCAACGGTCGTGTGTTCTGGAGATTTTTACCAATCCAGTTTGCCCCCAAATTTAAAATTAAAAACATGACGTTTAAAAATTTGAATTTATCGGACACGGTTCGCTGATCTTGCGAGTCTAGTCGTAAGGAAACTGAATCGTTTTGATTTAGTTAGAAAACGATAAGCCTTGCTGAGTCATGATGACGTGTTGTTATCAATCCGTTGGAAAACGATAAGGCACAATGAGGTCATGCACACGCACAGGCGCGCGCGGCTAGCTGTCAAGGACAGGTGTCGGTCATCCGACGGAAGTAAGCCAAAAGGCGTGACAGGTGTCGCCACAAGGAGACGAGGCAACGACTTTGGTCCAGATTCGCCAGTATAAAAGGAAACGATTCCTTTCCTTTTCTTTTTCCCGGTTTCTCCTAACCTTTTTAAGCAAGAAAAACCTGCAACTTCTTTAGAATTTTTTTTTTAACTTCCCATTATATCAACGGGGGAATGTCGAATCCTGTAAGCACAATCACGACGGTGGATGATCTTACGCTTTTAAGGATATGGCTGAACTTCCAGACTACGTTTGTTTGGAAAGTCCAGGCGGATTTATGGCAGATGAATGTCCTAGTCGTTCTCTATGAGTATCCATTTAAGCTTGGTCTTAAATGGCAGTTCCCTTACTTGGTGAGAGAATTCTTAAGTCAGTTTGATATATATCAGGGGTAACTGATGTCCCAGTTTTGGAGAATCGCTATAATGATAGATCGATTATCATGCGATTGAGATTCTCCCTTTTCTGTCAAGGGACTCCAGTGAATGATCGTGGCTGGAAAGAGCGCTACATGTTCTACAGCTTGTCAACTCCAATTGAGGACGAGCAATGGATCGTCTATGGTTGGCCCATACAAGGCAAGCAAGAATTTTCTTTGTGTTCCGTGATATAAAACACCCATCTGATTGTTTCGCCGTCTTTCGTATAGCGGTGTCATGCGAACTCCCACCCTTGCTTGACTCAGCGGCCAAAATCGAGCCCTTCCGACAAATCCCAAATCGGACGTTCTGTGTTTAGGTCCATGTGGATGAGGAGGATGAGGGTGCGGTTGCTGTGGATGAGGAGGATAAGGGTGCGGTTGCTGTGGATGAGGAGGATGAGGGTGTCACCCTTATTGGAACCTCCACATCCCGTTTCACTCCACAGGAGGAAAGAGAGGAAAGATAAGGGAAAAGAGAAGGGGAAAGGACAGGTAATCCTTTTCTTTCGTCGCACCCTTTTTAACTCTTTCTTTTTGACCTCTTTTTGTGATTATCTCAGGAAAAACATGTGATTTCCCTCTTGGTCGCCGGATTCTTCCCGCTCGATAGGATCTTGGAAAAAGAAGGTCACTGGGGCCAATCATGAGGGAACCGTCTTATGAAATAACATGTTTCAAGAACGCGAAGACATCGATGGCAGCCATGCCATCACACGTAACTGGTTCTTCCCTCCCGTCGCAAGATAGAGGGAAAAATCCTATGGTGGGGCTTCTACCGTAATCATAGATCATGCCGAGTTCCCTGATCGTTCATTCCAGGTAAGATTTTTTGATTTGACGTTGGTTTTTACGGGGTCATTAATCCCATTTTATTTCGTGTGTCATGCGTCGTACGTCTAAGCGTTCATGCGTTCTTGCAATACTGATGTCATATGGTCTATGTTTTTAGGCCCTTCAGGCGTCTCTTGTCCAGGTCGTCACCATGGCTTCTGATGCGGAGAGAATGGCGCGTGAGCGCGAAGATGCCTTACGGGCGAAAGAGGAATAAGCGTAGGCCAGGGCCGATGAACTTCTCCTTTATTTCGAGGAAGCTCAAAATGACCTTGATCGTGAGCAAGGTGTCACCTCCGATCTTAGAGGTCGTCTGGAGGAGGCCATGGAAAAAATAAAGGCTTTAGAGGCGGAACTAGAGGCGGCTCTTATCGGGAAAGTCAATGAGGTCGGGGTCCTGAAGTCTCAATTGAGAGAGGCCCAAGGGTAGATCGATGCCCTTACCGATCGACTGGCAAAGCTCGACCCTCCTGCATTTTAGTTTTAGGGGGTTTTTTAGTTTTAGGGTTTTTCAGGACGACTTATCAGAGTCGTGCATCCTTTTGTACTGCCCCTTCCTTGTTTAATGGAATTTTAAAATTTTCAACCGTGTCACACCCCGATAAAGCGGAAACACGAGGCGTGATAGTTCAAGATTTCATAGCAATAGGGCAAAAATAACACCAATCGTCCATTCAAATACATAACAATTTAAACCTGAAATTTACATCATACAAGTCCAAAGTTTAAAACAAAATAAAAGGAAACAAGTGTTCAAACAAAACGATTTAAATTGTAAAACATGATTGATGTTGACGAGCCCAATTAATAAGCATTTCAGTTCATCTTTCTTACCCCTGAAAAGAATGAATAAAACAAGGTCAACTACAAAGAGTTGGTGAGCTCACAGATTTTCAATATTATAAACATCTTTTGCATAATTGAATATTGAGCAAAATAAATTTTATGGCACTTGGTAAATCTTTAAATCTTAAGATGTTCAGGGCATTTTGTACCCTAATTAATAGTAAGTAATGAGCCACCACTAAACCTTTCGACCACAATACTCTTTTTAATTCTACCTGTAGTTTTTAAGTGGGATTGTCCATCCAATAGCGCTATTCACAAATACCCTCGGCTCGTCACTTGAGTTAATAGTAGTGTAAAAACTTTTATGGAACATTTTACTCAATACAATCTGTTAGTGTACAGGCCTTAGTGCCCAAAACAATAATTTCATAATATTTCACATTCGGTAATGCAAATAGCTCAAATATTACATTTAATCATGCTTTTCACCCTAAAACGTATAAAATACTTTAAAAATGTGGCTGTGAATACTCACCTTATAGCAAAAGCTTCAAATTAGATACCCGAGATGCTCGTTTACCGGCCTAGCGCTTTCCTATCAAGGCAAAGTACTCAAATGATTACTATAAGTCCAATGGTTACCAAGAGAATACTTATAAGTCCTTATATGTCCAATTTGGTCTACTATTATCCCGTTACACATAATGCACATATGCTCTTTAATGATATAAATTATACTGAAAATGTAATATTATAGTCCTTCAAGTGATCAAAATTCATGAAATCAAACAATTTCAAAGTTTCACTTTCTAACAGGAACTTTAAGTCCTAAAAATGGTTAGATTAATGTAACATCCAAAAAGATCAACTTTCCCATCTTTTTATATGTGATAGATTACTGAGTTAAGGTCATTGTGACCAAATTTCATGCATTTTGGACATATAAAAAGGGTTCAAATAATTCATACAAAACAGTGTGTCACAGCAAGTATGGCAGATTACACCCTGTTAGTAAAACAATCATTTGAGGAGTTCTACTAAGAATTTTTCAGAAATTCTAGTTGGATTATAAGCATAACACATAAAAGAAACTTTTAAGAGAAGAATCACTCATTTTGAATGAGTAATGAGGAAGATATGGCACCACAAAGTTGCATGCACACATCTGTCATTAGTTGACAGATTGCACACTTAAGTTTAATAAGTTGGTTAATGCCTCAAAACTTCATATTTTTGAATGAAACTAGATTCATATGAACCCTAACTCATAAAGAAAAATTCTAGAAGAAGAATTATGCATTATGGACAATTAATCAAAGAGATATTATCACATAAAGTAGGGTTTACCTTCTTGTGGGTTCACATTTTGCATATCTAAAATGTTTTAGGTGTTTGGAGGATCAAAGCGCCATATTTTCATCTTATTCCACTTGCAAACAAAAAATAACTCATAAAATTGACTCTCAAAAGAAAAATCATTCTTTTTCATTAAGCTTTGAAGGAGATATGGTCATTTGAACATGCATGCACAAATCTGTCAGCTTTGGACAGAGTGCACACTCATTTTGTTTTGAATAGTTGAAACCCCAAATCACCATATCTTTGAGTGAAACCAGTGACTTTTGCATTAAGGTAAATTCCAGAAGAAAAGTTAAGTAATTTGGATGATTATTTTGAGAGTTATGGTTGTTCAAAGTAGGGTTTACCTACTGTTGAACTTCCAGATGCATATCCAACTTGTTTTGAGCATTTGGGGGGTCAAAACTAAATGTTTTTTAGTGAGACCACTTGCATTATAACCCCAAATCATAAAAAAAAAACTTTTAGAAGAAGATTCATACCATTTGGACGTGTTATTTGAAAGAAATGGACGACACAAACACAAGTACATATTCTGTCAGCAACCAAAAATCACCATTTTCATGAACTAAACCCACATGCAATAGGTTTTTACCTACTTTCTTGAGTTCAAATGTTTGGGTCATAGATTACCACCACTATATGAACATTTTTACATGTTTTTGGTGTATCATCTCTCCATAGACTCAGAAAATTTCAGAGGTTAGAAGTATGTGACTAAAAATGCAAGAAAAAGTGAGTTTTTCACTCAAAATTGACAAGAAAATGGTGGAGATGATGTTACTACTTACTTGGATGATGAAATGTGCTGAATATCTTCAATAAATTTGCACTTTGATGGGTTTTTGATGAAGAAATTGGCTGGAACTTAAAGGAGAAGGGAGAGTTTTTGAAGGAAACCCTTGAGTTTTAGAGAGAGAGAAGAGAGATTTTCAAATTTTCAACATGCAAATGAGGAAATGATAAAAAATATATATTTATATGTGGGGATTGGGGGGGGGGGGGGGGGGACTTGTATATGGGCCCCACTCCAACCCAATATTTAAAAAAAAATTAAACTCAAGCCCAACAATGAAATTAAAATGTCATTTTCTCAATTTTGGCCTTTTTCCTCAAAATGTAAGTCCAAAAGTGATTAAATTTTATAAAAATAGAAGTTTTATATTTTAAATACTAAAACTATATATTTTATATAAATTGGGTATAAATTAGAGCATTTGGCACTATATGAGACGTTTCAGATAGTTACGGGTCGGAACCGGACTTTCTAAGCCACTACCGGTAACTCTAGAAATTTTCGGTCAATCTAATCTAATTAACTCTTATTCTTATAACTTATCTATAATAACAGTAATATAAACTTAATAAGAGCTAACCTGGAAGCTCAAATTTGACAGTTGTCACAAACCGTTTTGTCGAATGTTTATAATTCAGACGTGTATTTATCTATTACTTTCTTTTTGAAAATAATGCTTAAAAACAAACCGGGTGTATGACAGGAATGAATTTAATCATAAGTCGTTGATGACTGAGACTTGGAATTTTTCGGGCAATTGAGCCTCAAATCCATAAATTTAGAATCGTTTATATCAACGATGCATTTTGATCGATGAAGATTCAGGCGATTAAGTCTTTAATTCACATAAAGCAAAATGTGTGTTGTTTGTAAAGATCGTGCGTTTCTACGGAGGTCGTGCATTCCTGCGACAAAAAAAGGAGCGTTAGGGGTTTTGTTGGTTTGACCAACGACCCTCCGATGCTCAAGTTAGTAATGGTCCGAAAGAGAAATAAAAACAAAATACGTATGTAAAATAAGTTAAAAGAAATATTTCTTCAAATGTACTGCATTCCAGCTACGTGGGATATTTCGATCGTCTAAGTTCTGTAACCGATAAGCATCTTTTCCAACGACTGCGATTATCCGATAGGGTCCTTCCCACTTAGCGGATAACTTACTTGCGTTTCGTTCTTGGGTGTTCTGGAAGACTCGTCATAGGACGTAATCTCCTACTCGGAAGAACTTCATTTTGACTTTTTTTTTGTTGAAATGACGTTCGACAGATTGCTGTTGGGATGCCATCTGAATATAAGCCAGATTTCTTAGTTCTTCGAATGCATCGACATTGTAACTGAAGTCTACCAGGTTATGTTCGAAGAAGCGTGCCGAACGACCGGTAGGTTCAATTTGATCGGTAAGCCAGCTTCACATCCGTATACCAATGAAAATGGTGTTTGTCCCGTCGAAGCACGAGGAGTCGTACGATTAGCCCATAAGACAGAAGGTAATTTTTCGACCTAACGTCCTTTTGCGGCTTTGAGTCTTTTCTTGAGCAAATTGATAATTGTTTTGTTGCTTGACTCTGCAAGTCCGTTAGATTGAGGATAACGAGGCGTGGACGTCGTAAGTTTAATATTCCATTCTTCACATAATTGTTTCATCTTATCACTTATGAACTAGGATGCATTATCGCACACAATCTTGGAAGGAACACCAAATCTGCATATAACGTTAGTCCAGATAAAAGATATCACCTCTTTATCTCGTATTTGAGAAAACTTCTATCCATTTTGAATATAATCTGTAAGAACTAATAAATAAACTTTTTGTCCTGGCGCTGGAGGCAACCTGCAAACAATGTCCATCCCCCATTGCATGAAAGGTCATGGGGCTAGTGACCAATGTAAAGGTTCGGAAGGTTGATGAGTCATACCTGCGTGTCATTGGCATGCATCACATTTTTGTACGTGCGTTACAGCATCTTGTCGCAAAGTTGGCCAATAATAGCCTTGTCGAGAGATTCTGTTCGCTAGGCTTCGTCCTCCAGAATGATTTCTGTAACTTCCCTCGTGCATTTCTTGGAATGAGACATCGTAGGTTTAACCCGGTGGACGAACGTGGATACAGTTTTTCTGCAATCATTACATACCAGGAGGCTTTGAATCGAATTTGTCAGGCTTTCATCTTGTCCTCAGGGAGTCGGCCATCTATTAAATATTCAAGGATTTCATTCGTCCAGTCGGTTGATTCGTCCAGGGCTACCACTTGGTCATGTTTCTCTTCTTCCGTTGAGGGACTTGTCTGGTGGATCATAGGTATGGCATCGAAGGATGATTTTGACAAAGCAGATCCTAAATTGGCAAGTGCATTTGCTTCAGTATTCTGATCCCTGGGGATTTCCTGAATGTCAAAAGATTTGAACTTTTTTACCCGATCTCTGGTGATCTGCCAATAGGATGTCATTTTTGAGTCTTTCGTCGCAAATTCTCCATTCATCTGATTGACGACGAGTAAAGAGTCACTTCTGACTTGCAAATTTTTTGCCCCCATTCATCTAGTCCTATTGTTTGAACCCAGATCCCAAATACTCAATTACAATTGATTAAGATATGAATAACAAGAGTATAAAGCGGAAGCAGTTAATCAACAGTAGAATAGAATTGTATAGAAAACGACGAACAATATTAAGAACAATTTGAAGCACAACAGCAACTTGTATATCACTTAGTGTTTCAATTATTACAGCATACAAAATACTTTCTCAAATTCACTCTTGTTCAATCGACATTGTTAAAAGTAAAGGCTAGCTCTATATATGCTATTACAAAGGGAAAAGTCAAAGACCTAGCCTATTACATAATGACACGTCAGCTGTACTTGTAACAAATTCAGTTACGCGCCAAAAGCATGATGTGGCATGTCATCAAAGCACGTGTTAGTCCATAAAGTAGAATACAGAAGATGTCCAATCTTCTGAATTACCATGTAGGCTCTGGACTGTCTTCACTGAAGTGTTCAAACTTCTAGACTGCTTTCTTCTAGAGAGTAGTACTTGCTTCTGGAAAGGTTCTGATTCATGGTGGAAATCTTGCAAAACGGTTGAACACATGGAATTTTCCAGTGTGTGATGGCCATATGGATGAAGAGAGATAGAAATCTGGGGTACATCAGGGAAGGTAGCGGTTTGTTGTTCTTCACCAAGGAGAGTTTGTATTTGACAACGCCATACATCTCCTGAAAAATGAGGTCTGCGAAATCTAAAGGGCGATTGAAGTACATACCATACATCATGGTGACCACATTGGTACTTGCTTGGTCTTGGGGTCCGATTTTGCTTGTAAGGCTTTTGTTCATGATGGATAGAAGGACATTCCACATTGGGGGTAGATTTTGTCTTTTAACATCATATACCCTTTCAATCTGCATATTGTACCCTAAGAATTTGATGAACTTGAGCAGCACTCAGAAGAGGGGTTTTGTTCGAGATTAGGGTTGGGAATAGCTTTCCCTTCCACTTGAACAACATAGTAGGGTAGGCGAAATAATCTAGAGATCTTCCTTCTGGTAATGATCACTTCAATAGCATGTTCATCATCTTGTGGGATGTCAAAACTTCCAGCAAGTGACTCTTCATTTTTGATATACATTGATTGCCATACTTGATGGATAAACATTTCAGGGACGTTGGTGTTTGACAGTGTTAGGGCTAGGTTCAGAGAATGGTTCTGAAGAAACTCAATCATCACTTGGTAATCAGTCGAGTAGGTTTTGGGATCAAGCAGCATTTGAACATTGTTCGGTTTAGAGGGTAAGAGCACAAATGGTGTACTTTCAGCAGTTGAGCCAATCATGGTGTCTTCTTCAATTTGAGCATTCACGGGGATTCATTCACCGCGACCATTTTTTGATTTAGGATTTTGGTAAACTTGCAGGTTTTTTGAAAGAGGAAATTCGTGTGAAGCAAGAAAACTCGAGAGCAAGAAGACGGTAAAAATTCGAAATGTCTGAAATTCGAGATTTTATACCGGGAATAAAAAAAACTCGAGTGGTAAAGAGATAATGAACGGGTTTGCTGACGTGGGTTGCTCATCGATAACACATGCGGACCATAGGGAAGGGAGGCGTGGCTTGACGGTTCGTATTTAGCCTTTTTAGGACTATGACACGTGTCCCTGTCGGGCATGATCGTGGGTTGAGCATAGAGAACCCAATCGTTTTGCCTTATTTCCAAAAGAAATCAACCGTTTGTTGGATAAAGTGATTTTTGAAAATATAGTCTACCAATTTAAGAAAAAAACGTTTGATAACTGATAGAAGATTTGACAGAATAATTTAATAATGAATAAATAACAAAAAAACAATTCTTTTAATAACCTTGACGACAAGAGAAATTTTAAAGATTGAATCTGGTTAAATCCTAATTAAGAAATTCTTGTCATAACAAAAATTGATGACACTTTTAAAATCATTTAAAATCAATCAAATGGTCGAATTTTTTTTGGGACAAAAAGAAAGTTTGTCCTAAGTTGGAATAACTTTTCAGAAAAGATTTCATCCATTCAAAAGCTTCTGGTTAACCTTGACGGCAAGAGTTAGTCCAAAAGAGAATGAAAGTCAGAAATCTACAAAGAAATAGTCATTCAATTAGGATCCTCAGACAAACCAAGAGTTTCTATATTGCAGAAGATTGGAAGAATTAGGTCTTTTGAAATTGACAAGTCAGAAGATTTTTTTTAAAATTCAGAGGGGCTTGTAAACTGTCTGTCTTCTGAAATGGTGAAAACTTTCCCTTTGACATTTGCACCTGCTCCCACTAGAAGTGTGCGTGAATATGTCCCCCTAAACTTATGCATTTATTGCTCCCCCTTGAACCTTGCTTGGATCATGAATTGTAAGAGTAACAAGTATATTTATCATACAGAAGCATTCAGAAGCTTATGTACCCTTCTGGGTTGCGAAATTGAACAGAGAAGAATACAATCAAACAAACTCGTTTAATGGTAAAGACATGTTAATTAAATAAATACACAAAAACTATAAATAGTTATAGGTTTTGTATATTTTACATATTTAGCATGCCCAACTTGCTGATTAAAAAATTGAATCTTTGCTCATCTAGAGCTTTGGTGAAACTGTCAACAAGTTGGTAATCAGTGGAGACAAAATACATTTCAATTGTACCTTTTTCCACATGATCCTTTATAAATAATACCTGACACCGATGTGCTTCGTTTTTGAGTGCTGCACAGGATTTTCTGTGATGGCTATTTCACTTTCTGAATCACAGAGGATGGTGATCTTGTCATATACAAGTCCGTAGTCTCTGAGTTGAGTCTTCATCAAATAACTTGTGAACAACAACTAGCAGCAGCGACATATTCTGCTTCTGCTGTAAATGTTGAAACACAGTTTTGTTTCTTAAATGTTCAACTTATTAGCCTGTTTCCCAGAAGTTGACAACTTCCAAAAGTACTTTTCCTATCTAATTTGCATCCTGCATGATCAGAGTCAGTATATGCAATTAAATTAAAACCATAATGCTTTGGATACCAGAGACGCAATGAAGGTGTTCCCTTTAGATATCGAAAGATTCTTTTCGCAGCTGCCAAGTGGGATTCTTTTGGATTTGCTTGATATCTAGCGCAAATGCATGTGGCAAACATTATATCTGGTCTACTTGTAGTTAAATACATAAGAGATCCAATCATGCCTCTGTAATTCTTGACATCTACCAAATTGCCGTAAGGGTCAGAGTCAATCTTGGGATTTGGTGAGATTGGTGTTTTTATTGTAGTGGAATTGTGAAGTTTGTATTTCTTAAGAATGTCAGAAACATACTTGGCTTGATTTATGAAAATGCCAGAGGTAGTTTGTTTGACTTTGAGCCCTAGCAAGAAGTTTAATTCTCCCATCATGCTCATTTCATACTCACTTTCCATTAGTTTTGAAAACAACTCAACTTTTGCTTGATTAGTAGAACCAAAAATAATGTCATCCACATAAATTTGAACTAATTTAATTCACATTTGCACCTTTTGATGAACAAAGTTGTATCAATTTTACCTTTCATATATTTATTGTCAGTCAGAAACTTCAATAAACGTTCATACCATGCCCTAGGTGCTTTCTTTACGCCATCCAGAGCCTTATCCAGAAGATAAACATATTCTGGGTGTGTTGCATTTTCGAAGCCAGGGGGTTGTTGAACATAGACCTCTTCTTTCAGTTTGCCCTTTAGGAAGGCGCATTTGACATCCATTTGATATACTTTGAAATTTTTGTATGCAGAAAAGGCCAGAAATAATCGAATTGCTTCCAACCTTGCTACAGGGGCAAAAGTTTCATTGTAATCAATGCCTTCTTCTTGACAATAACCCTTAGAAACCATCCTTGCTTTGTTTCTTATCACTATTCCGTCTTCATCCTTCTTATTTCTGAAGACCCATTTAGTGCCGATTGTTGTCTAGTCTTTAGGTAGCGGTACAAGTTTCCACACTTTCTTTCGATCGAATTGAAGAAGCTCTTCTTGTATTGCATCTATCCAGCTAGGTTCTTGTAGAGCTTCATGAACCTTCTTTAGTTCCACCATGCTTAAAAAATTCACAAAGAAAGCCTCGTTAACAGTGGCGGATTGTATACTCGGAAAGCTTTTGAAGTTAGAGAATAGCCCAAGAATTTGGCTTCATCAGGTTTCTTATCAAATTTTCCAAGCTTTTCTCGATCATTCAGAATGAAACACCTACAGCCAAGAATATGTAAGTATTTAACTGTAGGTTTTCTGTTATTTATAAGCTCATAAGAGGTTTTCAGATGTCTCTTGACAATGATTGATGTATTCTATGTAAAACAAGCAGTAGAGACAGCTTCAACCCAGAAGTGTGTGGGTAGTCCAAAAGCTGCAATCATAGTTCTGGCTGCTTGTACTAGAGTACGATTTCGATGTTCTACCACACCATTTTGTTGAGGAGTGCGTACAGCAGATAAGTTTTAAGTGATTCCTTCATTTTCTGGATATGCATCAAGTTTAGCATTCATGAATTCGGTACCGTTGTCACTTTTTAATTTCTGTATTTGTTCTTGGAGAAGCAGTTGTATCATCTTCATCATGTGGATTAGTACCACTGGGACATCTGACTTTTTTCGCACAAATGCAAGCTAAGTATACCTGGAATATTCATCAATTAGCACAAGCATATACTTTTTGCTTGAAAGACTATGCATAGCAATGGGACCACAGAGGTCAACATGTAGCATTTGCAGAGGTTTTACACACGAATAATCACGCTTTGATTTGTGGGAGGCTCGTTTGATTTTTCCCATTTCACATGCTTGGCAGAGATGATCCTTCTAGAAGTGAACCTTTGGGAGGCCCTCAACCAGGTTATATTTGTCAAGTAATTCAAGATTTTGGAAATTTGAGAGTTTATGATGCTATAGCCAAGCTACTTCACTCTTCTTGGAGATAAGACAGAGGGTTTATGTACCATCTTTATAAATGAATTTCATCATGTACAAGTTACCTTTTATGTCGGCTCTTCACAACTCTTGTCCTGCCTTAGACTAAGTAACAGTGTTTCTCGTTAAAAACAACTAACATTTTGGCATCACAGAGTTGATTTACACTTAAAAGACTATGTTTCAATTCAAAAACATGAGATACTTTTGATAAGGTAATGTTACCTTCTTGAAGAGGTCGTATCCTTTTACTTGACCCTTACCATTATCTCCAAAGGTTACTGCTCCACCAGATTTATCTTTGAACATGGAGAGTAAGTTTCTTGGTCCAGTCATGTGCCTCGAGCATCCAAAGTTAAGATACCAGATGTGCACACGTTGTTTCTACAATCAGAATAAGAGAAATTTAGATACCCATTTCCAAATGGGTCCTTTATTGTTAGGTTTTTGATTGGTATTGATATTCTTTTTGAGTTCAGAAGTTTTAATAGATTTGAAAGCTTCTGATTTATCTGATGTAGGCTTAGATTTATTTGACTTCTGAAATTTAGCATTTGATCTTTTCTGAGAGGTAGAGAAATTGTTTTGGTTTGCAAAGAAATGTTTGAGTTTAAGAAATAGAGAGAAACATTCAGAGTTCTGGGACGTAAAAGAATTCATTGAATTTTCATTACTTGAATGATAATTACAATAGTTCTTATTTCTGTCTATTCTAGCATCAATTGTTCGAAAGAACTTCTTATCTAGCCTAGACTGATGCTTAGGAACTGAATGATTCTGCTCTGTTGGTTTCTTCTTGAACATCTTCTCTCTTGTCTCTTTGGAAGTATTTACTGAAACAGAAGAAATAGGAATATTAACTTTCCATTTCGCTTTTTATTCATAAGTGTACTTCTGAGGCTTTGAATTCAGATTTTGTTGCCTATGCTTTGTATTTTCTATGATTTTAGCTTGCTTTTCAAGTTCCAGACATGATTTAGCTTTTAAGCACATTCCAAGGAAATCTGGATGAATAGGGACCTCTTTTCTTTCTTCTTTAGGAGGAATAGAGTTGAGAGGTATCCCATTTTGAAGTCTCTTAACTTCTGGTCCAGCTGCTCGTACTTCATGTGGTTCATTAGTGTATAAGAAGGGAGCGTTGCTATTCTTAATACACAGTTTAACCGGTACATAAGTAGAAAGCAGACGATTCTCAAATTTAATAAGTAATTTGTCTGATATGTCAAAGAAATCATCATAAAGTTGATCATCGTTTTCCAGGGATATACAACTTCTATATTATTATTTGTTTCTTGAGCAAGATTTAAATCAATAAAGGAGTTTTGAGAAGCTTTTGTTTGAAGATTTGTATTGTATTGAGAATAACAAGTATCCAGAGTTTTAAGAATATCCTTTTCAAACATGATTCTCAACTCTTCCTCTGCCTGTATTGGTATGAACTCTTCAGCTTCTGGGTCTAAGGTTAAATTAGGGAATGAACCAAAATTTAATATCTCATTTTTCTTCTGGACTTGTTTAAGATCCATTTGATCAATTTTAGCAGAAGAATAATTGATATTTTTGAATTTTAGCTTTTGAACTTGATGCCCATTCTCATATTTGAGCATTTTAAACATAGATTGTTCATATAATTTTGGAAATACAGGTTTTTATCCTTTGCCTAAACAGAATAAAAACTTTAGAGTTGATCTCTTTTTGCAAATAAAGGGATACAGATCCTCGAAACTAAGGCATGTTTTCCCAACTTGTGTATTTACTTTTTCATGCACCTTCTAAGTGTCTTGATACTTTTTAATCAAGAGCTCCTTCTTCTGAAGATCAACGTGCAAAAATTCCCTTTCTATTTGAAAATAGTTTTTAAGTGCTACGGAATTTTATTTGTCACTTTCTTTGGCTTCATGTTCTTTGTCCTTAGCCTTTAGAAGATTTTTATACTCATTGATTTCCTCTTTCTTTGAAGCTTCTGTGGATTTACCGAGTTTTGAAATCTTTTGGTTTTCTACAAAAAGTTCCTGCTTCTCTTCAGTAAGGATTTCCATTTCTCTTTTAAATATGTTTCATTCCTTTTCAATAAGAGCAAATGATTTTTCAAGATCTTTTCTTAACTTCTTCTCATTTAGAAGTTTTTTTTAGATTTTCAAACTCAAATGTTAAGTCTAAAACCGTTTGTTCAAGTTCAGAAGTTTCAAAGATAGTGCAAACCAGAGTTTCAGAAGGTTGATCTTCTGTATCACTGGTCTTGGCCATTACACAAAACATAGCCTCTGAATCGCTTGACTGCTCAGATAACCAGTATTCATGTTGAACATATTTTGCTCTCTCATCTATGTTGTACTTAAATTTGTTCTTGTCGTAAGCCTTATCCTTGATGAGAGTACTCTTGCAATCCTTTGAGTAGTGGCCAGGTTTGCAACAACAGTAGCACACATCTTTCTTTTTCTTCATCTCTTCTTCCTTCTTCTCAACTTCCATTTTCTCTGTCTTGACAGCTTCCTGTCTTGGTGTATAGATAGTCGTAGGGCGCTCACTTCTGTTATCAAAACGTTTGTTGGTCTGAAATGAACGATTACCAAATTTTCGAGTAAATTATCTAGTAATAAGAGCCAAAGACCCAGCAAAAGAGTTACTCTCTTCATCTTCTGATCCAGAAACACCAGCCTCTGTATCAGCTTCTGAGATAGGTGCCTTGCTCTTCCCTTTCTTCTCAGAATCTATGCTTCTCTTCTCTGACCCTTTGGATTCAGAAATTAGGGCCAAGGGACCTCCAACACTTGTTTTCTTCAGCGCCACTTCCTTCTCATGAGTTTGCAGAGTTCCAAACACATCATGTGAAGACCATTGTTCCAGATCTTGGTTTGCTTGTAAAGACATCGACAAATCTGACCATTCTGGATTCAAATGTTTGAGGAACAACACATTGTTGTCTTCTTGTGACCTAACGATGTCACATCTTCTACATTGATTGATCAATGTGTTGAATCTATGAAATATCTGCTCAAGAGATTCCTCTGGAACAGCTAGCTGATCCGATAGATCTTTGGCCGACGCACACTGATCCAAAGATTAAAAGATTTCATTTGGAAGTGCCATAACGAGAACTGTCTTTGCCTTTTTGTCAACTTCAGTTTTCTTAATGTCGTCATCAGTCCAATTCCATCTTTTCTTAGGGACCTATCTTGCAGGAATTTCATTCGTTGTAACAGTTGCAGGTATCCTGGGAATAACCGAAACTGGAATAAAAGGACCATTCAATATTGAAGCATAGAGATTGGCATCTAGACCTTCGAGAAAGTTGATCATGTGAATCTTCCATTGAGGATACTCTTCCGTTACTAGAGTGGGAGGTTTTGTGAGAGATTCGGAGGTGTACATGGTGTTTAGATTTGGATTTGCCATGTTTGATAAAAACAGAGTTGAATGGTTTTGAGTAAAACTGAGAAGCTTAAGAACGGTTGATACGAATATGAACTTGAATTTCTTCGTCGATGAATAGCAAAACTCATATTTTTTAGCTATAGATACCCCTGATTGTGAGAAAAATTGTGTAAAACGATAAAATCTCGTAATATAGGGTAAAAGTTATCACGGTAGCGTAAAATCGAGACAATTCTAATTGAGTGGGGATTTCTCCATACCGGATCAGAGCCAACTAATCAATTAATACCAATTGTTGGATCCCAAACTAGCAACAATTGAAAAACCCCATAGAAATTAGAGATGAGAAAGCATGAAGAACAATTATATTGATAATCTCAAATCATATGATTGAAATACAATGGAGGGAATTTGAGATCTTGTAGAACAAGATATTACACGACTATCATCAAAGCTCACTGTGTATGTGCGTGTAAAAATCTCCCAACTCAATTTGCAAATAAGGCTATGACACCATATATACATAGGTGTCATTTACATGTGAGAAGCCGACGCCCATAAACCCCTAAAATGCCCAAAATACAAATTTTTATAAAACTTTCCATCTAATTGGGGCTAATTACTTAATAAAACATATCAGCTGACTGAATTTGAGAAAACTCAAAACTTCAAAGTCGTGCATCTGTGTGTTATCGTTTCAACGCAACTGAATTCATGTAGATTGGAGCTTCGAGAAAAAGATGTGCGCGTGTTTCTGAAACAGCGCAATGCTGTCAGAAAATTGAAAAATAATCGGGTTACGGGCTTCGGTTCGTTGCGAGCTCTGGACCAACGTACTTTGATTTTGCTGCTCTGGACTACCCCTGGTTCGTCTCTGGTCCATCATGGAGTTTGGTCTTCGCGAGCTCTGGTTAGAGAGTTTTGATCTTACTGAAAGCCATAAAAAGCACCATGTAGAGCTTTTGCATAGTGTATAAAGAACTTCTGGTTCTTTGTTACTTCAGAACATACAAAGCCTTCTGGCTTGTCTATGCAAAGCTCTGCATAAGGGTACTTCTGTATAGGCTCTGAAAAGTGCTTCTGATTAAGCTGTCACATTAAGCTCTTATTAAGTTGTCTCATTAAGCTCTGATTGAGCTTCTGAAATGTCTAACTTCTGGGCAACTTGCACATAGGTTCTGAAGGGTTTTTGATTAAGCTCTAAAGCTTCTGAATAAGCTCGAAGCTTCTGATTAAGCTCGAAGCTTCTGATTAAGCATTGTGCAGCTTCTGTATCAGCTGCCTTAACACATACAGATCTGTTGCATCTGGAACTATCAGACTAAAGAGGCTGAAAACTCTTCTGGTTTGTAAATAGAAAAAAGAACTTCTAGACAACTATGTTGAGGTTTTCCACACTTCTGAACTTCTGTACAACAACATCTTCTAAATTGAATAAGCTTATGTGGCTTAACAACTTCAGGTGTCCTCTGTTGAGTTTCTTGGACTTCTGAATTTCTGTATTAAGCTCAATGTAGCTTCTGAATAAGCTTCTAAACATTAAGCTCTGATTGGGCTTCTAACTAAGTTTCCGTTAAGCTCTTCTAATCTGGTTTAGCTTATGGTGAAGCTTTTGATTCGGCTTCTAAAGAAGTTTCTTCACTTGTAAATGGGTTGCCGAAGCTTCTTGACAGCTTCTGGAAGGTATCTGATCGAAAGTGCTTTTGAATGATTGAACTTCTGATTAAGCGCAACTAAGCTTCCTGATTTGCTATTTTTAAAAACTTCTAAGTTACTATTTTAGCTTCTGGATTGAACTTCTGAATAGATAATCTCTTTTGGTCGAAGTTTCTGCATAAATACAACACCTACTAATTTATTTCTGAATTGAATGATTGCAACTTCTGATGGAATGCTCCCTCCTTGGACGAGCACGAGCTTAGTCAAGCAGAACCGGGTTGCGCTGCTGGATGCTCCGATCGAAAACAAATCAGTGGGGCCATGTCGGTACGACTGAATATGCGTTAGAAACTTCTGATCTGAAAAATACTTATGATCAGATTGTAACTCCTGATTAAGCTCTCCGAGCATAAGCACAATCAGCCATTGCATTTTTTGTTCTTAGTTGCTGAAACTGGATAAATTTCTGTATATTTGCATAAACAGATATTCCCAAGATATATCTGTTTATCACTACTGCAAGATTCTATAATAGGTTGAGAGGAATGGAAGACACATTCGTTAACTAATCCAGAGTGCCCATGAAACTTATATAATATGCGTCTTGAAGTGGTATCCCAAATGTACACCATCCGATCAGAACTACAAGTAGTAACCTTACTCCCATCAGGTGACCACCCACACTTGAGCAGGTTCTGCTTAACATTGTGCTGATGTCCTTCCATTATCTTCACACAACGATTTTGAGGTGCATATGGACGCATATTCCATATACGAAGCGCACAGTCTATCCCATTGGTAAGGAGGTAAGACCCATCTAGGCTCAGTTGCATACCAGTTATCGTATTCTGATGACCTTGAAGAGTCATGGTAACCTCATTCAACCGGTGCAGCTGTTTGAGAAAGCATTTTCTGATAAATCAAGAACTGTGAGCGAGAACCCTGATGAACAGTGCCATATGAACCACCATCATGTTGTCTCAGAACAAAGATCAAGTTCATCACATTCTTCAAGTTCTGAGCAAGCTGATCAACAGCAAGAAAAGTTGTTGTACCCCATGTAGGAACTTCAAAAACATCGTTCTCATGTGTATTATCAACTTTAACCAGATCACTCAAATTATATGTCAGCTAGGAAGCAATTTATAACAAGCCACATATAGCGACCAAATGAAAAGCAGTTGTATCTAAGTTCGACAGAAACTAAGATAATCAGAACCATAATCACGAACAAGGAAATCGGCAGCTCTATTCAAGTATTATGGACACTCCCCTTTCTATTTTATAGCAATAGCAACAAAAACTTCCTGTTTTGGAATTTGAACTACAAAAATTGAATAATCGGACAGCCTTGAACCACAATCAGTTCATATCATGGTTCTGAAAACATGTTGCTATATAAATTCAACCATGGCCAGTGGCAAACCCAGTATGACTTATTGATTTGTTGTTAATCAAACCCAACTGAAAGAAGAAAGTTCAATCTCGGATTTATATATGGCCATATCAAAGATCAACATCCCTACTACCAAGTTGCTTGCTAAGAAGCTATGGACTCAAGCATACAACAAGATGAGATCAAAGATCAATCACCTACTTAGTGCTAAAATATTAGACCAATAAAGCAGGGAGATCAAAATTAATCAAAACACATACTCAAATTATATGTCAGCTAGGAACCAATGTATAACAAGCCACATATAGCGACCACATGAAAACCAGTTGTATCCAAGTTCGACAGAAACTAAGATAATCAGAACCATATTCACGAACAAGGAAATCGGCAGCTCTATTCAAGTATTATGGACACTCCCCTTTCTATTTTATACCAATAGCAACAAAAACTTCCTGTTTTGGAATTTGAACCACAAAAACTGAATAATCGGACAGCCTTGAACCACAATCAGTTCATATCATGATTCTGAAAACATGTTGCTATATAAATTCAACCATGGGCAGTGGCAAACCCAGTATGACTTATTGATTTGTTGTTAATCAAACCCAACTGAAAGAAGAGAGTTCAATCTCGGATTTATATATGGCCAGATCAAAGATCAACAGCCCTATTACCAAGTTGCTTGCTAAGAAGCTATGGACTCAAGCATATAACAATATGAGATAAAGATCAATCACCTACTTAGTGCTAAAATATTAGACCAATGAAGCAGGGAGATCAAAATTAATCAAAACACATACACACATGTAGTAAAACTGATCAGATTTAATCAAATTGAAATTAAATCTTCACAAAAAAATTATATCAAACATGTGGTGCGCAGAAATCAAATTGGGTTTAGAATCAATAAGATCTTCTATGAATGATCATCCAAATCTCTTCTAGATGAAATATTGGATCTCAAATATGCTCAAAACAGAAAATTAGATCACATAGATGATATTTGGGTTTGGGCTCATGTGATTGAAATAATCGAAGCACCAAAACACCAAAATCAATAACCAATTCTACAATCGCTTCCATAGATGACTAAATTAAAGAAGAGTTTCTTCAATTGGCTTTGATACCAATTGTTTGAACCCAGATTCCAAATACTCAATTATAGTTGATTAAGATATGAATAACAAGAGTATAAAGCGGAAGCAGTTAATCAACAGTAGAATAGAATTGTATAGAAAACGAAGGACCATATTAAGAACAATTTGAAGCACAACAGTAATTTGTATATCACTCAGTGATTCGATGGTTACAGCATACAAAATACTTTCTCCATTTCACTCTTGTTAAATCGACATTGTTAAAAGTAAAGGCTAGTTCTATATGTACTATTATAAAGGGAAAAGTCAAAGACCTAGCCTATTACATAATGACACGTCATCTGTACTTGTAACAAATTCAGTTACGCACCAAAAGCATGATGTGCCATGTCATCAAAGCACGTGTTAGTCTGTAAAGTAGAATCAAGAAGATGTCCAATCTTCTGGATTAACCATGTAGGCTCTAGACCGTCTTCTGGAGTGCTTTCTTCTGGAGAGTAGTACTTGCTTCTGGAAAGGTTCTAATTCATACTTCTAAATTCTAACACCTATGATTAGGGCTTCATATTCTGTCTCGTAGTTTGTAGCTTTGAAGTCGCAGGATACAGAATAGATCGTTGTGCCCCCCTATGGCGATTTCAAGACGATACCTAGTCCTGATCCTCGGATGTTAGAGGATCCATCGATGTGTAAGATCCATCGTCGTTCGTCTTG
Source organism: Silybum marianum (assembly GCA_036898165.1). Classification (NCBI taxonomy): domain Eukaryota; kingdom Viridiplantae; phylum Streptophyta; class Magnoliopsida; order Asterales; family Asteraceae; genus Silybum; species Silybum marianum. Next base: position 34,106,544 of record CM072530.1, read on the forward strand.
GATCGCCATAGCAAGCATTTCTCTGATTGTTGTTTTCTCCAATTCGGGGCTGAAATCTGCAACGAAGTCAGCTAAAACTTGTGATTTGATCGCGGTCCGGGGCTTATAATTAATATCGTAGTTACTTAGATAGATGCTCCACTTTGCGCATCGACCTATAAGCTCGGGGTTTCTTAACACAGATTTCAACGGAAAGTTAGTGACGACATTGATAACATGCGATTCAAAATAATGTCGAAGCTTTTTGGTCGTCATGACCAATGCTAGCAGTAATTTCTCCATAGATGTGTACCTTTTTTCTGCGTCGAGCAAAGATTTACTTACATAATATGTCGGAAGTTTTGCTTGTCCTCTCGGACGAGGACGGCACTCACTGAGTTTGAACTTACTGCAAGGTATAACTGAACTTCTTCTCCATCTTTTGGTTTGCACAATAGGGGTGGCGACATCATGTATTCCTTTAATGCTTGCAGATCATTCTCATGATCGCTCGATCAGTCGAAACCTTTATTTTTCCTAAGAACATTATAAAATAAATGGTGTTTATCGGACGATTTAGAAATAAACCTGTTGAGTGCGGCTACCCGTCCGGTGAGCCTTTGGACCTCTTTGAAATTTCGAGGCGATTTGATTTCGCTAATCGCCTTGATTTGATCAGGATTGGCCTCGATTCGCCACTGAGTCACCATATGTCCTAGGAACCTTCCTGTGCGTACTCCGAAAGAACACTTGGTTAGGTTCAGCTTCATTTTGTATTTTTTGAGTACGTCGAATGATTGTCGTAGGTGTCCCACATGGTCAACTGCATGCTTGGATTTGACCAACATGTCATCAATATACACCTCCGTCGTATTTCCCAGATAATTCTTGAACATTTGATTGACCAATCGTTGGTATGTCGATCTTGTATTTTTAAGAACAAAAGGCATTACATTATAAAAATAGATGCCTTTGTCGTTCATAAAGGCCATTTTTTTCTTGATCATCCGGATGCATGAGGATTTGATTATATCCGGAGTACGCATCCATGAAAGTCAGTAACTCATGCCCTGCCGTTACGTCAACCATGTCGTCAATATGAGGTAGCGGATATGGATCTTTTGGACAAGCTTTGTTGAGATCAGTAAAGTCTATGCAAACTCTGCATTTCCCATTCTTCTTTTTGACGACTATAATGTTCGCCAGCCATTCAGGATATTTTACTTCCCGAATCTTGCCTGTTTTTAGCAAATTGTCGACCTCGTCGTTGATCACTTTGTTTTGTTCAGGTGAAAATTTGCGACGTTTTTGTTTCACCGGTTTGAACGATGGATCGATGGATAGTTGGTGTGATATGATTTCTGGGTCGATTCCGATCATATCTTCGTTCGACTAGGCGAAACAGTCAGCGTTTTGTTGAAGGAATTCGATCAATTCTCGTCTAATGGCTGGATTGAGAGATGCCCCCACGTAAACTTTTCGCTCAAGATGACTCGGGTCAAGAGCAACCTCTTGCAGCTGCAGATCGTCAACTGAATCCTTCTGATTTTGTAATTGCTAGATGTGCTCCTTGCGGGGTTTTATTGCCGTCTTGTAACATTCGCGCGCTACTTTCCGCTCGCTTTTGATTTCTTGGAACCCCCACGGAGTTGGGAATTTGAGCACTTGATGGTACGTTGAAGGGATAGCTTTCATGTCATGGATCCATGGTCTACCGAGGATAACGTTATATGCGGACGAATAATCGATAACGTTGAACCTGGTTGACTTATTAATCCCTTTGCATAAATAGGGAGAAAAATCTCCCCGATGGTATGAGTTTAATCCCCGTTAAAACCTACCAAGACCGTAGAGCACCTTATGATTTCAGCCTCGTCGATCCCCATTGCCTTGAGAGTGCTGAGGAAAATTATGTTGGTTGAACTGCCTCCATCGATAAGTACCCTTTTTGTAGAACAATTGCCAATCATCAACTGGACTATCAAACCATCATGATGCTTGGGGTATAAATTGTCCAGGTTGTGATCGTCAAACGTGATTGGCATGCTCTCTAAGTCGACGTCTCACGTTGGTTTTCGTGCTCGGGGAATAGCGGAGTTATCTGACCGTTGCGTGGCGTGCCTTTTTGCTGCCGAGTATGTAAGCCCACAGACGTCTGACCCACCTGTAATGCAGTTCACAGTGTTAGTAGTGCTCGGTGTTATATCCCAAACAATCAAGAATGTAGAAAGATTAAAGAACAAGAACAAAAATTGAGTCACTGAAGTTGTATGTCATATTGATTACTGAACTGTATTACAAAATGTGTATCTTTACAAGCTTTATCCATCAATGTTAGTTCTAACAATCTAACAAACTATCTATTTACATACAAAAGGAAATGCTAAAGATACAGTACAAAAATGACAGACAGATTCAGAACTTCTTCAGAACTTCTTCAGAACTTCTTCAGAAGTTTCTTCAGAACCATCTTCAGAACTTCTGAAGTAGCCACTTCAGAAGTTATGCCTTAGGCTTTACTTCTCTTGACTTCAGACTTCTGAATCTTTCTCTTCAGTACCCAGTCTTCTTTTGAAGCTACTTCTGATATCTATCAATCTCCCCTTAGCTTCAAAAATTCAAGTCATACTTCCAGAAGTTCAAAATTTCTCTTACATCTTTAAGAATGAGATTTCTGTACTTCAATATAGATTCAATTATTCTTATCATTTCCTTTGCCAGCTTTCTGTATTTCTCCCATTCCTCATCACTAAGCTTCTTTTGTCTTTTATTTTTCTTCTTCTCCAGTTTATCTCTTATAATCATAAGAGTTCCATTACAGCACTTGTGCAATTCTTCAAATTTTACAAATAGTAGTCTATCAAAACATTTGCACACAAAACCTGGAGACTGAATGACCAAAGTACTTCTTTTGAGGTTTTCAATATTTGGTAAGCTCAAGTTTGGAGCACTCATATGAACTTTTTCTTTGCTCATAACATAAGCCACTTGGAAATCTGTTTTAGCTGCCCAAATAAACTCTCTGTACAGGCCATCTCTGAGATCTGGGAAAGCTTTTCTGAACTCGGCAATAGAATCATGAAATGGATACAAACTTCTGTATACTCTTAAGAGATCTCTGAGATAAACATTCTGAAAATCAGCCTCTGTAAAAGTGGAAACCTAACCATCTTTTCTTTCAACGGTGAAATAAGCATGCTTGTAATTGTTTTTCTGCTTCAGATCAGCAGTGATTACTTTCACTATTAGACTTCCTTTTCATACTTGACTTACAGGGAGTCTGATTTTTCTGATGATATCAGAATACCATTGTTTCCATCCAAATGATTTCTGAATCCAGCAATCAATATAATTGAACTTTTGTTCATATTCCATGAACATTTCTGGATGGAAAAATTCAAGAAACATGGTGAAAGCATGTTCTTCAATCCTTTGCTCTTGTAAATGTTCAGATTCAGATTTCTGAGAAATAGGAGCAATTTCTTCTAGAGAGTTTTCAGAAACCTCTTCTTTTCCTTTTTCAATTTCTTTAACTTCTAAACTTTCTATCTTCTTAGAAAGTTTCTGAATTTCTTCAATATCTTGTTTCTTTGTGTGAATCTGAAGATCATAGACATTGCTCAGAAGATAATCAGCTCCTTTGATTTGATTTACTCTTGTGTGCCCAGCCACATAACTCTTTCTTACATAATCTCTGAAGAATATTCTTTCCTTGATCAAGTAAATTATTTCTTCTATTACATCAGATGAAGGAAGATATTGTTCTGCATACTCTATTAACCATTTCAGAGTAGAAGTTGAGTATTTTGGTATATTTCAAACAATAAAGGTCTTTGAATGATCTATTCCTGTTCTGTAAGTAAATCCCAAATCTGGACTTGTGAAGACCTTTGTAATCCCATGTCTTTCAATACTTTCTGGCTCCAAGAGATTGACATTATCTAATCTGAATTCTAATGCCAGCTGAAAATCATGCTTAATTAGATTTCTGACATAGATCCCTAGAATTCTTCTGATTTCAGAAACAACTTCAGAATCTTCTCTCTTGACACAAAAATTCAGAACAGTAAGCTTATCTTGCAACCTCAACTTGTACAAATCAAATAAAGAGAATTCTGTCAAAGAACCATCTCTCCTTTCAGCTCCAAACTTTACTATATACAAATCATCTTCACCAACTTTAGATATACATCTGATCTTCTTGATCAAAGTTGAGTCATGCAATTCTTGTAATCCATGCCTTTGTACATAAGAGCTAACCTTTGAAATATAATCCTTAGACCATTCATTATTCACATAGTCTTCTAAGGTTGCATACCTGAGATTTATTCTATACATGCCATAATAATTATCTTCAGGAAAGATAAGCTGACTTTCTCTAGAAATTTCAAAGATCATATCACTTTCATAAATTTGATCAACTATATGTTCTTCAAGAATAGGAAAGTCAATCAGAGGAATATTTATACAACTTCGGAATCTGATATGTGGTTTGTCTGAAGCAATCATCAAGATTTCATCTGTAAAATCAAATGCTTCCATATGACTTAAATCAATCTCAATTTCAAACCACTCAGCTGGTTGATTCAGAAATTCCTTGAAAATCATTAGTCTTTCATCCAATAATCTACGCTCCAGCTTCCTTGGATGATTCAAAATGATATATCTTCAGCAATATTGACTAATCAACATGAAAAGATTTTCAGAAATTTCATCACTTTCAATTACTCTTAGAACTTGAGGTCTCCAAACAATAGATCTCTGTTCTCATTTATTGTAGCATCATTTTCTAACTCCATTCCTTCATTCACTTCCATTTCTTCATCAAATAGAATTACATCAGATAGATCACTTGGCTCTCCAATAATGTCTTCAAAAGCAAGATACTCATTTAACATTTCCTCATTTGAATCAGGATCAACATCTGTGTCTTCAGAACTAAGCTTGTTTTCAGAATCCAGAGACACTTTTTCATTCTCATACCTTCTTTCACATTTTCTTCAAAATGATTTTCTCAGCTTCTAATCCTTCGTCTTCTGCATGTAGAATATCATCTATTTCTTCAGAAGTTCTGATAGTTTCATCATTTACAATGTTCTGAACGTCTTCAGAAGTTTTCTCAGAAGATCTTTCAGAAGTTTGAACTTAGGCTTCTTCAGAGGACTTTTCAGAAATTTGAGCTTGTGGCATTGGAACATCTTCAAAGACTTTCTGTCTTTTCTCCCCCTCTTGATTTTCAGGATCATCCTGATCATCAAGACTTCTCTTTAAAGTCTTTGCCTGAGAACCACACTCTAATGCAGAAATACGATTATTTAAGGAGACTTGAGAATTCTGAATAGGAGACAGTTGATTCAGAATCTGAGAGATATCATCCTTTGTTGCAAATTCAGAAGATGTTGTCTGAGTAGAAGAAGATGGCATGTAGTCTTTAAAGATTGAACTGTGGAAATAACTTCACAAAAGGAATCCAGAATTGACTTTTGAAATGACTTGAAATCAGAAACAGTTGTCAAATGAAAATCATTCAATCTATCCACCACTTTCTTCTCCTGTCCATCCAACCTATCCTCCATCACCTTACAAGTGTTATCCGTCAATTCCTTAATGTCCTTCTGAATCTTTGCAAATTCAGAAGTACAGAAATCTTTGAATTCAGAAAATCCAGAAGATGAGGGTAAGGATCCAAGACCAACAAATGGTATTCTGTAAATTCAGAAGAAGGCTGGCCTGTAGATGTCACAACATTATGAACCACATGTGATTCTGTAAATGGAGCTTTAGTGATGTTCACTCCACCAGGTCTTCCAACCAATCCTTGATATCCTGCAATAGGTATATCTATGGTTGTTTTGGCAATGTGACTAACACTTTGCTTGTTGACATCTGATAGATGTGTGCTTGTGTGAATAAAATCCACATTTAGTGGTTTAAAAGGCCCAATGTTGAGTGGACTCTCAGACTCAAAGTCCTCGAAACTGTGAAGGGGGGACATATATCCTTCTTTTTCAACAATAGGTTCTTCCAAATGGGAACCTATTGGTAGATTAGCTGCTTGCCCTATATGAGTTATTGAAACAACCTTCTGTTGAGAGATGGGTGAGTGGCTGGAGGGGTTAACAAATTTTGCCATGGGATCACTGGCTTTTTCAATATTACCGACCAAAGAATGTGGAGTAATAGATGATGTAGGTGCCCGGCTTAGAACAGTTGGGTCACAAGTTTCTTTATTTTTTACTTGTGTTCTCCCTTCTTCAATTCTTTTTCTTAGTCTTCTACCCATCCTCTTATTTTCATTTTTCCCCTTCACTCCATGAGGTTGTTCTCCCTCATGAACAGCCTCCCCACTCTGCCTAGGAATTCTAGACACCTTACAATGCTTACCACTCTTGGTAGAATCAGGGGAAAAGACTACTGGTTTAGGTAGTCCCATTAATTCACAGTACTCACTCAAAAACCTATTTGATGATTTTAGATAAGCATGTAAAAAACCTGGCAGTGGTAAAGCATTTGGGAATTGTAACTTAGCATTTGGTGGTCTGAGATTATCCATTGAGAAAAGTGGAACATGTACCTCATGAGTTAAAACAGGAATTGCAGGAACAGCTTTCATGGCCCCTTTGATAAAGGTTTGAAAGAATCTTTGAAAGGGTATGTAGTTGTAAGTAGATTTCTTCAAAACTGCAGACTTGAGTTCTTCTAAAATAAGAGAAGCATAATCATAATGTTTGTTGAATGCTACTCCATGAAAAATGATTCTTTTTGTTGATGCTTGATCCACACTTGTGCTTTTACCAGACAGGCAAATGTTCAGAATTGTGAATAAGGAGTATCAGATAAGGGGTAAACACTTCCTTCTGAATAAGCTTAAAACATTTAATTGTTCAGAATACCCTAACTGCATAAAGTCTGAGATCATCTCAGAAGATGATGGAATAGGATCAAATGAAGTTTTCCCAACAACTTCATCCTCATTTGGAAGAAAATGGATACTTCTAATGTCTTCAACAGAAATGCAGACTCTGTAGCCATGTACATATGAAGAAATATTATTTGTCTCTTCATCAACTTCAGTGTGAAACCACCATTGTTGCAGATATGAAGTAGGGACCAAAAATTTTCTGGATAGCAAGGCTCGAAGGGGATGTTTCTTCAGAATTTCAATTAGGATCATTTGATCTTCATTGAAATCAGTAGACTTTAGATTCAGTTGTTCTTCTTGATCTCAAGTAGTTTCTCTTCAGGTACATATAGTTTGGACAAATCAGGACCATCACTGCTTTGTGCACGAGATTGAGAGTCAGCAACACCAATATTTGACTCAAAAGCCACTTCAATAGGCTCAATTTGGGTTTCCCCAATTTTGTCAGTTCGCGGGTTAGGGTTAGGGTTAGGGTTAGGGTTGGGGTTGGGGTTTGGATTTGAAGGCCCAACTTCAGAAATCACAGTAGTAGCAGTGTCTTTTAGAATCTGTTCATCTTCTAGATTGATCTCCATTGATCTAACCATTATCTTGTTAGGAACTATTTTGAATGAATCATTGCTTGAGGATCCATTACTGTCACTGAAACGAGACTTTGCAGATTGAACATTCGAAGTCGACATAGTTGAAAATGAGGAAAAATTTGAGTTTGAATGAAGATCAATGAACAGGGAAAGATTTCGGAGGGAAAGATTGCTAGAAAGTGAAGACGAAGATGAAATCATGGATTATAAATGACTGAATAATCGTGGATGGACACGTGGCCAAAAGTAATAGTGATTAGAGTAGTAATCATCATTATTCGGATAAATGAACCGTTTAATCGACGTGTTTAAGGATTAGCCAATGAAATTAAAACACGTGGCGCACGATTAGTCTTTACAACGGGAAGAAAAGTTCTGAGAACAAGTTCAAAAGCTTCAGAAGAAGTTCAGAACTTCTGAGAATAAGTTCAGAAGTTTGAAAGAAATGATTCAGAAATACTTCAGAACTTTCGGAATAAGTTCAGAACTTGACTTTTAACACTTCAAAACCACGAAAATCATTTAAATCTACAAACTTCTGAAAAATATAAAACATTTGAATAATTCAAAAGTAGGTTTGAACAATATGAAAAACAGTTTATCTTCAGAAGTTTGTCCATATTCTTCAGATGTGTACAATTGAATGTGTTATCCACCATTTCAGATCTTGAGTGTTATAGAGAAGTTCTAAAGACTTGAATTTGAGTATGACTCCCCCTTGAATCAAGAAACATTATGATTCTCCCCCTTAAACAATGCTAGACATCAAAGTTGTTAGAAATAAAAGATAGAGAAATGAAAAGAAAAAACAAGGTATTGTAAGACAATCAATTTTTGAAAATTATGCCTCTGAGTTATGAAAGATAAAGTTCTGAAAACTTAACTACAGAAATTCGGAAGGTAAGATTTCTCATAAATATGATGAAATAAACTTAGAACATAAAATTTTCAAATTGGAATTGATGCTTAATACTTACACAGACATATTCATCATACCCAATTTACTTACCAAAAAATTAAAACGTTTATCATCAAGGGCTTTCGTAAATAAATCAGCCAACTGATAATCTATATGAACAAAAAACATTTCAATATTACCTTTTTCAACATGATCTTTGATAAAATAATATCTTACATGAATGTGCTTAGTCTTTGAATGTTGAACTGGATTTGCAGTAATTGCTATAACACTTTTTGAATCACAATATAGAGGAATCTTTTTGAATGTGTAGCCATAGTCTTTTAGTTGTGTTTGCATCCAAATAACTTGTGAGCAACAAATTGCAGCAGCAATATATTTAGCCTCTGCAGTAGAAGTTGAAACACAATTCGGCTTCTTGGAAGACCAACTCACAAGTCTATCACCTAAAAATTGACATGATCCAGATGTACTTGTTCTGTCTAGTTTGCAGCCACCATGATCTGCATCTGTGAAAGCTGTTAGCTCAAAGCCAGAATCCTTTGGATACCAAAGTTCCAATGAAGGGGAACCTTTGAGATATCTAAGGATTCTTTTAGCAGCAAGAAGATGTGATTCCTTAGGATTAGCTTGATATCTAGCACAAATACATGTAGCAAACATTATATCTGGTCTACTAGCTGTTAAGTAAAGCAAAGATCCAATAATGCCTCTGTACTTTTTCTGATCAACAGATTTTCCATTCAAATCAGGTTCTAATTTTGTTGCAGTGGCCATTGGAGTTTGAATACTAGAACAGTCAGACATGTCAAACTTCTTAAGTAAGTCAGAAACATACTTAGATTGATTAATGAATATGCCAGTGGGAAGTTGTTTTACTTGAAGACCAAGAAAAAATGTTAACTCTCCCATCATACTCATTTCAAATTCAGTTTGCATGATTTTCTCAAAATTTCTACAAAAATTTGGATTTGTAGAAGCAAATATAATATCATCCACATGTATTTGTATTAAGATCATATCATCACCTTCCTTTTTCAGAAACAAAGTTGTATCTACTGTACCTCTTTTGAATTTGGAATTCAGAAGAAAAATTGTGAGAGTGTCATACCATGCTCTTGGTGCTTGTTGAAGTCCATATAAGGCTTTGTCTAAGATGTAAACATGATCTGGAAATTCTTTACTTACAAAGCCTTCTGGTTGTTCAACATACACTTCTTCATGAAGAATTCCATTCAGAAATGCACACCTAACATCCATTTGAAGCGCCTTCATATTTTTGTGAGTAGCATATGCAAGAAATATGCTGATTGCTTCTAGTCTTGCAACAGGGGCAAAATTTTCATCATAATCTGTTAGGTCTGAAAAGATTGTATCCGAGATCACAAATATTGAAGACATGAAGGGCCAAACTGTAAAGTCAACTAAGTCATTAATTAGGAAAGTTTTATATTAGGAAAAGTTTAGAAAATAGGAATGCTCTTAGTTATGGCAAGTAAATATTGCCTTATCTCTTAGTTTCCTTATTATGTATTTCTCTATACATATAAATAGAGGGTTAAGGCTAGCATTAGAACGAACACGTTAATTCATATCATTAGAAGAGGTCGATTACTTTAGAGCTGATTTATGATATTATTCATTGTAATCGATATACACTTCAAGAGATATACGACTACGGTATTCATTAAAAACCTCCTTGTTTGTATTACTTTACTAATTAACGTTTGCTTTATCATTGTGCTTGTCAATCTGGGATCTACAAGTGGTATCAGAGCCTACGATCTGAGTTTTTACGACTTTCTAAGGATACCCACGAAACAGAAGGTACTTTTCTCGATTTCCGCGTTTTTTCTCTGTTCTATGAGTTTTTGTCGATTCCTTCATATCAGTGCTTTACCCGACAAAACTTCATATTCGTGTTCATCGATTCACACTCATATCTGTTATTTTTTCGATTTATATATCTGTTTCTGTGTGTGTTTATCGAGTAATTCTTCTGTGTTTTTTTTCTCGATTCAATCATATATTGCATAAATTTTTATCGATTCATATTGCTGTTTATTGATTTTTTATCGACTCACACACAAAATATTTAATCTGTTTTAGTTAAAGTTACTTTAGTTTATTTTTTTTTCTTTTGAATCTCTTTACATAAGAAAACTCAGAAACTAGTGACTCCTGCATCTTTTCTAACTAAAGAATTCCCTAGTAAAATCATAAACTCTTGTAATCTTGATTTTTTTAGTAATTGAACGAATAAGATACTCAAGAACTTAGACATTCTTGTCCATAAAAAGACTTGTTCTTTTTAGTCAAGAACCCTTTGTTCTTGTTTTCTGGTTTATCAATCACAGAAAACTCAGATTAAATTATTTGATTTTTGTCGAGTCCTATTAAGTCGATAAGATTTTTTATCGAGCCAATAGGAATCGATATAAATTTTTATCGATTCATTGCTTTATCGAGTCAAATTATTTTTTCGAATCTTGACAAATCGAGAAAATCAAGGTTATCGAGTACTCTGTGATCGATAAAACTCTTCTTATCGATTCAATATTTTCTTTGAAGTTTTATCGAGTCTCCTTTACCCGATAATAAGTTTTATCGAGTCTCAAGCCCCCGACAAAAACTCTTGTCAACACAATCTAACCCGATAAAAGTTTTTGTCGACCCTTCTTCAATCGAGAAAACTTTCTTTGTATCAAAAACAACTCAGAAAATTGTCAAAACTCACCGATCGAGATCACTTTATCAGGTAACAAGTACTTAATTTTTTCTTCTTCAAAATGAGTTCTCAAAATCAAGTGTCTGAGCTAAATACAAAAATTTCTCTACTTGAAACCAGACACACAAACAACATGCAAGTGTTGAATGAACTTTTAAGAGAACATGTCACTCTCAAATCTAAATTTAATAACTCAGAAGAATCAAGAAAAGTTTTGCAAAATCAAAATGAATTTTTGGAGGAACAACTCACCGAGCATATTAGGAATACACATTATGTATTTTATGAAGACGTTTGCAAAAAGAAAAATCTTGAGTTGATAAAAATAAATTTTGATCAGAAAAACAAAATTTCTGAGTTAGAAATGTTTATAGATCATGAGACTTATAGTGTGGTTCTTAAAAGAAAATTAACTGAATTTTTAGATTGTGAGAAAGAAAGGATATTAACTTCTGATGAGAAACACAAATTTGAAATTGAGCGAAAAGATTTTGACAACAAAATTAGAACTTGTGAACTTATAATTCAAAAACTTTCTAAAGTAGTGTCCGATTTTGAGCAAATTGTGATTTTAGAGAGAAAATCTTCCGAAACAAAAAGTCTGGAGTTTTCAAAACAAATTTATGATCTTGAGTAACTTTTGGAAAATGAAAGAAACGCATTTAAAGCTGAAAAAACAAATTTAATCAAGAAATATAGTTTGATCATTGCTAAAAGCAAAAATCTGGAAAAAGATTTTGACAAAGAGAAGCAAGTTTTTTAAAATAAACTTGACAAACTTTCAAACAAATTATCTGTTTTAGAAACAACTCTTGTAACTGAAAAAAATTTGAGATCTGAATTTAAAAATAAATATGATTTGATCACAAAAGAAATAGATGATTTATCCTGCAAGATCAAAGAACTTGAAAATGAGCTTTCAAAACAAAAACAAAAGAATTCAGAATCAGTGAAACATTTTACTCCCGAACATTTAAATGCAGAGTTAGATAATCTTGAAAATTTGATTTTTCCGCATGATTCTGATTTGACCTCAAGTTCAAAGCAAACTCCTCTTTCTCCTATCTGTAAGAATAACTGTTCTTCAAGAGTTAAATCAAATAGTTATTCTAACAGTTCCAAATCATACAGTTTTTCAAATTCTCGAACTCCTAACTCTAATCAGTTTCTAAATGATTTTGTTGCTAAAACCGGTAATTTCAAGATGTTTAAAATGGTTTGGAAGAAGAAATCAACTACAGATGATAGTGTTGGATACATGTCACATACATCTCCTGTAGTTGATACAAGATCATTTGTTTCCAAGACTAATTTGCCTTGTTTTGTAAAATCATTCAATCAACTAATTAGTCTAAGTGCCACAAAGATTTATTGTTCTACTTGTGGAAAAAATGATTTTGTTGATCAAAGGTTCACTCATCAATGGTATGGTACTTACAATATCCCCACTTCCCCATTTAATGCATCTAAAGCTAACCTCCGAGGACCCAACAAAACTTGGGTACCAAAATCTTTTTAATCTGTTGATAGAGATACTAAGATAGCTTCAAAAGGTACTGGGTTCTGAAGAGTAAGAAAGATCTGAAGAAAGAAAGACTCAGAACTCAGAAGACAAGCAGATAAAAGCCTAAGGCATAACTTCTGAAGTGGCAACTTCAGAAGTTCTGAATATTCTGAAGATACTTCTGAAGAAGTTCTGAAGAAGGTTCTGAAGACACTTCTTAAGAAGTTATAAAGAAGTTTAGAAGTAGTTCTGAACATGCTTGTCATTTTGTTACTGTAACTTTAGCATTTCTATTTCTTGTATAAATAGATTGTTTGTTAGATAGTTAGAACTAACGTTTTAATAAGCTTGTAAAGACACATTTAGTAATACAGTTCATCTGATCAATACAATATACAATATTCAGTGATCTATTTCTTGTTATCTTTCTATATCTTGATTGTTTGGGATCTATCAATTGGTATCAGATCCAATTCATCTGTTCTTGAAGGTTAGAGAAGAACTTGTCAGATCTGACAGTTCTTGTTGTGTTCTTGATCGAAAAAATTCAAGATTCAAATTCAGGTGAATTCTCGATCTTTTTCAAATCAAGGATGTCGAAAGAAATCGACTCCATTGGATCAGAAACCAAACCACCAACTTTGTTTTTAGGAGAATATCATCAATGGCGAATCAGGATGGTTCAATCTTGGACAATATCGATGAAGCTTTAACACAATCAATCATAAATGGCCCTCTGGAGGTCTATGTGAAAATCCCTGCAGTTCCAAGAACTGAATCCACTCCTGAAATACCTGCATCAAAAATCAAGAAAAACCCAGGTATGTACAGTACTGCTGAGAAAGCTCAAGCAAAAATTGATAAAAGGGCATTAACTCTTCTTACTATGGCATTCCAAATGAAACCTTTAATAGGGTAGATAGTCTAACATCTGCCAAAGCTATGTGGGATGAAGTAGAAGCCCAGATGCAAGGTAGTACAAAAGCCCAAGCACAACGCTTAAATATCTGTGTGGGTACTTATGAGAATTTCAAATATAAAGAAAATGAATCAATTACTGATACATATCATAGATTCAACAATATTCTGAATGAACTAAGAAGAAATGGTGTTCAGAAATCAAACTCAGAGATAAACAATAAATTTCTGAACAATTTGGGAAATGAATGGTCAAGCTTTTCTGATAACATGGTTACAAGGAATCTGTCTAGGAATACTATTCATGATGTATATGACATCTTGTTCCAACAAGAGGACAAGATCAAAACTAGAGAGAATGAGCAGAAAAAGGCAAATGAAACTGTAGTCTTGTTAAGCAAAAAGTATAACAACTCCTTGACCATCTCTACTAAAAACAATGTTTGTGAAATTTCAGAGACAACTCTGTGTGATGGGGATGAATCAGATGAAGAACTTAAAATAATTTTTGATAATATTGCTTTTATGACAAGGCAATTCACTCAAAGATATAATCAAAAATATCAGGATAAACCAAGGTCTGAAGTTGGACCTAAGAAAAGTCAAGATGCTGGTCAAAATGAGTCATCTGAACCAGCAAGAACTCAGGTTACTATGAGAAGAAGCATCTTCTTGCAAAGAAAAAGAAACAAAATCCAGCTCTAGTAACAGGAAGACTGGTTAAACTGGAGTGATGGAGATGATGATGAAGAGGTAGCTCATTATACTTCAAAATGCTACATGTGCCAAATGGATCCAGAAGAAAAACATGCACATGATTCTGAGGTATCTTCTTCATCTTCTGAATTAAATTTTTTTTCTGAACCACATTCTGAACCAAATTTTGAACAAATTTCTGAAAATTCTGAAGTGCAAAATCAATTTCAGAATGTGTTTTCTGAATTTGAAACTCTCAGAAACAGAATCAAAGATGAAAGAATTTTGGTAAATCAATTTAGAGCTGAAAGTCAAATCTATAAACAAAACTGCCAAAATGCTGAACAAATTCTTGAAAAAGTTTCTGAAGAAAAACTTCAATTAAAAGAAAAACTGGACAGTTTAAAGAAAGATATTATTAATGAGAAATCTGAAAAAGAAGTTTTAAATGTAAAAATGAACTTTCTGAACCAAGAAAGACTTGATCTTTACAAATGAACTTTTTGAAATTACTTCTGAATCTAAAATTATTTCTGAAGAAATATCTGAATCATCTGTTAAATCTGAGAAAACTACTGAACAAATTTCTGAATTATCTTCTGAACAAACTGTTGAATCAGAAGATAATGTTGATCTTATATCAGAACATGAAGAAAAATATGATGAATTCTCAGATATTGAATCTTTACAAAATAATAATGAGAATTCAAAAATTATTTTTGATAATTCTGATGATGAGTCTGAAAATATTGTAAATCAAAAATTCTTTGCTTCTAGCATGACTCATGATAAGTTCTCAGATTTAATGAAAGCATCAGATTCAGATGATGATGATGATGGTCATATGGTTTAGGTTATAGATAAAGATGGTTATTTGGTGTACAAATTACAATCATCTATGGTTAAAGGGGACATCTTAAAATCTGAATAACCAAAGTTGTCTTCAGAAATGTTTAACCCTGTTTTTCTGAAACAAGAGTTTCTGAAAACTCTCAGAAACATAATCAAAGATGAAAGAATTTTGGTAAATCAATTTAGAGCTGAAAGTCAAATCTATAAACAAAACTGCCAAGAAGCTGAACAAATTCTTGAAAAAGTTTCTGAAGAAAAACTTCAATTAAAAGAAAAACTGGACAGTTTAAAGAAAGATATTATTAATGAGAAATCTGAAAAAGAAGTTTTAAACGTAAAAATGAACTTTCCGAACCAAGAAAGACTTGATCTTTACAAAAAGATTAAGGAATTAGAAAATCTGAACTTTAAAAGAGGTCAAACTGAACAGACTCTGAACATTTTGACAAATCAGGCTCAGAATTCAAAATTTTACAATATTAAATCAGGTTTGGGATATAATGATAGTCAAATACTGAAAAAGGCACCTGCAAATCTTTATGACTATTCTAAAATGAAAATTTTTAATGAAACCAACACAGGTATTATATCCAAACCTGTTAACTACTCTTTGTCTGAAAGAATTCCCTTTATCAAATCAGAAACTCTATTTTCTGAAGAAAAATCGTTTGATTCTGATAGAACTGAGATAATTTCTGAATCAGAAGTAATAAGTATTAATTTTTTAAAACTTTTTGAAATTACTTCTGAATCTAAAATTATTTCTGAAGAAATATCTGAATCATCTGTTAAATCTGAGAAAACTACTGAACAAATTTCTGAATTATCTTCTGAACAAACTGTTGAATCAGAAGATAATGTTGATCTTATATCAGAACATGAAGAAAAATATGATTGAATTCTCAGATATTGAATCTTTACAAAATAATAATGAGAATTCAAAAATTATTTTTGATAATTCTGATGATGAGTCTGAAAATATTGTAAATCAAAAATTCTTTGCTTCTAGCATGACTCAAGATAAGTTCTCAGATTTAATGAAAGCATCAGATTCAGATGATGATGATGATGGTCATATGGTTTAGGTTATAGATAAAGATGGTTATTTGGTGTACAAATTACAATCATCTATGGTTAAAGGGGACATCTTAAAATCTGAAGAACCAAAGTTGTCTTCAGAAATGTTTAACCCTGTTTTTCTGAAACAAGAGTTTCTGAAAACTGATATTTCTTCCACATTATCTAATCATACTTCTATTTCTTCAAAAACATCTTTAACTCCTGAAAAATCTTCAATATCATCATCTGACTTTATAAATAGAGTCAAATTTTTTGAAAAAGGACAATCTTCAAATTCAACTTCTGAAGTTCATTATAAAGAATATAAATCCACACAATCTAAGAGTGATAAAAAGACTACTTATACTAATCCTCATTTCTTATCTTACAGAGCTGTCCTCTTTAGTTTGGAGAAAAAAAGGTGAAAGACTATCAAAGACTGCCAAATTAGATAGTTTTTCCGTTTCAAAGAAACATGATATACCCAAAATTAATAAAGTGAATAAAAGAAATCTGGTTGATAAATTCAATAGTGTTGATTCTTGTTCTTCTATTGCTTTATTAAATATTCTGAAGAATCATATTCACTGTATTAATTGTGGCAATCATGATTTTCAAATAAACTCCAAATCAAAGAAGAATAATCTTAAGAAATCTATTCAGAACTATTCAGCTAAATTGGCAAGTAAAAATCAAAATAAAAATAAAAATAAGAATACATCTAAGACTGACAAATCTCAAAGTTCTGAACAAACTTCTGAACTGAAAAATCTGAAGTCAAAGTTCAGAACTTCAATTTTTTTTACTAATCTCAAAGGACCCATTCTCAAATGTGTACCTAAATCTCAATAATCATTTTGGCAGATATGTCATGTGTGGGTCTTAGATTCTGGTTGTTCAAGACACATGACACCATTCAAAGAACTACTAACTGATTATCATGAAAGATATGGAGGAACAGTTAGCTTTGGAAATAATGCAAAAGGTTATGTAAGAGGTTATGGTACTTTTATCAAAGGAGAAGTTACAGTAATGAAAGTTTTCTATGTTGAAGGTCTTAAACATAATCTCTTCAGTATCAGTCAATTCTGTGACAAATATTGGAAAGTCAATTTTCATATAGACTACTGTCATGTTCTGAGTTCAGAAAACAAGAAGGAATTAACTGCCTATAGAGATGGAGACATCTACACTGCTACCTTTACAGCAACTTGTCAATTAAAAGGAGTATGTTACATTTCCAACACAATGAGGAATGATAGTTGGCTTTGGCACAGAAGAATGTCACATCTGAACTTCAAAGCTATTTCTGAAATGGAAAAACATCACTCTGTCAGAGGTCTACCAAAGATCAGATTTGATAAGAATTCCTTATGTTCTGCTTGTGAACTAGGGAAGATCAAGAGAAGCTCCCATCCTCGGAAAATGCTATCATCATGCAAAGCTCCACTTGAAATGCTTCACATGGATTTGTGTGGACCAACGAAGACTCAAAGTATGGGTGGAAAGAAGTATATTCTTGTCATTGTAGATGAATATTCAAGATATACTTGGGTTGAATTTAGACTCAAATCTGACACTTCTGAAAGGCTCATTCCTTTTCTGAAGAAAATTCAAGTTCTTCTTCAACTACCAATCCAAAAGATCAGAAGTGATAATGGCACAAAGTTTACAAATTCTACACTTCAGAACTTTTTGGAATCTGTTGGTATCTCACGTAACTTTTCCGCTGCAAGTACTCCTCAACAGAATGGAGTAGTTGAGAGAAAGAATAGAACTTTGGTAGAAGCTGCAAGGACCATGTTTGCTTATTCTGAACTTCCTTTGTCTCTTTGGGCAGAAGCTATAGCTACTGCATGTTTCACTCAAAACAGGACAATTCTTAACAGAAACTACTTAAAACTCCTTACGAGATTATTAAACAAAGAAAACCCTCTATTGATTACTTTAAAATTTTTGGTTGCAGGTGTTTTCTCAGAAATGATACACAACATTTGGATAAATTTGCACCAAAAGGTGTAGCTGGTATCTTTGTTGGCTACCCTCAAAGGTCCAAGGCATACAGAGTATTGATCAAAGGAACCCAAAGGATCATTGAGACTACAAATATTCGTTTTCATGAGCCAACATTGACTTCTGAACATGACAGTTCAGAACTCACACTTAACCCTCTTTCTGAAAGCTTGGATTCAGAACATAGCAAGACAAATCAATCTTTTGAATCTCAAACTTTACTTAAATCAAACTTAGATATCTTATGTCAAGATTTATTTGATATTTCTGTTGATGTCTCTGCAGATTATCAGAATCCATCTCTACTCGGAAACATAACAGATCAAGAAATTTCAGAAATTCAAATATCAAACATCACAGCACCACCAGTCTCAACCTCAAATTCAGAAATTCCTATTTCTGAATCTGTACACATGCCTTCTGAATCAGTTCAACATACTATTGTTTCTGAAACATTACAGAATATTCTTGTTTCTGAAACTGTTCCTATAACTTCTGAACCAGACAGAATACATCATTTGAGGAGGAGAATTCAGATCTACATTCCGTTATCAACAATGACATTGAAACACAAGCAATTATTGATGATTTTGATTCTTTCAACAATGTATCATCTGTTCAACCATTACCAAATGTGAACAAATGGACATCTAATCATCCTATTCATCAAATCATTGGTGATGCATCAAAAGGTGTTCAAACAAGATCAGCAACAGCTAATGAGTGTTTGTATGTGAATTTCTTAAGCAGCATGGAACCCAAGAAGCCAGTTGAAGCTCTTCAAGATCCAGATTGGATTTTAGCTATGCAAGATGAGCTAAATCAATTTGAAAGGAACAAAGTCTGGAGATTAATTCCTAAACCAAAAGGTAAATCAATAATTGGCACAAAATGGGTATTCAGAAATAAAAAGGATGAAAATGGAATTGTTGTGAGAAACAAAGCAAGGCTTGTTGCTAAGGGGTATTGTCAACAAGAAGGAATTGATTATGATGAAACGCTTGCCCCTGTTGCAAGACTTGAAGCTATCAGAATGTTTCTGGCATATGCAGCTCATAAAAATATGAAGGTATTTCAAATGGATGTCAAGTGTGCATTTCTGAATGGTATTCTACATGAAGAAGTGTATGTTGAACAACCAAAAGGATTTGTTAGCAAAGAATTCCCAGAACATGTTTATATTTTGGACAAAGCCTTATATGGACTTAAACAAGCACCAAGAGCATGGTATGACACTCTCACAATTTTTCTTCTGAACTCCAAATTCAAAAGAGGTACTGTTGATACCACTTTATTTCTGGAAAAGGAAGGTGATGATATGATATTAATACAAATATATGTAGATGATATTATATTTGCTTCTACTAATCCAAAATTTTGTAGAAATTTTGAGAAAATTATGCAAACTGAATTTGAAATGAGTATGATGGGAGAGTTAACATTTTTTCTTGGTCTTCAAGTTAAACAACTTCCCACTGGCATATTCATTAATCAATCTAAGTATGTCTTTGACTTACTTAAGAAGTTTGACATGTATAACTGTTCTAGTATTCAAACTCCAATGGCCACTGCAACAAAATTATCTCCTGATCTAAATGGCATATCTGTTGATCAAAAGAAATATAGGGGTATCATTGGATCTTTGCTTTACTTAACAGCTAGTAGACCAGATATAATGTTTGCTACATGTATTTGTGCTAGATATCAAGCTAATCCTAAGAAATCTCATCTTCTTGCTGCTAAAAGACTCCATAAATATGTCAAAGGTTCTCCTTCATTGGGACTTTGGTATCCTAAGGATTCTGGTTTTGAACTAACAGCTTTCACAGATGCAGACCATGGTGGTTGCAAATTGGACAGGAAAAGCACATCTGGATCATGTCAATTTTTAGGTGACAGACTTGTAAGTTGGTCTTCAAAGAAATAAAATTATGTTTCCACTTCTACTGCAGAAGCTGAGTATGTTGCAGCTGCAATCTGTTGTTCACAAGTTATCTGGATGCAAACACAACTCAAGGACTATGGTTACTCTTTCAAAAAGATTCCTTTATATTGTGACTCAAAGAGTGCCATAGTTATTACAGCTAATCCTGTTCAACATTCAAAAACAAAGCATATTGATGTAAGATATCATTTTATCAAAGATCATGTGGAAAAATGTAATATTGAAATGTTTTTTGTTCACACAGATTATCAATTGGCTGATTTATTTACCAAAGCTCTTGATGAGAAACGATTTAATTTTCTGGTAAATAATTAGGCATGATAAATATGTCTATGTAAGTATTTAGAAATTATATTCTAAGACTAATTTTTCCAAATTTTGAATATTTTGAACTTCAGATAATCTAAAGTTCTGTTTTCAGAAATTCCGTCTTTCTAAATTTCAGAAGTTATAATTTCTTCTTCAAAGATGATTATTTCTCAAATATTTTCATTTTTTTTTCTCATTTCTCTAACAATTTTTTTTCTCTGATAAATAACATTGTTAAAAGGGGAGAATCATACCTGTTTATGATTCAAGGGGGAGTGTTGCTAGAAATTCTAAATCTTAAATACTCCTTTTGATCAATCAGATCTGAGATGCTGTTAAAAGTCTTGAATTTCAAATCTAAGTAGTATGGACAAGCTACTATAGATAAAATATTTTTGTTATTGTTCAAACCTACTTCTGAACAGTTAAAACGATGTATATGTTTCAGAAGTATGTCTTTTTAAATGATTTTTGTCATTTTGGAGGAATATCAGTTTGGTTCTGAACTTTTCTTGCAAGTTCTGAAGTATTTCTGAAAGTTTTCATTTCGACTTCTGAATTTCTTCTCAGAAGTTCTGAATTTCTTCTGAAGGTTTTGAACTTGTTCTCAGAACTTTACTTCCCGTTATTCATTTTAAGCGTGTGCCATGTGTTTTAATTTCATTGGAAAATCCTTAACCCACGTCGATTAGACGGTTCAATAATCCAAATAAATGATGATTACTCTTTTAATCTCGTTTAATTTTTGGCCACTTGTCCATCTATGCTTATTAGTCATATAACACAGATGGAATCACCTTCTTCTTCTTTTTCTAGTGCTTTTTCCCTTCAAAATCTATATGTGCTTATTCATTTTCAATCAAGTGTGTATCCTTGTTCACTTCCAGTGATGTCAACTTCGAATGTGATGGTTTCTGCTTCTTCGAGTTTCAGCAACAACAATGGCTCATCTAGTGAAGCATCATTCCAAATTGTTCCAAACAAAATAGTGATTAGATCCATGGAGATCCCTCTGAATGATGATCAAGTAGTACAAGACACTGCCACAACTGCTACTGATGAAGTCGGTTCTTCAAATCCAATTTCCAAACCTAACCCTAACCCTAGTTCTGCTACAATTGGGGAAACTCAACTCAAACCCATTGAGGTGGAATCTGAATCAAATGCTGGTGAAAGTAAGTCTCAATCTCGTGCTGAGAGCAGTGATGGCCTGATTTGTCCAAGTTGTATGTTCTTGAGGAAAAATTGCTCGAAATCAAAAGGAATAACTGTGCTCTGAACTTCAAATCGACAGAATTTGCTGCTAATCAACTGGTTTTGATAGAAATTCTGAAGAAACATCCACTTCGTGTCTTGCTCTCGAGGAAATTTTCAGTTCCTGCTTCTTACTTACAACAATGGTGGTATTATGCTGAGGTCGATGATGCTGCAGATGATATTTCCTCATATATTCATGGCTACAGGGTATGTGTTTCTGTGGAAGGTGTCATAAGTATACATTATCTTCCAAAGGCAGATGAAGTTCTTGGGAAAACTTCATATGATCAAATTCCATCATCTTCTGAGATGATTTCAGATTTTATGCGCTTGGGATATTCTGAACAACTAAATGCCATAAGTTCATTCAGAAGGAAGTGTCTACCCCCAATTTGGTATTGCCTATTCTCCATTTTAAATACTTGCCTCTCTGGAAAAAGTTCTAGCTTAGACCAAGCATCGACAAATGGAAGGATTATATTTCACGGAGTGGTTTTCAACAAACACTATGACTATGCTTCACTAATATTTGAAGATCTGAAGGCTGTTGTTCTGAAGAAATCCACATACAACTACATTCCCTTCCAACGATTCTTTCAAACATTTATCAAAGGTGCAATGAAGGTTGTTCCTGTTATTCCTGATCTTCCCCATAAGGTACATGTTCCTATTTTTACCATGGATAATCTTCGACCACCAAGTGCAAAATTAAAATTTCCTAATGCCATTCCATTACCTGCTTACCTACTTGAACTTGTAAGTTCAGAAAATAGGATTGTGAGTGAGTATTATGAATCAATGGGACTACCAAAACCAGTAGTCTCTTCCCCTGATTCCCACAAGAGTGGTGAGCATGATAAGGAGTTTAGATTATCTAGGAAGAGTGGGGAAGTTGTTCAAGGGGGAGAACAACCTCAAAGTCTGAAGAAGTAAAATGTAAATGAGAGATTGGGTAGAAGGGTGCGAAAAAGAATTGATGAGGGGAGAACATAAGTACAAAATAAAGAAACTTGTGAACCAAATGTTACTAGCCGGGCACCCACATCATCTATTACTCCACATTTTTTGGTGGGTAATATTGAAAAGGCCAGTGAGCCCATGGCAACACTTGTTAACCCCCCAGCCACTCATCCATCTCTCAACAGAAGGGTGTTTCATCAACACAATTGGGGCAAGCAGCTCATATACCATTAGGACCCCATTTGGAGGATCCTTTTGTTGAAAAAGGACATATGTCCCCGCTTCATTGTTTCGAGCACATAGAGTCTGAGAGTCCACTCAATCTTGAGCCTACAGAACCACTAAATGTGGAATTCCTTCACACCAGCACACATCTTTCAGATGTAATTAAGCAAAGTGTGTGTCACATTGCTTCAACAACTATAGATATTCCTAATATTGGGTATCAAGGATTAGTTGGAAGTCCTGGTGGAGTGAACATTACTAAAGCTCCATTCACAGAGTCATTTATGATTCATGATGTTGTGGCATCTACAGGCCAACCTTCTTCTGAAGGACTGCAAACAAGACCATTTGTGGTCTTGGCAATTTACCCACATCTTCTGAATTTTTAGAATTCAAGGATTTTTGAACTTCTGAATTTGAAAAGATTCAGAAGGACTTAAAGGAATTGACGAACAAATCAAACAAGGTGATGGAGGATAGGTTGGAAAAACAGGAGGTGACAATGGTGAACAAATTGAATGATTTTCATGTTTCTTCTTCAAATGATCTCAACACATTTAAATATGCACTTCTGAATGCTTTCTCTGAAGTGATTTCTTCTGTATCTTCTCTAAAAGCATCTCAGCCTTCTTCTTCAAGCTCTCAATCTCATACTTCTGAATTTGCTATTAGAGATGACATTAATCAAATTCTGAATCAATTATCTGCTATTCAGACTTCTTAGACAACATTAAATAACAGATTATCTGCTTTGGAGTGTAGACCACAGGCAGATACTTCCAAAAGGAATCTTGATGATCAGGGTCCTGATAATCAAGAGGGGGAGAAAAGACAGAAAGTATCTGAACCTGGAAATGTTGAAAATTCTCAAGGTCAATTTTCTGAAAAAGATTCTGAAGAAGCTCAGAATATAGAAGGTTCAAATAGAGTCTCAGAAGCCATAGAAGATATTCTTGCAGAACATGATGATCAAGAGGTTGATGCTGTCCATTCTGAAGAATTTATTGATGAAGGTTATGAAACAGAAAAACTGTCTTTTGATTCTGAAGGAAACTTGAGTTCAGATAAAACAGATGTAATTCCATATTCCAATGAAGAAATGTTAAGAGAATATCTTGCATTTGAAGATGTAATTGGTGAACCAAGTGATCTCTCAGATGTGATCATGTTTGAAGAAGAATCTGATGTCAACATGGAAGAAACCTCAGAAGTGAATGAAGTCAGAGATCTGGTAATTTGGAAGCCACAACAAAATCTGAATGAGGTTTATAGTGAAATTTCTGAAGAATTATGGGGTTTATTAAGAAAATTTTGTTGGGTTCGTGTATTTCTGAACAATCCAAGAAATCTGGAGTGTAGATTTTTGGATAATAGATTGTCAATTTTTGAAGACTTTCTGAACCAACCAAATGAAAGATTTGAAATAGAATTCGATCTGAATCACATGGAAGGAGTTGAAATTGTAGATGAAATTCTGATTGTCTTCTCAGAAAAGTTTGAAGTTAGGTTCAGACCTTGCATTGTTATTCCTGAAATAGATCTTCCAGCACTTGAAGAACCTGTTTTGGATCAAGTTTTTGAAAAGGAAAATGTGTTTATTCCTGGAGAAAGTAGCTTGATGTTTCCTGAAGACATTTACTGCTTATGTACAGAAGAAGCATGAAATTTGCAACATTGGAAGACTTTCTGAATGATGAATGGACTGAAGATCATATTGCTCAAGTGAAAAACTATATTCAGAATCATGGTGTCCAGAACTTCCATGATTCAACTTTAATAAAGAAGATCAGATGTTTGTCAAAGTCAATACAAGATGATTTGTTCATAAGCAGATTTGGAGCAGAAAGAAGGGATGGTACTTTATGTGAGTTTACTCAATTCGATATGTACAAGCTAAGATTGCAAGATAAGCTGGCAACTTTATCTTTTTGAAGAATCTTGGGAATTTATATAAGGAATCTCATTAAGCATGACTTTCAATTTGCTTTAGAATACGGACTAAACAAAGTAAACTTGTTAGAGCCTGTTTTTATTGAAAGGTCAGGGCTGAAAAGATTATTCACTAGTCCAGATATTGGCTTTATATACTTTGTGGAAGGAGTCACTAAGACATTCATTGCATCTGGCATTCTAAAGTATTCTACATCTACTCTCAATTCTTTTCTGAACTATATGGCAGATTTTATTGAAGAATCTGATCTCAAAGAAGAAATAGTCTATTTGATCAAAGAAAGAATACATTTCAGAGAATTTGTAAGAAAGAGTTATCTGGCTGGTCACAAGAAAGTAAACAAAATCAGAAGAGCTGACTATTTGCTAAGTGATGCTTATGATTTCAAGATCCATACAAAGAAGCAAGACATGGAAGAAATTCAGAAGTTCACTCTGAATCTTAAAAGTTCAGAAGTAAGTCCAAAGGAAAAGGAAAAAGAAAAGGAGAAAATTTCTGAAAATATTTCTGAAGAGTTGGTTCCTATAAAGCAAATTTCTGAAGAGGAACAACTACAAGAACAAAGGATTGAAGAGAGTGCATTTACTATGTTTCTTGAATATTTTCATCCAGAAATGTTCATGGAACATGAACAAAAGTTTAATTATATTGATTGCTGGATCAACAAATCCTTTGGATGGAAACAATGGTATTCTGATATCATAAGAAAGCTAAGGATTCCTGTTAATGAAGCAAGAAAACAAAGTCCTGTCATCAAAGTGATTAATGCAGAATTAAAAACAAGAAAAAATTATAGTTGTGCATTTTTTACTGTGGAAAGAAGAAATGGTGAGATATCTACTTTTTCAGAAGCTCGCTTTCACAATGTCTACTTAAGAGATATGCTCAGAGTTACAGGAGTCTTTATCTGTTTCATGATTCCATTACAAAGTTCAGAAAATCATTTACAGTTCTCGGAGATGGTTTGTATAGAGAATTCATCTGGGCTACAAAGAATGATTTTCAAGATGCATATGTGCTGAATAAGAAACAAGTTCATCTGAGTAAAGCAAACTTAAGTCTACCAGATATTCAAAATCTGAAGAAAAGTACTCTGGTAATTCAACCCCCAGGTTTCGCATGCAAGTGCTTTCAAGAATTACTCTTTGTGAGATTTGAAGAACTCCACAAATGCTGCAATGGAACTTTAATGGCTATCAGAGATCGTTTGGTAAAAAGACAAAACATAAGACAAAGAATCTTAATGATGAAGAATGGGAGAAGTACAAGAAGCTTGCAAAAGAGATGATCAGAATTGCAGAATCTTTGTTGGAATACAGAAACCTAATTTTGAAGGATATTAGACAAATTTTGAATTTTTGGAATTATGATTTGAACTTTTGAAACTAAGGGGGAGATTGATAGAGATACTAAAATAGCTTCAAAAGGTACTGGGTTCTGAAGAGTAAGAAAGATCTGAAGAAAGAAAAACTCAGAACTCAGAAGACAAGGAGATAAAAGCCTAAGGCATAACTTCTGAAGTGGCAACTTCAGAAGTTCTGAAGATTCTGAAGATACTTCTGAAGAAGGTTCTGAAGACACTTCCAAAGAAGTTCTGAAGAAGTTCAGAAGTAGTTCTGAACATGCTTGTCATTTTTGTACTGTAACTTTAGCATTTTTATTTCTTGTATAAATAGATAGTTTGTTAGATAGTTAGAACTAACGTTTTAATAAGCTTGTAAAGACACATTTTTAATACAGTTCACCTGATCAATACAATATACAATATTCAGTGATCTATTTCTTGTTATCTATCTATATCTTGATTGTTTGGGATCTATCATCTGTTTTGTAGGTACATCATGTGTGTTTTAAATTCTGAATATTCACATCACATGACAATCTTTCATAAGGTTATGCTACATTTGAGGGGGAGTACCACATTTTTACCATTTACTTAGCTTCATCGTATCTCAGCTATGGACCTGCTCTTAACATTATGACTTCTGAATACACCAGTTCAGAACTCGGACTTTAATGTTTTAACTCTTTGTATGTTAGGAATTAGAAGTTTCTATGGTCAATCTCGAGCCGGAAGGACCTACCCATGAAACATATCCCTAGGTTAGATATCTTGAGAGGGTATGATTAAAATAAAATTGTGTGCTTGTGAGATAAAAAAAGTGAGGGTGTGACAGGACTTAAAAGAAAATTGGTCCTTACCAAACCTAAACAGTTATCCGGGTAGCCACACAATCTATTCATTCTCAATTCTTTGGAGATGAATATTGAAATAGACATGGACCCAATGTCGATAACTCGTGTCACCCCACCTAACTACTCAAGTATCGCACAAAAGATTCTTGTTTCATATATCACGGAGACTTAACATATCATCTATTTATTATTCACTCGGAAGATTCAGATATTGAAACAAGAAGACACAACTCCGGTGTTGGAACTTCATCATCTGTGCACATCGAGTCTATTTTTGAGCCGATATATATATATATACAAATTCTTTTTCACATTGCACGAGTCTTTGTGATTCCAAAAGCATATCTTTGTGTGTATGCCAGAACAATTTGAGAAGTTTGTTTTATAACTTACTTCTGTGATAACTTGAAGTCCTATCAGTGCCAACCCGCTGCCAATACTGAATATAGGCCACTTAATTAAATTTATTTTTGATTAAGTGATAACAGTTGCATCACGTGCTTCTGTATATGTTAGTTTTACACGCTTCATTAGTTAAATATTTTTTTTGTCTTTGGTTATTCATAATGATTTGGATTCTTGTTATCATTCTGAGGGGGAGAGATGTATATCAAAGACACGACATGAGAAAAGGAAGATGACAAATGCTGATTTGTTGAATACTGATTTTGTTGAGTTTCCTTACTTGATTTTTGAAGTAAAATGATTTTATCGACTGCGGAAGATAAAGTTGAAGACTTATCGGGTGCTTAAGACCCGACATAAATTTCATCGATTCAACTTGACCCGAGATCATTTTGTGTTGAAGACTTATCGAATGCTTAAGACCCGACGTAAATTTTCATCGACTCATCTTGGCCCGACATCAATTCTTGTCGAATCTACTTGGCCCGAGATCTTTTTTCATCGACATCACCTAACCCGACATGCTTTTTGACCCGACAAGTTTTATACCCTACGACATTGCGGCTCCTTCGATTATCTTTTCATGCTAATGTTAAGGGGGAGCTACGGAGCTTACAAGAGATCATTTTCGTATGGGGAGCAAAAGAATCAAGAAGAAAGATTTGTTGACAAAAGTTTCATGATCTTCAAAAGAAGAGTGCGGATTTGCTGAATTGTAATCTCGAATACAAAGCGGAAGATTGTTAGGTCTGAAAAGATTGTATCCGAGATCACAAATATTGAAGACATGAAGGGCCAAACTGTAAAGTCAACTAAGTCATTAATTAGGAAAATTTTATATTAGGAAAGGTTTAGAAAATAGGAATGCTCTTAATTATGGCAAGTGAATATTGCCTTATCTCTTAGTTTCCTTATTATGTATTTCTCTATACATATAAATAGAGGGTTAAGGCTAGCATTAGAACGAACACGTTAATTCATATCATTAGAAGAGGTCGATTACTTTAGAGCTGATTTATGATATTATTCATTATAATCGATATACACTTCAAGAGATATACGACTATGGTATTCATTCAAAACCTCCTTATTCATATTACTTTATTATTTAACGTTTGCTTTATCATTGTGCTTGTCAATCTGGGATCTACATAATCAATGCCTTCTTGTTGAGAATACCCCTTAGCTACAAGTCTTGCTTTGTTTCTCACAACAATCCATGTTCATCCTTTTTGTTTCTGAAAACCCATTTGGTGCCAATGATTGATTTACCTTTTGGTTTTGGAATCAATCTCCAGACTTTATTTCTTTCAAATTGATTTAGCTCATCTTGCATAGCTTGAACCCAGTCTGGATCTTGAAGAGCTTCATATGGCTTTTTGGGTTCCATACTGCTTAAAAAGTTCACATACAGACATTCATTTGATGTGGTTGATCTTGTCTGTACACCTTTTGATGCATCACCAATGATCTGGTGAATTGGATGATTTGATGTCCATTTGTTCACATTTGGTAATGGTTGAACAGATGAAACATTGCTAAATGAATCATAATCATCAATGATTGCTTAAGTTTCAGTATCATGATTGATAGCTGAATGTAGATCTGAAGTCTCCCCCTCAAATTGAATATTCTGTACTGGTTCAAAAATAGTATGCATAGGTTCAGAAACAGGGACAGCAGGTTCAAAAAGGAGTTGCGCTGTTTCTGAAATAACTTGTACAGGTTCAGAAGTAGGAAATTCTGAATTTGAGGTTGAGATAGGTGGTCCAGAAATATTTTATATCGTAGGTTCTGTAGATTCTGGTTCTGCAATACTTCTGAGTAAAGAAGGATTTTGATAATTTGCAGAAACATTCACAGAAATATCAAATAAGTCTTAGCATAAAGTATCTAAATTTGATTTAAGAAAAGTTTGAGATTCAGATGTGTGATTTGTCTTGCTATTTTCTGAATCCAAAATTTCAGAAACTTGGTTAAGCTTGAGTTCTGAACTATCTTGTTCAGAAGTCATCGTTGGCTCATGAAATCTAATATTTGAAGTCTTAATGATTCTTTTTGTTCCTTTGATAAGTACTCTGTATGCTTTGGATCTTTGAGAATAGCCAACAAAGATACCAGCTGTACCTTAGGTGCAAATTTATCTAGATGCTGTGTATCATTCAGAAGAAAACACCTGCAACCAAAATTTTTAAAATAATCAATAGAGGGTTTTCTTTCTTTAATAATTTCAGAAGGAGTTTTAAGTAGTTTTCTATTCAGAATTGTCCTGTTCTGAGTAAAACAGGAAGTTCAGAATATGGTAGCATGGTCCTTGCAGCTTCTACCAAAGTTCTATTTTTCCTTTCAACAACACCATTCTGTTGGGGAGTTCTGGCAGCGGAAAAATTATGTGATATACCAACAGATTCCAAAAAATTCTGAAGTGTAGAATTTGTAAATTCTGTGCCATTATCACTTCTGATCTTTTGAACTGGTAGTTGAAGAAGAACTTGTATTTTCTTCAGAAAAGGAATGAGTCTTTCAGAAGTATCGGATTTGAGTCTTAAGAATTCAACCCAAATATATCTTGAATATTCATCTACAATAACAAGAATATACTTCTTTCCACCATGCTTTGAGTCTTCATTGGTCCACAAAAATCCATATGTAGCATTTCAAGTGGAGCTTTACATGAAGATAGCATTTTCAGAGGATGGGAGCTTCTTTTGATCTTACCTAGTTCACATGCAGAACATAAAGAATTCTTTTCAAATCTGATCTTTGGTAGTCCTCTTACAAAGTTGTGTCTTTCCAGTTCAGAAATGGCTTTGAAGTTCAGATGTGACA
Source organism: Silybum marianum (assembly GCA_036898165.1). NCBI lineage: Eukaryota > Viridiplantae > Streptophyta > Magnoliopsida > Asterales > Asteraceae > Silybum > Silybum marianum. The sequence goes on from CM072530.1 coordinate 34,136,795, forward strand.
TTCTTCTATGCCAAAGCCAACTATCATTTCTCATAGTTGTAGAAATATAACAAACTCCTTGTAATTGACCATTAGCAGTGAAAGTTGCAGTGTAGATATCTCCATCTCTATAAGCAGTTAACTCATTTTTGTTTGCTGAACTCAGAACATGACAGTAGTCTATATCAAAATTGACCTTCCAATACTTGTCACAGAATTGACTTATACTGAAAAGATTATGTTTTAGACCTTCCACATAGAAAACCTTCATTACTTTGACATCTCCTTTGGAAAAAGTTCCATATCCTCTCACATAACCTTTTGCATTGTTTCCAAAGCTAACTATTCCTCCATATCTTTCATGATAATCAGTTAGAAGTTCTTTGAAAGGTGTCATGTGTCTTAAACATCCAGAATCTAAGACCCACACATGACATATCTGCAAAAATGAGTATTGAGATTTAGGTACCCACTTAAGAATGGGTCCTGTGAGATTAGTCAAAAATTTTGAATTTCTGAACTTTGACTTAATCTTTTGAAAGTCAGAAGTGTGTTCAGAACTTTTGGATTTATTATTCTTATTTTTATTTTTATATTTGTTTGCCAATGTAGCTGAAAAGTTCTGAATTGATTTGTCAAGATTTTTATTATTTGTTTTGGATTTCAGATTAAAATTATGATGACCACAGTTAATGTAGTGAATATGATTCTTCATAATATTTAATAAAGCAGTAGATGAACAAGAATCAACACTATTTGATTTGTCAACAGAAGTTCTTTTATTCACTTTATTAATCTTTGGTACATCAATTTTCTTTGAATTTGAAAAACTATCTAATTTGTCAGTCTTTGATAGTCTTTCACCTTTCTTTCTCCAAACTAAAGTGGATAGCTCTGTAAATGATAAGAAATGAGGATTAGTATAAGAAATTCTTTTACTTTCTTTAGTTTTAACTTCAGATTGAGGATTTGAATTCTGAACTTTAGAAGTTGAATTTGAAGATTGTCTTTTTTCAAACATTTTAACTCTAGTTACAAAGTCAGATGATGATATTGAAGATTTAACAGAAGATAAAAATGTTTTTGTAGATATAGGAGTACCATTTGATGAAGTAGAAGAAGTTTCAGTTTTCAGAAATTCTGGTTTCAGAAAAACAAAATTAAAGTTGTCAAAAGATAATTTTGGTGCTTCAGATTTTAAAATTTCTCCTTCAGTCATATAAGATTGTAATTTATATACCATATATCCATCTTTATCAATGACTTGAACCATATGATCATCGTCATCTTCTGAATCAGAAGTATTCATTAAATCTGAGAACTTATCTTGAGTCATGTTTGATGCAAAAAAAATTTGATTTGAAATTTTTTTAGACTCATCATCAGAATCATCAAAAATAATTTCTGAATTCTCATCATTATGTTGTAAAGTTTCAACATCTGAGAATTCATCATATTTTTCTTCATGTTCTGATGTATTATCAGAATTATCGACTTGTAGAACTTCAGAAAATAATTCAGAAGGAAGTTCAGAAGATAATTCAGAAGTTATCTCAGTTTTAACAGATGATTCAGATTTTTCTACAGAAACAGTTTTTGAGTCAGAAGTAGGTTCAGAAATGTTTGTAACATTTTTATTTATCACTTCTGTCTCAGAAACCATATCTGTTTTATCAGAATTACTATGTTTTTCTTTAGAAATTAAGGTTTCTGATTTTACAAAAGGAATTCTTTCAGGCAAAGAGAGATTAACAGGTTTGGATATGACACCTGGATTAGTTTCATTAAAAAATTTCATTTTTGAATAATCCTAAAGATTTGCAGGTGCCTTTTTCAGAATTTAACTTTCATTATATCGCAAACCTGCCTTTACATTGTAAAATTTTGAATTTTGAGTCTGGTTTGTTAAAATATTCAGAGTCTGTTCAGTTTGTCCTCTTTTAAAGTTCATATCTTCTAATTCCTTAATCTTTTTGTAAAGATCAAGTCTTTCTTGATTTGGAAAGTTCATTTTAACATTCATAACTTCTTTTTCAGATTTTTCATTTATGATATCTTTTTGTAAACTATCCATCTTTTCTTTTAATAATAATTTTTCTTCAGAAATTTTTTCAAGAATTTGTTCAGCTTCTTGGCAATTTTGTTTATAGATTTGACTTTCAGCTCTGAATTGATTTACCAACATTCTTTCACCTTTGATTCTGCTTCTGAGATTTTCCAATTCAGATAACATATTCTGAACTTAATTTTGCATTTCAGAATATCCAGAAAATTGTTCAGAAGAGTAATCTATTTCAGAATTTAGTTCAGAAGATGAAGAAGTTACCTCAGAATCATGCCCATGTTTATCTTCTGGATCCATTTGGCACATATAGCAATTTGAGGCATAGTGAGCTACTTCTTCATCATATTCACCATCACTCCAGTTTAACCAATCCTCTTCATACTCGGTTTCTAAAGCTGGATTAAGCGCTTTTTTTCTTTGTAAGAAGATGCTTTTTCTCATAGTAGCCTGAGTTTTTTACTTTCGCCATTTTGCACTGTCTTGCATAATGACCAGGCTTACCACAATTAAAGCATCTTGCTGGTTCAGATGTCTCAGGTTGACCAACATCTTGATTTTTCTGAAGTCCAACTTCAGATTTTGGTTTATTCTGATATTTTTGATTATATCTTTGAGTGAATTGCCTTGTCATAAAAGTAATATTATCAGAAATTCTCTTAACCTCTTCATCTGATTCATCCCCATCACACAAATTTGTCTCTGGGATCTCACAAATTTTTCTCTTAGCAGAAATGGTCATGGAATTATTATATTTTTTGCTCAACAAGGCTACTGTTTCATTTGCCTTCTTTTGTTCATTCTGTTTAGTCTTGATTTTGTCCTCTTGTTGGAACAGAATGCCATAGACATCATGAATGGATTTTCTAGATAGATTTCTAGTAACCATGTTATCAGAGAAGCTTGACCATTCATTACCGAAGTTGTTCAGAAATTTGTTGTTTATTTCAGAGTTTGATTTCTGAACACCATTTCTTCTCAGATCATTCAGGATATTGTTGAATCTGTGATAAGTCTCTATAATAGATTCATTTTCTTTATACCTGAAGTTTTCATAAGTACCCACACAGATATGCAATCTTTGTGCTTGGCCTTTATGCTACCCTGCATTTGAGCTTCAACCTCATCCCACATAGCTTTGGCATATGTTAAGCTATCTACCCTACTGAATATCTCATTAGGAATGGCCATAGTGAGAAGAGTTAATGCCCTTTTGTCAACTTTAGCTTGAGCTTTCTCAGCAGTACTGTACATACCTGGGCTTTTTTTGATTCGCGATGCATGTATCTCAGGAGTAGACTCAGTTCTTGGTACTGATGGAATTTCCACATAGACCTCCAGAGGGCCATTTACAATCGATTGCATTAGAGCTTCATCGATATTGTCAGAGAATTGAATCATCCTGATTCGCCACTAATGATATTCACCCAAAAACAGAGTTGGTGGTTTAGTTTCTGATCCGATGGAGACGATTTCTTTCGACATCTTTGATTTGAAATAGATCGAGAATTCACCTGAAATTGAATCTTGAATTTATCAAACAAGAATATCAAGAACTGTCAGATCTGACAAATTCTTCTCTGAATGTCAAGAACAGATGAATAAGCTCTGTTAGGTCTGAAAATGTTGTATCCGAGATGATAAATATTGAAGACGTGAAGGGCTAAAGTGTAAAGTCAACAAAGTCATTAAATTAGGAAAGGTTTAATGTTTAAATATAAGGAAACATTCTATTTTGTAAATAAGGCAAGTGTATAATGTCTTAATCTTTACTTTCCTTATATACCGTATTTCCTATAGATATAAATAGAGGGTTAGGGCTAGCATTAGAAGAAAAAGAACATTAGTGCGAAATATTGAGAGCTAAACTGTGAGAGATAAATCTGTTATTATTCAATACAAGTAAGATATCCGACTTCGGATCTTCATCATATTCATAGCGTTCTTCGTGTTCTTATTAATTATTCTTTATAAAGCACATCATTACCTTATATTCTGGGATCCACAATTGGTATCAGAGCAGACGATCAGAGTTCTTTTTCAATTTTCGGAAGTTATTCACGAAACAGAGGGTAAATTTTCGATTTCTGAGTTTCTGAGTTTTTATCGATTCAAACTGCTTTAGCTTTACCCGATAAAAACTCATAATATTTTTTATCTGTTTTTCTCGATCCATACTTCATTAGCTTTACACGATAAAAAGTCTTATTTTGATAAACTTGATTTTTTTTGGATTCATACTTCATGCGCTTAAATTTTTGTCGATCCATATTGAGTTATTCTTGATTTTAGTCAAAATTATTTAATCTGTTTTAATTAAAGTTATTCTAGTTTATTTTAATTACTTTTGATATTATTTACATAAGAAAACTCAGGAACTAGTAACTCTTGCAGCTTTTCTTACTAAAGAATTCTCTAGTAAAAATCATAAACTCTAGTAATTTCATTTTTTTTTCTTGACTGAACAAATAAGAAACTCGAGAACTTAGACATTCTTGTGCATAAAAAGACTTGTTCTTTTTAGTCAAGAACCCTTTGTTCTTGGTTTCTGGTTTATTGGTTAAAGAAACCTAAGATTAAGTATTTTTGATTTTTTATCGAATCCTTTTAAATCGACAAATTTTATTAATCGAGTCAACAGGAATCGATATAACTTTTTATCGATTCATTGTTTTATCGAGTCAAATTATTTTTGTCGAATCTTGATTAATCGAGAAACTTGAAGTTATCGAGACCCTTGTGATCGATAAAACTCTTCTTATCGATTCAAAATTTATTAGAAGTTTTATCGAGTCTCCTTTACCCGACAATAATTGTTATCGAGTCTCATACATCCGAGAAATCTTCTTATCGAGACCATACCACTCGACAATCTATTTTTTTCGATCTTTCGTCACCCGAGAAAAATTCTTCTCGGCCCTTCATCATCCGAGAAAAACCTTCATCTATCAAGAACACCTTCTATTTCCAAAGAAATCCCAGAAAATTGCCAAAAACTCACCGATCGAGATCACTTTATCAGGTAACCCGTGCTTTCACGATGAGTTCTCAAAACCAAATCTCTGAGCTAAATGCAAAAATCTCTCAACTTGAAACCAGACACACAAACAACATGCAAGTGTTGGATGAACTTTTAAGAGAACATGTCTATCTCAAATCTAAATTTAATAACTCAGAAGAATCAAGAAAAGTTTTGCAAAATCAAAATGAATTTTTGGAGGAACAACTCACCGAGCATACTAGGAATACATATCATGTATTTTATGAAGAAGTTTGCAAAAAGAAAAATATTGAGTTGATAAAAATAAATTTTGATCTGAAAAACAAAATTTCTGAGTTAGAAAAGTTTATAGATCATGAGACTTATAGTGTGGTTCTTAAAAGAAAATTAACTGAATTTTTGGAATGTGAGAAAGAAAGGATTTTAACTTCTGACGAGAAACACAAATTTTATTCTGAACGAAAAGATTTTGAAAGCAAAATTAACACTTGTGAATTGACCATTCAAAAACTTTCTAAACAAGTGTCTGATTTCGAACAAATTGTGATTTTAGAAAGAAAATCATCTGAAACGAAATGTCTAAAACTATCAAAACAACTTTCTGAACTTCAAAATCTTTTAAAAGCTGAAAGAAAAGTGTTTGAAACTGATAAGACGGATTTAATCAAGAAAAGTGTTTTGATCGTTGCTAAAAGCAAAAATTCGGAAAAAGTTTTTGAAAACGAAAGAAAAACTTTTGAAGAGAAAATCAGTAAACTTTCAAACAAATTATCTGTTTTAGAAACAAATCTTGTGAATGAACTGAAAATGAGATCCGAATCTCAAACAAAATTTGAAGTGATTTTGGAAGAAAGAGATCATCTATTGTGCAAAATTAGAAAACTTGAAAGTTCTACAACTTCTTCAAGTTCAATTTTTCAGTTGAATTCTCTTTCTACAATAAATGTCGTAAGAATAACTCGTCTCCAAGTGTCAAATCAAACAGTTATTCTAACAGCTCCAAATCATATAATTCTCCAACTTCCCGGACTCATAATTCTACTTTATCTCACAATGATTTTGTTGCTAATTCCGGTAATTCTAAGAAGTTTCAAATGGTTTGGAGGAAGAAATCAACTACAGATGATAGTGTTGGAAACATGTCACATACATCTCCTGTAGTTGATACAAGATCATTTGTTTCCAAGAATAATTTGCCTTATTTTGTCAAATCAATCAATCAGCTAATTAGTCTAAGTGCCACAAAGATTTGTTGTTCTACATGTGGAACAAATGATTTTGTCAATCAAAATTTCAATCATAAATGGTATGGTACTTACAGTGTCCCCACTTCCCCATTTATTGCATCTAAAGCTAACCTCCGAGGACCCAACAAAGCTTGGGTACCAAAATCTTGTTAATCTGTTTTGTAGGTACGTCATGTATGGTCAATATTCCAAATATTCACATCACATGACGATGTTTCCAAAGGTTTTGCAACATTTGAGGGGGAGTATCACATTTTTACCATTTAATTAGTTTCATAGTATCTCAGCTATGGACCTGCTCTTAACCCGTTTTACATTGCATTATGACTTCTGAATACATCAGTTCAGAACTCGGGCTTCAATATTTCAAACTCTTTGTGCGTTAGGAATAGACGTTTCAATGGTCAAACCAAAGCCGGAAGGACCTACCCATGAAACACATCTCTAGGTTAGATATATTTTGAAAGGGTATGTTTAAAATTGAGTGCTTGTGGGATAAAAGAAAAATGTGAGAGTGTGACAGGACTTAAAAGAAAATATTTGGTCCTTACCAAACCTAAACAGTTATCCGGGTAGCCACATAATCTATTCATTCTCGATTCTTTGGAGATGAATATTGAACTAGAGATGGACCCAATGTCGATAACTCGTGTCACCCCACCCAACTACTCAAGTATCTCACAAAAGATATTTGTTTCATATATCACGGAGAATGAACATATCTGCTATCTTTTCTTCACTCGGAAGATTAAGATATTGAAAAAGGAAGACACAGCTCCGGTCTACGAACTTCACATTCAATGCACATTGAGTCTGTGAAATGTATTTTCACATTTTGAGCCTTAAAACTAGCTTTAATGCATAAATATTTTTCTACACATTGCACGAGTCTTTGTGATTCAAAAAGCATATCTTTGTGTGTATGCCGGAACAGTTTGAGAAGTTAGTTTTATAACTTACTTCTGTGATAACTGGAAGTCCTATCAGTGCCAACCCGCTGCCAACACTGAATATAGGCCACTTAATTAAATTTACTTTGATTAAGTGATAACAGTTGCTTCACGTGCTTCTGTATGTTAGTTTTACATGCTTCATTAATTAAATATATTTTGTGTCTTTGGTTATTCATAATGATTTGGATTCTCCTTATCATTCTGAGGGGGAGAGATTGTATATCAAAGACACCACATGGGAAAAGAAAGATGACAAATGTCAAGGAAGATGACAAATGCTGGTTTGTTGAAATACTGATTTTGTCGAGTTTCCTTACTTGATTTTTTAAATAAATGATTTTGTCGACTACTGAAGATAAAGTTGAAGACTTATCGAGTGCTTAAGACCCGACATAAATTTTCATCGATTCAACTTGACCCGAGATCATTTTGTGTTGAAGACTTATCGAGTGCTTAAGACCCGACATAAATTTTCATCGACTCATCTTGGCCTGACATCAATTCTTGTCGAATCTACTTGGCCCGAGATCTTTTTTCATCGACATCACCTAACCCGGCATGCTTTTTGACCCAACAAGTTTTATACCCTACGACATCGCGGCTCCTTCGATTTTCTTTTCATGCTAATGTTAAGGGGGAGCTACGGAGTTTACAAGAGATCATTTTCATAGGGGGAGCAAAAGAATCAAGAAGAAAGATTTGTTGACAAAAGTTTCACCGTCTTCAAAAGAGTGCTGATTTGCTGAATTGTAATCTCGAACACAAAGGGGGAGATTGTTAGGTCTGAAAATGTTGTATCCGAGATGATAAATATTGAAGACCTGAAGGGCTAAAGTGTAAAGTCAACAAAGTCATTAAATTAGGAAAGGATTAATGTTTAAATATAAGGAAACATTCTATTTTGTAAATAAGGCAAGTGTATAATGCCTTAATATTTACTTTCCTTATATACCGTATTTCCTATACATATAAATAGAGGGTTAGGGCTAGCATTAGAAAAAAAAGAACATTAGTGCGAAATATTGAGAGCTAAACTGTGAGAGATAAATCTGTTATTATTCAATACAAGTAAGATATCCGACTTCGGATCTTCATCATATTCATAGCGTTCTTCGTGTTCTTATTAATTATTCTTTATAAAGCACATCATTACCTCATATTCTGGGATCCACAAGCTCTGATACCAATTGTTAGATCTCAAACAATCAAGAATGTAGAAAGATTAAAGAACAAGAACAAGAATTGAGTCACTGAAGTTGTATGTCGTATTGATTACTGAACTGTATTACAAAATGTGTATCTTTACAAGCTTTATCTATCAATGTTAGTTCTAACAATCTAACAAACTATCTATTTGTATACAAAAGGAAATGCTAAATATACAGTACAAAAGTGACAGACAGATTCAGAACTGCTTCTTTCAATACGACCCATATGACTTCCTTCCTCGACCCATGTGACCGTGATCATCATGGAAATCGCACCATTTTGTCATATCTTTCTTCTCATCTAGACGGTCGTTTTTCTTTGGCCATCGCACCGTTATTGGTACTTCTTTCAGAGCTTTAATCAGATCGCCGGTTGTTCCTTTGAACTCGTAGGATGAGATCTTAGGATGCTGAGGGTACCGCGAAGACGGCACGTCTTTTTTCTTATCGAACCGGACGTTTGATATTTGCTTGGGGGGATCCGCACGGGATGTCGAACGATTTTTAAAGTCTGGCTTTTTAACGCCAAGAATTCGTTTATCATCGGTGTGCTTCCGACGGAAGGAGGCGTCGTCTTTGACTCTCATGTAAGCTAACGTTCGTGTCCGCACGTCTTCAAAGGTTTCTGCTGGATACTTGGTGAGATCCAGATACAGGTCGGATGTGCTATCTAAACCTCTCTTGTATGCCTCAATGGTCGTTCTTATGTCGCAGTCCCGTATACCTATCATTTCAGAATTAAAATGGTTAAAGTAACTGCGAATTAATTCACTGTCTTTTGATTAATATAATATAAATCTCTTGTGTACTTCTCCATCTTGCGACTGCTGGCAAATTGCTTGAAGAATTTATTGGTGAGATCTACAAAGGAATTTATAGATTTCGGCATCAGATTAGTCAACCATTGCAGGGCGGCTCTAGTGAGTGTCGCTCCGAAGCTCTTGCACATGCAGACCTCTTGATACGGCAAAGGTATCGACACACTCCACATTAGCTGTTTGTACTGAGCGACATGTTCATTTGGATCCATCAATCCCGAGTACTTCGGGGTGAACGTAGGGATGTTGTATTTCTTAGGGACCTCGACCAGGGCAATTGCATCAGAAAAACGGCGATGTTTGAAATCCAGCTGGTGGTTCGACGTCGACTGGTACAGCGGCTCCGGGTAGTTTCGATAACAGAGCCATCACTTTTTCGTTTTGCTCCTCCAGAAGTTTCATATGTCGCGCGACGGGTTCAACAACAGGAACACTAAACGTGCTCTGACGCTCACCCCCTGGGTCTGCTGAGTTGTCGATGAACGGGTTTTGAGCGTAAGCATTTTGTTGAGGCATTCCCGTATAGTTTTGATTGAGATTCTGAGATTGATTATTAGGATGCGCCCATGACTCGGGTTGCTGATACTGCTATTGTTGCTGGTTATTATAATGAGGCTGCTGGTTGTTGAACTGCGGTCGACCGACGTATTGTGCCCATGATGGTCATGGACCAGGGGGTGGCGGTGGCATTGGGACGTAACTACCATGGAAGTTCCTCTGTGCTTCCATCTGTTGAATTCGTATCTGCGCGGCGTATAACTCGACCCTGAGTGCTGCTTCTGTAGGGTTTGCTCCGTGGTATGCCATTCAAAAAGCTGAAAAGAAGGCGTTAGTAACGGTTGCAAGTGTTGGAGAATTCCGTTGATCGGGTCCCACAGATGGCGCCAAACTGTTAATGCCAAAAATTGATTTACCAAAAGTCAACTTAAGGAGTTTGTGGAGCTGATCGGTATCAAAGATAGTATTCTCGCGAGAAACTCAACAAAATCAATAAAAGTAAAGACAAGAAGTTTGGTGACGCGGAAAAAGCCTTTAACAAGGGAAAAAACCGCGGATGATAGGAGCTACCGTCGTTGCACTATTGGAAAATGACGTCAAGCAGGGACGCCGTCCTTTGGAACTAGGATCGTACAATTACAGAGAGAAATGTGTAAAAATGAAATAACAATATCGTGGAAAATCTAGAGAGCAAATATGTAATCAGAACGTAGTGATGGTTTTCTAGGGGTTTTCCTTGATCTCTAGCTTGGATTTTATATCTTGCACCATTTGTATCGTTCGCTCGTCATTAATAGTCTTCATAAGTGCCTTTGATGATGTTTGACCACAACCGTCCGACGGATCTGTACAACATGTAACGGGTAGCTCATTAAAACAATTCGCCTTACGCTGAAACCGTCCATCGAGTGGATGTCTATCGTCTGCAAGTCGTACGTCATATTCGTTCAATGTGAATTTCGCTCGACCCTCAATCATGGAGTCTTAATAAATATTTTTAAATCACAAAATATGCTTGGTCGAATATTTTAGTCAACGGTCGTGTGTTCTAGAGATTTTTACCCAAACAACAACGAAGCAAATTTCTTACATTTTCTTATCGTTTTGTTGCAAAATAATATTTTGACATTAAAGTAAATAATTATATAAAAAATTATTAGTTGCAAGTGTATGTGCAATATTCACTATTATGATGACCCTACACAAAATTAGGCTTCCTAATTTTCCATTTTAGCTTATAATGCTTACTTTGCAACTTAGTTATTAACATATTTTGAGATAAGTTGCACATAAAAATTACAATTAACAACTAAAATTGGACAATGGATTATTTTAGCAAAATCGTTTATGTCGAAAATTGCTTAAAAAACAATTTAAGATGGGGGTGCGGACTTTATCAACTATAGATTGAACCTTCGAAAATAACAAGAAAAATGACAAAGAAAAAGTAAATAAAGCACACGATTTTGGTGACGCGGAAAACCCTGTCGAGGATAAAAACCGCGGACGACAACGGAGGTCGTCAATTCACTAGTGACGTTAAACAGGGACATCGTCCTTAAGAATAGAGACTACAGTTACATATTGTGGATTAACACGTCGATTGCCGATAATTGAGCATCGTCATAGGGATATGACGTGGATAATCGTTGTTGTCATTAGTTCTTAGCTGTTGTCACTAGTTCTGAGTTGTTGTCACTAGTCTTGAACTGCTGTCACTAGTCCTGGACGTGCGTCATAGTTGTTGTCACTAGTCCTGGACGTGCATCATAGCTGTTGTCACTAGTCCTGGACTACTGTTGCTAGTTCTGGATGTGCATCATTAGTTTGGGTCGTGGGACAAGACGTGCGAACATGAAGTGAGTCCCGGTGGCCGGTGAATACTCAAAGAATACGATTCGGGTGAATCGATTGTGTCCCTTTTGTCTTCCCGAGCTTTGTTTATATAGGATCCATCTCCATAAATGTCTCTTTATGAGCATTAATGTCGGTAACGGTCATTGCCATAATTGTGCATTTAATGTGTAACGGCCTTTGTCTTCAATGCTCATAAATGCTTATCGTCCGTTACGTTTTTGTCTCTTGAATGTGGATCTTCGGTTACATCCGTTGGCATAAATGAGAGAAGACCTATATTAATCATTATAAAACAGTTTCTTGTTGAGAGTTAGTAATGATAAGTGTAGGTCGTGAGATCTTGATCGTAAGACCTGGTTGCTGGACCATGGTCATGACTTTTCGCTCATGACATTGATTATTTCCTACCCGAACAACCGTTGGGGGTATTTATTCTTGTTGGTCAAGGGTATGATTGTCGTGGGTATTATCCTCTTCGGTCGGGGGTATAACTGTCGTAGGTATTGTAATCGTCGGTCGAGGGTATATTTTTTTACCCAAATAGTTAGCCCCCGAGATTTGGATTTCAAAGTCATTTGAATTTCAAATCTCGCTCCAAAGAAAAAAACTTAACTGTTGGAGATACGTGTTGTCTTTGAACCGTTGGACGATAAATAAATCTAGTCAGTCGGAGACTAAATCGATGATATCGAACGATGGTTAACGGGTGATACAGTCGTTAAGGACTAGTGTTATCACAATTAATATGATTATCAAAGATGATAGTTTCTAGCGTTTACATCCGATCGGTCACTCATGACGCACGATTTAGCGATGATCGTGCAATCATATGCGAATTTACGTTTGTTGTATGTTCGTGCGATCTTGCGATAGTCGTGCGATCTTGCGATGTTTGTGCGATCAAGTGATGTTCCTGCGATCTTGCGATGTTCGTGCGATTATGCGACCTTACGATTTTCTAACTTGTCGTGAGGTCGCTAAATTATCCCGAGTAACTAACGACAGAGGCAAACTTTAATTGATAAGTAACTTGCGATAGAGGAAAACTTTAACTGATAAGTAACTTGCGAAAGAGGTAAACTATAACTGATAAGTAACTTGCGACAGAGGCAAACTCTAACTGATAAGTAACTTGCGACAGAGGCAAACTTTAACTGATAAGTATGCGACAGAGGCAAAATCAATGAGAATGTCGATTAATAATGTTTAGACAACTGATTGCATTTTGATCATAAGAATATTGTTATGACTTGTGGTGGTCATATTCGATCGACATAGGTTCTTGAATGACGTTCGTTTTGACAATGATTTCCTTTTGAAACGATGAAGTAACTTATGATAGGATTTGCAATATTTTTAAGTTACTTTTGACATCATTGATAGATCATTCGATCTATGTATTTTCTTGCGGTCCTACATAAGATAAATGTTAGGGTGGTCGTTGGTTTGACCAACGACCCTCCGATGCTTAAGTCGGTAATGTTTCGTCAAAGATTGATAATAGACTAGAAGAGATTGGTAAAACGACTTCATAACCATATATTGGAGTTTGATCTTGGTCATAAGACCTGGTCACAGGACCGTGGTCGCAGAACTTGGTTCAGTCATAGTCTTACCATACAAGTCACGTTTGTTAGGTCCGATCCAACAAGATCAATAGAGGAATCATATGAAAATCATTGAGTCGGTTGTTTTATTAATGAAATCTTTAAGGAATTACAAACGCGAAAGTAATTTAGACGACTCTCATTAATGAATTCTCTACCCTAGACTCCATTATATATTAGGTGTCTATTACATTAAAAGCCCAAGCCCAGAAGATTAAAACCATATATCTATACTACTTAATAAAGTAAATTTGCTTTTCTCTTAAAAACAACTTTTTGAAGCATATTGTACAACCCAATAATGCATAATCTCTTAAACACAACTTATAAAGCACAGAGTACTACCTTTTAATACATAATTTCTTAAAATCTCTTAATTACATTTTTTAATGCTTAAGGTACAATCATATAAGGCATAAAAGCCGTTCAATTTGCCCGAACTGTTCATTTTTCAAGACACGCTTCTTCTCCTTCTCCTTTGATTCATGCTTTCTCCAAGACAACGCTTCACTCTCCAAGACAGCACTTCATATCTCTCTCTCTCTCTCTCTCGGTTCAACAGAAAGAACTTGATACACTGTCTTCGAATTCATGGTCTCAATGATTTCTCCATATTCATGGTACAGGTATAATTTCCTTTCTTCGAATTTCTAGTTTTGATTTCTCGATTTCATTGTTTCTTCTGGTTTCGATTCAATAGGTGCCATCTTCGATTTAATGATTTAATGGTGATTTCCTGATATGGCAGGCCCACTTCGATTTTCTGGTTTTGATTTCTGGTGAATTCATGTTTTGTGGTTTCTATTTCTTGGTAGAGGTACCACACAATTCGTCAATCTTCCTTCTCTTGACGAACACACAAACCGAACCCAAATCGAATCGAATCGACTCAAATCGAACCCAAAACGTCAATTTCAAGGTAACATCATCTGGTAAAAATATTCAGAATTCGTTATCATCTTTGTTGTTCTCCTTCTTGCTCCTCTTCACGAGCATGATAGTAACATCCATTTTACACTAAGCTTTTTATCTCGACTTGTTTAATTTTGTTGGAAAAAAAGTAATGGTTTACACATAAGTACTCGAAAGTGATTAAAGGTTTGTCTATTAACAGCTAAATGGGACCCTCTCAACTTATTTTTTCAGTTACATATAATTGTTTGGTAGTGACTTGATGATATAAAAATAGACTTATACGGTAAGCTTTTTTCCATTCGAATACATTTAGAGGATTGAATTAGCTTTTGTGGTTGCAATTATGCTTTCAAGTTGTCAATTTCATAGCTCATTATTTTCCATTCGAATACATTTCGATTTTCTGATATCGTGTTCTATTTTTTGTAGCTTATATTTCACGTAATTTTGACATAGCTCTCTTTCTTGAAACATCCAACGTAGTATTCTTTTTCTTTTACTTCCTTGGATGTTAGGTGACACCATCAGGTTGCATGTTCTGTCAGCAAACATTGTCTTTTCTTGGCCATCAAAATTCCAACAATCTTCCCCGGTAAGAGAGTGTTAAGTCGATCAAATATTGAAGTTGGGCTTATTTGGTTCTATTTACTCCATGTTGATATTTTGCACTTCCATCCTAATGCCTCCTAAATCAAATCATTAGAAACTTTGGAGCTTGGTGAGTGTTTTTTTAGTCTATTGATTGCGCTCCCTGTAATTAACAAGATAAATGTAATTGAGTCTTGGAGCCTAACATTTCGGTGCTTATTAAAATTGCAGGCTTCTCATTTCACACGTTCTCAAGTATTTATTGTTCACTTATTTCCTTTCTATTATCTCACATGGCGGAATTGGATAGTAAGGCCTTCCAAAGTGAAATAATACCATCTTCTAGGTTTTGATTCTTTCATCAGAATTATGTGGGAGCAAAAGAACAATGCAATCCATCTAAAGCCTTTATCTGCAAAGTATTTAACATTGCTGCTAATTGATATGTGCTAATATAATTGTTTTTGGTTCATTCCATCGATAATTTTAATTGCTTTATCAGGAACACAAAAGCAAAGGGATTTGAACTTTGGCACCACTCATTTATAAATTGTGAGTGTCATCAATTTATCAATTTCTACATTTCTTATAAACTCTGGCAAAACAAAGGAACGATTGGTACAATAATTTGCATTATAATGTTTGGTTGCAGCTCCGACCGACTAAGCTCTACAGCAAAAAACAATGCAGGATTTGAACCCAGAACAACTACAGAAAGTTGCGAATGTGAAAGATTGGCATATAGAGTTGAAGCTTTTGGGTTAACTTACATACACCGACTAATCCCCAGGGCGTCCATAAAAGGTCTGAGTTTGACTCTTAGGACAGTGCGAGTAATCAGCTCAAGAATGAGTGATGGATTTGATTAATTTCTCCATTGTTTCCGTTTGTAATTCTTTTTACATTACATTTTTTTACTGCATTTGTGGGTTTTAGATGTGAAAAGATTCTATTTTTTTACTTCATTTTCTTTATCGCCTTCTTCATTCATCTTTTTTAGTTTGATTTTTTTAATATAAATGAGATAAAATGTGTGTTTATAGCGGTTACATCACAAGTGTCCTTTTTAAAGAGTGAAGATGGTAAATTACCATTTTTTATACTAGGAAAAATTTCATCTACGTCCTTAAAAACCTTCAATATTACATATATATCCTTATAAAATTTGAAATAATGTATATATCCTTCTAAACCCGGTAAACTCACGTATATATCCTTTACCTTAATTTAATTATTATTAAATATTTAAAAAATACAAATTATTAAAACTAAATTGATTTTATTTTAGAAATTACTTATCTATCCTTCCATTAAATCTTTTCCAAACAGGTCTCCAATCTTCCCAAATCAGATACGCTCATCGACCAGAAGAAAAAAACGATCGAGAGTTGTTCATCAACCCATCCTTCTCAGCACAATCGATTTTTGAGAAAACTCTGTTACAATCGATTTCTGAAAAAACTACAATCGAGAGTTGTTACAATTGATTTCTGAGAAAACTCTGTTACAATCGATTTCTGAAAATAACTACAATCGAGAGCTGTTACAATTGAATTCTGGGAAAACTCCGTTACAATCTTGCG
This sequence comes from Silybum marianum, assembly GCA_036898165.1. NCBI lineage: Eukaryota > Viridiplantae > Streptophyta > Magnoliopsida > Asterales > Asteraceae > Silybum > Silybum marianum. Next base: position 34,153,111 of record CM072530.1, read on the forward strand.
ATAGTTGTGCGATCTTGCGATAGTCGTGCGATCTTGCGACGTTCGTGCGCTCAGGTGATGTTCTTGCGATCTTGCGATGTTCGTGCGATTATGCGACCTTACGATTTTCTAACTTGTCGTGAGGTCGCTAAATTATCCTGCGTAACTAACGACAGAGGCAAACTTTAATTGATAAGTAACTTGCGATAGAGGAAAACTTTAACTGATAAGTAACTTGCGACAGAGGTAAACTCTAACTGATAAGTAACTTGCAACAGAGGCAAACTCTAGCTGATAAGTAACTTGCGATAGAGGCAAACTTTAACTGATAAGTATGCGACATAGGCAAAATCAATGAAATTGTCGATTAATAATGTTTAGACAGCTGATTGCATTTTGATCATAAGAATATTTGTTATGATTTGTGGTGGTCATATTCGATCGACAGGGGTTCTTGAATGACGTTCGTTTTGACAATGATTTGTTTTTGAAATGATGAAGTAACTTATGATTGGATTTGCAATATGTTTAAGTTACTTTTGACATCATTGATAGATCATTCGATCTATGTATTTTCTTGCAGTCCTACATAAGATAAATGTTAGGGTGGACCAACGACCCTCCGATGCTTAAGTCAGTAATGTTTCGTCAAAGATTGATAATAGACTAGAAGAGATTGGTAAAACGACTTCATAACCATATATTGGAGTTTGATCTTGGTCGTAAGACCTGGTCACAGGACCGTGGTCGCAGAACCTGGTTCAGTCATAGTCTTACCATACAAGTCGCGTTTGTTAGGTCCGATTCAACAAGATCAATAGAGGAATCATATGCAAATCATTGAGTCGGTTGTTTTATTAATGAAATCTTTAAGGAATTACAAACGCGAAAGTAATTTAGACGACTCTCATTAATGAATTCTCTACACTAAACTCCATTATATATTAGGTGTCTATTACATTAAAAGCCCAAGCCCATAAGATTAAAACCATATATCTATACTACTTAATAAAGTAAATTTGCTTTTCTCTTAAAAACAACTTTTTGAAGCATATTGTACAACCCAATAATGCATAATCTCTTAAACACAACTTATAAAGCACAAAGTACTACCTTTTAAGACATAATTTCTTAAAATCTCTTAATTACATTTTTTAATGCTTAAGGTACAATCATATAAGGCATAAAAGCCATTCAGTTTGCCCGAACTGTTCATTTTTCAAGACACGCTTCTTCTCCTTCTCCTTTGATTCATGCTTTCTCCAAGACAACGCTTCACTCTCCAAGATAGCGCTTCATATCTCTCTCTCTCTCTCTCGGTTCAACAGAAAGAACTTGATACACTGTCTTCGAATTCATGGTCTCAATGATTTCTCCATATTCATGGTACAGGTATAATTTCCTTTCTTTGAATTTCTGGGTTTGATTTCTCGATTTCATTGTTTCTTCTGGTTTCGATTCAATAGGTGCCCTCTTCGATTTAATGATTTAATGGTGATTTCTCGATATGGCAGTCCCCTCTTCGATTTTCTAGTTTTGATTTCTGGTGATTTCATATTTTCTGGTTTCGATTTCATGGTAGAGGTACCACACGATTCGTCAATCTTCCTTCTCTTGACGAACACACAAACCGAACCCAAATCGAATCGAATCAAATCGAACCCAAAAACGTCAATTTCAAGGTAACATCATCTAGTAAAAATATTCAGAATTTGTTATCATCTTTGTTGTTCTCCCTCTTGCTCCTCTTCACGAACATGATAGTAACATCCATTTTACACTAAGCTTTTTATCTCGACTTGTTTAATTTTGTTGGAAAAAAAGTAATGGTTTACACATAAGTACTCGAAAGTGATTAAAGGTTTGTCTATTAACAGCTAAATGGGACCCTCTCAACTTATTTTTTCAGTTACATATAATTGTTTGGTAGTGACTTGATGATATAAAAATAGACTTATACGGTAAGCTTTTTTGCACTCGAATACATTTAGAGGATTGAATTAGCTTTTGTGGTTGCAATTATGCTTTCAAGTTGTCAATTTCATAGCTCATTATTTTGTTATTTGCTTTGCTTACCACGTGTTTGTTGAAAGACCTCAAAGAAACAAGAAATTGTCCTAACGTGTTGGAATCTACATCTTTAGTCAATGCTAAGTTATATTATGGAATTATGATTTTTTTCTGTTGTATAATTACTCAGTGAGGAAACTATCTGTATGGTTTGATTGGTATCCGTCAAGTGCGTTAGCTTAAATGGCATCTTAATCCTCTTTGTAATTGATAATTTAGGAATCCAGGTAAAACCTTAAACTATTGCTTGATTTTGATTTTGGTCTGTTGGATTTTGATTTGATCCGTTCGATTTTCTAATATCGTGTTCTATTTTTTGTAGCTTATATTTGACGTAATTTTGACATAGCTCTCTTTCTTGAAACATCCAACGTAGTCTTCTTTTTCTTTTACTGCCTTGGATGTTAGATGAGACCATCAGATTGCATGTTCTGTCAGCAAACATTGTCTTTTCTTGGCCATCAAAATTCCAACAATCTTCCCCGGTAAGAGAGTGTTAAGTCGATCAAATATTGAAGTTGGGCTTATTTGGTTCTATTTACTCCATGTTGATATTTTGCACTTCCATCCTAATGCCTCCTAAATCAAATAATTAGAAACTTTGGAGCTTGGTGAGTGTTTTTTTAGTCTATTGATTGCTCTCCCTGTAATTGACAAGATGAATGTAATTGAGTCTTGGAGCCTAACATTTCAGTGCTTATTGAAATTGCAGGCTTCTTATTTTCACACGTTCTCAAGTATTTATTGTTCACTTATTTCCTTTCTATTATCTCACATGGCGGAATTGGAAAGTAAGGCCTTCCAAAGTGAAATAATACCATCTTCTAGGTTTTGATTCTTTCATCAGAATAATGTGGGAGCAAAAGAACAATACAATCCATCTAAAGCCTTTATCTGCAAAGTATTTAACATTGCTGCTAATTGATATGTGTTAATATAATTGTTTTTGGTTCATTCCATCGATAATTTTAATTGCTTTATCAGGAACATAAAGGCAAAGGGATTTGAACTTTGTGCACCACCCATTTATAAATTGTGAGTGTCATCAATTTATCAATTTCTACATTTCTTATAAACTCTGGCAAAATAAAGGAACGATTGGTACAATAATTTGCATGATAATGTTTGGTTGCAGCTCCGACCGACTAAGCTCTACAGCAAAAAACAATGCAGGATTTGAACCCAGAACAACTACAGAAGGTTGCGAATGTGAAAGATTGGCATATAGAGTTGAAGCTTTTGGAAAAGGAAGCTTCCATAGAAGTTGTTTAGATCTTTTTTTGGTAACCGTGTGTTTCCGGGTTAACTTACATACACCGACTAATCCCCAGGGCGTCCACAAAAGGTCTGAGTTTGACTCTTAGGTCAGTGCGAGTAATCATCTCAAGAATGAGTGATGGATTTGATTAATTTCTCCATTGTTTCCGTTTGTAATTCTTTTTACATTACATTTTTTTACTGCATTTGTGGGTTTTAGATGCGAAAAGATTCTATTTTTTTACTTCCTTTTTTTTTCGCCTTCTTCATTCATCTTTTTTAGGTTGATTTTTTTTTAATATAAATGAGATAAAATGTGTGTTTAGAGTGGTTACATCACAAGTGTCCTTTTTAAAGAGTGGAGATGGTAAATTACCATTTTTTTATACTAGGAAAAATTTCATCTACGTCCTTAAAAACTTTCAATATTACATATATCCTTATAAAATTGGAAATAACGTATATATCCTTCTAAACCCGGTAAACTCACGTATATATCCTTTACCTTAATTTAATTATTATTAAATATTTAAAAAATACAAATTATTAAAACTAAATGGATTTTATTTTAGAAATTACTTATCTATCCTTCCATTAAATCTTTTCCAAACAGGTCTCCAATCTTCCCAAATCAGATACGCTCATCGACCAGAAGAAAAAAACGATCGAGAGTTGTTCATGGTCCCATCCTTCTCAGCACAATCGATTTTTGAGAAAACTCTGTTACAATCGATTTCTGAAAAAACTACAATCGAGAGTTGTTACAATAGATTTCTGAGAAAACTCTGTTACAATCGATTTCTGAAAAAAAAACTACAATCGAGAGCTGTTACAATTGAATTCTGGGAAAACTTCGTTACAATCGATTTTTGAAAAAACTACAATCAAGAGCTGTTACAATCGAATTCCAATAAAACTACAACCGAGAGTTGTTACATTCTATTTCGGAGAAAGAATCACTCATATATTCAGGATTGCTCAAACGTTAACTATGGAACGTGAGATTGTTTTTGATTTGCAAGAAAAATATGATTTTACATTTTACCTACATTAGTTCATATATTCAACCCTGTATATGCTCAAGAAAATTGTTAAGTTGAGTCAAAAATTAAAAGTTGAATACAGTAAGAACTTGTCTCTACTTCCGTTGAACATAGGGAGCATACTTTAGGATTGTCACTTTAGAACATCAAACAAAACATGGTGCCAATTTCTCATATGAATCTATACTTTTTTCAGTTCAAAGTACGTTACAGATGCTACGCAAACTATGAATTCAAATGATATTGCAAAATGATAATGCTTGTTACATAACAATCATGATAAAGCTGGCTTAATGGACCTGTTGGTGGCTTAGTTGGCTAATGGACCTGATGTGGCTTGATTGGCTTAATGGACCTGATGTGTCTTAATGGACCTGTTGTGGCTTAATTGGCTTAATGGACCTGCTGTGGCTTCAATTGTAGGACAAATGTAATGATTTCTAAAAGAAAGTCGGTTTCATTAAGCCCCTTACAGATTAAGTCCCATTAAGCTCAATAAGATGCTAGCACACAGGTCCTATTAAGCTGTAAGGGGCTGTTTGGTTGGTTTTCCATTAAGTCCTGCAGGGAACTTACAATAATACAACGCCGCATTCTTCGAAGATTGAGGAACAAGACGAGATCTATTAAGAGAATGATTTATTCTCGAAAAAATCTGAATGCATGGATAAAGTTGTCCGTGTGGATTAGTAAGTCCCATTAAGCTCAATACTTGTTGTCCGGATTAAGTTGTCTCAAAAATTGAACCCCATCGGCGGCGCCTTTCCTTCCTCTCGCTGGAGCCTGTTGGAAGGAATGATTTGAGATACGACTTGGAGTTTGGACGACACCTGTTGGAAGGATGATTTCAGATACGATTTTAGAAGGGATATAGAAAGGATATATTAGTAAGTTTTTAAGGATTTCTAAGGATTCTGAAGTAAGTTTCTGGGTGGTCTGAATTGAATGGATTGACTCCGATTTTTTTTTGTGAACGCATATCCCGACTTATTTCCTTTAGATGGGTTCACTATGAGAGTTTAAGCTTGTCTGTTTAGTTAAAGCTGCCCTCATTTGCTGCTCGCAAACAGTGCAATTGTATGGTACTTTGAACACATATTAACTTTAGTTTTGTTTCATTGGTTTTGTTAGTTATATGGTACTCTCCAAAAAATGTCAGTCTTATTAGGTACATTCCATTGGTTTTGTAAATGGTTAGAGTGGTTTGTTGAATGTGGTCACCGAACGCAACAATTCTTTCACCGAACGCACCTTAACAATTTGGCTCTCTGCCTATAAATCCAAAGATCGAAGAAAAACCCAACATATAAAACCAACTTCCATAATCTAACACGAAAGAAGACGTCACAACGAACGGATTTATGGGAAGGTTTTTGGGTTAATTGGGTTTTACATGTTTGTATTCTGATTAGCGGTATATATGTACGTATATATTTAAAATTTACCAGCTGAAAAAAATCTCAAAGAAGAGGACCGTCAACAACAAATATGAACATTACATCCGATATATTCACGTCGCCAAAAGAATATAAAAAAAGACAAATAATAACATTTTTTTCCACGAAACAAGACAGCTAAAAGACATCTGGGCTAGAGTGACCGTCAACAACATTAGCACGAAATTCCTTCACGATTCATAAAACTCGAGCATGTTAAACATCTGGGCACAAGGCTTTCGATCTCCTTGAGCTTCGTCTGCTTTGAATTGCTCATTGCGCCTTTTCTTCCTCTGCAATTTGATCCGATTTGTCTGAGATACGATTTTAGGGTTTAGGTCGATGATGGTATACAATTTTGGAAGAGAGGACGCTGATGGATTTTTGATTTTGTAATTTGTATTTTATGGGAAGGCTATATTAGTAATTTTAAAAATATATTTAATTTAGTTTAATTATTTATATTTTTAAAATGATTAATAATAATAAAATTAGGAAGAACGATATATGCGTGAGTTTTTCAAGTTTAGAAGGATATACACGTAATTTGAAAGTTTACAAGGATATATGCATAATATCGCAAGTTTTTAAGGACGTGTATGAAATTTTCCCTTTATACTATGTACCAACCAACTTTATTTGACCTTAACTTTATTGGTACAAGATTGACACCCTGACTTTTCCAAAAATAGTTTTTGGTTTAAAAAATTTACATCCCGCCGCATTGCGCGGGTACATAATTAGTAAATTATTACAATAAATCCTTTCCTACTTTATAAAACTTTCTAACCTAGGATATTTGATACTAATATTCTCCCCCTAAAGTTTTATAACGGAAACATCTTCAAATCTTCTCCCCCTGCTTTCTTTGGAAAAACTTTAGTCTCGTCGGTCTTCCAAGCTCCCCCTTGAAATAAGCTCTTACTCTTCGGTTTCAACTGAAAATATGAGATCCAATGTGCTATAACCACCACTGATTGCACAAAATACAACTTCACTCTATAGACAAGTCGACACAATTGTTAGCCGCAGAAATCAAAGATACATGTGCGAGTTTGCTTCAACGCTTAATGCATAATCAACAGGAAAAACAAAGAATCTGTCTTTAGCCGCAAGTTGAATAAGAAATATGTGTGAAGAGCTTTAATCTGATAAGATCAAAGAAATTGGATCACCAACGCAATATTTATCATGACAGGTTGGGAGATGAACTTTCTTGATAAGCATTGCTTCTTTGACATATAATTGTTCAAAATATAGCCGATTTCCAGAATACTTCCAAAACATAAAGCAACCAACTCAGATCCAATCTTCTTAATCTGATGAATGAATATCGTCATTCAACATTCTAGATCACAATCAAACCTCAAGAAAGTAAATGGCTAGGAATAATTAGCACATAATAACAGCATATATTTACTGAAAACTCCAGAATGATGAGTGCAGAGAGTCAGACTTTCGATTAATCCAACCAGATACAGAATATAATCACCTTTGTTCTGAAAACTTTTCAAATATGGCTTTGCATGAAATCCATGAACAATGAACCCTTCTTGAGACTTAGCACGGGGATTCCGCTAAGATCTAATGAATTTTTTTTTTCACCTTTGTTCTAATTTTTTTTCTCTATATGAAAAAGTGATGCAGGGCTCTTCAACAGTTTCTTTTGGTACCATAAGAATTCTTGGGTTGAAACTCAACTGTGGTCGTCGAAATAAGCTTTTGTCGGGATCTGCACGTAGTTCTCGGCTGTATGGATCCGAGTATATAAAGTTTGTCGGGTGTAGGAATGTGACATTCATGGATGTCGGGTCTTTGAGATGCGACAAGTGATCATGTCGAGTCATTTGTGATCCGAGAACATAGGTCCGAGAAGCATAGGTCCGAGAAGGTAATAAATCTGGTCAAGTTGAGTCGATAAAACATGTTGTCGGCTCAAAAGAAGCCCTTTAGGATATCTAAGACAAGATCTCGGGCCAAGGTAAGTCGACATAAGATAATGTCGAGTCAAGTTGAGCCGACATAAAATGATGTCGAGCCAAGCAGAGTCGACATAAACACTTGAGATCATTTCTTGTTTTGACAAGAATGATGAAGGTTTTGTGTGGTCCATTATCACTCGACAAGAATTCTTGTCGGGTCTTTAAGGCTCGACAAGTCTTCAAAGAACACTGATGAAACCCAGAAAAACTTAGCAATAATTTGGGTTTCGGCTGCTTTAACCCTTGCCGCCATCACAGGTGTTTTTGAATATCCAACGATTAATAGATCAAACAGATCGATTTATCAATATAGACTTGATGAGCATGAAACTTCAAACGATGAATCCATAATAAGATGAAATCGATAAAGAACATATGGATATTCAAGTCGAATACAATAATAAAAACTTCCAGATCGAAAAACACCATCAAAACTGAAAAGCGATTATGCAGTCCCGAACTTCAAAACGATGCACAGTGAGAAAGAAAAAATAATGCTCGATAATACCTTGATCTTGTTGAACTTGATGATCGTATCAAATCAGATGGATTCGATTTCAGCTCTGATACCACTTGTGGATCCTAGTAAATCAAGTAATGATGTAATATTCAATAAGAACACAATGAATAAACTGAATAACTTCAATGTCTCATATATCTAACTTGTAGAATTCACGGTTACATAGATTTCTCTCTTAAGCTCTCTCTTGAATTATATGAATTAATGTGTTTGTCTTCTAATACTAGCCCTAACCCTCTATTTATATGATAGGAAAATACAATATAAGGAAATTGTAGAATAAGGCATTATACACTTGCCTTTTCTTACAAAACAATACTTTCCTTATTTAAAACATTAAATCTTTCCTAATTAATGACTTTGCTAACTTTTCACTTTAGCCCTTCATATCTTCAATATTTATGATCTCAGATACAATCTTTTCAGACTTAAAACTTATCGACTTCGTTTTACCTTTTGCCCGATATGAAAACTTATCGGCTACCTTTTGCCCGGTATAAAATCTTATCGATACATCTTAACCCGATAAACTTTCTTGTCGAGTCACCTTAACCCGATATAAATTTTTATCGCATTTGTTATAGTCAACATCTTTTCTGCAAATCGAGATATTTTATTTTAGAATTTTTTTCAAAACTCACCGATCGAGATCACTTTATCAGGTAACCTGTACTTATTTTTTTTCCACAAGATGAGTTCTCAAAGCCAAATTTCTGAGCTAAATGCGAAAATTGTTGAACTCGAAGCAAGACACACGAATAACATGAAAGTACTTGATGAACTTTTATGGGAACATGTTACCCTCAAATCTAAGTTTCATAACTCAGAACAAACAAGAAAAACCTTGACAAATGAAAAAGAGTTTTTGCAAGCACAACTCACCGAGCTTTCTAGAAATTCAAATCATATGAGGTATGAAGAATTTTGCAAAAAGAAAAACCTTGAGTTGATAAAACTAGATTTTGATCTGAAAACCAAAATTTCTGAGTTAGCAAAGCATATAAATTCTGAGACTTATAGCGTTGTTCTTTTAAAAAAAAATAATTGAATTTGTGGAACTAGAGAAAGAAAGGAAATTAACTTCTGATGACAAACACAAGTTTGAGATTGAGTGAAAAGATTTTGAAAACAAAATTAAAATTTGTGAACTGACTATTCAAAAACTTTCTAAACAAGTTGTGATTTTAGAAAGGAAAACATCTGAAAAGAAATGTCTGGAGCTATCAAAGCAACTTTATGAGCTTCAGAAAATTCAAGATGATGAATGGAAAGTATTTGAAAATGATAAAAAGAATCTTTTAAATAAAAGTGTTTTAATTTTCAATAAAAATAAACATTTAGAAAAGGAAGTTGAGAATAAAAAGGAAGTTTTTGAAAAGGAAATTTGTAAACTTTTAAAGAAATTGTCTGAATTACAATCAAATCTTGTGATTGAAAAGAACTTGAAATCTGAATTTAAAAATAAATATTATTTGATGTTTAAAGAAAAAGATCATCTCTCAATCAAAATGAAAGAACTTGAAAACGAGATTTCAAAGCTAAAACAATCATATGATTCTTCAAATTCTCGAGCTCATAATTCTAATCGGTTTCAAAATGATTTTGTTGCTAATTCCGGGAATTTTAAAAAGTTTAAAATGGTTTGGAGAAAGAAATCAAATACAGATGATAATGTTGGAAACATGCCACATACATCTCCTGTAGTTGATACAAGATCATTTGTTCTCAAGACTATTTGCCTTATTTTGTCAAGTCTATCAAACAGCTAATTAGTCTAAGTGCCACAAAGGCTTGTTGTTCTACTTGCGGAACAAATGATTTTGTCGATCAAAGGTTCATTAAAAAATGGTATGGTACTTATAGTATCCTCACTTCCCCATTTGTTACATCTAAAGCTAACCTCCTAGGACCCAACAAAGCTTGGGTACCAAAATCTTTTTAATCTGTTTTGTAGGTACGTCATGTGTATTCTAACTTCCGAATATTCACATCACATGAGAATCTTTCAAAAGGTTATGTTGTTTTTAAGGGGGAGTACCATTTTTTTATTTTAATGTTTAGCTTCATAGTATGTCATCTATGGACCTGCTCTTAACCCATTTTTTTTATGTACATCATGACTTGTAAATACACCAGATCAGAATTCCATGTTTCGACTCTTTGTATGTGATCGGATTTAGACGTTTCAATGGTCAATCCTTAGGTTAGGTGTATTTTGAAAGGGTGTGATTGAGATAAAATTGAATACATGTGCATTAAAGAAAAAATGTGAGAGTGTGACAAGAGTTAAAAGAAAATATTTGGTCTTCACTAAACCTAAACAGTTATCCGGGTAGCTACATAATCTATTTACTCTCAATTCTTTGGAGATGAATATTGAAATATAAATGGACCCAATGTCGATAACTTGTGTCACCCTACACAACTACTCAAATATCTCACAAAAGATATTTGTTTCATATATCATGGAGAATGAGCATATCTGCTATCTTTTCTTCACTCGGAAGATTAAGATATTGAAAAAGGAAGACACACCTCCGGTCTCCGAACTTCACATTCAATGAACATTGAGTCTGTGAAATGTCTTTTCACATCTTAAGCCTTAAAAATAACATTCAATGCTTAATTCTTTCTACACATTGCACGTGTCTTTGTGATTCCACAAGCATATCTTTGTGTTTATACCGGAACGGGTTGAGAAGATAGGTTTATAATTTACTTCTTTGATAACTGGAAGTCCTATCAATGCCAACCCGCTGCCAACACTGAATATAGGCCACTTAGTTAAATTTATTTTTGATTTAAGTGACAATAGTTGCTATTTGTGCTTCTATGTTAGTGTTTTACACATCATTCCGCTTGTTGTCTTTGATAATGTTCATAATGATTCGGATTCTCCTTATCATTATGACGGGGAGAAATAGTGTATCAAAGACACATTCAAAAAGATCGAAAGGAAGACATGTAATTAATGAAAAATTTGTCAAAATCAAGTTATCACATCATCACATCAGCCTAACCCGACAACTTCAAGAACGAAAAGTTCAAATTGAAGAAATTATACGACAAGTTCATCGCTCGAAACATCAGTAACCCGACATCCGTTTCTCTCAGATACACTTTGCACGACATCATTTTCGGAGCAGCCAAACCGACAACATCAAGATGTCCCGACATGTTCGACCCGACCAATTCTATTTGAAGAAAGAAAGATACCTTATGACTTCACGACTTCTTAAACAATCTATTATTGAACTTCAAGTTATGAGGGATCTACAAAACTTACCAAGTGATCATTTTCGTAGGGGGAGCAAAAGAATTCAAGATAGTGATTTGTTGACAAAATTTCATCGTCTTCAAAAGTGTTGATTTGATAAATTGTAATCTCGAATACAAAGGGGGAGATTGTCAGGTCTGAAAAGATTGTATCCGAGATCACAAATATTGAAGACATGAAGGGCTAAAGTGAAAAGTTAGCAAAGTCATTAATTAGGAAAGATTTAATGTTTAAAATACGGAAAGTATTGTTTTGTAAGAAAAGGCAAGTGTATAATGCCTTATTCTACTATTTCCTTATATCGTATTTTCCTATCATATAAATAGAGGGTTAGGGCTAGCATTAGAAGACAAGCACATTAATTCATACCATTCAAGAGAGCTTAAGAGAGAAATCTATGTAACCGTGGATTTTACAAGTTAGATATATGAGATATTGAAGTTATTCAGTTTATTCATCGCGTTCTTATTGAATATTACACCGTTACCTGATTTACTGGGATCCACAGCGTTTGTTGGCGATCATGAGATTTAACCTGTGTCTTACCATTACTGGTGATTCTTCAGATCTGGTGTACAAGTCTCCTTTATTGGTGACCATGAGATTTAACTTGTGAATCGCCTATGCTGGCGATGACGGAACTTGCGTCACGTTTACTAGCGACGACGAAACTAGTTTCGCTGGAACTCGCGACGACGGAACTAGCGTCGCCAGAATTAGCATCGCTCGATCTGGCCGACGCTGAAACTGGCGACATTGGAACTTGCGACAACCGAACTTGTGAAGACAGAACTCGCGTCATAGTTATTGGCGATTGTTCATACTAACTTGTGTTTTGCCTTAACTTGTGATCATGTGACGACATAACTCACGACAGAACTCGCGTCATGTGACTATAACTTGTGATCAGTTACGGGGTGGTCTTTGGTTGGACCAATGACCCTCCGATGTTCAAAGTTAGTACTCGTTTCTTGTATCTTGAATGTTAATAATAATTGAATGATGGAAAAAGTTTAGAAAAATTAATCCTTCATGTGTACCGTATTCCACTACATGGGATGTCATGGTTGTCTGTATCTTGGTGTCGATAAACGTCTTTTCCAAAGAATTTTGGAATTAGTTAATGTTTCGCGACTTTTAGCGAATGGGGAAAGGAAAATAGATCCGTTGATAGGATACACGTGGTGGTGAGAGTAAACTTGTGATCATCTTGTCGGGAGATTTTGTCAAAGACATATAATATCTTGTTGTGCTTTTGAGTCTTGCTCATTTGATTGAGCAATTCTTGGATAAGCGTCTTTGAACTTTTGCTTGTATTCTTACCTCTATGATGAAGACTTGCGGTCGACATATTAGAAACTAAGATATTCAAGAAAGATACGTTAGTAAAAGTTTCTCGTTTATTTCGAAGGAAATCCTTAGTTGAGTCTTAGGATGGCATCAAACTGTTTATGCCAAAAATTAGACCACAGATTATTTTAGCAAAATCGTTTATGCCGAAAATTGCTTAAAAAATAATTTAAGGTGGGGGTGCGGACTTTATCAACTATATATTGAACCTTCCAAAAAACAAGAAAAATGACGAAGAAAAATAAATAAAACACACGATTTTGGTGACGCGGAAAACCCTGTCTAGGGTAAAAATAAATAAACAACGGAGGTCGTCAATTCACTAGTGACGTCAAACAGGGACGTCGTCCTTAAGAATAGAGATTACAGTTACATATCGTGGGTTAACACTTCGATTGCGGATAATTGAGCATCCTCATAGGGATATGTCATGGATAATCGTTGTTGTCATTAGTTCTGAGCTGCCATCACTAGTTCTGAGTTGCTGCACTAGTCCTGGACTGTTCTCACTAGTCCTGGACGTGCGTCATAGCTGTTGTCACTAGTCCTGGACTGCTGTCACTAGTCCTGGAAGTGTGTTATAGCTGTTGTCACTAGTCCTGGATTGTTCTCGCTAGTTGTTGTCACTAGTCCTGGACTGTTGTCGCTAGTTTTGGACGTGCGTCATTAGTTTGGGTCGTGGGACAAGACGTGCGAACAGAGCCGACCCTGACATTTTGGAGGCCTTGTGCAAGAAGATAAATGTGGCCCTAAATTTTTTAGTTGTATTATATATTCAGTTTTCTATTACTAAATTCAAACAATAAATCCTAAGTGTGGAAGTCTAAAATATTTATGAACAAGATTCAAATAAAAATAAAACTGATATTTACATCATTAAATCAATTCTCACAAATCTCCAACGATTAATCTGTAATTTTGTTGATAAAAATAAAAAGTTAATTAATAATAAAACTAAAATTATTCACATAATAAGTACATTCATATGTCTATTTGATAATAAATCGATTGATGACATTGACATCTTATTGATTTTAACTTTTTTCTGACGTTTATAATGATCCGATTCAAGTTTTCTAGTTGGAGACATTTTATTTCATATAATCTAGTCAATCAATATTGGTATATATAATAACACATATTGATAAAGAAAAAGTTTTATATGAGTTATTCTAATTAAAAGACACTAACATAAAAAAAAACAAAAAAATCTATAAAAAACAGATGTAAATAATTAAAATACAATGGTTATTAAAGAAAACTATTAAAAGGATAAAGAAATAAAAAAAACACAAATGAAGAACTTAGAAAAATAGAGGAATTGAAAGAAATTACACTATCGTAAAATTGAAGATGTTAAAAAAGAACCTACAATTCCATTTGAATTAAAAAAATTAAACATTTGAAATAAAAAGTTAAAAAATAGCAACAAAAAGTGTAGGAATAATATAGAAAATCTTTCAATATCCTACACTTTAATTTCAATTTTAAAAAAATTGAATGCATCGAATGGGATTAGAACCCTGGTATGTTCAATAACCAGCAGAAGCCTTTGCCAAACCACCTGGAATGAAGCTTATGCATTTGTGTACATTTCTAACTATATATAATAATTACGTTATTATATATAAATTGGAGGCCCCGTGCAGCGGCACCACTACCTGCATACCGCCAGGGCCGCCCCTGCGGCAAACAGGAAGTGAGTCCCGGTGTTCGGTGAATACTGAGAAAGTACGATTCGCGTAAAAATCCATGTATCCTTACACTTTTCATATCAGCTGTTTGGGTAAAAATCTCCAGAAAACATGACCGTTAACTATTATCCTCGATCAAGTAATCTACGCCCCTTAGAAATATTTAATAAAACTACATAAAGGATGGCCGAACGAAAGTTGTACCAGATACTAGATCGATGCACGATCTCAATAAAAAACGTTTAGCTTTAATGAACTAACCGTTTACTATCCTCTAATTATCATGCAAGACCGTTGGGCGGTTATGGTCAAACGCCATCAAGCACATTTAAGGAGGTCATCAATATCAAGCGGACGTTACAAACAAAAGAAGATATAAAATCCGAAGTCCAATCTTAGAAGACCCGTTCAATCATCACTGCAATCCTAACACTAAGGGGTTGTTTGTTTAGCTCTGGATGGCCCTCTGAATCGGGTAGAGGTTCATTCCTGTTTGGCAAAACAAATTGACCCTCTGAAGTGTAAAAAAAGCCTCTAAATCATGTAGACCCTACTCCCTTGAGATATCATTCAGACCACTTTTTGTTCCCAAAATACCTTCTATCTTTTGTTGAAGCGCCTCCTTTCTCACAGCCCCTCTTTCACGATTTCTCTTTTCTCCATCTTCTCTTCCACGATCTGCTCCATCTTCATCGCCGCCATCCAGTCATCGCCGCCGTCCAGTCATCACCGCCGTCCACCATCATCGCCGCCGTCCACCGTCTTCCACGATCTGCTCCATCTTCCACGACCTGCTCCATCTTCTCCCACGAAGGTATGTGTTCGATTTATGTTTGGTAAAACCCATTTCTCTTCGATTTCTTTCGATTTTTGTGATTTGTGTTTGATTTGAGTGATTTATGTTTGATTTGTGTGATTTGTGTTTGATATGTGTTCTATCATTTGTTGAAGTTGCTGTGTTTTTTGGCTACTGTTTTTTGAGATTTAGGCTAATGTTTTTTGATTTATTTGGATTTATTTGGGGCTGTTGGTTTGAACAACTTTAGGAATAACTTTATTTGGGGATGTTGGTTTAAAGAATAATGAATTCAATCATACAAAAATCAGTTTATTTGGGGCTGTTGGTTTAAAAAATCAGCTTTAATGGTTGAATTCTAGAAATGGAAAACGTATAACAAAAATCAATCTTGTATTCATGATGTTGTGTAATAAATTATTCATGTGTATTTTTGAGCTATGATTCGGGTAATCAATAATGCTATGATGAGCACGAACATTGTGTATTTTTTATTGTTCTTGCTTGGTAAATGTATTTTTGATTGTTCTGATGTTAGAATGGTAATACATCGAAGCTGCCCTTTGATATATATGTTTTCATGTAACCGAAAGCTCCCCTATATATATACATATATATGTTTCCATGTAACAGAGTGGTTTCTTTATATGAATGGGTTCCATTGTGTCTAGAGTTTGGGTTGGTTTGTGTAATATAATTGTATCTTTAAAATTTGTATTTAGGTATGGAACTAGTTGGTGAATCTTTGAACCAAAAGAGACGTAGGATTAATTGGAAACATGATGGGTTGGTCCGAACATTTCTTGATGCTTGTCTACATGAGACAATTATAAATGGGCATGAAGGGAGTAGTCTTAAGTCACAGTCATGGAAGAATGTTGGTGAAGAACTGAAAAAGAAACATACTTCATCGTCGACCAAAAACAGATGAAAAATCACTATGATTACATTAAGGTAAATATGCGGCTTGGTTAAAACTGAAAAACAAAACCGGGAATATCTACGATCCATCAACCAAGACCTTCAAACTGTCCGAGGAAGAATGGGAGATAGAGATTTCGGTCACTTTCTTTATTATTATTTATAGTTATTGTTTCTTTATAATTAATTGATTATATATTTATATCAATATATTTTCTTAAAACAGCAAAACCCTAAATACATGGAACCATTGAGGAGTGTCGGTCTGCTTTTTCCTAAACTTTGTGTCCAACTATTTGATGGGGTTGCTAGTGTTGGGCTTGAGAGTTACGGAACAACATCTACAATTCCCGATCCGTATCACTCTGATCACAACTTGAATGAAGATATACCTGTCACCCAAGAGACCGGGGGGCCAAAGTCAACTCAAGAGACCGGGGGGCAAACTCAACTCAAGAGTGTTCTTCATGCCCTCCGGTACAAAGCAAAAAACGGAAAGGTAAACAAGCTTGTACTTCAAAAAAAGCGGAAGTTGAAGAAACCATTTTGAAGGTGAGGAATGTGATGCTAGAAAAACATGAAGCACCTAAAGATGATATCGATGAGTGTTTGAATAACTTGGAGGAACTTGGATGGGGTGAAACGTTGTATGGCATGACACTATTTATTTTAGCCGAAAACCCCGACTATAGGAAAATGTGGATGCGTTTAGAACCGGCGAAGTGTGAGAGTTGGATTAAACAACTTAGGGCACACAAGTATGGGGGAAATGTGTTTTAGTTGGTGGGTTTAAACTAAACTTGTGTTGGATTTGTGCTTATTTTTGAATTAAACATGTGTTGGATTTGTGCTTATTTTTGGATTAAACGTGTGTTTACTATGTTTAATATATGTGTGTTTATTATGTTTAATATGTATGTTATTTTCAAGGTAATACATGGATTTCGATGAAGATCTTTTGCTAGTTATGATCATCTATTTGTAATGGAAATACAATCATTCATCAAGAATAGAACGGATAAGAGATAACACTTCTGCCTTAACCGGACATGCGTATACATTAGAATTGTTAGGCGGATCGAATACACAATGTGTTGAATTGATGCGCCTTTCCCGGGATGCATATATACTATTATGCAACCATTTTAAACAAAAAAGTTGGTTGCAAAATAGTAGGAATGTCATCATTGAGGAGAAGATGGCTATATTTTTGACAATTATTGGCCATAACGAACGGTTTAGAATGGTTAAACGGAGATTTCAACACTCCACAGAGACAATTCATAGAATATTCCGCGAAGTACTAAGAGAAATGATGAAGTTTGCGAAAGAAGCTATACGACCGACACATACCGAGGAAACGCATAATACACTAGAACGTCAAAAAAACCTTAGACAAATTTTTCCGGTAAGTTTTGAATTATTAGTAATTAATTTGTATTCTTTTATAATAATACTTCATTTGTATTATTTTAATAAAGGAGGCAATAGGTGCATTAGATGGAACTCTTACACATGCAATTGTACCTGTTGATCAACAAGCTCGTTATAGAGGTAGAGGAAGAGGTAAATGTTATCAAAATGTTTTAGGTATTTGTGATTGTAATATGCTTTTCACGTACGTTTAGGCTGGATGGGAGGGTATAGCACATGATGCTAGAGTGTTAAGAGAAGTTGCATTTAGTCCAACATCCGGCTTTCCATTCCTCCACAAGGTATGTATAATTTTTATCTAAATTTTAATTATTTACCTTTTTCTTATATTATTTATATAATGTGGTCATATTTAACTTTCACTTATAGATAAATATTATTTTTGTGATGCTGCTTATGCCAACACCCGTGGTTTTATCACTCCAAACCGCAACACGAGGTATTGGCTTGCTGATTTTCGACGACAATGTGCCTTGACAAAAGAAGAACGGTTCAACCATGCTCATGCGCACTTAGAAACATTATTGAGCGTGCGTACGGTGTCTTGAAGGAAAGATTTCCAATTTTAAAGCAAATGGCTCCCTATCCGTTTCGAATACAAAGAAACGTTGTAATTTCTTGTTTTGCGCTTCATAACTTTATAAGAAGATGCAATATCCACGATCAATTGTTCATGGATTACGACAATGATCCCACGTTTATTGCCGAGGGACAAGTAGAAATTGAGGGAGGCGATGAACATGACACGGATGCAAGGTCTTTTGGTACTCAAAACAATGGGTACATGACAAATTTACGTGATCAAATTGCTAATCAATTAATGTCAAATGTGTCAAATTAATAATTTTGTTCAAAAACTATGTTGATGTTTGTTATGTGTTTGTTTATGCTAGAACTTGAAAAAGTAATGTTATGTTTGTTTGAATTAATATAAAACTGTTGTTTTCAAGTTACATTTGTAAACTAATTTTATTATTCTGATCTCTGCCAAGCAGTTAAACTTCATTCAGACTGTTTCATACAGAGGGTTAAAATGGTAATTTGTTCTTATTCAGACTGTCCATTTAGAGCAGCTACCAAACAACCATTTTTCATTTTGCACTATATCATACAGAGCCTCTGTACGATCCAGACCTCTGTACCATCCAACAACTACCAAACAACCCCTAAGAGTATACAGTCGCTCTCTAGATTTTTTATTATTTTCTATATATTCATTTCATAGATTTCCTCTTTGTAAACGTACGATCATAAGCTTAAAGGCAGACGTCCCTGTTTGACGTCATTTCCCATAGTGCAACGACGGTAGTCCCTATCGTCCGTGGTTTTTTCCCTCGTTAAAAGGTTTTTCCGCGTCACCAATTCTTTTGTCTTCATTTTATTTACCCATTTGTTGCATTTGCTGCTAGGATACCACCTTTGATCGATCAGCTCCACAAACACCTTAAGTTGACTTTTTATAAATCAATTTTTGGCATTAACAGTTTGGCGCCATCCGTAGAACCCGGTCGGAGGAATTCTCCGACAAATAGCAAACGTTACTAACATTCTTCTTTTCAGAATTTTTAATGGCGTATGACAGAGCCAACCCCGGAGAGGCAACACTAAGAGCCGAATTATACGTTGCGCAAATACGCATTCAACAGCTGGAAGCGTAAAGCAATTTTCATGGGAACTACTTCCCATTGCCACCGCCGCCACCCGGTCCAAGGCCACCGTGCGCTCAATACGTCGGTTGACCGCAATTCAACAATCAGCAATCTGGGTCATGGGCGCATCCCAATAATAAGACCCAAAATCTCAACCAAAACTACACAAGAATACCTCACCAAAATAATAACGTTCAAAACCCATTCACCGATAATTCAACAGACCCGGGGGCAAGCATCAGAGCATTTTCTTCGTTCCCGTCGCCGAATCTGTCGCAAGACGTATTAAACTCCTAGAGGAACAAAACGAAAAGGTGTTATCTCTTTTATCGAAACTACCCAAGGCCGCTGTACCAGTTAACGTTGAACCACTAGCTGGATTCCAAACATCGCCGTTTTCAGACGCAATTGCCCTGGTCGAGATCCCCAAGAAGTACAACCTCCCTACGTTCACCCTGAAATATTTGGGATTAACGGACCCGAATGAACACATCAAACAGTACAAAAAATTGATGTGGACTGTGTTGATACCCCTGCCATACCAGGAAGTCTGTATGTGCAAAAGCTTCAGAGCGAGACTCACCGGAGCTGCCCTACAATGGCTGATCAATCTCAAAAGTTAATCAATTCTTTTGCAGATCTCGCCAACCAATTCTTCCAACAATTCGCCAGCAGCCGCAAGATGGAAAAACAAACGGGAGATTTATATTATATTAATCAAAAAACTGGTGAATCTATTCGCAGTTACTTTAACGGTTTTAATTCTGAAATGATAGGTATTGGAATTGCGACATCAGGATGACCATAGAAGCATACAAGAGGGGCTTGGACAGCACATCCGACCTCTACCTAGGCCTCACAAAATATCCGGCAGAGACCTTTGAAGACGTGCGGGCGCGAACGCTGGCCTATATGAGGGTTGAAGACGACGCTTCTTTCCTTCGAAAACACTCCGATGACAAGCGGATTCTTGGCGTAAAGAAACCGGAATTCAAGAATCGTTCGATATCCAAGGCGGATCCTCCCAAGAAAATGTCGAATGTCCGATTCGACGGGAGAAAAGACGCGCCATCCTCACGATACCCTCAGTATCCCAAGATCTCGTCCTACGGGTTCACAGGAACCTGAAAGACGTGCCAACAACTATACAATGGCCAAAGAAAAACGATCGTCTGGATGAAAAGAAAGACACGACAAAATGGTGTGATTTCCATGATGATCACGGTCACATGACCAATGACTATGTAGCTTTAAGAAAGGAAGTAGCGTGGGTCATATCCAAGGGGCATCTTCAAGATCTCTTGTCTAACGACAAGGCAGGTAATATTTCTAAACCCTCGTCTTCGAACGCTACTAAAACTGTAAAATATATTATAGGAGGAACGGACGTCTGTGGGCTCACGTACTCAGTTGCGAAGAGGCACGCTATCCGACGGTCGAATAATTCGAACGTCCCCAGAACACATAGATCAAAGTCAGAGCTCAATCTGGAAAGTATGCCAGTCACGTTCGACGATCACGGCCTGGGCGACTTATCTGCCGGTCATCATGACGGTCTTCTGATCCAACTAACCATTGGGAATTGTTCTACCAAGAGAGTACTTATCGACGAAGGAAGCTCGACCAATGTTATCTTCCTCAACACCATCAAAGCAATGGGAATCTACGAAAGCGAGATTATACGACGATCGACAGTCCTAGTTGGATTTAACGACGATGCAACTCACACCATTGGAGAGATCACCCTTCCCATTTACGCGAAAGGGATCAATAAGTCAACCAAGTTTAACGATATCGACTGCTCATCCGCATATAACATCATACTTGGAAGTCCTTGGATCCATGATATGAAGGTTGTCCCCTCGACGTATCACCAAGTACTCAAATTCCCGACCCCATGGGGAGTTTAAGCAATAAAAAGCGAGCAAAAAACCGCACGAGAATGCTACAAAATAGCAATGAAACCTTGCAAGGAGCGCATCTAGCAATTACAGAGCCAGGAGGATTCAATCCATGATCTCCAATTACAAGAAGTCGCCATCGATCCAAATCGTCCTGAGAGAAAAGTATACATAGGGGCGTCTCTCGACCCTGCTATCAGATTAGAGCTAATTGAATTTCTCCAATGAAATGCTGATTGCTTCGCTTGGTCGCATGAAGATATGGTTGGAATTGACACGAACATTATATCCCATCAGTTGTCTATCGATCCAACGTTCAAACCCGTGAAACAAAAACGTCGGAAATTCGCCCCAGAACGGAACAAAGTAATTAACGATGAAGTCGATAATTTGTTAAAAACAGGCAAGATTCGAGAGGTGAAATATCCCGAATGCTTGGTCAACATCATCGTCGTCAAGAAGAAAAACGGGAAGTGGTGAGTTTGCATAGATTTCACTGATCTTAATAAAGCTTGCCCAAAAGATCCATTCCCTCTTCCACATATAGACGCGATGGTTGACGCTACAGCTGGACATGAACTACTCACTTTTATGGACGCATATTCCGGATACAACTAGATCCTCATGCACCCTGAGACCAAGAGAAAACGGATTTTATGACTGACAAAGGCATTGATTGTTACAAAGTAATGCCCTTCAGTCTAAAAAATGCAGGATCCACGTACCAATGATTGCTCAACCAAATGTTTAAGCAATACCTGGGAGACACAATGGAGGTATACATCGATGATATGTTGGTCAAATCCAAACGAGCAATCGACCATGTGGCCCACATACGACAATCGTTCGATGTTCTTAGAAAGTACCAGATGAAGTTGAATCCGACTAAGTGTTCTTTCGGAGTACGTGCGGGAATATTCCTAGGATATATGATGACGCAGCGAGGAATAGAAGCCAGTCCGGATCAAATTAAAGCACTCGGCGAGATAAAATAGCCCAGAAACTTCATTTCAAGAGGTCCAACGACTTACGGGTCGAGTGGCTGCTCTTAACCGCTTCATTTCAAGATCGTCTGACAGATGTCATTTATTTTATAATGTTCTTAAGAAAAACAAAGACTTCGATTAGACGAGCGACCACAAGAAGGCATTACAAGCTTTAAAAGAATACATGGGTTCTCCACCCTTGTTATCCAAACTAAGAATAGGGAAGAATTTCAATTATACCTCGCCGTAAGTTTGAACTCGATAAGCGTTGTCCTCGTCCATGAGGAAAACAAGCAATAACTTCCGATATATTGTATTAGCAAATCTCTTCTCGATGGAGAAGCTGCTCTTAGCGCTAGTCACGGCGGCCAAAAAACTTCGACATTATTTCGAATCGCATATTATTAACGTTGTTACTATCTTTCCGCTAAAGTTTGTGCTGAGAAAGCCGGAACTAACGGGAAGGTGCGCAAAAGGCAGCATTTATCTCAGTAACTACGATATAAGGTACAAGCCCCGGACTGTGATCAAATCACAAGCCTTAGCCGACTTCATCGCAGACTTCAGCCCCGAGTTGGAAGAACTAGCAGTCGATGAGACGTTTACTGTGGTGACCCCAAAATGATCAGTCATGGACATTGTATGTCGATGGATCCTCTAATATTCGAGGATCGGGGCTGGGCATCGTCTTGAAATCACCACAGGGGGGCATGACGATTTATTCCGTATCCGGTGACTTCAAAGCCACTACTAACAAAACGGAATATGAAGCATTGATCATAGGATTGGACTTGGCATATAATTTGGGAGCTAGGAATCGGCAAGTCAAAAGCGACTCCTTAATCATCGTCAATCAGATGAATGGCGAATTTGCAACGAAAGATTCAAAAATGACGGCACACTGGCAGAGTGCTAAGGCTCGGGAAAAAAGATTTAAATCTATCGATATAAGTCAAATTCCTCAAGATCTAAACGCACAAGCAGATGCACTTGCGAACATATGATCTTCCCTATCAAACTCACCTTTTGACGCCATACATATGATCCATCGAATGAGCCCTTCGACAGAAGATGTGAAGCATGATCAAGTAACAGTTCTGGACAAGTCGAACGATTGGACAAACGAAATCCGAGAATACTTAGCAAACGATCTACTCCCGGAGGACAAAGTGGAAGCCCACGGATTTGATTTAAAGCCTCTCGATACATATTGACCGCAGGGAAATTGTATCGGAGATCATCCACCGGACTAAACCTATAATGTCTTCCGCCGATTGAAGCTCAAAAGGTCCTCCAAGAAATGCATGATGGCGATTGCGGAATTCATTCGGGAGTACGAAGCGTAGCGAACCGAATCTCTCGACAAAGCTATTATTGGTCGACTTTACGACAGGACGCAATGATGTACGTGCAAAGATGTAACGCCTGTCAGCGACATGCAGGTATGACTCACCAGCCTTTTGAACCTTTACACTCTTCGCTAGTACCATGGCCCTTCATGCGCTGGGGCATGGATATCGTCGCTAAACTTCCGTCGGCGCCAGAACAGAAGGTATACTTATTGGTTCTTACCGACTACATTTCAAAATGGATAGAAGCCGCCACTTTCTCCCAGGTACGAGATAAAGAGGTGATATCTTTTATTCGGACTAAAATTATATGCAGATTCGGTATACCATCCGAAATAGTATGCGACAACGGGTGACAATTCATTAGCGAAAAGACGAAGCAATTCTGCGAAAATTGAAACATCAAGCTTAGGACGTCCACACCTCGCTATCCTCAATCCAACGGACTAGCAGAGTCAAGCAACAAAACGATTATTAACTTGCTAAAGAAAAAACTAAGAGTAGCAAAAGGGCAATGGGTCGAGCAATTCCCTTCTGTTTTATGGGCTAATCGTACGACTCCCCGCATCTCAACAAGACAAACACCGTTCTCATTAGTGTATGGGTGTGAAGCTGTTCTGCCAGTTGCAGCGAATCTGCCAACCGCTCGACACTCTACTGTCGAGCATAATCTTGAAAAACCTCAGCTACGATGTTGATGCGCTCAAAGAACTAAGGGATTCTGCTTACATTCAAATAGCGTCGCAATGACAATCAGTCAAGCGTCATTTCAACAAGAAAGTCAAGATAAAAATCTTCCAAGTAGGGGACTATGTACTGCGATGTGTCTTCCAAAACACCCAAGAGAGGAACGCAGGTAAGTTATCCGCTAAGTGGGAAGGACCCTATCGAATAGTTACAGCCGTTGGAAAAGACGCTTATCGATTACAAACCCTGGACGACCGAGATATCCCACGAAGTTGGAATGCAGTACATTTGAAAAAAAAATATTTCTTTTAGATTATTTTTCTCCTAAAATGTTACTAACTTCGTTGGAGGGTCGTTGGTTTAACCAACGGTCGTCCTTAGCATTTCTTCTTTAATCGCAGGGATGCACGATCTCCATTAAAATGGGTAAACCTTACGATAACGTAAGATCTGCTTTACGCGAATTAAAGACTTAATCATCCGGAACTTCAAACGGCTGGAACGTACGCTAAATTCCAGAGCTACGGATTTGAGGCTCGATCGCCAGAGAGATGCACTCTCTTCTGATTTTAAGTCGAAAGTAAATTGCGACTAAGTTCACTCTTCTAGATTATTTTTCTGAATTTTACTGACTTGAGCGTCGGAGGGTCGTTGGTCGAACCAACGACCACCCTAACGCTTTCTCTTTGACACAGGGGCCTACGATTTTCGCAGGAACGCGTGACTTATAATTAATTCCCATCATACACCCGGTTCTTAGTACGGTAAGACTAACGAGTAGTTGAATTATAAAACATTCCACAAAACAATTAAAAACCCAAAAATTCCTTTGATTAAAAAATGGGTGTTACAAAAAATACAGGAATGAACATGACAGGTCATCTTGTGGAAAACCCTAAACTAAAAGAAGAAAAGCTAAGATGCAGGGGGTCGAGCTTCGCCAATCGATCGTTAAGATCGTCAATCTTCGCTTGGGCTTCGCTCAATTGAGACCTCAGAACCCTGACTTCGTTGGTCTTCTCAATGAGAGCCGCCTCCAATTCGACCTATAAAGCCCCTATTTTTCCCGAGGCTTCCTCCAAATGGCTTCTCAGGTCAGAACTGACGCCTTGCTCTCGTTCGAAACTACTTCGAACTTCGTCAAAACGAAGATAGAGCTTTTCGGCTTTAACCGACGCTTCTTCCTCCATCGCTTGCAAAGCATCATCTCGATCACGGACCCTTTTCTACAGGTTGGAAGCCATGGTGACGACCTGGCCAAGGGACGCCTGAAGGGCAAATGACGTCAAAATCGCAAGAACGCACGATCGCTAAAAGGCACGACGCATGACGCATGATAGATATACATAAAATCACCTGGAATGAGGGTTCGGGGAATTCAGAGTCGTCCCCAAAAACAGATGGAGTCCCGGCCATAGGCTTCTTCCCTCTATCCTACGATAAGAAGGAAGGGCCAGTTACGTGCGACGGCCTAACCACC
This sequence comes from Silybum marianum, assembly GCA_036898165.1. Taxonomy (NCBI): domain Eukaryota; kingdom Viridiplantae; phylum Streptophyta; class Magnoliopsida; order Asterales; family Asteraceae; genus Silybum; species Silybum marianum. The sequence goes on from CM072530.1 coordinate 34,178,922, forward strand.
GTCGACGTCTTTGCTTTCTTGAAACTTGAAGTTTCAAAAGACGGTTCCCTCGGGACTGCCCTAGAGGAACCTTTTCGTTCTGAACCCCTTCGAGCGGGTAAGATCCTTCGACCATGGGGAAAATCCCTTGATTTTCCTGAAATAGTGAAAGAGAGGGTTATGAGAATGATAACTTGTACTACCATAACTGGAGTAAAAAAGAGGTTACCTATCTCTCTTTCCTCAATCTCCTCCGTATCAGGCGACGGGTGAGATACTCCAATGAAGGTAACACCCTCATCCTTCGCATCCACAATATCTTCTCCATGTGATCTACGCCCTCATCCTCCTCGTCCGCAGGGACGTAAACATGGAACGTCCGGTTAGGGAGTTGCCGGAAGAGCGCAAGTTTGGCCGCCGAGTCAGGTAAGGGAGAGAGTTCGCATGTTACCTCTAAAAACAAAAGGAAAGCAACCTAATCAGATGAAAGCTTTGTCCTATGAAATATAAAAAGAGTTATCGTTTACAGTGCGTACGCCAACCGTAGATGATCCAATTCTCGTCCTTGACAGGAAACGCCAGGCTACAGAATATGTAACGGCTCTTCCAGCCGCGATCGTTCACTGTAGTTCCATGAATCAGCACCTGATCTCGTCGATCCTTGGTGTAAAGGCTGAATCGATGATGAGTGTCAGCTTTAATTGCATAAGCCAGCAGCAACTTATGGACCGTGAAGGGAGAATACCAGTCGACCGTTAATCGATCTATCGTCAGAACAATCCTCCAAAATTGAGGCATTAGCTGCTCTGAGGATATTCCGAATCGACTGAGAAAATCCCTTACCATGGAGGGAAATCGCCATTTAAGACCAATCTTAAATGGATAATCGTAAAGAACGAAGGATTCCACAGGACATTTTTCTGTCGTAAGATCACTAGCCAGGGAAGCTCCTCTGTTCTGACCTCTGCACAGTCGGGTTGCTCACGCAGCGGATCTCTCTTTTTTTAGATATCTATAGATAAAGAGGACTCCCTAACTGAACATAGTCAGGAAGCCAGGGCAACTCCTTAAAGGCAAGAAGGTCTTCGGCCGAGAAAGTCGTGCTCAAAAGGTTTGACATTTTTAGAAAAGTAGAGAAATTTGCTTTTTCTTGTGAAAAGTTGCAGGTTTTACCGAAGGAAGAATGGGAATGAGAAAAGGAAATAGATCGTTGCCTTTTATACCCACAAATTCGGCCCAAATCGACGCCTCGCCTCCCTATAACGACACTTGTCCCACGCCTTTCGGCTTACCTCCATCGGATGACCGACACCTGTCCTTGACAGCTAGTCACGCGTGCCTGTGCGTGTGCATGACCTCATCGTGGCTTATCGTTTTCCAACGGATTGATCACAACACGTCATCATGACTCAACAAGGCTCATCATTTTCTAATTAAATCAAAACAATTCAGTTTCCTTACGACAGGACTCGCAGGATCAGTGACACGTATCCTATAAATTCAAAATCAAAAACTAACGTTTAAAAATTTGAATTTGGGGGCAAACCGTTTGGGTAAAAATCTCCAGAACATATGACCGTTGACTATTATCCTCGATCAAGTAATCTACGCGCCTTAGAAATATTTAATAAAACTACATAACGGATGGTCGAACGAAAGTTGTACCAAGTGAACCTGATGTACGACGAACAGACGATGGACACTAGATCGACGATCAGGCAATTCAGCTCTATCAATATATGAATGTGTAGATCCCAGTATATGCAAGCACAATGATTATGTCGAATAAAACGATAAGAACACGGATATTAAAGAAGCTTCGTAGTCAGATATCTCACTTATATTGAATATCGGTTACAATAATATTATCTAATAAGCTCTCTCTAATGATATGAATTAATGTGTTCTATTTAATTGCTAGCCCTAACCCTCTATTTATATGTATAGGAAATACGGTATAAGGAAACTAGGAGATTAAGGCATTATACAGTTGCCTTATTTACAAAATAGAATGTTTCCTTATATTTAAATATTAAACATTTCCTAATTAATGACTTTGATGAATTTACACTTTGACCCTTCATGTCTTCAATATTTGTGATCTCCGATACAATGTTTTGAGACCTAACAATCTCCCCCTTTGTATTCGAGATTACACTTCAGTAAATCAGCACTTTTGAAGACGATGAAATTTTGTCAACAAATCACTATCTTGAATTCTTTTGCTCCCCCTACGAATATGATCACTTGATAAGTTCCGTAGCTCCCCATTAACATTAATATGAAAAGAAAATCGAAGGAGCCGCGATGTCGTAGGGTATAAAACTAGTCGGGTCAAAAAGCATGTCGGGTTAGGTGATGTCGATAAAAATGATCTCGGGCCAAGTAGATTCGACAAGAATTGATGTCGGGCCAAGATGCGTCGATGAAAATTTATGCCGGGTCTTAAGTACTCGATAAGTCTTCAACACAAAATGATCTCGGGTATGTCGGGTCTTAAGCACTCAATAAGTCTTCAACTTTATCTTCAGCAGTCGACAAAATCATTTTACTTCAAAAATCAAGTAAGGAAACTCAACAAAATCAGTATTCAACAAACCAGCATTTGTCATCTTCCTTTTCTCATGTCGTGTCTTTGATATACAATCACTCCCCTCGGAATGAAAAGGAGAATCCAAATCATTATGAATAACCAAAGACAAAAAAAAGTTAACTAATGAAGCGTGTAAAACTAACATACGGAAGCACGTGAAACAACTGTTATCACTTAATCAAAATAAATTTTAATTAAGTGGCCTATATTCAGTGTTGGCAGCGGATTGGCACTGATAGGACTTCCAGTTATCACAGAAGTAAATTATAAAACTAACTTCTCAAACGTTGGCATAGACATGAAGTTATGCTTGGTGAATCACAAAGACTCGTGCAATGTGTAGAAAGAATTTATGCATTAAATGCTAATTTTAAGGCTCAAAATGTGAAAGTACATTTCACAGACTCAATGTGCATTGAATGTGAAGTTCGGAGACCGGAGGTGTGTCTTCCTTTTTCAATATCTTAATCTTCCGAGTGAAGAAAAGATAGCAGATATGCTCATTCTCTGTGATATATGAAACAAATATCTTTTGTGAGATACTTGAGTAGTTGGGTGGGGTGACACAAGTTATCGACATTGGGTCCATGTCTATTTCAGTATTCATCTACAAAGAATTTGGGAAAGTATAGATTATGTGGCTACCCGGATAACTGTTTAGGTTTGGTGAAGACCAAATATTTTCTTTAAAGTCTTGTCACACCCTCACATTTTTCTTTTATCTCACAAACACTCAATATATCTTTTCAAAATTTCTAACCTAGGGATTTGTTTCATGGGTAGGTCCTTCCGGCTCTGGATTGACCATTGAAACTTCTAATTCCTAACACACAAAGAGTTTAAAACATTGAAGTCCGAGTTCTGAACTGTTGTATTCAGAAGTCATAATGCAATCTAAACGGGTTCTGAACTGAGATATTCAGAAGCCAAAAATTAAGAACAGGTTCATAGCTGAGATACTATGAAGCTAAACAATTAAATTTTTTTTATTAATAAAAATGTGGTACTTCCCCTCAAATTGTAGCATAACCTTTGGAAAGATTGTCATGTGATGTGAATATTCGGAATTTAGCACACACATGACGTACCTACAAAACAGGTTAAAAAGATTTTGGTACCCAAGCTTTGTTGGGTCCTCGGAGGTTAGCTTTTGATGCAATAAATGGGGAAGTGGGGATACTGTATGTACCATACCATTTAGGATCAAACCTTTGATTGACATAATGAGAGTTGTAAGAACAATGCATGTGAGGAAAGAAACCATAATCATAAGAGAAAGAATTTATTTGCACAAAGTCATTCACACCGCAATTCGAGCAACAAATTTTATTCCGAGAAAAATGAATTAAATGTTTAACAGAACGAATAGTGCAAGGAAATTGAAATTTTCGATTGGTTCTTTTAACATTAGGAAATTTTGAATAATAAGAGTTGTCGTTTTTGCGGGATGATGACTTCGGAGCACTTTTGCCTTTTTCGACCCAAATTTGCTTTGATTTTAAAGTTCGAAGCTTATTTGAACCATGGTTAGCATTTTTCACATAATGAGAATTGATTGGTTTGGAAAAGTGAGTTTGATCCTTTTGGTTAGGATGAGTGTAATGCATTTGACTTGTGGAACACTCATTCGGATCCGTTGGAGGTAAAACTGATTCGATTGGCTTTTTGCCTTTGTCCAAAAACTCCGTATGATTTGGAAGTGTAGGATTGAAGTCAAAATCGACATTTATGTCATCTAACTATTCCGTGGATTTAAGGTTCGGTGAGGAATCAGTGTACTCGTCAAAACGAGGCATTTTCTCAAGAGAGTCCAATTCATCAGTTAAATCATTTAAACATTCGTCTAATTTAATTGAAGAAACATTAGAATGGGCATCTAATTCATCATTGATTTGGTCGGGAGAAAGGAAACATTGTTGTTTTGGAGGAATATAATTTGGATCTCTTTTAAACAACTCTTCACAATCATCCAAATACGAGCTAACGAAGGCTTTACATGAAGATAAATTTGAAATTGTATCGTTTTCGCGATTTTTGTTGATTTGTAAAGTTTCGTTTTCAAGTTTTTGTATTTTTGCAAGTAATGATTCTTTTTCCTTGTCCGCCAAAGAACGTTCCGATTCCAACAATTTTTCAAGTTGAAGAATTTTCTTTTCTAAAAATAGAGTGGGAATGTAGGGTTTACATTCAGGACTTTTATTTTGAAGTTCTTTGGCAGAATAAGACGGAAAATAATCGTTTGGAAGAGTTTCCTTTGAAGATTCCTCTTCTACTATTTGTGGATAGCAGAAAGGAATTTGATGAAATTTTTTGTTTTTTCTATTCAAATCTTCCCTTTCTTCGACATCAGGATCCCACTTCATAAATTGAATTTGGTAATCCGGACTAAGGTTCAGATATTCAAATTTATAGATAGTCGGTGTATTGTAGATGGCCTTTTCTAAAAGTCTCGGATTATCAGATCCTAATCCAACTTTTGAACTTAAATATTTTGGAGCATTTAGATGAATTGTGTGTTCAGTTTGACCAAGCTTGTAAAGTTTTAATTCCAAATTTTCTAGTTTTTCTAATAGATCTTGTCTTTGAAAACTGACAAAGTCAAACTGTGATGAAAATTTGGCAGTCTCATTCCTAGATGATTGAAGTTGAAGTGTGAGATCAGATATTTGTTGTCTAAAAAGATCATTTTCTTCTTTTAAAACCATTTTCTCCGTTTCGAGATTGTGCGCTATACTTTGAGAATTGACAAGGTCAGTTTGCATAAGAAGCCATTGATTATGATTATTTTCTAAGCGTGCTTCTAAGTTGGAAACCAAGAGTTTCTCGGTTTTCAATTTAGATTGAAGTTCTTGCAATTTTATCATCATGTCATTCATTTGAATCATAAAGTGATCATAGTCCGAAAGACTTACCGCGAGGGGTTTTGTGTCTGAACCAATAGCTTCGCGAGTGGTCATTGTACTTGGCTTGATGATCTCGATCAGTGAGTTTTTGAAATTTTCTGAGTTATTTTTGTAAAACAGAAAGTTTTCTCGATACAAAAGGGATCGACAAAAACTTTTATAGGGTGAAGCTTAGTTGACAAGAGTTTTTGTCGGGTGTTTAAGGCTCGATAAAATTTATTGTCGGGTATAGGGGACTCGATAAACCTTCTAAGGAAAAATTGATTCGATAAAAAAGAGGTTATCGATTACAAAGGACTCGATAACCAAGAGTTTCTCGATTGATTAAGATTTGACAAAAAATTCTTTGATTCGATAAAAACTGAATCGATCAAAAATTTATATCGATTCCAGATGACCCGATAAAATATATTTTGTCGATTAGGAAGGGCTCGATAAAAATTCAAAGATACTTAATCCGAATTTTCTTTAACCAATAAACCAGAAAACAAGAACAAAGGGTTCCTGACTAAAAAGAACAAGTCTTTTTATGGACAAGAATATCTAAGTTCTCGAGTTTCTTATTTGTTCAGTCAAGAAAAAAAAATCAAAAATTACTAGAGTTTATGATTTTTACTAGAGAATTCTTTAGTAAGAAAAGCTGCAATAGTCACTAGTTCCTGAGTTTTCTTATGTAAAGAGTTTCAAAAGTAATCAAAATAAACTAAAATAACTTTAATTAAAACAGATTAAATAGTTTGAATAGAAATCAAGGATAGCTTAAGTTAAATCGACAAAAAATTTTAAACTAATGAAGAATGAATCGATAAAAACCGATCTTAAAAAATTATGAATTTTTATCGGGTAAAGCGTAATTGAGAAACAGTCAAACGAATGAAGTAAGAATCGAGAAAAGACAGGTCTTAAAAATTATGAGTTTTTATCGGGTAAAGGTAAGACAATATGAATCGATACAAACTCAAAAACGCAGAAATCGAGAAATTACCTTCTGTTTTGTGGATGACTTCAGAAAAACGCAAAAACTCAGATCGTCTGCTCTAATACCACTTGTAGATCCCAGTATATGCAAGCACAATGATTATGTCGAATAAAACGATAAGAACACGGATATTAAAGAAGCTTCGTAGTCAGATATCTCACTTATATTGAATATCGGTTACAATAATATTATCTAATAAGCTCTCTCTAATAATATGAATTAATGTGTTCTATTTAATTGCTAGCCCTAACCCTCTATTTATATGTATAGGAAATACGGTATAAGGAAACTACGAGATTAAGGCATTACACACTTGCCTTATTTACAAAATAGAATGTTTCCTTATATTTAAACATTAAACATTTCGTAATTAATGACTTTGATGAATTTACACTTTGACCCTTCATGTCTTCAATATTTGTGATCTCCGATACAATGTTTTGAGACCTAACAATCTCCCCCTTTGTATTCGAGATTACACTTCAGTAAATCAGCACTTTTGAAGACGATGAAATTTTGTCAACAAATCACTATCTTGAATTCTTTTGCTCCCCCTACGAATATGATCACTTGATAAGTTCCGTAGCTCCCCATTAACATTAATATGAAAAGAAAATCGAAGGAGCCGCGATGTCGTAGGGTATAAAACTTGTCGGGTCAAAAAGCATGTCGGGTTAGGTGATGTCGATAAAAATGATCTCGGGCCAAGTAGATTCGACAAGAATTGATGTCGGGCCAAGATGCGTCGATGAAAATTTATGCCGGGTCTTAAGTACTCGATAAGTCTTCAACACAAAATGATCTCGGGTATGTCGGGTCTTAAGCACTCAATAAGTCTTCAACTTTATCTTCAGCAGTCGACAAAATCATTTTACTTCAAAAATCAAGTAAGGAAACTCAACAAAATCAGTATTCAACAAACCAGCATTTGTCATCTTCCTTTTCTCATGTCGTGTCTTTGATATACAATCACTCCCCCTCAGAATGAAAAGGAGAATCCAAATCATTATGAATAACCAAAGACAAAAAAAAGTTAACTAATGAAGCGTGTAAAACTAACATACGGAAGCACGTGAAACAACTGTTATCACTTAATCAAAATAAATTTTAATTAAGTGGCCTATATTCAGTGTTGGCAGCGGATTGGCACTGATAGGACTTCCAGTTATCACAGAAGTAAATTATAAAACTAACTTCTCAAACTGTTCCGGCATAGACATGAAGTTATGCTTGGTGAATCACAAAGACTCGTGCAATGTGTAGAAAGAATTTATGCATTAAATGCTAATTTTAAGGCTCAAAATGTGAAAGTACATTTCACAGACTCAATGTGCATTGAATGTGAAGTTCGGAGACCGGAGGTGTGTCTTCCTTTTTCAATATCTTAATCTTCCGAGTGAAGAAAAGATAGCAGATATGCTCATTCTCTGTGATATATGAAACAAATATCTTTTGTGAGATACTTGAGTAGTTGGGTGGGGTGACACAAGTTATCGACATTGGGTCCATGTCTATTTCAGTATTCATCTACAAAGAATTTGGGAAAGTATAGATTATGTGGCTACCCGGATAACTGTTTAGGTTTGGTGAAGACCAAATATTTTCTTTAAAGTCTTGTCACACCCTCACATTTTTCTTTTATCTCACAAACACTCAATATATCTTTTCAAAATTTCTAACCTAGGGATTTGTTTCATGGGTAGGTCCTTCCGGCTCTGGATTGACCATTGAAACTTCTAATTCCTAACACACAAAGAGTTTAAAACATTGAAGTCCGAGTTCTGAACTGTTGTATTCAGAAGTCATAATGCAATCTAAACGGGTTCTGAACTGAGATATTCAGAAGCCAAAAATTAAGAACAGGTTCATAGCTGAGATACTATGAAGCTAAACAATTAAATTTTTTTTATTAATAAAAATGTGGTACTTCCCCTCAAATTGTAGCATAACCTTTGGAAAGATTGTCATGTGATGTGAATATTCGGAATTTAGCACACACATGACGTACCTACAAAACAGGTTAAAAAGATTTTGGTACCCAAGCTTTGTTGGGTCCTCGGAGGTTAGCTTTTGATGCAATAAATGGGGAAGTGGGGATACTGTATGTACCATACCATTTAGGATCAAACCTTTGATTGACATAATGAGAGTTGTAAGAACAATGCATGTGAGGAAAGAAACCATAATCATAAGAGAAAGAATTTATTTGCACAAAGTCATTCACACCGCAATTCGAGCAACAAATTTTATTCCGAGAAAAATGAATTAAATGTTTAACAGAACGAATAGTGCAAGGAAATTGAAATTTTCGATTGGTTCTTTTAACATTAGGAAATTTTGAATAATAAGAGTTGTCGTTTTTGCGGGATGATGACTTCGGAGCACTTTTGCCTTTTTCGACCCAAATTTGCTTTGATTTTAAAGTTCGAAACGCTGAACCATGGTTAGCATTTTTCACATAATGAGAATTGATTGGTTTGGAAAAGTGAGTTTGATCCTTTTGGTTAGGATGAGTGTAATGCATTTGACTTGTGGAACACTCATTCGGATCCGTTGGAGGTAAAACTGATTCGATTGGCTTTTTGCCTTTGTCCAAAAACTCCGTATGATTTGGAAGTGTAGGATTGAAGTCAAAATCGACATTTATGTCATCTAACTATTCCGTGGATTTAAGGTTCGGTGAGGAATCAGTGTACTCGTCAAAACGAGGCATTTTCTCAAGAGAGTCCAATTCATCAGTTAAATCATTTAAACATTCGTCTAATTTAATTGAAGAAACATTAGAATGGGCATCTAATTCATCATTGATTTGGTCGGGAGAAAGGAAACATTGTTGTTTTGGAGGAATATAATTTGGATCTCTTTTAAACAACTCTTCACAATCATCCAAATACGAGCTAACGAAGGCTTTACATGAAGATAAATTTGAAATTGTATCGTTTTCGCGATTTTTGTTGATTTGTAAAGTTTCGTTTTCAAGTTTTTGTATTTTTGCAAGTAATGATTCTTTTTCCTTGTCCGCCAAAGAACGTTCCGATTCCAACAATTTTTCAAGTTGAAGAATTTTCTTTTCTAAAAATAGAGTGGGAATGTAGGGTTTACATTCAGGACTTTTATTTTGAAGTTCTTTGGCAGAATAAGACGGAAAATAATCGTTTGGAAGAGTTTCCTTTGAAGATTCCTCTTCTACTATTTGTGGATAGCAGAAAGGAATTTGATGAAATTTTTGTTTTTTCTATTCAAATCTTCCCTTTCTTCGACATCAGGATCCCACTTCATAAATTGAATTTGGTAATCCGGACTAAGGTTCAGATATTCAAATTTATAGATAGTCGGTGTATTGTAGATGGCCTTTTCTAAAAGTCTCGGATTATCAGATCCTAATCCAACTTTTGAACTTAAATATTTTGGAGCATTTAGATGAATTGTGTGTTCAGTTTGACCAAGCTTGTAAAGTTTTAATTCCAAATTTTCTAGTTTTTCTAATAGATCTTGTCTTTGAAAACTGACAAAGTCAAACTGTGATGAAAATTTGGCAGTCTCATTCCTAGATGATTGAAGTTGAAGTGTGAGATCAGATATTTGTTGTCTAAAAAGATCATTTTCTTCTTTTAAAACCATTTTCTCCGTTTCGAGATTGTGCGCTATACTTTGAGAATTGACAAGGTCAGTTTGCATAAGAAGCCATTGATTATGATTATTTTCTAAGCGTGCTTCTAAGTTGGAAACCAAGAGTTTCTCGGTTTTCAATTTAGATTGAAGTTCTTGCAATTTTATCATCATGTCATTCATTTGAATCATAAAGTGATCATAGTCCGAAAGACTTACCGCGAGGGGTTTTGTGTCTGAACCAATAGCTTCGCGAGTGGTCATTGTACTTGGCTTGATGATCTCGATCAGTGAGTTTTTGAAATTTTCTGAGTTATTTTTGTAAAACATAAAGTTTTCTCGATACAAAAGGGATCGACAAAAACTTTTATAGGGTGAAGCTTAGTTGACAAGAGTTTTTGTCGGGTGTTTAAGGCTCGATAAAATTTATTGTCGGGTATAGGGGACTCGATAAACCTTCTAAGGAAAAATTGATTCGATAAAAAAGAGGTTATCGATTACAAAGGACTCGATAACCAAGAGTTTCTCGATTGATTAAGATTTGACAAAAAATTCTTTGATTCGATAAAAACTGAATCGATCAAAAATTTATATCGATTCCAGATGACCCGATAAAATATATTTTGTCGATTAGGAAGGGCTCGATAAAAATTCAAAGATACTTAATCCGAATTTTCTTTAACCAATAAACCAGAAAACAAGAACAAAGGGTTCCTGACTAAAAAGAACAAGTCTTTTTATGGACAAGAATATCTAAGTTCTCGAGTTTCTTATTTGTTCGACCAAGAAAAAAAATCAAAAATTACTAGAGTTTATGATTTTTACTAGAGAATTCTTTAGTAAGAAAAGCTGCAATAGTCACTAGTTCCTGAGTTTTCTTATGTAAAGAGTTTCAAAAGTAATCAAAATAAACTAAAATAACTTTAATTAAAACAGATTAAATAGTTTGAATAGAAATCAAGGATAGCTTAAGTTAAATCGACAAAAAATTTTAAACTAATGAAGAATGAATCGATAAAAACCGATCTTAAAAAATTATGAATTTTTATCGGGTAAAGCGTAATTGAGAAACAGTCAAACGAATGAAGTAAGAATCGAGAAAAGACAGGTCTTAAAAATTATGAGTTTTTATCGGGTAAAGGTAAGACAATATGAATCGATACAAACTCAAAAACGCAGAAATCGAGAAATTACCTTCTGTTTTGTGGATGACTTCAGAAAAACGCAAAAACTCAGATCGTCTGCTCTAATACCACTTGTAGATCCCAGTATATGCAAGCACAATGATTATGTCGAATAAAACGATAAGAACACGGATATTAAAGAAGCTTCGTAGTCAGATATCTCACTTATATTGAATATCGGTTACAATAATATTATCTAATAAGCTCTCTCTAATAATATGAATTAATGTGTTCTATTTAATTGCTAGCCCTAACCCTCTATTTATATGTATAGGAAATACGGTATAAGGAAACTACGAGATTAAGGCATTACACACTTGCCTTATTTACAAAATAGAATGTTTCCTTATATTTAAACATTAAACATTTCGTAATTAATGACTTTGATGACTTTGCACTTTGACCCTTCATGTCTTCAATATTTGTGATCTCGGATACAATCTTTTCAGACATAACAGAATGAGATAGTTGACCCTAAAAGGTAAAATAGTAAGGCATTATATACCTACCAATTTTACATTAAAAAGCCTATTACTTTGATACAACTCACGCTAAGCCCAACATTCTCCCCCATTGTGTCAAAGTGGCTTACTTCTGTAGATCAAACATTCCTTCGAATCATCACAGAGTTTTACGGTAGTTCAGACGCTTGTCTAATTATCTCCATAGCTTCAAAAATCTTATTTCTTTCCAGTATTCCAAGCTTAATTGATCCTTTTCGATATGCATTGATCTCAGAAGATAGACGCACCCAGATAAGCTTTAAAGTACCATCAGAATAAGCAGCATACTTATTGAAACGATAAAATTATTTAGCACCATAAATATTGATGTAGATAATCCCATGAGTCGTTTTGGGGATAATGGTGAGAACAAAGAATTTATCAATTCCGGGTAGATCCTGATTCGGTTTGAGCACATATATCTTTCTTTTATGACTCTCGATACCTCTTAGAAAATCATGAAGATAGCTAAATTTGATCTCCTTTTGAACAAATCTGACAATGGCTCTTAAACCACGTTGTTCATCTCTTGATCTGTGTGTTTAATCTTTTAGTTCTATGTACATGAAATCCATGTCTTCAATTTCCAGGTTGGCAAAACCAGCTTCAGAGAATGTCCAATCCTTTGCATCATCACGCATGACATTGAAGACCGGATACTTGACTTTGCTGAGTTGATGGTAATCAATAAGCTTGACCACAACTACCCTTTGCTTGGTATTCACTTTTTGCCTTGGCTTTGATACTCTCTACAACATGTACACGTACTTTATGAGTTCACGTGATCACATTTTTGTGACACGATGAAGTTAAGCCATGTTTTCTTCACCGTTAGTATCAACATAGATCTTCTGCTTTTTTTCTTTAAGGAAAGACACACTGATCATAGCTTTCTCCCATCTTGGATTGTGAGCTTCGATCATTTTCTCCCATCTGACTTGATGAGGAAGCAATTTCTATGTAGTGGATGATCCTGGATGAGTAGGTGATGGTGGAATAACTCTATTCATCTGACTGATGTTCTTGTAGTCTTCTTCTTCACGAACTAGAGCATACGGATCTTTGAACTAGTTTCTCACACCATCATTGAGGCTTTGAACATTTACTTGAATTGGCTCATCTTCATCTGAATCAGCATCAGCAGCTCCTGTATCTCTTTCCATTGTAACCTCAAGCTTTTCAACCATGGGTTTAGTTTGTCGCTCTGTATGCGGTGTGTTAGGTGCCGAAGATGTACCACCGATTGGTTGATCGAGCACTATAGTAGTGGTTTCGGTAGTTGCGGTATTTATTTCCTCGATGCGTTGGCATTTCTCCCCCTCATGGTGATTAGGGTCATTCTCATCGTCATGCTCATCGCACGGGCGCTTGGACGAGGAAGAAGCTTGAGATATGCAGCTTTGTCAGAATTCAGCTTTCAAATCAGTGATGGCGTTCAAAATCAGAAGTAGAGATCTGGGTCTTCATCTCGTTCAACTCAAATTGGATTTACGCTTTGAAACAATCAAACTCATGATGAGTGACAGTCGAGATTTCTAAGTTCATGCAGAGGAGGCCAACTAACTCATCTTCAAGTTGACCAGTTGCGGTATCTTGGCCAAGCAGTTGTGCATATAGCATGGATTTCAGCTCATCTGTCTTGTACTGGACGGAAGAGGTGTTGGTGGAGATGGTGGAGGAGGTGGTGTAGAGGCCGAGAAATGTTCTTGCAACGATTTTCTTTTGAGAAGACGTCGGATTTTGTCGAGATGGTTATCGAGAGTAGACTATGCGCCTCGTAAAGCGGTGTTGACAAATTGTTGTTGGGGAATGGTAACACCTGTGTTACGTAGAACACTAGTTGACATCAAGATTGAATCAACTGACCTACTGTCAGCGTTGGCATAATGGTAGCGCTGGTAGGATTTCCTTCCAATCATCGTGAAATGTCTATAGTTTACATCAATAGGGAAGTTCTAGTCGTGCCACGAAGACTAGTGCCAGACGTGTCGACCTGTGTCCTAATTGGTGGAGGCTCTAGACTCGATGTGTCTTAGATATTAGTTCTTGAAGATAGTAGAAAGCAATAAACACTGCTCTGATACCACTTGTTGGTCCCAAGGGAGTCCATAAGAGTGTAAGTATCACACAGTTTTTAGAAGGGTTGGGGATGAATACAAACACAAACTTTTAAGTTTTAAATGAGTTTATTAAAAATAAAAAAATTTACAGATTATTTGCGGAATTAAGAACAAGTATAAAATACCTATTCTAAAACAATCAAGAAACACTAAGTTATGATGCACAAGATTAAGGAGAGAAAGAAGCAGAGGTTCAAGAGGTGATTATATGCATGATGATGAAGAAGATGATCTTCATTCATTTATACCCAATGCATTAAATGCAAGTCATAAGGTACAGGCCATGTGTCAGGCTTCCATTGGAGACTTGTCCTTCGTTCATAAAGAAACCATGCTTTTAGCCGAATATGAACAGTTGACCTACCAGAGTTGGTAGGCACATGGGTGGGAGGAATAAGTATATTCGTACGGACTTTCTGACATAGGTTATTGGGAGGTTGTCCTTTGTACATCGAGGAAAAGACAAGTTCAAATCTTGTTGAGTACGCTTCATTTGATCACTGCTACTGAGGACTGAAGGATGAATCCTTCAGCTATCACTGAATCATACTCAGTTCAGTTATACTCAGATTTTACACTTCATGTAGACAATCCTTGTTATCACTGAACCATTTCAGATGTAAAGCTAATTATCTCTTTCTTCAGCTAAGTCTTCGACGTTCATTGAAGACTTCTTTTAAGTTCAAAGATCATTCCTGATAGGATCCAGCGATCACTGAGTGAAATCAATGTTTACATTCGCTGAATTTGAAAAGATTCTAAACCTAAGATTTTCACTAATTATTAAGGATCATCATCAAATCAATAAAGGAGCTTGGATCAACATCACTCAACCCTAAAGGACCAATTTTCAAATGGGTACCAAAATCTGTTTAATCTGTTTTGTAGATATATCGTTTGTGGCGATGGATTCAGATTACTCAAATACATGATCAAATAGATGGTTGATAGGGATTAAGTTCATTTTATCTTCGAGGGGAAATATTTTTTGTATCATGCATCATTTTTAAATAAAAGTGATTTCAAAGAACCGTGGTAGTCAATCTAAGAAACTAACTTGCGTCTGTTTCTTTCCGATTGAAAATCTATTCTTGAAATGCCACATGTCATGTTTTCTTAAAATGTTGTTTCCATTTCTCATATATTCATTGATTTTGATCTAACATTAGGAGACTCCAGAACATCATGAATTATCAAACATTAGGAGAATCTTGAACATCATAAGTTATCAAACATTAGGAGTGTTAATGCCAAAAATTGATTTACTAAAAGTTAACTTAAGGAGTTTGTGGAGCTGATCGGTCAAAGGTAGTATTCTTACGACAAACACAACAAAAAATGATAAAACTAAAGACAAGAGATTTGGTGACACGAAAAATCCCTTTAACGAGGGAAAAAACCGCGGACGAGTTGCACTATAAGAAAATGACGTCAAGGAGGGACGCCGTCCTTTGGAAATCGGATCGTATGATTACAGCGAAAATTATACGAAAATAAATAACAATATCGTATGAAATCTAGAGAGCTATTGTATGATTCTTGAAGCTAGAGAATGAAGATCCTCGATCGGGGTTCTCCATGAGGTTGAGCTTGGACTTTATAGTTAGTGCCGGATGTGACCGTTGTTCGACTTTAATGGTCTTCATGAATGCATTTGATGATGTTTACTGTAACTGCCCAACGGACCTGTGGAATATGTAACTGAAATATAACGGTTAGCTCATTAAGGCAATTCTCCTTATGCTGAAATCGTTCGTCGAGCGGATATCTGTCTTCTACAGGTCGTACGTCATACTCGTTCGATGTGAATTTCGTTCGACCGCCAATCATGGGACCTTATTAAATATTTTCAAGTCATAAAATATGTTTGGTCGAATATTTTAGTCAACAATCGTGCGTTCTGGAGATTTTTACCCAAGCAGTTTGCCCCCAAATTCAAATTTCTAAACCTTAGTTTTTGATTTTGAATTTACGTGGCGCTTGATCCTGCGAGTATAGTCGTAAAGAAACTGAATCATTTTGATTTAGTTAGAAAATGATAAGTTTGGCTGAGTTACGGTGACGTGTCATGATCAATCCGTTGGAAAACGATAAGCCACGAGGAAATCATGAACACACATAGGCGTGCGTGGCTAGCTATCAAGGACAGGTGTCGATCATCCGACGGAAGTAAGCCAAAAGGCATGGGATAGATGTCGCCACAAGAAGACCGGGCGACGTTTTCGGGCTGATTTGTGACTATAAAAGGAAATGATTACTTTCCTTTTCGTCCTTCTAGGTTTCTTCGAGTTTTTAGGCGAGAAAATTTCTTCCCCAAATTACTTCTCGAACTTGCAACGTTCCGATCTCGAGGTTCTAGCATTCCACTTAAGGTAGGATTTCTTCCCTTTTATGCACCATAAGACCATAGCTAGAAAGCCGGTTAAAGATTGGGAGGAATTTTCTTTTTTTGTGGCTCTTAGTTCGATCGAAGACTGTAGACAGATGATAGATCCCAAGAGCACCATAATGTCTGATGAGGATCTTCAGGCATTCAAGGACTTAGCCGGTTTACCGGCCGAAATCCATTTTGAAAGCCCGGGCGAGCTACGGCCGGCCGAATGTCCGACGGGGTACTTTGTCTTATACGATTATCCCTTTAAAATAGGGTTTCAGTGGCCCTACTCCCATTTGTCTAGAGAATTTTTGGATAGATTTGACCTTTCGTAGCGACGATCGAACGGCTAACGTCCGATTGGGAGTCGCCTTATACCATCCATGAACATATAGTGGCGTACATGGTAAAAGCAGAAGTGAATCATCGATACAGTCCCTTTAGTCACTTTCGCAAAGAGCGTATCTTGGTTCAAGGGACCGCGGTGAATGACCGTGGTTGGAAGGAATGATATGTCTTTGGACGTGCATCATCTTCGGACGAGAGTGGCCAGTGGCTCACACTGGGTTGGCCCACTCATGGTAATGTTCTTAAATCACACGATTTCTTTTGGTTTTTACTTCCCTACTGTTGATCGTGTGTTTTTCTTTTGCAGAGGTCAATTTTGACGTTGTTACCGCTTTGCCCGATTCAGAGGGTAAGATCGAATGTTTTCTGTCGGTTCCTGACCGAACGTTCAGGGTTCAGGCTCGCCCATATGTTGTAGAGGAGGACGAGGATCTCACTTATCTGGGTAATTCGAAGGCCTCTCAGGAAAAGAGAGAAGAAGAAAAAGAGAAGGAAGAGATGGCCGGTAAATATTTGTCGTATGCTTTTGTTTGACCATTTCGATGTCTCTTTGCTAACCAACTTCTCTTGTCGTGTAGGTGAAACAGCTGGTCAATCTGGAGCTGGAGTGTCCTCGTCCGGGGATATTCCTTTGGTGGCCACACCATCGAAAGGTGTAGCACTGTCGTCCTCTTCTAGTGGCGCGATGTTCGTTGGAGGGGTCGGGCTTTCCCCATCATTGAAGAAAAGTGATCCACCCGTTTCTGGGTTGGATCGACAAACGCTCCTCGCCCGGCGAGGCAAGGAGTTGCGAAGAAAAAAGGTTGAGGTCCAGTCGGGGCCAAGAGGTCTGGAGGTCCCCTCCTGAGGGAACCGTCTCTTAGGGTCGATGATGCTAAAGAAAAAGAAGATGTCGGCGGCGACGAAGCCGATCTCAGTTACTCCAGTGTCCTCTATGCCGTCGATCGTACCTGGTGCACCTCCTTTGTCACAGGAGAAGGGAAAGAAGATAGCAGAGGCCCCTGTCTTCCGGTTCAAGGTACCTTCAGATTTTATGAGGGTGGGGCCTGTGGATCACCACAGGCTCTTCGGCGTCCTTGAAAACTTTAATTTTTTTTAAGGATCGCTATGAGGGAGTGCACCTAGCCGATGCTCATACTATGTGTTGGAACCCAGATCCCAATTACTCAATTTACAGTTGATTAATATATGAATAACAAGAGTATAAAGCGGAAGAAGTTAATCTATAGTAGAATAGAATTGTTTAGATACCGAAGAACAATAATAATAAGAACAATTTGAAGCACAACAGTAATTTGTATATCACTCAGTGTTTCAATGATTACAGCATACAAATTACTTTCTCCACTTCACTCACTTTCAATCGACATTGTTTCCAGTAAAGGCTTGCTCTATAAATACTATTACAAAGGGAAAAGTCAAAGACCTAGCTTATTACATAATGACACGTCAGTTGTACTTGTAACAAATTCAGTTACTCACCAGGAGCATGACATGCCACGTCATTAAAGCACGTTGGTTCATAAAGTGAAATCCAGAAGATGCCTAATCTTCTGGATTAACCATGTAGGCTCTGGACCGCCTTTACTGAAGTGTTCAAACTTCTCGAGTGCTTTCATCTAGAGAGAAGTACTTGCTTCTGAAAAGGTTCTTAATCACACTTCTAACTTTTAACACATGCTCATGGAGCACCTCTTCCAGGTAATTTTCGAGTGTTTATGGTCGTGCGTCGCGTGTATTCATGCGTCATGCGACTTTTATTTTTTGATTTCTGGCGTCATACGTCATGCATCATGCGTTTTCGTACGATCGTGCGACCTTGTGATTTTATGTCTTTAATCAATCCAGACCTTTTATTTGTTTGTTTCAGGCCTTCCAGGCGTCCCTTAACATGCAAGCTAAGGTTGATAAGGCCTCCCACAATGTGAAAATGGCCCTGGCTGTGGAGAACAAGGCGCTTGAGCGCGAGGCTTGCCGCTTGGCCAAAAGAGGCGGCGGCTACGTCGAGAGCCGATGAACTTGGCGTTTTCTTGGAGGATGCTCGTGCTGATCGTGATCATGATAAGGGAGTGAGCATTGAGCTCCGAGGTCGTTTGAAGACAACCTCAAATCGGGTGGCGACTTTGGAGGCCGAAATGGTGAAGGTCAGGGAAGCTTCTGCCAAAGAGGTCGAGGATCTGCGGACTCAGCTGGGCGAGGCCCAAGGAAAGATTGTTGACCTTAACGACCAACTGGAGGAACTTGACTCCTTTGGTCGTGTCAGGTTAAGGCAGCAATCGCCCGTCGTCAGCTGAGAGGGCAAGACCCCCTGAAAGATGCCCAACTGATTGTTGATTAATTCCTTTCCGATATTGGTGGAAGAAATGCAGACTTAGATTCTGATGATGAAAAGGAGGGAATGTCCACCGCCGCTCCTCCTACATCTTAGTTTTTAGTTTCTAGGGCTATCTTTGGACGACCTATCTTGGTCGTAGCCCTTTTTGTAATGCCCCTCCTCAGTTAATGGAACTTTTAATCTTTCAGCGGTTTTTCCGAATGTTTCATAATTCAATCATGCATCTGTTTTTCCAAACGTTTCATAATTTAATAATAAATCGTTGATGACTGAGCCTTGGAAGATAACGGATTTTTCCGGCGATCGAGCCTTAAATCCATAAATTTCGAATCATTCACATGAACGACGCATAGTAATCGATGAAGATTCAGACGATTAAGTCTTTAATTCGTATAAAGCAAATCTTGTGTTTGTTTGTAAAGATCGTGCATACCTGCGGAGATCGTGTGTACCTGCGGAGAAATGGGACGTTAGAGGTGGTGGTTGGTTTGACCAACGACCCTCCGACGCTCAAGTTAGTAATGGTCTGAAAGAGAAATACGAAAAAAATATGTATGTATAACAAATTAAAAGAAATATTTCTTCAAATGTACCGCATTCCAACTACGTGGGATATTTCAATCGTCTAAGGTTTGTAATCTATAAGCACCTTTTTCGACGACTGCGGTTATTCGGTACGGTCCTTCCCACTTAGCGGATAACTTACCTGTGTTCCGCTCTTGAGTATTCTGGAAGACTCGTCGTAGGACGTAATCTTCATTTTGACTTTTTTGTTGAAATGACGCTCGACAGATTGCTGCTGGGATGCCATCTGAATATAAGCTAGATTTCTTAGTTTTTAAAGTGCATTGACGTCGTAACTGAGGTCTACCAGGTTATGTTCGACAGAAGCGTGCCGAGTGACCGATAGGTTCCCTTCGATCAGTAGGACAGCTTCAGATCTGTATACCAATGAAATGGCGTGTACCCCGTCTAAGCACGAGGAGTCATACGATTAGTCCATAAGACAGAAGGCAATCCTTCGACCCATCGTCCTTTTGCGGCTTTGAGTCTTTTCTTAAGCAAATTGATAATCATTTTGTTGCTTGACTCTGCAAGTCTGTTATATTGAGGATAACAAGGCGTGGACGTCCTAAGTTTAATATTGCAGTCTTCACAGAATTGTTTCATCTTATCGCTTATGAACTGGGATCCGTTATCGCGCACAATCTCGGAAGGAACACCAAATCTACGTGTCGTTGGCATGCATCACATTTTTGTACGTGCGTTACAGCATCTTGTCATAAAGTTGGCCAATAATAGCCTTGTCGATAGATTTTGTTCGCTAGGCTTCGTCCTCCAGAATGATTTCCGCAACTTCTCTCGTGCATTTCTAGAAGGATCTTTTGAGTCTCACTTGGAATGAGGCATCACAGGTTAAACCCGATGGACGAACGCCGATACAATTTTCCTGCAAATCATTACATATCGGGAGGCTTTGAATCGAATTTGTCGGGCTTTCATTTTATCCTTCGGGAGTCGGTCGTCTGTTAAACACTCACTGATTTCCTTCGTCCAGTCGTTTGATTCATCCAAGACTACCACTTGGTCATGTTTCCCTTCTACCGTCGAGGGACTTATCACATGGATCATGGGTATGGTATCGAAGGACGACTTTGATAAAGCAGATCCTAAATTGGCAAGTGTGTCTGTTTGGGCGTTCTGATCTCTAGGGATTTGCTGAATGTCGAAAGATTTGATTTTTTTTACCCGGTCCCTGGTGATCTGCCAGTACGCTATCATTTATGAATTTTTCGTCGCGAATTCTCCGTTCATTTGATTGACGACGTGTAAAGAGTCACTTCTGACTTGCAAATTTTTTGCCCCCGATCGTATGCAAGAACTAGTCCTACGATTAGGGATTCATATTTTGTCTCGTTGTAGGTAGCTTTAAAGTCGCAGGACACGGAATAGACCGTTGTGCCCCTCTATGGCGACTTCAAGACGATGCCTAATCCTGATCCTCGGATGTTAGATGATCCATCGACGTGTAAGATACATGGTCGTTCGTCTTGGATTGCCACAGTAAGTGTTTCTTTGATTGCTGCTTTCTCCAGTTCGGGGCTGAATTCTGCAATTAAGTCAGCTAAAACTTGCGACTTGATCGCAGTCCGAGGCTTATAGTTAATATCGTAGTTATTGAGATTGATGCTCCATTTTGCGCGTCGACCTGTAAGCTCGGGTTTTCTTTTCTCCACGTCGAGCAAAGATTTATTTACATAGTAAATCGGAAGTTGTTGCTTGTCCTTCTCCCAGTTGAGGACAGTAGTCACCGGTTTTGATTTCTTCGCGGGACGTGACTGAAATTCTTCCTCATCTTTTGATTTAATCAGCGAGAGTGGTGATGCTATTTCTGGACCAATCTCAACCCTTCCTTCGTGTGAATGGATGAAATAACAAACGTTTAACCGAAGAAACTCGATTAATATTTGCTTGACGGCCAGAGTGGATGACCGCACATAAAACTTTTGATCAGGATGATTCAGGTCAGATGCAGATTCTTGCAGTCGAGGATCACCGATTGAATCTTCCTGGTTTTGTAACTGGTAGACGTGCTCCTTACGAGGTCTTTTTGCGGTCTTACAATATTTGTGCACCGTTTTTTGTTCACTTTTTATTTCTTCAACTCCCCAGGGGTTGGGAATTTAATCGTTTGATGGTACGTCGAAGGGACGAGTTTCATGTCGTGAATCCATGGTCTACCGAGGATAACGTTATATGAAGAAGGACAATTGACAACGTTGAACCTGGTGAACTTAGCGATTCCTTTAGCGTAGACAGGGAGAAGAATGTCTCCGACGGTGTGAGTCGTACCTCCGTTGAAACCGACTAATATCGTTGGACGTCGTACGATCTCAATCTCGCGAACTCCCATTGTTTTAAGGGCATCGAGGAAAATTATATTTGTTAAGCTGCGTCCGTCGATTAGTACCTTTCTTACAGGATAATCTCCGATCGTCAGTCGGATTACAAGAGCGCCGTAACGCTTGGGGATCAAGTCATTCAAGTCATGACCATCGAACATGATAGGCATATTCTCCAAATCTGCGACTGATCTGGGTTCAGGCTATTGGTACTGGGTTTGCCGGTTAGCATGCTTGACGCCGTTGGTGAACAGGTTGATGCTGCTAATTGTATATCACTGGTTGACCGATATTATGAGTCTTAGACAGCTTTAGGCTGGGTGAGGGTGGTGGCAATGGATTGTAAATTCCATGGGGATTCCTTTGTGCTTCCAACTGTTGAATGCGCATTTGTGCGGCGTATAACTCGGCTCTTAGTGCTGCTTCTGCGGGGTTAGCTCCGTGGTATGCCATTAAAAGGCTGAAAAGAAAGCGTTAGTAACGGTTGCGATTTGTCGAAGAATTCTTTTGATTGGGCCCCACGGTGGGCGCCAAACTGTTAATGCCAAAAATTGATTTAACAAAAGTCAACTGAAGGATTTTGTGGAGCTGATCGGTCAAAGGTAGTATTCTTACGACAAATACAACAATGATGATACTAAAGACAAGAGATTTAATGACGCGGAAAATCCCTTTAGCGAGGGAAAAAACCGTGGACGATAGGAGCTACCGTCGTTGCACTATGGGAAAATGACGTCAAGCAGGGACGCCGTCCTTTGGAAATAGGATTGTATGATTACAGGGAAAATTATACGAAAATAAATAACAACATCGTATGAAATCTAGAGAGCTATTGTATGATTCTTGAAGCTAGAGAATGAAGATCATTGATCGGGGCTCTCCATGAGGTTGAGCTTGGACTTTATAGTTAGTGTCGGATGTAACTATTGTTCGACTTTAATGGTCTTCATGAGTGCCTTTGATGATGTTGACTGTAACTGCCCAACGAACCTGTGCAATATGTAACTTAAATATAAAGGTTAGCTCATTAAAGCAATTCGCCTTACGCTGAAATCGTCCGTCGAGCGGATATCTGTCGTCTGCAGTTTGTACGTCATATCCTTTCGATGTGAATTTCGTTCGACCGCCAATCATGGGAGCTTATTAAATATTTTCAAGTCATAAAATATGTTTGGTCGAATATCTTAGTCAACGATCGTACGTTCTGGAGATTTTTACCCAAACAAGGAGAATCTTGAACATCATGAATTATCAAAGACTTATTTAGACATGCTCCCCCTGAACAAATGAATCAAGTTTTCTCAAACTATTTTAGTTAATCTCCCTTTGTATACTAATCCGCATTATTTCTTCAGAAAAAGATCTTCGTCAGAACAAAATTCTCTCCCCCTTAAAAATATATCTCCTTCAAACAAATGTACACGCTCCCCCTTGAAAAGATATTTCTTTTACACAATTTCTTACTCCCGTTTTATACAAGGGTAATCGGCTAACATAGAAGCACGTTTAGCAACTATTATCATTGCAATCAAAATAAAGTCAATTGAGTGTCCTATTTTCAGTGTTGGCATTGGAGTAGCACTGATAGGACTTCCAGTCATCACTGAAGTAAAGTTATATAACTAACTTCTCACACTGTTCCAGCATTGTCACACAGATATCCAACTTGAATCACAAAGATTCATGCAATGTGTATAAAGAATTAAGCATTTTATGCTATTTAAAGCTCAAAATGTGAAAACATATTCCACAGACTCAATGTGCATGATTGAAGTTCGAAGGCAGGCCAGACTTCCTTCTTCTTCAATATCCAAGTTTTCCGAATGAAAACTAGATAGTATATGTTGTGTCCCCATGAAAAATTGAAACATTTCCATGTAAGAAAGAAATGAGTAGCTGGTGGGGTTAAAGCAAGAGTTGGCATGGTGGCTAGTTGCCTGTTTCAATGAAGGACATGAAAGAATTGTGAACTAACAGTAATGTGATTGGCCAACCTGAAGTGGTTACGGTAGAGTTCTCATATTCTTTTAACTTTGTTCTCTCGCCCTCTATATTTTTAATAATCTCCTCACTTCTAACCAAACTCTCATTTTCATTTTTCTTCTCAGCACAATGAGATTACTCAACCATATGAGTTATCTCCCCCACTCTATTATTTAATACCCTCACCCCTTAATGACTCAAGGATTACTTCTTTGGGTAGGGCTACCGGTTCTGGTAGTCCAGAAAAGTTTAGGATGCTCACACATTGATCCCATGAAAATATATATCCTAAATTTAAATATATTGTGCGTTGAAATTTAGAAATCAATATCCAAAGCACTAGTCCAGAACTGATATGTTCAGAAGTCAAACATATTTAGAATAGGTTCTGAACTGAGGTATTCAGAAGTTAAAATAATAAAGTTCTTGTTTAGGAAATTCAAAGAAACAAATAGAACGCTAAACAGATTGAGTTTAACAAAAACACTGAATGTGCCTTTTTATTGAGTCATTCTGTTTAGAACAAAGAATTATTCAATGATTAGAAATTTAGAATGTTTAATTGTGAAGATCAAGTCACAATTAGTATTTCGAATAAGAATTGAATCACTAACGTGAAATAACGTACATCGAAAACAAACAGGATTTCAAACTTATATCTTTCCACCGAAAAATCAACGAATATATGAGACGTGGAAATAACAATTTAAGAAAACATGACATGTGGAAACTCAAGAATAGATTTTCAATCGAAAATAAACAGAGGCAAGTTAGTTTCTTAGATTGAACTACCACGGTTCTTTGAAATCACTTTTAGAAGAAGAAAAATGATGCATGGTATAAAGAATACTTTCCCCTCAAAGATAGAATGTACTTACTCCCCCTAAAACCTAGCATTTGCTTGATCATGTGTTTGAATAATCTGAATTTAGCATGATACATAATAAAATCTACAAAAGAGATTAAATGGATCTTGGTACCCATAATTTATTGGGTCCTTGAATGCCAACTTTGGTCTGGGGAATATTGTAAGTATCGAACCATCTATTCCAGTGAGATGTTCTAATTTTGGATTTAATCATTGGGGAACCAGGGATAGAATAAGTACCGTACCACTTGTTCACATACCTTTGACTTACAAAATAGTTTGTTCCGCATGTTGAACAACGTATCTTCTTTTGGCTAAGACTGATCAACCGATTAGTAGAATAAACAAAAACATGGTAAATTAGTCTTTGAAACAAATGATTTGTATCAATTACAGGAGATTTATACGGCTTGTTTCCAACACAGTCCTTTGTAGTGGAATTTTTTCTCCAAACCATTTTAAACTTCTTAGAATGATATCTAAATTGGCTACAAAATCGTTGTGAAACATATTAGAATTATGGGTCTGAGATTTTTAAAAACTATATGATTTGATGTATTTATTTTAATGACGGTTTGATTTAACACTTAAAGTATAGTTATTATTACAAACACTGCTTTGAGAAAAAAATCAAATTCATGAACTGAACTAGAAGCAGTTTTATATTATACTACAATATCAATATTAGTTGAATCATCGAAAAACAGTAGTTTCGGGACTAAATTGTTCATAGATATCAACAACCTGAACTGAGTTCTCTTTGATAGTCTGTGTAGACTTGAAAATAATTTGTTCAAGTTCCATGACTTATCAGAAAAACATTTATTTCTCCAATACTCAAATCGAATTTCTTTTGAATATCAAATCTCAAGATCTGTTTCTAATGCAGATAGTTTATGTGAAAGTTCCAGTATTTCTTCTCAAAAACTTTCTTCTCACTCTCAAATTCATTTTCAAAAACCTTTCCTTTATCCTGAACCCATTTCCTTTCTTCCTCAAAAGCACTTTCCAGGTCAGATATCTTCTTTGAAAATGCAGCAATCTTTGTTTTAAAAGATTTTCGTTCAGCTTTAAAATTACTCATCTCATTCTCAGAATCATTTTTCAACCATTTTCTCTTTCCAAACATTTCTTTAATCAATCCAGCATTATGTTTCTCAATAATTTTTCTTTCAGTAGCAAAATTCTGCTTTTCCTTCTGAAGATCAGAAATTTTCTATGTGAGTTCCAGATTTTTCTTCTCAAATTATGTCCTCTAAATCTCAAATTTATTACTTTCTAAAACAACTACCATTTCAAAATCAGAAACTTGTTTGGACAAATCAAAAAAATTATGTTTAAATTCTCTTCTTTCAGTCTCAAACTTTTTCTTCTCATCAGTGAAAATCTTTTTCTGTTTCTCAAAAACTCTTTTTTCTGTTACTAAAACTTTTTCAAGTTCAAATATTTTTCTTTGAAAGCTCAACGTTTTTCGCATCAAACTCAAATTCTCTCGGAATGGAAAATCTTTTGTTTAAGTTTAAATTGCTTTTCTCTAAAGCACTATTTCATTTTTCAAAGATTCTTTTGAATCCTTTATTTTCCTTTCATCATAGTGTGAATCTTCAAGATGTGGTCCATCATATGTTTATTTCAGTTTCCCTCCGATGTAGAGAAATGTTTTAAACATTGTTACTTGAAGAAAAAAATAAAATACACCAAATCAGTTCTTGAATATATGAAAAATATGAACACTTGTTACCTGATCGAATGATCGTTGACAGAAACTTCGATTAGAAGTTAGATTGTGTGTAGAAACAGTGTACAAGGACTAAAGAAGAGAAAAACTAAGACTTGAAAGACTCAATAATACAAAAACAAAAGTACAAGGACTAGAAAAGTAATGTTTGGAAACATCAAGCTCAGGGGCTAAAAGTGACAATAACTGAAACTTAAAGTCCAAGGTTTGAAAGTGACAACATATGAAACTTTAAAATACAGGTACTAAAACTGATAAAACGGAAACTTAAACTAAGTGAACTAATGGAAAAAGGACCAACATTGAAAAGAAACTTAACAAAAAGTTAATTCTAACAGACTTAACAGAAGAAAAAAAACTAACAAAACTAACGAAAAAATAAATGTAACAACCCGGATTCTAAAACAAGAGAGTATTTCATACTATTGCTCTCAAATAGCCATTGGCAAATATAAATGGTCCCACAGTAAACTTAATCTCAAATGTTTGCAGCGGAAATAAACAACTACTGAGATTATTACAATTCATCTTTTAAACTAGGCAACTATCTATACAAGTAGTGCCTCACTTCTATCCTTCCCAAACTCACAGCTTCCCTTTCCCTTTACTTGTGCTCTCTATCATATGACTTCCTGAAAATGGTTTTTAGTTTATAAAAGATATAAAAGAGAGGGTTAGACCAAAAGACCTAGTGAATTCCCAAAACAACAGTTAATATGCATGACAGTTATAAGAGAAAACGGTTAGTCATGAATATCAACTCACACTTTTATGTACCTGTTGCAACGGTAATACATTTTCTGCCACACACACCGTGATCATTGAATGGACAAACACCGCCCAACTTGAATGATTTAAAAAAAAATAGTTCAATTTAAAACATTCATTTCATCAAGGTTTAACACACAAAGGGAACTCACCTGAATTGTCAAGCCGCTTACACTCTTCCAACTATGATCCCACAAACCGCACACCTGATTTAGATCAATTAACTACGAGTTAATGACCCAATTATACTTCCACACATCCTACCCATAAACCCTCTAGGCTAGAACACCACTTAACCCACTTGAATAACCCTTAAAAAACCTCACTTTTGCTGAAACAGTGAGTTACGCGGGTTGCCGAGCGACCTGAAGCCGCGGGTCAAGTCTCGGGACTCACTGTTTGTCTTGCACTTTCCTGCACGAACCAAGAAACCCCAAAACACCATTTCCACCAATTTCCAGCCACAATACTGATAGGAAACTTGCCTCAAACATATATAAAACCAACATTAACAACTAATCAACCATTTAATCTATTCCATCCATTGATTCCATGGTATTTCATCTCCTTAGATGAACTCAAGGTCATTCATGGTGATTTCTATTGATTTCAATCCCTTAGGATGAAATATGAATCACCAAACTTGAAGAATACTTCCATACCAACTTCATTAACCCAATAAATACTGATTTGAACTCTAACCAATCATTTAACCATTCAAAATATAAAACCCCAAATCTTTAATCATCTATTAGACCCAACAAGTGAAAGATATGAAGAAGATAAGTATTTATACCTCAGATTGTTGATTGATTCTTTCTCCTTCTTGAAAATTCTCTCTTCTCCTTCTTTCACACACTAGAAACACACCCAAGCCACCAGAAGTATTCTCCAAGAAATGAGGATTTCTCCTCTTATTTGACCTATTTCCATATTTTACAACTTCAGCCCTTGAAGTTTGGAGAATTAAGCTCCATCCTCTCAAACCGACTTAATTAATACAAAATAGGTTCCGGGTTATTACATCTCACCCCCCTTAAAAGAATTCCGTCCTCGGAATTCCTTAAGCTAAAAGTTAAGGGTATTTCTTCCTCATTTCCGATTCCGGTTCCCACGTCGCATCTTGCCCCTTGTGGAACCTCCAATGCACAATCTCTTTGTTCCTCAACTTCCTAATCTTTCGATCCACGATCACTTCCGGTTCTTCCGCATACTTCAACTTTTCATCCACTTGGATATCATCCAATGGTACCGACACACCTGTGTCTACTAAACATTTACGCAAATTAGTCACGTGAAACGTGCTATGAGTACCTCGTAGTTTCTCTGGAAGATCCAACTTGTATGCCACGGCGCCCACACGCGCCTTTATAACAAATGACCTTATATACCGAGGACTCAATTTTCCCCTCTTTCCAAAACGCACCACACCCTTCCAGGGCGATATCTTCAACATAACCATGTCGTTCACTTGAAATTCGATTGGTTTCCTCCTCTTGTCCGCATACGTTTTCTGTCGGCTTTGAGCCACTTTAAACTTCTCACGAATCATTCCAATCTTATCCACGGTGATCTGAACAATTTCCGGGCCAGCTAACTCTTTTTCCCCCATTTCGTTCCAACATAAAGGTGTTCTACACTTGCGTCCATACAACGCCTCATACGGTGCTGCTTGATTACTCGCATGGCAAATGCGTCTCCCAAGACCCACCAAAATCAATCACACAAGCTCTAAGCATATCCTATAATGTGTGAATCGTTCTCTCGCTCTATCCATCCTTTTCTGGATGATAAACAGTGCTCAAATTCAGCTCCGTCCCCAACTCTTTCTGAAAGCTTTCCCAAAAAGCCGACGTAAAACGGCTATCCCGATCCGAAACTATAGACGATGGCACACCATGTCTAGTCACAATCTCATCTATGTCCAACCTTGCTAACTTCTCCATTGGGTACGTTTCCTTATACGGTAAAAAATGGGCCGACTTGGTGAGACGGTCCACTATCACCCAAATCGCATCGTACCCCTTTGGTGTCTTGGCAACTTTGTAACAAAATCCATCGTTATATGATCCCATTTCCACACCGGAATAACCAACGGTTGAAGTTTCCCATACGGTCTTTGGTGTTCCGCCTTGACTTGCAAACATGTCAAGCATCTCTCCATATAATACGCTATATCCTTCTTCATCCCCGGCCACCAATAATATTGTCATATATCTCGATACATTTTATTTGTACCCGGATGTACCGAATATCTCGACTTACGAGGTTCTTCTAATACCTTCTCACGCAATCCACCAAGTTTAGGAACCCAAACACGGTCACCCAAACATTTCACACTCTTACTATCACACACCAACAAAGACACATTTCCTACCATTCTTTCACTTTTTAGATTTTCTTTTAGAAGGGCTTCATCTTGTACTTTCTTAATCTCTTTCAAGATAGTAGGTAACGCTTCAACTCTAAAGGCCACTACCTTGGTCGGCTCTCCTAATTCCTTCTGGCTTAGAGCATTGGCTACCACGTTCGCCTTCCCGGGATGATAAAGAATTTCGCAATCATATAAAACAAGTGTTTAAGACTCTTATGATCGGTATAAATTTGGCACTTTACCCCATAAAGGTAACGTCGCCAAATCTTGAGCGCAAAAACTACTGTCGCCAAGTCCATGTCGTAAGTATGGTACTTTCTTTCATGATCCTTCACCTGCAATCATATGCAATCACTTTCCCATGTTGCATGAGAACACATCCCAATCACAACTTGGATGCATCACTATAAATCATGAACCCTTCCGTTCCGTCCGGTAACGACAAAACGGGTGCACTACTCAACTTTTCTTTCAACAAGCTAACTGCTGACTCTTGAGCTTTGGTCTACACAAACTTGACATTCTTCTTGGTCAACGAGGTCAAAAGTGTAGCTACCCGTGAAAAGTCTTGAATGAACTTCCGGTAGTACCCCGCTAGACCTAAGAAACTTCTCACTTCAGATGGTGTTCTCGGTGGCTCCCAACTCTTGATAGCCTCTATCTTTGTCAGGTCCACTTTGATTCCACCTTCGGACACTCCATGTGCTAGAAACTGTACTTCCCGTAACCAAAACTCACACTTCGAAAAATTTGCATAAAGCTTCTCGTGCTTTAACAACTCCAACACTAGACGAAGATGTTCTTTATGCTCACTTTCCGTCAGAGAGTATATCAAAATATCATCAATGAAGACGATCGCACACTTGTCCATCAAAGAACCACACACTCGGTTCATCAAATCCATAAACGCTGTCGGAGCATTAGTTAAACCGAAAGGGATAACTAAGAACTCATAATGACCATATCTCGTTCGGAAAGCCGTTTTAGACACATCTTCATCTCTCACTTTCACCTGATCATAACCGGACCGCAAGTCTATGTTGGAGAAGTAACTTGCTTCTTGAAGCTGATCAAACAAATCATCTATTCTAGGCAACGAATACTTATTCTTGATTGTTACCTTGTTCAACTCACAGTAGTGTATGCACATCCTCATAGACCCGTCTTTCTTCTTAATAAACAATAGCGGTGCTCCCCACGGTGACGTACTAGGGCGTACAAAACCCTTATCAAGCAACTCTTGAAGTTGTGTCATCATCTCTTTCATTTCAGCCGGTGCTAATCGATATGGTGCACGGGCTATTGGTGCGGCCTCGGGTACCAATTCTATGCTAAATTCCAATTGGTGATTCAGAGGTAATCCAACAAGATCATCGAGAAATACCTCAGGATATTCTTTCACTATCGGAGACTTCATCCACGCTTTTCTTCTCTCTCTCGGCATCAATCACATATGCCATAAACCCGCAACATCCCTTGGCTAAACACTGATTGGATTTTAACATGGATATTATACAAGACTTCCTCTCACTTCGACCACCATAAATCACCACCTCCCTTCCTTCCGATATGGTGATCCGGATCAATTTCTTCTTACACACAATGTACGCATTATTGCAAGCCAACCAATCCATTCCCACAATCACATCAAACTCACTCATTTTCATCGGATATAGCAACAACGGAATGTCACACCCCGCTAAAGCGGAAACACGAGGCGTGATAGCTCACGATTTCATAGCAATAGGACATAAACAACACCAATCATCCATTCAAATACATAAAATATTAAATTTGAAATTACATCTTACAATCCCAAAATTTTAACAAAATAAAGTAAACATAGTGTTTAAACGAAACAATTTCAAATAAAAACTTGATTGATGTCCACGTAACAAAACATTTCGGTTTACCTCCCTTACTCCTGAAAAGCATGATAAAACAAGGTCAACTACAAAGAGTTGGTGAGTTCACAGGTTTTCAATATTATAAACATCTTTTGCATAAATGAATATTGAGCAAAATAACTTTTATGGCACTTGGTAAATCTTTAAATCTTAAGACATTCAACGCATGTTGTACCCTAATTAATAGTAAGTAATGAGCCACCACTAAACCTTTCGACCACAAAACTCTTTTTAATTCTACCTTAGCGGCGGGACTAAAACGCCACATATGTAGAATCTTTGTTTTAAGTATAGTGCATCCCTACCTATAGTTTTCAGGTGGGATTGCTATTCGCACCCCTACTTGTCGGTTTTTAGGTGGGATTGTCCATCCAATAGCGCTATCCACAAATACCCTCGGCTCCTCACTTGAGTTAATAGTAGTGTACAAACTTTTATGGAACGTTGTACTCAATACAATCTATTAGTGTACATGCCTTAGTGCCCAAAACAACAATTTCATAATGTTTCACATTCGGTAAAGCAAATAGCTCAAATATTACATTTAATCATGCTTTACACCCCAAAACGTTTAAAATACTTTAAAAATGGGGCTGTGAATACTCACCTAGTTCGAAGGTTCGAACGTTCAAGGGTTCCTCAAGTGCTATGATAGCTCCTATTCTGGTCCTATAAATATAATGCCACTAGTGAGTCCTTTATCCACCTCATGTTATTCGAAAGAGTGATCATTGAGATTTGTACTCGTTTGTTTCGGATTTTGGGTAAATACTCCTATGAACGCCTTTTTATCTTATTTAGAAAATTAAACCTCTTAGTAAAAGTTTTGGAATCAGTTATCAATCGGAAAATTTATAATAAGACTAGTGAAAAATCCATGCATGTGACTCAAAATATCATCATGCATTTACATGCATGGTCATAATCTTTATATATATATATATATAAATAAAGAACTCTTTTTATAAAATAAAAGTAAATAATAAGATTATAAAAGGTGAAGTGTAAGAGGAGAAGAAAGAATAAAAAGAAGTGGTCTTATTGGTGTGGGTCAATGGTCAAGTCCTGGCAGATTTTCACATGGTTGATGGAACTGATTTTTGAATAACCTCCACTTATTTTTAAGTTTTGAATTTTTAGTATGTTTTACATTAATGTGCTAGGGAGATTTTGGCACCAATGTCAATATTTTTGGAGTGGTTTAAGTCCTTCATTTCAGTCCGAACTTGTAGTCCCGACAGTGTGTTGAGCTGAATGCGTACCTGTTTTGTACAGTCTGTTTGAGGGTTCATTTCTCCGAATTTTTTAGTAAGGTCAGTGGGGTTTGAAAGTTAACTCATTAAACTTCAATTTAGAAAAATGAATGATCTATTGTAGATGAAAAATGTATCAGTTATGGGTTCTCAAAGTCAGACCATTATTCTTCCAGATCTTGTAGACCACACCAATATTCCTTCTTTTTGTCCTTTGGTGGTTGAAAACATACTCTTCTCTTTTAAAATAGAAACTTGTAGTTATAAAACCATTTTTGTGAAGAAATATCATAAATGAAAGAATGTTTTCAAAGTTTTGTTCATATAAAATCATGATCAAACTACTTCTTGGATGTTTAAGATAATCCAAGCTATGGTTTGGTTTACACACATGCAATGGGTTTTCTAGACCCTCTTGCATGTCATTTTTATGAAGATGAACAAAAGTTTTCTTGAAGAGATAAAGTAGTTAAAAAAAATACCAAAATCGAAATAACCAAGATTATCACCATGCAAGGAGGGAAAACCCACTCTTAGTTGCATGTTGTAGAGATTAAATGTAACACCCGGAAAATTCGTATCTAAAGGATTAAAAATTTAGCATTGTAATATTTCAATTTATGGCTAGATGAAAGATTTCAAGTATATTATATCGGGTAACTTGGAAGTAGAGGCAAACGAACAGCAGAACGGAACGAAAACGCACCCGGAACACCCCGGCTATGCTGCCAGGCGAGACTGCCATGGCAGCATTGCCAGGGCAGCATCGCACGGATGCTTTGGCTCGATCAGATGGACGCATACGGTACAAGGAGGGCGATTGTGACATAGCGAGTGTGCCATGTCAGTATCGCCCAGGCACCATCGCCCGCGAGGTCCTGGAGGCCTTAAAGTGCGATTTTTCATCTCAGACTTCTCATTTTTCTCATATATGATATAGCAGTTGTTGGAGAACAAGTCAGAGGGGATTTTTAGGGTTTCAGTTTCTTCACCAACCCTCTTCCAAGCATTTAATACAGCATTAAAGAGGAGAGATCAAGTTGGACATTGGGAGTTAAAGCTTCAAGTGATAGCATTCTTGGTTCCTATCAGATTTCTTGATCACCTCCTTTCTCTTAGGAGCATTTCTAGGGTTCTCCTAACTCTAGCTTGTGAGTTCAAATCTAAACTTATAAACTCAAATACTTGTTGTAAATGTAGCATTTTACTAATTTTTAAGCTTATTTTCAAGTAGGTGTGTATTTGGGTAAGTTTGGAAGTTTTAGGTCAAAAATGAGGTTTTGGAGTATTTTGTTGTAGATGATGGGATGAGCATCTTTAACGGTTTAAAATACTTGGAAATGTTATAAAATGAAATAATCTTTGGTTTTGAAACTCAAAATGGTTTGACCTAGTTTTTGGTAAAACTTGGATGTAAAAAGGAAATGGTTTATTGAAAGGGTTTTCGAGGTTGGAAAACTAGCGATACGTCTCGTTGATGTATTCGGTCGTAGGACTAGCATGTAATGGATCCATAGGCATATAGTCGGTTTAAAGCGGGATTGTTGTCCCTTTTTGGTAGCATAGAAGTCATCGGGGGCCTCTTACCGTTGGGTATAATGCCGGATCATTACCGGATGCCATTGACTCTATGCATGCGCAATTTGGGGTCATTGTGGGCCGTGTACTAAGGTGCATAATTGGTTATAGACCGGTTGCCATTGACCATTGCGCGGGCTTTCGTAAGAAGTCATCAGGGGCCGTGTACTAAGGTGCATAATCGGTCATTGACTGGGTGCCATTGGCTCTTACAGTTAGCTCAAACATCGTGTAGTGACCTACTTCTGGTATCCGTCACTAAGGATGGAACACCGGGTCTCCCCCGGGTGCTTTTAAAAGATCCTTGCTCATCAAGAGTAAGTTATTTCAAGTGAAGTTGAATGGGATGGACGCACTGTATCTTACCTTTTAAATGTTTTAACTGTTTGTTCTCACTAGGCGTAAGCCTAACACTTGATTTTAAATGTGGTTTAGCAGGTAAACAGTTTGGCGGGGCTATTGAGAGAAGAGCGGGTCGATGTGTCGAGAGAGAGAGGACACCTTTTTGGAGATATGCTCATAGAGCATATACAAAGTTGGAGCAATAGAATATTCTTTTGAGGATATTAGTAACACCCAATTGTAATCTATAGTCTAAATAGCATAGATTATTAGGTTGTTATTTTAATATCCATGTTTAGATGTAAACTCTCATAATCTATCCCCACTTATTGGGTGATTTTTATATTATTCCGCATTTCGTTCTGGTTTAAATTTTGCTCAAGTTTTTAGGGTGTTACAAGTTGGTATCAGAGCTCTAGTTTAAGCGAACTAGGTGTGAATCTGAGATGCCTAGACTTAAGCTGAGACTTTAAGCGTGGATTTGTGAGATATGGGTAGACACCATTGAGATAAGAGAGCTTTAGAGTCGACGGAATGCACTAATCATGAAATGTGACTTTGGTGATGAGAGTTCTTATTGTTATGATATATTCAAGATATCACGTAGCTAATGCTATTTTGGGTATATTGTTATGTGAGTATGCTCCTTTTCCTATTATTGCAATGATTTACAAATGTGTTTACTCCTGCTCTATCATCTTGACCGCCTAGATGGTGAACACGCGAACCCGATCGCGTAATGAAGTTGAGGGAGCAACCAACAGTGTCACGAATCAGGACGTGGCAGCAACAGCGGAAGTTACTCAACCACCCCGAATTACTCGATCGCCACCAACCAACCCTCATCTCACAAGTATACCCGTGCCTAGATTGACTATTATTCCACCACTCAATCTTAATGCAGGGGGTCCTCTAATGACGGAGGCGGGTTCACAAGATGAACTTCAGATCCGGTTGTTGCAAGTGGTGAACACTATGATGGGACAACAACATGAATCATTACTTAAGGCGCTTGAGGAGAGAGATGCCAGTGTCAGGAGGCATGAAGTAACTGCCGAGAATGCTGTGGGAGGTTCCGGGGGAACAGGGGCCGCACCAAATACTGAAGGAACCCCCGTGACCGAAGTGAGAAGAGCAGGGAAGGGTTGCTCTTATAAAACCTTCTTATGCACCAAGCCCCCCGAGTTCTCCGGGACTTCCGATCCAGTGGTATGCATGAATTGGCTTCAAGAGATCGAGCAAGCTTTTGGCTCGAGTGAATGTGAGGAAGGTCAGAAGGTGAGGTTTGCCTCACAGATGCTTAGAGGCGCGGCCTTAAGATGGTGGAATGTCA
This sequence comes from Silybum marianum, assembly GCA_036898165.1. NCBI lineage: Eukaryota > Viridiplantae > Streptophyta > Magnoliopsida > Asterales > Asteraceae > Silybum > Silybum marianum. The sequence goes on from CM072530.1 coordinate 34,214,896, forward strand.
CCGCCAAAACTCTTGGCCCGGTGATTGTATCGATGTTGACATGGGAAATGTTTAAAAGGAAAGCGTTGGAGGAATACTGTAACGTGAGGGCTATAGATCGTATTGTGGGTGAGTGCCGAGCTCTCAAAAAGGGGGATAAGACTGTGAGAGAGTATACGGAGTTGTTCGTAGAGAAACTGGATCTAGTGGGGCATGTGGCTCCAACTGAGAGGGAGAAGATGAAGGCGTACATCAAGGGACTGTCATCTGACATGATGGCAATGGTCCAAGCGGCAAAGACCTCTACTTTAAGGGAGGCCATTGATCAAGCTCAAATGGTGGAGGACACCGACGAACTGAGGAGGAAGAGAGGAAGTTAAGTGGAGAAAAGAGGAAGTGGGAAGGCAATTCCGCGCCTTCCAAGAGGCCAAACTACAACAACAACAACCACAACAATCGAAGGACCGAGAATAGGAGGGAGCCTAATTGGTGCTTCAAGTGTCGGAACAAGCACCACGGGCCATGCAACTCGTCTGAGGAAGGGTGCCACAAGTGTGGTAAAAGCAGGCACTACGCTCGCGAGTGCCCGGTTAAAGGAGTTATTTGTTTTGAATGCAAAGAACCGAGGCACGTTCGAAGGGATTGCCCAAAGTTGAGAACGGGGGGAAGCCAAGGGAAGAGGGATAATTTCCCTAAGGCGACGGGAAGAGCGTTCAAGATGACCGCGGATGAAGCTAAAGAGGCGACATATGTGGTGATGGGTACGTTTCTCATAAACTCCGTACCCGCTCGTATTCTTTTTGATTCCGGAGCTACTTTCTCTTGTGTGTCCACTATTTTCTACCCGAAACTGCTTGTACTTGTTAGTACTTTAGAGGATGCTTATATTGTCGAAATAGCCGATGGTAGAAAGGTCTTGGTTAAAGATGTCCTTAGAAATTGCACACTAGAGGTTGGGGAGAAGCGATTCCCGGTGAACCTCATACCTATGGAGATAGGAAGTTTTGATGTAGTGATTGGGATGGATTGGTTGGCCAAGAACCAAGCCGAGATCTTGTGTTCCAAGAAATTGATTCAAATTCCGTTATCGGATGGTAGTATGGTGTTGGTCTACGTTGTTAACACTAGCCAAGGCACGCAAGTGTTTGGCCAAGGGGTGCCTATCTTATTTAGCCTACGTTGTGGAGGCGAAGTTAGAGAAGAGAAGAATAAATGATGTTCGTGTTGTTTGTGAATTCCCGGACGTATTCCCCGAGGATTTACCCGGCGCTCCACCCGATAGACAGGTAGAGTTTCGAATAGATCTTATACCGAGGGCTGCTCCGATGGCTAGAGCACCCTACCGGTTGGCACCATCCGAGATGCAAGAAATGATGACGCAATTACAAGATCTCCTTGAGAAGGGTTTCGTGAGACCAAGCTCGTCACCTTGGGGAGCTCCGGTCTTGTTTGTAAAGAAGAAGGATGGCACGATGAGGATGTGTATAGACTATAAAGAGTTGAATAAGGCGACCGTGAAGAACAAGTACCCACTCCCGCGAATTGACGACCTCTTTGATCAGCTACAAGGAGCGGGATGTTTCTTAAAAATCGACTTACGCTCGGGATATCACCAATTGAAGGTGAAGGAAGATGATGTAGAAAAAACGACGTTTAGGACGCGGTACTGGCATTATGAGTTTCTAGTAATGCCATTCGGTTTGACGAACGCGCCGATGGTATTTATGGACTTGATGAACCGCGTGTGTCGACCTTTTCTAGACAAATCGGTAATAGTATTTATTGACGACATCCTTGTCTACTCTAAGAACGAGTTAGACCACGAGCAACACCTTCGGGAGGTTCTCGAAGTGTTAAGGAAAGAAAAGTTATACGCTAAGTTCTCCAAGTGTGACTTTTGGTTGAAGGAAGTACAGTTTTTGGGTCATGTTGTCACCCATGAGGGAGTGAAAGTGGATCCATCCAAGATTGAAGTAATGATGAATTGGGAACCGCCTAGAACACGTCAGAGATCCGAAGTTTCTTAGGATTAGCGGGATATTATCGAAGGTTTATTCAAGATTTCTCTAAGGTTTCATCTTCTCTGACGGCCTTGACTAGAAAGAACGTGGAGTTCGTGTGGACCGACAAGCAAGAAGAGGCTTTTCGGACTCTTCAAAAGACATTGTGTGAAGCACCGATTCTATCCTTGCCGGAAGGGACGGAAGATTTTGTGGTTTACAGTGACGCATCGAAAATGGGATTGGGTTGTGTGTTAATGCAAAGGGGCAAGGTGATTGCCTACGCCTCAAGGCAACTAAAGGAGCACGAAAAGAACTACCTAACCCATGATTTAGAGTTAGCGGCGGTGGTCTTCGCTTTGAAGTTATGGCGACACTACCTTTATGGAACCAAGTGTACACTCTATACCGACCACAAAAGTTTGAAGTACGTGTTTGATCAAAAGGAACTGAATATGAGGCAACGACGTTGGCTCGAACCGCTCAAGGACTATGATTGTGAACTACTTTACCATCCGGGTAAAGCCAACGTGGTAGCGGATGCATTGAGCCAAAAGGAGTACGGTAGCAGAACACGTGTCGTACTTACACAGATTGAGGTGATGTCTAGTTTGATTGACCGAATCAAAGCAGCTCAAGTGGAGGCACTACTTGAGGAAAACCTAAAAGATGAAGTGATGGTGAAACAACACTTGATGTTGGCCGAAGATAGTCGTGGTCTGAAGCTATTTCGAGGACGTGTTTGGGTGCCTAAGATTGGGGGCAACCGAGCACTACTTTTGGAGGATGCCCATAAGTCCAAGTACTCCATACATCCGGGTAGTACCAAGATGTATAGGGATCTAAAGTTAACTTATTGATGGCCCGTCATGAAGTTGGATGTTGCTAGCTATGTGGAGAGGTGCGTGACTTGTTTGCAAGTCAAGGCGGAACACCAACGACCGTATGGGAGCCTTCAGTCGTTGGAAATTCCGGAATAGAAATGGGAACATCTCACTATGGACTTTGTGACGAAACTACCGAAGACCTTGAGAGGTCACGACACCATATGGGTAGTGGTGGATAGACTAACGAAGAGTGCTCACTTCTTAGCAATGCGAGAGTCCGGACCGTTGATAAACTTGCAAAGTTGTATGTGGATGAAATCGTCTCAAGGCATGGTGTGCCTTTAACTATCGTATCGGATCAGGATAGCCGGTTCACTTCAAATTTTTGGGACGATTTGCAAAAAGGGTTAGGCACCAAGATCCATCTAAGTACCGCATACCATCCTCAAACCGATGGTCAAAGTGAAAGGACTTACCACTCGTGGAGTTTTGTGTCATTGATTTCGGTGGAAGTTGGGATTCGCACTTACCACTCGTGGAGTTTGCCTATAACAATAGTTATCATTCTAGTAGTGGGATGGCTCCGTTTGAAGCCTTGTATGGAAGGAAGTGTAGAACACCAGTGTATTGGCAAGAAGCGGGTGAGAAGCAATTTTCCAAACCCGAAATTGTTCAAGAGACGGCTGAAAAAGTGAAGGGTATTCGTGAGCAGCTAAAAGCGTCTCAAGACCGTCAAAAGAGTTATGCCGATAAGAAGAGGAGACCCATGGAATTCCAAGTGGGGGAGCGGGTAATGCTTAAGGTGTCCCCTTGGAAGGGTATTATAAGGTTTGGGAAGCGCAGGAAGCTTAGTCCTCGTTTCCTTGGATCGTTCAAAATTTTAGAAAAGGTGGGACGACAAGCATATAAGTTAGAGTTGCCACCCGATTTGGCCGGCATACATCCTACATTCCACATTTTCTATTTAAGGAAGTGCTTAGTGGAAGAGGAGAGTGTAATACCTCTCTCGGAGATTCGAGTCGACAATAGTCGTTGTGTGGAAGAACCGGAGGCAATTTTAGAAAGCAAGTCTAAGAAGTTACATCATAATAAAATTGTTATGGTAAAGGTCCAATGGAAGCATCATCGGGGTTCTAATGTGACATGGAAAGCGGAAGAGGATATGAAGAGGAGATATCCAATTTTGTTCTCCTAATTGTAAAATTTCGAGGACGAAATTTATTCCAAGGGTGGGAGGATTGTAACACCCGGAAAATTCGTATCTAAAGAATTATAAATTTAGCATTGTAATATTTCAATTTATGGCTAGATGAAAGATTTCAAGTATATTATGTCGGGTAACTTGGAAGTGGAGGCAAACGAACAGGAGGACGGAACGAAAACGCACCCGGAACACCCCGGTTATGCTGCCAGGTGAGACTGCCATGGCAGCATCGCAAGGGCAGCATTGCACGGATGCTTTGGCTCAATCAGATGGACGCATACGGTACAAGGAGGGCGATTGTGACACGGCGAGTGTGCCATGTCAGTATCGCCCAGGCACCATCGCCCGCGAGGTCTTGGAGGCCTTAAAGTGCGATTTTTCAGCTCAGACTTCTCATTTTTCTCATATACGATATAGCAGTTGTTGGAGAACAAGTCAGAGGGGATTTTTAGGGTTTCACTTTCTTCACCCACCCTCTTCCAAACATTTAATACAGCATTAAAGAGGAGAGATCAAGTTGGACATTGGGAGTTAAAGCTTCAAGTGATAGCATTCTTGGTTCCTTTCAGATTTCTTGATCACCTCCTTTCTCTTAGGAGCATTTCTAGGGTTCTCCTAACTCTAGCCTTGTGAGTTCAAATCTAAACTTATAAACTCAAGTACTTGTTGTAAATGTAGCATTTTACAAATTTTTAAGCTTATTTTCAAGTAGTTGTGTACTTGGGTAAGTTTGGAGGTTTTAGGTCAAAAATGAGGTTTTGGAGTATTTTGTTGTAGATGATGGGATGAGCATCTTTAATGGTTTAAAATACTTGGAAATGTAATAAAATGAAATAATCTTTGGTTTTGAAACTCAAAATGGTTTGACCTAGTTTTTGGTAAAACTTGGATGTAAAAAGGAAATTGTTTATTGAAAGAGTTTTCGAGGTTGGAAAACTAGCGATACGCCTCGTTGATGTATTCGGTCGTAGGAATAGTATGTAATGGATCCATAGGCATATAGTCGGTTTAAAGTGGGATTGTTGTCCCTTTTTGGTAGCATAGAAGTCATCGGGGGCCTCTTACCGTTGGGTATAATGCCGGATCATTACCAGATGCCATTGACTCTATGCATGCGCAATTTGGGGTCATCGGGGGCCGTGTACTAAGGTGCATAATCGGTTATAGACCGATTGCCATTGACCATTGTGCGGGCTTTCGTAAGAAGTCATCGGGGGTCGTGTACTAAGGTGCATAATCGGTCATTGACCGGTTGCCATTGGCTCTTACAGTTAGCTCAAACATCGTGTAGTGACCTACTTCTGGTATCCGTCACTAAGGATGGAACACCGGGTCTCCCCCGGGTGCTTTCAAAAGATCCTTGCTCATCAAGAGTAAGTTATTTCAAGTGAAGTTGAATGGGATGGACGCACTGTATCTTACCTTTTAAATGTTTTTGACTGCCTTATCCATTTAACTGTTTGTTCTCACTAGGCGTAAGCCTAACACTTGATTTTAAATTTGGTTTAGCAGGTAAACAGTTTGACGTGGGCTCTTTAGAGAAGAGCGGGTCGATGTGTCGAGAGAGAGAGGACACCTTTTTGGAGATATGCTCATAGAGCATATACACAGTTGGAGCAATAGAATATTCTTTTGAGGATATTAGTAACACCCAATTGTAATATATAGTCTAAATAGCATAGATTATTAGGTTGTTATTTTAATACCCATGTTTAGATGTAAACTCTCATACTCTATCCCCACCTGTTGGGTGATTTTTATATTATTCCGCATTTCGTTCTGGTTTAAATTTTGCTCAAGTTTTTAGGGTGTTACATGAAATGATAATTATCAACATGCAAGGTAGGTAAACTAGAATGCATGATGATGAAAGGGGCTTTTTTTGATTTAAAATATTGTTAGTCATAGATGATCACCTTTTTATAACACATTTCTATAGGTTGTTTTCATCTCCGAACTTTAAATCAAGAAGAATGCTCAAAAACTAAGAAGAAGAAAGAAAATTTCGAAATCTATAAAAGAAAGGGAGGAAGAAGATGATTACCTTTGGTGTTCTTCCTCTTGAAGATGAGAGAATTGAATGGAGAGAAATGAGAGAGTTTAGAGTGAGAAAGTTTTAGAGAGAAAATGTGAAGCAGGTAAATGAAAGAAGTGAAGGGAGGGTTGTATTTATATTTAAAGAAGAAAGTGTAGGGAGAGAGAGAGAGAGAGAGAGAGATAGAGAGATGGTGGTGTGGGTTGGAGTGTAGAGTGTGTAAGTGTATAAATAGGTAGTATTGGGTAGTTTTTAAATTGTTGTCTTTTTCTTTTATTTAAATACTTCTTCTAGAAGCTTTAATAATTCAAAATAAAGAAGTCTGATTTTATTAATTAATTTGAAAAATATTTTAATTTTATATAATTTGTCTATTAGAGTGGCTAAAATCAGTATTCGGTACCCAAAACGAGCACTTTTCTCAATTTTGGTGGAAATTGGTGAAATTCACCAATTTTCATAAGGAACTCACATTAATTTAATATTTTTTTTGGCATTATTAAATTCGTAACTGATAAAATCAGTAATTTTTGGACTGCCAAAAATAGAACCGTCGGCTCCGAACTGCTAAAAATGGAAAGTCGGCTAAAATTGGCAAAATTACAGTAACGGTCTGTAATTTCATAAGATTTATTCTCCTAGGGCTTCCTAACCTAAAATAATTATCCTAGAGTCAGATTAGGCTTAACCGAAAGCCTGAAGTTTATGCTGACCTGAAGTGAAAATTTGACGGTTGTCACACGGAATAAGACAACCCTCTATATCAATGCTACAACCTTCTAAAACTTCTTTCATCGTAACTCGCCTATCATCGGCGATTTCTACCTCGAACTTATGATCTAACCTCTTGGGCTTGACATTCAAGAGTCTCATAAATGCAGTTGATATAAAAGAACGGTTCGCACCCGAATCAAATACCACTTTGGCATGCATAGAATTGATAAGAAAGGTACCTGTCACCACATCAGGCGCCTCCTCTGCGTCAGTAGTCGTCATTTGAAAAGCCTGAACATGAGCTCTTGAGGCCTCTACTTTCCTTTCCGCTCCACCACCACATCCTCCACCAAAGTTGTTGACCACACCTTTTTCAATTGAGAGCAATCCGTCCTTAAATTCTCGGAAGACCCACAATGGTAACATGCTCTCGAGTTGGGACACTCTCTTTCCTTGTGCCTCATTTTCCCACATTTGAAACACCCTTTTGATTCCATAGCACAATCTCCTCGATACACCCAATTACACTTCCCACACGGTTTCTCCACAAACTATTGACTCCCACAATTATCATACTTAGAGAACTTAACTTTCTTGGAATCATTTGATGCTCCTTCCCACTTCCTCTTCTCGGTACCCTTTCCCATCATTTGACGATTCTTCTCTTTCTCGGTCATCTCGGGCGCATCAACTGCAAATTGGAAAGTCGATATGTTCATTGTCATCACCAACTCCCTTATAGAAGCTTTCAAACCCCACACATAACGGTCCACCATTCTTTCCTTGGTTGAGACATGAGCCTCGGCAAAACAGGATTTCTCCAAGAACTTTGCGGTGTATTCTTGGACAGTCATATCCCCTTGCTCTAGGTGCAAGAATTCTTCCTCAAGTTGTCTTATTGCGGTCTTAGGACAATACTTGTTCTTGGACAAACCCACGAATTTCTCCCATGAAGTCTTCTTGGCCGCTCCTGAACCAATCTTTCCACTCTCCAAATCTCACCAACAATGAGCTTCCGCCTTAAGCATAGTGGTGGCATGCAACACCTTATCCTTTTCCGCACACTAGCTAGTATCAAATGCCACTTCCATTTCCCTAATCCATTGCAAGGCCAACACCGGGTTGCGCTCTCCCATGTAGGTAGGAGGCTTGCAAGTTAGGAATGTCTTGTAGCTACATCCTTTCGATTCCTTACTTTCCACATTGGGGGTAGTCTTTTGGGATAAGTTATTATGACTTTCGTCTCCCTTAGACCCCTCCGCATCATCGTTCTCGCAAGGAATTGTCGCGCTTGAATAATGTTGCTTTCCCGCCAAAGCTTGAATGGCCGCTTCGAGTTTCCCCATTCTTGCAATGAAGTCATCCTTGGTCACATATCCTCGTTCTTGGATTCGACCTCCCCTTTTTCCGCGTCCCCTACCACGCACACTCACAGAACTTTCTTGAATTGATTCCACCGGCTCATTTAATGGCTCGGTCACCACTCCACGACCACGAGTACGGATCGTACCCCGGCCTCAAGTCCCACCCTCAATGGCTCCCACAGACGCTGCACCTCTTCGGGTTCCACGACCCCTTCCTCTACCCCTTCCTCGGGTAGGAGCAACTACAACGGTTTCAACTGGATCGGGTTGAGTATCTCCAATCGGAAGATCTCCTTCCGCTACTGATACTGATGCCGATCTCACGGAACCACGAGTAATAATTCTCGATACTAAAACGAACATAACATAAGGCAACCAGTTAGATCATAACGAGGTATTCAAGCACCTTCATGTACCTGTAACTCACAATGACATTAGCCATATGTGATTTTGAATTTATCTTACACGTCAGTCCTTTCTACCCTATCATTACTCTCACCCTTAGCTTCTGCAAATTATGCTTCCCTTTCTGTCTATACTTGGATCAAAAAGTGAAAGCAGAGGTATCTAGAGGCTTCTGAGTGCTTCTGAATGAATTATCAGAAGTGACCAGAGGCTTCTAGACGGTTCTGATTTGTTGTTAAACACAAATTTGACTAAGTATGAAAATAAAGATATACTGAACAAGTGATTTGGCCTAATCCTATGAGAGTCATAGAAATGAAGATAATTAAATATTTAGCATACCCAACTTGCTAATTAGGAAATTGAATCTCTTTTTATCCAAAGCTTTTGTAAAGATGTCAGCAAGTTGGTAATCAGTGGAGACAAAATACATTTCAATAGTCCCATTCTCCACATGATCCTTTATAAAATGATACCTTACATCAATGTGTTTGGTCTTTGAGTGCTGAACTGGATTTTCAGTGATGGCAATCGCACTTTCTGAGTCACATAGGATGGGTATTTTGTCGTATATCAGACCATAGTCTATGAGTTGAGTCTTCATCCAGATGACTTGTGAACAACAACTAGGAGCTGCTACATATTCTGCTTCTGCTATGGAGGTTGAGACACAATTCTGTTTCTTGGATGTCCAACTTATCAGTCTATTTCCCGGAAGTTGACAGCTACCAGAGGTGCTCTTTCTGTCTAATTTGCATTTTGCATGATCAGAGTCAGTGTATGCAATTAAATCAAATCCAGAGTTTTTTGGCTACCATAGGCGCAATGATGGAGTCCCTTTTAGGTATTTAAAATTCTCTTTACAACAGCCAAATAATATTCTTTTGGATTTGCTTGATATCTCGCACAAAGACAAGTGGCAAACATTATGTCTGGTCTACTTGCTGTCAAATACAGAAGTGATCCTATCATTCCTCTATAGCTAGTAATATCAATTGATTTACTAGAGGGATCAGAATCAAGTTTTGAACTAGAAGAGATAGGTGTTTTCATAGTGGTTGAATTGTGAAGTTTGAATTTCTTTAACATGTCAAAAACATGCTTGGCTTGATTTATGAAAATGCCAGAGGTAGTTTGTTTGACTTGGAGTCCTAGGAAAAATGTTAATTCTCCCATCATACTCATTCCAAATTCACTTTCCATCGGTTTTGAAAACAGGTCAACTTCAGCTTGATCAGTAGAACCAAAAATAATATCGTCCACATAAATTTGAAAAACAGTAAGCGTACCTTTGCCCCTTTTGATGAACAAAGTGGTATCAATTTTACCTTTTTCATATGAATGTTTGATCAGAAACTTTGATAACCGTTCATACCAGGCTCTGGGTGCTTGCTTTAGCCCATACAGAGCTTTGTCCAGAAGATAGACATGATCTGGATTTCTTGCATCTTCAAACCCAAGAGGTTGGTCAACATACACTTCTTCTTTAAGATCTCCATTCGAAAAGGCATACTTGACATCCATTTGGTATACCTTGAAATCTTTGTATGCTGAGAAGGCCAAAAAGAGTCTTATTGCTTCACGTCTTGCAACTGGAGCAAAAGTTTCATCATAGTCAATGCCTTCTTCTTGACAGTATCCTTTGGCCACCAACCTAGCCTTGTTCTTGATCACTGTTCCATCTTCATCCTTTTTATTTCTAAATACCCACTTGGTACCAATGGCAACCTTATCTTTAGGCAGAGGTACTAGTTTCCACACCTTGTTTCGTTCAAATTGGAGAAGTTCATCTTGCATAGCTTCCACCCAGCTTGGTTCTTGTAAAAGCCTCATGAACCTTCTTTGGTTCTATCATGCTCAGAAAGTTTACAAAGAAGGATTCATTAGCAGTTGCAGATCTAGTTTTAACCCCTTCAGATGGATCTCCAATTACTAGATCTGGAGTATGAAACTTTGTCCATCTTTTCATCCTTGTTTGAGGTATTTGTTGGGCTTGAACTTCTGTATCTTCTGCTTGAGCTTCTGAAAATGGACTCTAGTTCTGGTTTTGAAGAAACTTTTGTATCTTCTGCTTGAGCTTCTGGAATGGGTTCTAGTTCTGATTCTAGAGAAGCACCTAAATTCTCCCCCTCAAAAGAAGGCTCAGAGGTTACTTCTGAACTATCATTTGGTGAGCCGGAAGTAGAGGGACCAGAGAGAGTTATTCCTGATGCTTGAAGAATTTCTGGAATGTTCAAGGTAGGAGGTGTGGGTATTCTCTCTGAAGGAATCTCTTCACCTAGAAAATCATCGAATAAGGCATTAATTTCGGATTCTCTGGATCCTAAAAGATAGTCAGAGGTAACTGTGTTAAGCTTGAGTTCTGAATCAGAGTAATCAGAAGTCAATTGAGTTTGATCATCAAAATCAATATTTATGCTTTCCATGATAGTCTTAGTTCTTAAGTTAAATACTCTAAATGCTTTTGCATTTAATGAATATCCTAAGAATTTGACTTCATCAGACTTTGGATCAAACTTGCCAAGCTTTTCTTGATCATTCAGAATGAAACACCTGCAACCAAAAATGTGAAAAAATTTGACTGAGAGTATTCTATTGTTAATTAACTCATATGAAGTTTGAGATGTCTTTTAACAATTATAGAACGATTTTGAGTAAAGCAAGCAGTTGCGACAGCTTCTGCCCATAAGTGGGTTGGTAAACCAGAGGCTGCGAGCATTGTGCGTGCAACTTCAACCAAAGTTCTATTTCTTCTTTCTACAACACCATTTTGTCGAGGCGTGCGTACAGCAGAGAAGTTTTGAGTAATTCCGTTGTGGACAAGGTATTCTTCAAGCTTGGCATTCTTGAATTCAGTACCATTGTCACTTCTTAGTTGTTGTATCTTCTGATGTAGCAGAACTTGAATGCGAGTCATCATGTTTTGTAAGACTATTGGTACATCTGACTTTTGTCGGATGAATGCAAGCCAAGTATACCTGGAAAATTCATCCATTAGAACCAAGATATACCTTTTACCAATTAAGCCCTGAATTGCGATCGAAACCCAGAAGTCAACATGCGTCATTTGCAGAGGTCTATTGCATGAATGATCACTTTTGGTTTTGTGAGATGCTCGTTTTATTTTCCCATCTCACATCCAGGACAGAGGTGATCCTTCTGAAAATGTACCTCTGGAAGACCTGTAACCAAGTTATGTTTTACAACTAGTTCAAGATTTGGAAAATTTAAGTGAGAGAGTTTATGGTGCCACAGCCACGCTACTTCGCTCTTCTTTGAAATGAGACAGAGAATATCTATTCCATCCTTGGAAGTGAAGTTCATTAAGTACAGATTTCCTTTTCTGTCAGCTTTCCATCATAGTTCACCTGCTCGAGAGAGTAAGTAACAGTGTTTATCATCAAATAAAGCTATCATTTTAGAATCACACAATTGACTTACACTCAGAAGATTATGTTTCAATCCAGAAACATGTGCTACTTTGGATAAGGTAATGTTACCTTCTTGTAGAGTATCGTAGCCTTTTATTTGACCCTTACCATTATCACCAAACGTTACTGCTCCACCAGATTTGTCTTTAAATTTGGAGACTAAGTTTTTTGTTCCAGTCATGTGTCTCGAGTATCCAGAGTCAAGATACCAGATGTGCACGCGCTGCTTCTGCAATCAAAATCAGAGAGATTTAGGTACCCATTTCAAATGGGTCCTTTGATGTTAGGTTTAGGTTTCTGATTTATGAATTTCTTTTGAGCAGAATTAATTGCAGGATTTTCAGAGCCTATTGGTTTTCCTGTGGTGTTTGAAGTGTCTCTTTTGTTCTATCTTAAGTGTTTCTTATTATGAGAGAAATAACCAAAAGGCCGTGAGAAAATTTGTTTAAAATTTAGGAATAAAGAGAAGCATTCTGAATTCTGAAACATAAAAGAATTCATTGAATTTTCATTACAAGAATGATAATTACAATTGTTCTTATTTCTGTCTATTCTAGCATCAGTTGTTCGATTGAACTTCTTATCTAGTCTAGACTTATGTTTTGGAACTTTAGATTTCACTGAAACAGAAGTTGAGGAGTTAGCTTTCCATTTTCCTTTTTCAATGTAAGTAAACTTCTATGACTTGGATTTTGGAGATTTTGGGGATTGAAAATTAATATTTTCTTTCTTTTTAAGATCTTTCTCCTTTTCAAGTTCTAGACATGATTTCGCTTTTAGACACATCCCAAGAAAATCTGGATAAATGGGAACCTCTTTTCTTTGTTTCTTAGGAGAAACAGATAACATTGGTATTCCATTTGAAATTTTGGAAACCTCTGGTCCAGCTGTTCAAATACCAAAAGGTTCATTTGTAAATAAGAATGGAGCATTGGGTTTTTTATAACCTCTGGAACCTTTTTATAAGTAGGAGGAAAATTGTTTTCATTTTTGAATAAAGATTTATCCATGATTTCAAAAAATTCATCATCATTTTGATTATTATTTTCCCAGGGATATGTAACAAACTCATCATTGTCTCTGACGTCGGAATTCAAATCTATAAAAGAACAAGGAATAATCTCTGGATGATTTTAAGAACTTTGGTTTGATAAGATTGTTTGTTCTTATCTGAAACATTCGTCCAAAGTTGATAGTAAGTCATTCTCAAAATTGAGTCTTATCTCTTCTTCTGCCTGCGCAGGTATGAACTCATCAGCTTCTGGATTTAAAGATATGTGAGTGAAAGAACCAAAATTTAAAATATCACCCTTCTTTAAGGTAACTTGGGTTATCTTTTCAGATTGATATTTTTGTATTTTAGTTTCCTCACTTGATGACCATGTTCATATTTTGATTTTCTGAAAATTGACTGGTCATACATAATAGGAAACACTGGTGTTTGTTCTTTACCTTTACAGAACACAGATTCAAGAGTAGATCTCTTTTTACACGTGTAAGGATCCAGATCCTCAAAACCAAGGCATGATTTCCCTACTTGTGTATTTATCTTTTCATGTACCTTCTAAGCATCCAGATATTTCTTTATCTGTCAATTTTTTTGGCACTTATCTCCTTGTCTTTTGTTTCCAGAAGTTTACGAAAATTCTAGTTTTCGTCTCTGAGTTTGACTTCTGATGTTTTTAGAAGTTTTGAAATTCTTTCACGTTCCTCAGAAAGTTCAAGTTTTTCAGAGGTCAAAATTTCCATCTCTCTTTTGAAAATATCTCTTTCTTTTTTAATAGTTGAAAAAGTTATTTCAAGATTTTTTCGAACTTTCTTTTCTAACACAAGCGCTTGTTTTAGATTTTCAAAATCTTCAGTTAGATTTATGATTGTGTTTTCGAGATCAGAAGATTCAGAAGATGAGCTAACCGGAGGTTCAGAAGGTTGATCTTCTGAGTTGTCTGTGTTAGCCATTCCATAGAACATAGCCTCGTCTCCACTAGATTGGTCATCAAGCCAGTTTTCTCTTTCAGCATAGTTTGCACTCTCAACTTTGTCGTATTTGTACTTGTTCTTGTAGTACTGTTTATCTTTGACAAGAGCACTTTTGCAATCTTTAAAGTAATGACATGGGTTACCACATCTGTAGCAGACGTCTTTCTTTTTATTCGCCTCTTCTTCTTTCTTCTCAGCATCTGATCTATGCACTTTCCGTATTTCTTGCGTTGGAGCATAAGGCTGAACAGGTCTTTCATTTCTGTTGTCAAATCTTCTATTGCCATTGAACAAACGATTACCAAACTTTTTAGTGAATTGTTTGGTAATGAGAGCTAGAGATTCAACAAATGAATTTATTTCATCGTCTTCAGAGTCAGACATATCTTATGTGTTGATCTCTGAGACAAAAGCCTTGCTCTTGCCTTTCTTCTCTGTCTCTCTGCTTCTTCTGCTTTATCCTTTTTCATGTGCTTGAAGAGTTCCAGAGGTCCACATCTCTAGATCTTGATTAGCTTGGAGAGACATGGACAGATTTGACCATTCTGGATTTAGGCGTTTGAGAAACAGAACATTATTATCCTCCCATAACCTGATGATGTCACACTTCTTGCACAAATTTATCAGAGTATTAAATATGTGATAAGTTTGTTCCAAACTTTCTTCTTGGAAGCTGTTGTATTCGTTCAGTGCTTGAGCTCTTCTGTTTTTCTTCATCTTGGCACCTCCTTCCAATTGGTAAGCTAGTTGATCCCATAGATCCTTGGCAGTTTCACAGGAATCAAGAGATTGAAAAATTTCGTTGGGTATAGCCATGATTAACAGACTTTTTGCCTTTTTAGCAATTTCAACATTTGCCTTGTCATCATCAGTCCAATTTCCCTTCTCTTTGGGAACTTCTCGGGCAGGGATTTCCTCTGTTGTTGGAGTATGAGGAACTCTTGGAATAACAGTCATTGGTACGAAGGGACTATCCACAATAGTAGGATATAGATTTGCATCTAGTCCTTCGTAGAAATTGATCATACGAATCTTCCATTAGGGGTATTCGTCTCAAATGAGAGTTGGTGGTTTTGTTAAGGATCCAAACGTGTATATGGCATTTAGGTTTTGATTTGCCATATTTGCAAAAAAAAAATAGGGATTCAAAAAATTGTTGGAAATATTGTTGAAATTTAGAACAGAAAAACTTCAAATCGGTCGAATTGAAACAATATCCTTACTGATTTTAGAAATAAACCGGCATTACCACTGATTAAGATAAAATTTGTATGAAATGACAAAATCTCGTAAAACAGGGTAGAATGATGAACAACAGTTTAGAACTAAAATTTACTGTTTGTAGAATAGAGATTTCTCCAAACTGGACGAGATTGAATAATCAATAGATTGATTATCCAGCACTGATACCAATTATTAGATCCCAAATAGACAACAATTGAGAAAACTCCATAGAAATTAGAGATGAGAAAGATAATTAAAGAACATTAATCATCAAATCATATACTCGTATTCATATATTGATCAATATGGAGGGGAAATGTAGAGAACACCACACATTGGAATGAATCGACTCACATAAGTCTGTGTGTGTAAAGAGTGTATTCTCTCCCAAGTTTGCCTTAATCAAAGAGCTAGGACACCATATTTATAGGTGCCCATTACAATTGCAAAGTCCAAGCCCATAACACACTAAAAAGCCCAAAATACAATTCTTTATAAAACTTTCTATCTAATTGTGGCTAATTAGATCTAACAATTAACCACATTCTACCCCACTCTACTTAAATCTCAGCCCCACCTATCCCTCAGACTAAGTCTACATGCTCCTCGAACACCTAATAGTCTTAAACTAGGGCTCTGATACCACTTGTAACAACCAGGATTCTAAAACAAGAGAGTATTTCATACTATTGCTTTCAAATAGCCATTGTCAAACATAAATGGTCCCAAAGTAAACTTAATCTCAAATGTTTGCAGCGGAAATAAACAACTACTGAGATTATTATAATTCATCTTTAAAACTAGGCAACTATCTATACAAGTAGTGCCTCACTTCTATCCTTCCCAAGCTCACATCTTCCCTTTCCCCTTACTTGTGCTCTCTATCATATGCCTTCCTGGATAGAAGCCTACCCACCTACCAGCCTACCTTGTTCATAAGGTTTAAGTGTACTTTAGGTTTAGTCCTATTGCCTGGAAGTAGAAGGGAGTTCACTCACACCCGGGGCTTCTTCCATACCTCCAGGGGTGGTGAGCTGAGTGAGGAAGGCCCTCGTTGAAATGGTTTTCAGTTTATAAAAGAGAGGGTTAGACCAAAAGGCCTAATGAATTCCCAAAACAACAGTTAATATGCATGACAGTTATAAGAGAAAATGGTTAGCCATGAATATCAACTCACACTTAAATCACACTTTTATATACCTGTTGCAACGGTAATAAATTTTCTGCCACACACACCATGATCATTGAATGGAAACACACCGCCCAATTTGAATGATTTAAAAAGAACAATTCAATTTAAAACATTCATTTCATAAAGGTTTAACACACGAAGGGAACTCACCTGAATTGCCAAGCTGCTTACACTCTTCCAACTATGATCCCACAAACCGAACACCTGATTTAGATCATTTAACTACGAGTTAATGACCCAATTATACTTCCACACATCCTACCCATAAACCCTCTAGGCTAGGACACTACTTAACCCACTTGAATAACCCTTAAGAAAAATCTCACTTTTGCTAAACAGTGAGTTACACGGCTTGCCGCGGGTCAAGTCGCGTGACTCACTGTTTGTCCTGCACTTTCCTGCACGAAACAAGAAACCCCAAAACACCATTTCCACTAATTTCCAGCCACAATATTGATAGGAAACTTGCCCCAAACATTTATAAAACCAACATTAACAACTAATCAACCATTTAATCCATTCCATCCATTGATTTCATGGTATTTCATATCCTTAGATGAACTCAAGGTCATTCATTGTGATTTCCATTTATTTCAATCCCTTAGGATGAAATATGAATCACCAAACTTGAAGAATACTTCCATACCAACTCCATTAACCCAATAAATATTGATTTGAACTCTAACCAATCATTTAACCATTCAAAATATAAAACCCCAAATCTTTAATCATCTACTAGACCCAACAAGTGAAAGAGGTGAAGAAGATGAGTATTTATACCTCAGATTGTTGATTGATTCTTTCTCCTTCTTGAAATCCTTCTTTTCTCCTTCTTTCCCCTCAAAATCGTACCAAGAACACATACTAGAAAAACACACAAGCCACCAGACGTATTCTCCAAGAAATGAGGATTTCTCCTCTTATTTGACCTATTTCCATATTTTACAACTTCAGCCCTTGAAGTTTGGAGAGTTAGGCTCCATCCTCTCAAACCGACTTAATTAATACAAACTAGGTTCCGGGTTATTACAATAACGAAATCACAAATATCGCTACCCATCGAGAGAATATCGTTGAATACTAACTCAAAAGTCACTAGATAACAGAACTAACAGAGACTTAACGAAAAAAGGTCTAAAAATATAAGAAAATCAACGGGACTGAATGAGACTTAACGTAACACAAACAACAAAAACACAATATCACTAGCCATTATGTCATTGGTAACCTTGAGTTTCGAAATGTCTCTAAAGCATGAAAGGTCAAATGTCACTAATGACTTTTTCAAGTGTCGTGAAAGATCGAATCAATAACCAACTTCAACCTCGAGTTTTAACATTCAAAAAACGTAACTGTTAACGATCGAAAATTGAAATTCTCTTATCATCGGCTTCCAATAACGATATAACAACGAAGATATTATCGAATCATCAACTAAGTCTCACCAAAACCACATTGAAAAAACACTGAAGCATCAACAAAAAGTTATCAAAACATTTTAATGGAATCGTATAGAGACTCATCAAAACATTATCGAAGCACACTGAAACACATTGAAACTTATCAAAAATGATTGAAACTGTTGTGTTCAGCGGAATAACAAAGTAGAAGAAAACCAAAACCAAACAGCCCGATTTGTAATCGTACTCAATACCGAAACAAGTAATGACAATAAACCAAGCAATCAAAATAAATAAAGAGTAGAGACAAATACAGGGGAGATTTACGTGGTTCAGCAAACTTGCCTACATCCACCTCAGAAGAGAGAGCCCTTTGTATTAGATTAAGAATCGACCTCCTTGAAACCCTTTACAAGATATCAGTGATTTACCTTACTTCTCACGTACGCTCTATTTTTCTGCTCTCTCCTCTCTAATCTGATTGTTTTTACATATATATATATATATATCAAGAGAGTGGGCCTATTTGACCATGGGCCAGACTTGGGCCAAAGCTGTTAACATTCATCACATATGTTAACGTTCCTGCTAATATTCATTTGGCTACCCAACATACTACAATTCTCCACCTCGTACAACATTTGATAAACCTCAAATTTGAACGATCACCAACGAAAATTTCACACCCTTGATATGTAGAACTCAACCGACTGCACCAGTTGACCATGGTTGCCTACGTACCCTCACTTGGGATCAAGCCACAGTAGTTCATTCCAATCGGATGCATCATTTGACCATGATTGCCTACGTACCCTTACCTGGGATCAAGTCGTCGTAGTTCATCTCGCCGGGTGATGTCTCCACCTCACCCTGACACCGCCCCACAGGGCTATTCAACACTGAATGATATTTAATAAGTCCAAGCAATGCTTAAACTTACCACCGGGTACCACCTTGGTTAACATGTCTGCGGGTTCTCTTCCGTGTGCACCTTCATAAGAGAAATATCACCATCCTCTATGACATCCCGCACAAAATGATATCTGAAATTTATATGTTTGGTACGAGCATGGTAGACTTGATTCTTAGCTAAGTGAATCGCACTTTGACTAATACACCACGAGTCCACACATTCCTGCTCAAACCCCTAATCATCTAAAAATCCCCACAACCACAGTGCCTCCTTCACTCCCTCTGTCACAACCATATACTCGGCCTCCGTAGTAGAAAGTGCCACTGATGCTTGTAACATCGATCGCCAACTAACTGGAGCACCAAATATATTAAATAAATAACCAATAGTAGATTGACATCTATCCAAATCACCACATGATCTGAATCCACAAATCCGGTAACCCGATATGTTTCTCCACCGAAACATAAACCCATATCAACCGTGTCTTTCAAGTATCTCAGGACCCATTTCACCGCTTCCCAATATGCCTTTCCCGGGTTCGCCATGAACCTACTGACCACACCAACCGCTTGTGAAATATCTGCACGTGTACACACTGTGGCATACATTAAACTACTGACTGCACTAGCATAAGATACATGCTCCATGTGTGCCTTATCTTCCGCTGTAGTGGGAGATTGTCTACTAGAGAGCTTCATATGTGGAGCCAATGGAGTCACCACTGACTTAGCATCTTTCATCCTAAATCTTGCGATCACCTGCTCAATGTAGCCTTTCTGGCTCAAGAACAATCGATGGCTCAATCTCTCTCTTCTAATCTCTTACCCAGTATCTTCTTCGCAGCACCCATGTCCTTCATCTCAAACTCTTCATCACGTTGAGCTTTCAACCTATCTATCTCCACCTTGCTCTTCGAAGCAATAAGCATGTCATCCACATACAAAAGAAGAAAGATATAATCACCTCCACAAAGTTTCTGCAGATAAACACAGCAGTCATACTTACTTCGGGAGAACCCATGCTTTAGCAAGAAGGAGCCAAATTGCTTGTAGCACTATCGAGGAGATTGCTTCAATCCATATAGTGATTTCCTCAAGCGACATACATGACGTTCCTTGTCCACAACCCTATATCCCTCAGGTTGATGCATATAGATTTCCTCATCCAAGTTCCCGTGCAAGAAAGCGGTTTTTACATCGAGTTGTTCCAGCTCAATAGCACCAAGAGCAACAATACTCAATAGCACCCGACTGGAAGTGTGCTTCACTACCAGAGAAAATATCTCATTGCAGTCCACCCCCTCTTTTTGTGCAAACCCCTTCGCCACTAGCCTTGCCTTGTACCTTGTACCACCGAGCTCGGAAGGATTCTCTTTCTTCTTGTACACCCATTTGCAACCAATGGCCTTCTTCCCTACGGGCAATGGGACTACCTCCCACGTTTGGTTCTTCCGAAGAGACTCCATCTCCTCTTCCATAACAGCCAACCAACTCTCACTATTACTGTTCTGAATAGCTTCTTTGAAGGAGACCGACTCATCATCCTCCACTGAGAGTGCATACTCAACCAAATTTGTCTGCCCATAGTGCTTCAAAGGTTGATCAGACCCCAACTTTTGAACTTTCTTATACGTTCGCCTCGGCCTAGTGCAAATTGAACTGTCTTCGACCTCCTGTTCATCTGATTCGTGTACACTTCTTGCTGAACCGTCCCATGTTCATTCTCATTATGATTATCTCCATGATCTTCCTCCTAAACACGACTAGAACCTTGTTGGCTTTTAGGTTCTATTCCACCACTTGAGACTTGACCGTCTCAATGTCATCACCACCGGGCACTGTAGCTTTCGAAGTAGCTACCTTGGAGTTCTCATTAAAGGTAGCATCTATGTTGATTATAAACTTTGAATCTTCTAAACACAAAAGGCGATAGCCTTTTACACCGCATGCGTATCCCAAGAACATTGCCTTCTTGGTCCTTGCTTCAGGCTTTCCCTCACTGACGTGATAATAAGTCGTGCACCCGAATATTCTGAGTTTCTCATAATCTGCATGTTCCCCCGACCATACCCTATAAGGTACATCTTCATCTAGAGACTTATGAGGAGACCGACTGACAATGTAGCAAGTTGTAGCAATCGACTATGCCCACCATTCTCTGCCCAAACCAACATATGATCGCATACACATCACTCTCTCTCGCAATGTGTGGTTCACCCTCTCTGCGACCCCGTTCTGCTGTGGTGCTTTCCTGAATGGCCAAAACTTCTTGATCACAAAACTTCTTGAAGGTACCCTCTGTATACTCTGTACCGTTATCAGATTTCAGTGTCTTCAATTTCTTGCCCCTTCTATTCTCAACCATTGTCTTCCATTTCTTGAACGTGTCAAATACCTCATTCTTATGTTTTAGAAAATAAATCCAAACATATCTAGAATGATCAGCTACAAAAGTGAAAAAGGATCTGGAACCTCTCTTGGAAGTGACTGAAGTTGAACCCCAAACATCTGTGTGCACATAGTCTAAAATACCTCTGCTTTTGTGTTTGCGTATCTTGAACTGAACCTGGTGTGCTTTACCGTACACATAATGCTCACAAAAATCCATGCGAGGCTTCTTCAAGTTCTTCAACAAACCTTCTTTACCAAGCAAATTTAGACCCTTTTCTGACATATGCCCAAGCCGCCTATGCCATAACCGAGTGGTCTCACATGGGTCACCACCACTACCACTCGTTCCAACTGTCGCACTTTCTATCACCGTTGTACCTGAAAGAACATAAGGGTTTCCTTGACGAATACCTTTCATTACAACCAAAGACCCACGAAAAACCTTCTTTACTCCATTCCAGGTAACTATCTTACATCCACCGGAGTCCAAGACACCTTCAGAAATGAGATTCTTCCGCAACTTTGGAACATGTCGCACATCCAATAAATTTCTGACTACTCCATCATGCATCTTGATTCTAATGGAACCGAGCCCAACCATCTTGCACGCATGATTATCCCCCATCAACACATTTCCACCATTTATGCTTCTATAGGTAGTAAACACTTCTTATTTGGGCACATATGGTAAGTGCAACCCGAATCAAGAATCCATTTACCGGAGATTTCATCATTGGAATTGACAAAGTAACATTCATCGTTGCTTTCATCTCCCGAAGCATAACTAGCCTCATGCTTCTCTTGTGCCTTTTTCTTTGTTGTTGTCGTTTTTGTCTTTGTTCCATTCTACTTTCTTGTTAGGACAGTTTGCCTTGTAATGCCCAAGTTCGCCACACTTGAAACACCGTCTTTCCCCAAGAGGTCTAGATTTTGACCTAGACTTCCCGTTCTTGCCTTTTCCTCTCTCATTGCTTCTACCTCTTGCAAATAATCCTTGAGCTTATTCTTTGTTACCACTAGCCGCAGCCATGTCACCGGTTGCAATCTTTCGAAGATCATCCGCTAGAATGGACGTTCCGGTCTCATCCATCGTAAGACTATCACCCACAAGCATCAATGTTTGCACAAGATTCTCATAAGACTTCGGCAGCGAAAGAAGTAGTAAAAGTGTTTGATCCTCATCTTCTACCTTCACATCAATGTCCTTTAAACCTGATATACACCTATCAAATTTACTAATGTGTTCCCGGATTAGAGAACCTTCATCCATTTTGCAAGTAAACAATTTGGACTTCAAATAGATCCTATTTGTTAGATTTTTCGTCGTGAAATTTGCCTCCAACTTTTGCCACATCGCAACCACCGAATCCTCATTATCAACCAAGAAAGCAACATACCTTTCAAGGCATAAAATGATCGATGCTCGTGCTTCAAGATCTAACTCTTTCCAATCCTCATCGGACATGTCTTTGTGCTTCTTTTGCTTACCCGCCAAACCCTTATGTAACTTCTGTGAGATTAGCAAAATTTTCATTTGCATCCTCCAATAGGAAAAATCGTTCTTTCCATTAAACTTCTCTAACTCATACTTCCCAACTTTGACCGTTCGGCTTGTAGACGTCATTTACCCACTTGTTTCAAAATCTGCCTCTCTCAGGACTTTTATCACACAATATAAAACCCAAAATACCTCAAATCTGAGCTCTACCACTCAAATCTGATCTTTTAGAACTTTTATCAAACATCTTGTGTGCAACACACAATATACCACCCAAAAATACCTCAAATCTGAGCTCTACCACCCAAATATGATCTCTCAGGACTTTTATCAAACACCTTGTGTGCACCACACAATATACCACCAAAAATACCTCAAATCTGAGCTTTACCACCCAAATCTGAAATTAGGCTCTGATACCAATTGTTGTGTTCAACGGAATAACAGAATAGAAGAAAACCAAAACCAAGCAGCCCGATTTGCAATCGTACTCAATACCGAAACAAGTAATGACAATAAAACCAAGCAATCAAAGTAAATAAAGAGTAGAGAGAAATTAAAGAGAGATTTATGTGGTTCAAAAAATTTGCCTACATCCACCCCAGAAGAGAGAGCCCTTTGTATTAGATTAAGAATCGACCTCCTTGAAACCCTTTACAAGATATCAGTGATTTACCTCACTTCTCACGTACGCTCTATTTTTCTGCTCTCTTCTTTCTAATCTGATTGTTCTACATATATATATATATATATCTTTCAGGACTTTTATCAAACATCTTGTGTGCAACACACAATATACCACCCAAAAATACCTCAAATCTGAGCTCTACCAACCAAATATGATCTCTCGGGACTTTTATCAAACACCTTGTGTGCACCACACAATATACCACCCAAAATACTTCAAATCTGAGCTTTACCACCCAAATATGAAATTAGGCTCTGATACCAATTGTTGTGTTCAGCGGAATAAAATAGTAGAAGAAAACCAAAACCAAACAGCCCGATTTGCAATCGTACTCAATACCGAAACAAGTAATGACAATAAAACCAAGCAATCAAAGTAAATAAAGAGTAGAGAGAAACGCAAGAGAGATTTACGTAGTTCATCAAACTTGCCTACATCCACCCCAGAAGAGAGAGCCCTTTGTATTAGATTAAGAATCGACCTCCTTGAAACCCTTTACAAGATATCAGTGATTTATCTCACTTCTCACGTACGCTCAATTTTTCTGGTCTCTTCTCTCTAATCTGATTGTTCTACATATATATATATATATATATATATAGAGAGAGAGAGAGAGAGAGAGGCGGGTTCATGCGAGAACGGTAACAATTTACGAGAATGCGAGGACAATCCTCAGCCAATCATTTTATACATGAAATTTTTTTCATGTACAAAATCATATGTGATTTTGTACTAGCATCAAAAATGACACGCGCGAAAAGTCTTGCTAATCATTATGATTTTGTATGTGAATCATATGTGATTTTGTAAATGAAAAATTTCATGTACAAAATGATTGGCTGAGGATTGTCCTCGCATTCTCGTAAATTGTTACCGTTCTCATATGAACCTCTTTATATATATATATATATATATATATATCTCAAGGGAGTGGGCCTATTTGACCATGGGCCAAACTTGGGCCAAAGCTGTTAACATTTATCACATATGTTAACGTTCCTGTTAATATTCATTTGGTTACCCAATATACTACAGAAACTTATCAAAGAACTATCGAAAACATCCGAACTATATCGCTTTTCTTCTTTTAAAATATCACTAAAGACTGCGAACAAAAATTGTTAAAAGCTTCTAATGCATTTAATATCGCTAAAACCTTTGTCACACAAACAAGAAGATATATTGCAGCCTTTGGTGACTGTTGACGTATCATCATATATATCGCTAATGATTGTTGACCAACTTGTTTGACCATATTCTTCGTCAACAAGCTACCGTTAAATATAACTTCTCACAATCGACAAACAACTTTTAAAAAGTTAGTTTCTCAAATCAAAAACATCCAAAAACACAAATATAACAAAACTCGATTACAGTTTTAGATCAAAAACCAAGATTTATCAAGAACTCGTCAAGAACATCAAGAACACTTTAAATCCAAAAATTTCAATAATGAATTTTTATGAATTAAAACTTGAAATCTCTGATTGTTTTCATGTTTAAAAACACTTTTCTTGAATAAATTTGCACAAAAACGGATCAAAACAACACTAATTTGCAAAAACACACTCTAAAAATTTCACATAACACTTTTTCTCAATAACTCAAAAAATCTTCAAATTCAACTAATCTTGATGCAATTTTAAATAGAAATTGATGCAAAACAATTATAAAATGATGGAGAAACACTCTGCAATCAAAATCTAATCCAAAAAAACAACAAAATTGTCACACTCATTTGTGTTCTTCATGTTCTTCAAGATCTTCAAAAATTCATCAAATTCTTGCACAATTCTTTTGTTTAATTAAGCCCTTATATCAATTGATAATCCATGTATGATCAAGTAAAAAGTAATCTAATCATTCAAGAACAATAATTAAATCCAACTCATATGTGTATTGAACTTTCTCTCTTTACAATCATTTTCTCTCTTTATAATTCTCTCTATAAATATTACAATGAAAGCTCTCTCTTAGACATACTACAAACTAACTATTAGAAAGCTATTTATACTCTTGACCAATACAAAGTCAAACTACAATTACAATCTTTGACTTTACATAAAATGTAGATTATGTTGGCTTTGACTTAGAAGTTTTGACCTTTTCATTCTTCACTCTCGTCTTCATACTCGGTTATCTCAGATAGAATATTTTGGACCTGACATTGTATCCGAGATCACAATGATTGAAGACGTGAAGAGTCAAAGAAGAAAGTCAACGTGGTCAACAAAAGTCAACAAAAGATCTTATTTGGTAGTTTACTTTCTTAGAATAGTTGTGAATAAATATCATGTAATAGTTAGGGTTTCCGTTAGTTATCTCATACGCATTCATTCATATTATTCTAGAGAGAGAATCTTGTAGATAAAGCTATATCAATACACATATGATTTAAGATTCAATCTATTGTTCTTGTTGATTTTGTTGGTCCCAATAAGGATCTACAAGAGTTAAATATTAAGTAAACAGTTTGTAGAAGGGGGGGGGGGGTTGAATACAAACACACAGATTTTGGTTTTTAAATGAATTTATTGAAAATAAACAAATTTACAGTTACAAGCGGAATTAGAACAAGTTAAAAAACTATTCTATTGTAACTAAGGAAACACACAGTTTGATGCACAAGAAGATGAAAGAAAGAAATGCAGAAGGTATAGGCTAGAAGGAAGCATGCATGAAGATGAAGAAGATATCTTCATATATTTATACCCGCTTGCATTTAATGCAAGACAAAAGGTACATGCCACGTGTCAAGTTTGGATAGGAAGCTTGTCCTTGTAAATAAGACAACCATGCTTTTGGCCGAATATGAACAGTACCGTATCAGATATGATGGGGATATAAGAGACAAGTCGTACGTCCTTTTCTAACATGGTTCTAGGTTTGACTTTTGTGCATCGAGGATAAGATCAAACTTTAATCTTGCAGAAGAAGCTTCATTTGATCGCTGACACTGAATGTTCAAGGATGAACTTCAGTGTTGCTGAGGCTTCACAAGACTTCACATTTTGAGTAGATAATCGCTGCTATCGTTGAACCGCTTCAGGTCACTTAGCTGATTATCTCTTTCTTCAGCTTTGGTCGTCGACTTTCGCTGAATGGTCTTCTGGTGTGATAGCTGATCTTCAGGTCTTCAGAGACAAGCTTGTTGATCCTTGATCTTCAGCGATCGCTGATAGCAATCAGCGTATGCTATTGCTGAACTTGAACAGAAGCTTATCTAAGGAATTTCACTGAGTATAGTAAAGGAATCATATTCAAATCACTGAGAGGAGTTATGATCAACAATCTCGCCCTATTTGATTATGACTAAGCAACATAGGAAAATTGCTTTTTAAAAGATTAGTAGGGACTTATAAAATTTAAAATACATTTTCTAAGTACTAATCTGTAAAATCTTTTTCAGCTAAACTATTATCTGAATTGAGTTTCATTTATAAGGATATGAAATCACAATTTTTACAAGTAGAAGAGCTTAAAGTACATTCACTGATTGAACTTTCAGAGTGAAAGATCAGTGAGTAAAAGATAGTGTAACGAAAGTAGAACTCTTATGTTCATTGTCCCTTTTACTATTTTCAGGGATCTTTTCAGTACTAGGGTGGAGTAAAGTACTTTGAATTTCATTAATTAGAATCTAAAGAATTACAGCAAAATTAAATTATAATGATAAAGATAAAGTACTTGTACACTGAAGAAATATTACAAAGGAAATAGAAAACTATGACTAGTCAGAGATGTTCTCGTTTCTTCTTTGTAGCTCATTCTTATAAAGAGTCTTCTGTCTGTTCATCAGAGGAGTATCTGACCAGCAGCGCCAAAGCATGATCTTTATGAGAGAGGAAGGGGCCCTGTGAATTTCTTGGTTTCTGAAGAGTCCTAAGAACCCTTCATTATCCAGAAATACCATACCAGGTTCAGGTAGTGAGATGATTTCGTCTTCTTGATATCTTCGGTCTTGAGGAAGAGAGGTACGAAGCATTGATATATCAGGGAGCTCAAGATGACCAAGAATGCTTTGATAATCAAACTTAGTTTCATGCTCATTCTTCGAACTTGAGCCACCTTCAGCAACTGATCTTTTCTTCTTTGATGGTTCAGGGAGAGGAGGAACTTGTACATGTTGAGACATTCTTTGCAGCAACTAATTCAACTCATCTTCTACCACATTCTTGAACTTGGATTTGGAACCCTAAATGGCATCTATGATTTCCAGCCATTCAGTGTATCCATATAACCTTAAGAATTTTGCTTCTTCTCTCTCTGTTCTGGATGGCCTCGTCATTCTTACATATACCTTTGGACCACCTCTGTTAGAGTGTCGCCCTTGGATAGTTACGTGAATGATTTTGTCATCAGATCTTCGAAAGTTCAGCATCTCTGTACACCAATCCAGTTCTTTGTCTTTCTGAGTTGTGGCTTCAGTGGTTAGTGCAGTGAGAATCTTCTATTGAGCGAGAATGGGATCTACATTCAGGTTTTCCTGTCTGAAGTTCTTTCTGAGCCGGAGCTGCGGCGAGCCGTTCACTCTTTTCTAATTGCTCTTTGGCTGCTTTGTCTCTTGCTGAGTCTTCCCTGAGAATCTTCCTTGCTAAGGCAAGATCATTCTGAGTTTGCTTTATTTCTTCGTCTCTGATCCTCTAAGCTATCAGAGCTTGTTCTCTCTCTTCTTTGGATAAGAAGTAAAATTCATCTACTATCCTGATAGGTACAGCATCTATTGGGTCTTCTTGGGGCACCCTTATTCTTTTTGCTTCGAATTCCCTTAGGAATTTTATTCGCCTTTCTTCCTCTTCAGGCTCGCTTATTATCTGCTTCTGAATGCGACGCCGAGGGATGAGGCCTTCTTCTTCCTCAGAGTCAGTTTCCTCTATGTACATAAACTGCTCATTGGAAGAAGGTTCCTTCCTTGTGGATGAGTCCTTTGGGGGACGGGGATCACTGAGGGAAGGAGAGGAGGAAATAGTTTTGTCAGAGGGAATTTTAGTGGGTGAAGAGGAGTGTATGGGAGATTCAGAGAGAGGAGTAAAATAAGGGATAAGCTGAAGTGATACCTTATCAGCGGTCTCCCCCTCTGATATTGGGATGGTGGCCTCAAGATCGACCACTCTGGCTGAGGGTCCAGCTTCGTCCCCCAAGGGCTCTAGCTGAGATGTACTTGGTCTGGATAATCTGAAATGCTCCAGTGCAAAACCCAAGTCATCATCATCATCATCAACCTCATAGTGAGGGATGCGTTCCTCTTCTTCTTCATCATCCTCTTCCTCATCATCATCATCATCAACTCTTGCAGTTGAGGAAGGTTCTGGTCGTTGGATGTAGGGAGAGATCCTTTCATCTGGAAACCGACGATTACGCTCGCCGATAAGATCGTCAGCGAACTCTTTGGCCACCTTCTCCCCCTCAATGTTATCATGGGGAAAGACGTGGACCATCAGAGTGCGAACATTTGTGTGCACGGCTTCCAGCATGGTCCGATCAGCAGCAGCAAAGGAGGGACCAGTCCCACTGAGCCTTGAGAGAGCCTGCAGAATGTCAGACTGAGTCTTTTGAATAGACTCGAGGACAGTGGCATGAGCATCAACCTTCTGCTCAATGTTGAGGAGGGATTGGTGAAGGTCCTTGTGATCGTCCTTCAGAGTCTGAACATCAGACACCAAGTTGCTGACATTCGTCTTCATCCCTGGAGTGCCAGCGACCTGCCAGAAGATCAACTCCGTAGAAGTCTGCAGGGTGTCCAGCCGGGCTCTGGTGAGAGCACACTCATTGACCAGATGGTCAATGGCAGGGAATGTGGGAGCTGGCAGTGACACAGGAGGCAGCTCAGTGACCCTAGGAGGAAGCTTGGGGGCAAGGTGCTCCATCTTGACATCCCTGAGCTTTCTGGCACTGGGAGGGCGCTGAGGAGATCTCATTGCTGGCTTCGAAGAGGTGGTGGTCGTTGTTGCTGAGAAGACAGGAGCAGTGGCAGCAGCTGATGACATTAACAAAGAGGCGAGAAAAGAATCCGGATCAGATGACGGATGTAAAATAGAATTATTTTCCTTGAGAGTATTGTGAGGATTACTCTCAAGGACTACTTTTGCAGAGGCAGTGTCCTGAGGATCACTGACCAGTGTCTTAGAGTATCTGAAAGAGATACTCTGAGGTCCTTTTAAATTGGCTTTCCAAAACTCAGATTTCCTAAACAATTTTGAGGTTTGAACTGCGTGCATTTCAGCATTATCAGAGATAGGGACAACTATCACTGAGTCATTTGCTGATGTGAGGACCAAAGAAGTAGAGATGGAAGAGGTAGAGAAGGCAGTGAAAGTAATACCTGATCCAGCTTCAGCAGAGCTGGCTATAACACCCTCAGAGACCTTAGTCACTGATGGTGGTGGTGGTGCTGATGAAGCTTCAACGGCAGCAGAAACCGTTGGAGTGGCTGTGGATGAGGGTGGTGATTGAAGTACACCATAATCAGAGAGGATGGTCTGTTGAGAGACCACCTTCTTGGGTTTCTTTGATGCGATGGTCTTCTTATAACCATCAGCGGGGGTTTTTCTCTTTTCAGCAGTAGTGCCTTGGGTACTCGCTGAGGGGATGGGCAGCGAGGAGGACACTGAAAGAGGTGCTCCTATGATTTGGAGCATATAGGGAGTGAGAGGAGCGTCACCTGGACGTTCTTCCAGGTCCAGGGATTTCTTCCCTACCTTGGAGAAGGCGAAGTCACCAACCTTCGGGTAGCTCTCCCCGAAAGCTTCTTCAAGGATAATGGAGAAAAAACGTGGGTAAGGGATAACGTGATGTCTGGTGGAGGCGTTGAGGCGGCTGCACATGTCGCTGAAAATGTAATCAGCATAGTTTAGAGGATGACCCGTGCAGAGAGAGAAGGCAAGGTCCTGAAAATGCTTGCTCGCTTAATCGTGGGAGCCAACTTTTGACCCTAGGCACTGAATGACCTGGGTGAGAACATATTGCCAGCAAGCAGGGAGTCGCTTCTTCTCCAGCTTCGAACCCACTGTCTTCACTAAAGGGTTCTCCCACTTGTAGCCAATGGAATCCAAGAAAGCATCAATCTGCTGCTTTGTTGGTTCAGCACCCCATTGTTCATTTTTCTTGCCCTGAGGGAGTCTGAGCGCCTTTCGTACAAACCCTGTTGTGAACGCGAAGTAACCAAGGTCAGGGATTGTGAAGGAGATAGCAGGGAGGACAGTGCCCTTGTCTGTCTTCAGCGTAGTACACTGCGCCGTGTACCAGAGGGCCTG
Source organism: Silybum marianum (assembly GCA_036898165.1). Lineage (NCBI taxonomy): Eukaryota > Viridiplantae > Streptophyta > Magnoliopsida > Asterales > Asteraceae > Silybum > Silybum marianum. Next base: position 34,245,396 of record CM072530.1, read on the forward strand.
AAGGTGAGAACCAATGCCCACTGGGTTGTGGACGAAGGCATACATCAGCGGGCATGCCTTTAGGAAGGTTGCAGCATCCTTGAACTGAGGGCGTTCAGAGGGAATGTCCACCAATGCAATGTAATTGCACGGTTTGAAGGTTGACTTCTCCATTTCAAAGTTACAAGTTGGTGCAGCGACCAACTGGTTAGCAGCAGTTTCAGCGACGTTGGAAGCAGAGGCCATTTCTGTAGGAAAAATGGCAACACCGAAGAGATAAATCATGGTTTTAATACATGAATGTATAAACCAGAGGTTTGGTATTAAAAGTACCAAATGTAAGGTCAAAGAAACAAGTGTTTTGATGAACAATATCAAAATGCTTGTTGGCAATTAAAAAAAATTTAAAGATAAATAAATTAATATAAAACGTAAAAAAAAAAATTTGTTCTTAGAACTGAGTTTTGAAAGTGAAAAACTTTTCAAAAACAAGATTTTATAGATTTTAAGAAAGAAAAGAAAATAGAAAGGTGAAACGAGTTGTTTCCAGTTCTTGATATAAGGTTTAGATCAAACCTTAACCGTGTGAGGAAGAAAAATGCACAAGTACGTGTTCTTGATGTTCTTGCAGAAAGCTTGAAGATTCGAAGTTTATCCTTTGCCTTTAGAGAAGTTATGAATGCGGAAGGAATAAGTGAGACAAAAGGAATGCTTAAATAACAAGAGGAGAGAGAAAAAGAGAGGATAGCTAAACGACGGTTTTAGCCTTTTGAAAAAGAAATGATGACCTGGCGCACGTTCCAAGAAAGGAGTTGGAATGGAAACGTCGCGGTCCGTCGTGTGTCAGAAAAAGGTCTGACGTGTCCTTTTCTTAAATATTTAAAAAGATTATAAAGATAATTATCCATAAGGAAGGTTTATCCTTTATAATTTTAAAAAAAATCATTACTAATAATAACGGATTGTCAGTAAGGAGTTTGAATTTAAGAGAGACATTCTTTGATGAGAAAAGATATCAAAGAGTGTTAAGGATTAGAAGATAATACCTGAGGAGATGACCTAGATATCGCTGAATCATAGTTCAGTGAATGGAAAGTTTGAAGGCTTTATTTGTAACCCTTTGTTGGTCACTGACTAAAGAGTTATTCAGCGTTCAACATACCAAGTTCGCTGATGAGTAGATTGAATCTTGTTTCATCAAGAGGCTTGGTGAAAAGATCAGCGAGCTGATATTCAGTAGGATTAAAATGAAGCTCCACTTCACCATCCATCACATGATCTCTGATAAAGTGATATCGGATCTCAATGTGCTTGGTTTTTGAGTGAAGTACAGGGTTGTTAGCAATTGCTATAGCACTTGTGCTATCACAGTAAATAGGAATTTTTGAGAGCTTTAGATCGTAGTCTCTGAGTTGATTTCTCATCCAAAGGATTTGAGCACAACAACTACCAGCTGCTACGTATTCAGCTTCAGCGGTGAAAGTGCACACTGAGTTTTGCTTTTTACTTGTCCAACTAATTAACTTACCACCTAGTAGCTGACACCCACCAGTGGTGCTTTTCCTATCAAGCTTACAACCTGCAAAGTCACTGTCAGAATAACCGATAAGATCAAATTCTGAGCCTTTGGGATACCAGAGACCAAGATTTGGAGTTCCTTTCAGATATCTGAAGATTCGCTTTACAGCGATTAGATGGATTCCTTCGGTTCAGCTTGATACCGAGCACAGAGACAGGTAGCGTACATGATGTCTGGTCTACTCGCTGTAAGATACAGCAGAGACCCTATCATTCCTCGATAGGCAGTGACATTGACTGGTTTCCCATTGGGATCCTTGTTTAATGTCAGAGGAGGCGCCATAGGAGTCTTCATTTCTGAGCATTGATTCATGTTAAATTTATTCAGCATGTCTTTAACATATTTGTTTTGACAAATAAAAATTCCTTTGTCAGATTGCTTAATCTGCAAACCTAGAAAATATGTTAGTTCACCCATCATACTCATTTTATATTGTTTTTGCAATCTTGCAGCGAAACGAGTGCATAATTTGGGTCTTGTGGAACCAAAGATAATGTCATCAACATATATCTGAGCGAGAATTGTATGACCTTTATATTTTCTTAAAAACAGAGTTTGGTCAATTTTTCCACGAACAAATTTTTCTTTAAGAAGAAATTTAGAGAGGGTGTCATACCAAGCTCTAGGAGCTTGTTTTAACACGTAAAGAGCTTTTTCAAGTTTAAAAACATAACCAGGGTGGTTAGGGTCTGAGAAACCAGGGGGTTGTTCAACATAAACTTCCTCGCTGAGTTTTCCATTTAGAAAAGCACTTTTAACATCCGTTTGAAAAACTTTGAAGTCTTTATGGGCAGCATAAGCTAAAAAGAGTCTTATGGCTTCTAAACGAGCTACAGGGGCAAAGGTTTCATCATAATCAATTCCTTCTTCTTGCCTATAACCTTGAGCAACAAGTCTAGCCTTATTTCGAATTATAGTCCCGTTTTCATCTAGCTTATTTCTGAAAACCCATTTGATTCCTATGACGGTTTTATCAGAGGGTCTAGGAACAAGATTCCAAACTTTATTTCTACGAAATTCAGTCAGTTTTTCTTGCATAGCTGAAACCCAGCTAGGGTCAGAGATAGCTTGATCTATCTTCTTAGGTTCAGAGAGAGAAATGAAGTTCACATAAAGACAGATATTACCTGTACCTCTACGTGTTTTGATACCTGCAGTGGGATCGCCAATAATCTGATTTATTGGGTGATTTGCAGTCCATCGCTAAGCTGGTGGTTGAGGAGAGAGATCAACAGCAGATTCAGCGACCTGTTTTTCAGATTCTTGAATAGGACTTGTTTCAGCAACAGGTACTTCATTTAGAATCAATTCAGGGGATTGATTTTCAGAGGAGGTTTTGTTATTAACAGAGGAATTTCCAAGAGATGAATCAGTAACAGGAATCTGATTTAAAGGAGTAACATTTATCCCTGAAGATGGATTATTGTTACTTGTTGAGTTTACAAGGATTTCATCATCACATACATCAGCTGGAGTTTGATTGTTGAAGTATGTTTCAGGTTCCCCATAATGAGATTCCATCCAAGCATTCAATTCTTCATCATCATCAAGATTATGAGAAGGATGAATGGGACGAGATTCATCAAAGTTGACATGCATAGATTCTTCAACGTGTTGTCTTCTTTTGTTGAATACTCTGAAAGACTTGGACACAGAGGAGTAACCAAGAAATATACCATCATCAGCTTTGGGATCGAATTTACCCAAACGATCTCTGTCATTCAGAATGTAACACGTACATCCAAAAATGTGAAGATATTTCAGAGTGGGTCTTCTCCCATGAAATAATTCATAGGAAGTTTTCTTGAATCGCTTAACAATCAGGGATCGATTCTGAGTAAAGCATGCTGTATTGACAGCCTCAGCCCAGAATTGAGTTGGAAGACGTGATTCACTGAGCATTGAGCGAGCTGCTTCGATTATAGTTCGGTTTCTTCTTTCAGCAACACCATTTTGCTGAGGAGTTCTTACTGATGAGAAGTTGTGAGATATGTCTTTTTCTTCAAAGAAACTAACCAAAGTACTATTTTTGAATTCAGTACCATGATCACTTCTTATGGAGCGAACTAGTAAGGAGTTTAACACTTCCATTCTTTTGATAAAACAGATTATCATTTCAGGGGTGTCACTTTTGGATCGAAGGAAGAACACCCATGTGTATCTGGAGTATTCATCAACAATCACTAAAGTGTATTTCTTTCCAGAGATTGATTGGACATTGACAGGTCCAAAAAGATCCATGTGGAGTAGCTAAAGAGGAGTGGTCACTGAAGAAACTTGCTTTGATCTGAAGGAGGCTTTTGTCAGCTTTCCCTTTTCACAAGCTAAACAAAGAGATTCCTTTGTAAAGGTGTGATCAGGGAGGTCTCTGACTAAGTCTTTTTGAGACAACTCATTTATTGTCTTAAAGTTGAGATGAGAAAGTCTTTTATGCCATAACCAGTTTATGTCAGTGGATGCTTTAGAGATAAAGCACATGTTCTCAGAGTGAGAACTATTCATGTTTATGACGTATACGTTTTCAACTCTTTTGCCAGAGAGGGCAAGCTTATCATTTCCGTCAGTGACAGCACATCTATTCTTTAGGAATAGAACCTTGAAGTCTTTGTCACACAACTGACTAACGCTCAAGAGATTGTGCTTTAGTCCCTCAACGTAAGCAACACGAGAGAAAGATGTGGCTCCGTTGGACAGAATTCCATAACCTTTAGTGTATCCTTTGCCATTTCCACCAAAGGTCACTGATGGACCAGCTTCTTCTTTGTAGTCAGAGAGCAGAGATTTTCTGCCAGTTATATGCCTCGAGCATCCGCTATCAAGATACCAGATACCTTTGGCACTCTGCATACAACAAAAGATTAATTGTTTAAAGGTACCCATATTACTATGGGTCCTGCTTGGTTAGATACAGGATTGGCGGAAGTACTACTAGCTGAAGAACTCTCTTCAGTGGATATCTTCACCTTAGTTGGTTTAGCAACTTTGGTGGATTTCACTCTCGCTGATTTATCAGCTTGAGCTACTTTCTTTCCATGAGCTAGTTTATCAGTTCTAGTAGCATTAGGACACTTGCTTGCAATGTGGGTTGTTTCACCACAGTGAAAGCATTTCCTATACTTAAAAGGTTTGGAGATAAGAGAGGGAACAGGAAGTTTCTCAGGGATAGGTCCAAGAATTTTTTTATCCATGGTCCTTGGAGGTATTACAACCTTTTCAAGGGTAGGAGTGAGATCGACTTTAATCTTGGGAGTTGGTCTCTGAGAATAATCAGGGACCTTTTTCCCAGATTTAGAAATCTTCTCTAAGGGCTTCTTGTTCTTATCTAGAGATTTCTTATTCTTAGGAACATGGTCAAGAACCTTGTTCTTGATCATCTTCTTAGAATGATCCTCATGAAGCTTCTCTTTAGAGGAAGTGGAAGAAGAGGTTGAAGAGGAAGGATCAGGGATAGAAGAGATAAGCATTCCAAATTTGAGCATGGAACGATCATTCTCTGATTCTTCCTTTTCAGGGTTATAGCCTAACCCACTTCTCACTTTCAAAGGTATTTGGGCATTGATAATCTCATTGACATTATCAGAAGCCTTACACCATCCTTCGATGGTTGCTTTTTCAGACTTGAGATCAGCAATAGCCTTTTCCCTATCAGCGATAGCTTGTTGTTTCTCAATGCTTATTGTTTGATTTGCAAAAACTTGGTCTTTGAGAGAATCTTCAAGTTTGGAAAGTTCTTTGATTCTTAAGTGGCAATTTTTTAATTGTTCAGATAAGTCAGTGTTAATTTTCTCAGCTTTTATCTTTCCATTCAAAGCATTGTAGAAATCAACAGTCATTGCATTGAGAGCCGACAAGTTATCTTTTTCAGAGAGTAAGGAGTCAGAGGGAATGTTTACCTGAGTAGACGGAGACTCAGAGGAAGAGGTTTCAGAGACTTCTTCAGCATCCTCTATTCTTGCCATTAGACAGAGAAAGGCAAGATCTTCTTCATCTGAACCAGACTTTTCAGAGGTCTTGGCCCAGTCATCTTCAGCATCCCAATCAACTTCTTCAGCGACAAGGCCTTTGCCTTTTTGTTGGTTTTTCTTCATATCTCTGTATTTGTTTTTCATTTTCAAATACTTCTCCTGTTTATCAGAGGTATGGGAGGTAGTGGGAGCAGCAACTTTCTTCGACCTGCATTCACTTGCAAAATGGCCCTTTCTCTGACAATTGAAACAGATTGCTAAGGCTTTTTCAGCAGGCAACGTTTTCTGTTTTTTAGAGTCAGAGAGGTTAGAAGATTTTCGAAAATTGCTCTTTCTAGCAAATCTTTTAAAGTTGTTGGTTAAAAAAGCTAGAGAGTTATCAAACTCAGAGATGTCAGCATCAGTGAGTTGATCTTCTGAATCAGTTTGACCTAATTCAGTTATGGAGGTGATAGTAGAAGAAGAACCATTTTTAGAAGAAGTTCCTTCAGAAGTCACAAGTGCTAAAGAAGTACTTTTAACACCCTTGAGTTCATTAAGAAGATTTTTCCTTTAGCTGGGATTGTTCCTCATTTAAGAGCATACCATACCATGCACTTAAAGACAAGGTTTCAAGATTCTTTGACAGTTTTATGCATGTAGTGTACACTGCCAATTGATCGGGTAATGCCTCCATGAATTTTGTCAGAATTTCAGCGTTTGAATATATCATATCGACTGATTTGAGATCAATCAGCAGACAGTTAAATCGCTGGTGAATTTGAGAAAGAGATTCACCTTTTTGATACATAAAACTCTCATATTTTCTTACAAGGTTTATGCATCTAGTTACTTTAACCGCAGAAGTTCCTTCATATTGGATACATAGTGTATCCCACATGGCTTTTGAAGTTCTCATTTTCATTACAGAATGATATACTTCATCAGGCAAAGACATTGCTATTATAGATCGTGCTTTAGCATCAATAGCAACTTCTTTCTTGTCTTCCTCAGTCCATCGATCTGGAGTTTTTACAATACTCCTTTCAGCGACGGCTAGGGTAGTAGCAGTGGCAGGAACAGCTGCTACTATGGTTGTAGGAACAAAAGGTCCATTTTCTACATAGTATGGGATCTTAGGATCAGATCCCTCTAGAAAAAGTGACATTCTTTCTTTCCATAAAGGGAAATTATCATGGCTGAACCTTGGAGGTTTAGCTAAAGATCCGTTATCGTTGTAGTTTGTATTAGGGTTTGTCATTTTAAAATAAGATTTAAATAAGAATATTTTAAAGAGAAAGATTACAACACTGCTCTGATACCACTTGTTGGTCCCAATAAGGATCTACAAGAGTTAAATATTAAGTAAACAGTTTGTAGAAGGGGGGGGGGGGGTTGAATACAAATACACAGATTTTGGTTTTTAAATGAGTTTATTGAAAATAAACAAATTTACAGTTACAAGCGGAATTAGAACAAGTTAAAAAACTATTCTATTGTTACTAAGGAAACACACAGTTTGATGCACAAGAAGATGAAAGAAAGAAATGCAGAAGGTAGAGGCTAGAAGGAAGCATGCATGAAGATGAAGAAGATATCTTCATCTATTTATACCCGCTTGCATTTAATGCAAGACAAAAGGTACATGCCACGTGTCAAGCTTGGATAGGAAGCTTGTCCTTGTAAATAAGACAACCATGCTTTTGGCCGAATATGAACAGTACCGTATCAGATATGATGGGGACATAAGAGACAAGTCGTACGTCCTTTTCTGACATGGTTCTAGGTTTGACTTTTGTGCATCGAGGATAAGATCAAACTTTAATCTTGCAGAGGAAGCTTCATTTGATCGCTGACACTGAATGTTCAAGGATGAACTTCAGTGTTGCTGAGGCTTCACAAGACTTCACACTTTGAGTTAGATAATCGCTGCTATCGCTGAACCGCTTCAGGTCACTTAGCTGATTATCTCTTTCTTCAGCTTTGGTCTTCAACTTTCGCTGAATGGTCTTCTGGTGTGATAGCTGGTCTTCATGTCTTCAGAGACAAGCTTGTTGATCCTTGATCTTCAGCGATCGCTGATAGCAATCAGCGTATGCTATTGCTGAACTTGAACAGAAGCTTATCTAAGGAATTTCACTAAGTATAGTAAAGGAATCATATTCAAATCACTGAGAGGAGTTATGATCAACAGATTTACATTCTTATTTGATCGAACTGGGATTCACAATATATTCGAAGAAATGATATATTTGAAGAACGCAAAGTCATTGGATGATATCAATAGATAGGATATCCGATGAGTGGGACTTCATTGAATATGAACCTGATAAGTAAATAAGGAAAACAATGTTTCTTTTCAAAGTGTTTTGGTCGGATCTCTATTAGTATTATATACAAATCCAGTGGTTGAGACCAACGTATTATTAATCAAAGCATTTATCTTATGTAAAACATCAATCCCTAATCTTCTTTGAGTAAATTACTTTTTGTAACCATTGTGTTTGATATTTTGTACCAAAATGACGATTGTAAATGGAAAAAATATTCTTAAACATGACCATTATGTTTGATATTAACTTTAAAAGATACGATCATACATGGCAAAGTTTTGAGTGAGATCATTCAGGTTTATCTGCTCCAAGAAAAGGGCCGATCTTTATCCGGTCTAACTCAAAAAATTCTAGCCGATCGAAAAGGACCAACAGTTAAATGGTAAGTTGGTTCTCGTAAGAGAATGTTTCTTGATCCATTTCGGTCAGAGATACATGCTATTTAGAATCTTAGACCGAACCATACGCCTTTAGGTCTTTGAATTACCAAAAAGGTTTTTTGGTATTTTTAACTTTTGAAAGTAATTTTAAATTTTTTGTCTGGCCAAGCCAGTTAAAATAAATTTAGTTTCTATTTAAAAATAGCCAACTTTGGTAAATTAAAAAAAGCTTGTCTTTTGGTTGATATTTTGAAGATACAGGCTTTTGTGTGGGGAATTCACCTTCATCCTCATTATATACAAGAGATTGATTTTTTAAGAAAACAAACAAAAACTGTTTTTTGTTCTTTAGTTGTTTTAAGCAAAGGGAGATCAGAAATAAATTATTGAAAGATATATTGAATGGACAGTGCAATCTAATTGCGACTGGGTTGTTTTTATCCTGGGGGAGACGCTACTTTCAACTATAGCACAATTCACATAATGTCAAAATTATCTTTAAAGAAAACGACCTCGTCTACAATTCAACTATCTGATTTAATCTTTTTGTTTTTGTTCATAAAATTATTATCAAGTTTAATTTCGTTTTCAAGTCATTTCCAAACGGTTAATATAACAATATGATACAACATTCATGAAGTACAAATGTTTGAGCACAAAGGTTTAACTATTTATGAAAGGTGAACAATTGTTTCTTCATAAGGTGGAAGGATTTATCTGCATAATCTTAGCATCTATTTCTACACAAGATACAAATTTTGCCAATGATATCTAAATATTTTAATAAACTGTTTTATAAAACTTAAGTTTATATAACCAAACAATAAAACGTCTAATCTAGAGTGTTGTAATAAATTTATAAGACGTTTTTGGGCCCCTTTAAAAGTTTTTTTAAAGACATTTTAAAATAAAACATCAAATTAGTTATTATATAAGACATTTGTGAGAAATATCTTATAAACACGTCTTTTTATAGAATACTTGTTTTTTTATAAGACAATTTTCAATTAGTTTATTAAGATACTCATATATTCTAAAAAACTTGTTATGACGTCTAAAAAAGCTATGTAAACTTATTGTAATATTTTCAGACAAAACATTAAATTATTTGATCCTAAAAATATAAGTCCTATACAATAATTTATTAAGACACTCATATATGTTATGTGTCTTAGAGCATCTTCAACACCTTTTCTATAATTTTTTTAAAATAGAGAATGAAAAGTCAAAATTTCTAAAAATATTTTTTTCCAACTCCAATAGCCTTTTTATTTTAGGTAATTCATCATTTCGTATATTATTAATATATTCAATACATTAATAAAATATTATTTCTCTCTTCTACACATTTAATTTCAATAATTTTGATTATTTGTATATATTAAAATAATGTTTCTCTTTCCTAGTTTAGGGATTTTAGAGATTTCTCTATATTTAGAAATTTCTACCCAAATCTCTAAAATAGCAAATCATATAGCAATGCTGTTGGAGCATTTTAAAGAAGAAAAACTTTATTTTTTCTATTATAGCAAAGCTGTTAAAGATGTTCTTAAGAATCCAATTTTACTGGTGTGTTGTTGCATAGGGTACAACTTGTGTATATGGTAGTGTTTGAAAAAAGTATTTTCATTCACAATGCGTGAGCGCAATGTAAAACCATTAATTTGTTGCTTCCCATGAATATTTAAAAAGAATAAATATTTGGTGGTGCATTTTAGATATATTCTTTTGTATTCGTCTCTTGATAGTGTTAGGAAATTATGTGTCACAAACAAATGCTAGCAAGTGATTTCTAAGGTCCCAAACAAAATAGAAATCCAAGGACACAAATAACCCGACAACAAATGCGGATAACAATGATCTAGATGTTGCACGATGACTCTAACGAAATAAACAACCCCAATATAGATAATAACAATATTTGTTATCATCTACGTAAATGACAAAATTCACCAAACAAAATTAGCAACACGAGAATTTAACGTGGTTCCACTATCGGTGTGATAGTGTACATCCACCAAAGAGGGAGAGCAAGAATATTATTACCAACCAAGGAGATTACAAAGTGTTTGTACTAGGATCTTAAGATCCGCGATCAACTAGCAAATCTTCCGAAACACCGATTCTTCAAAAACACCCTCGTATCTCACAAATTATATATATATATATATATATATATATAGATAGATAGATAGATAGATAGATAGATAGATACTAGCTAGAGAGTATTTAGGTGTTGCATCTAAGAGGAAGGAAATGATCCAAATGATGGATTATTATGTTCATCCTAATGGGGTATTTATATACCACCAATGAGTAGGCACCAAGTAACTAAGAAGAGTAGGGAACAAGCTTGGAGGTTGAGTAGTGAGCAAGCATGGCAAGAGTAGGGAGCAAGCTTGGTGGATTAGTCACCAAGTTTCGATGAGTAGGGACCAAGTTTCGGTTTTTACTTATTTGGTCATCGAGTGCAACATCCATAAACAAGTAATATATTTTATATTACAACAGATAGCAATCATTAGAATCTTATATGAAACAATAATTTCTGGTGAATAAATATGTTTTACAACACGTACATCGAATGTTTGTGGTTAAAAATCTATATAGTTACTCCTCAACATCTTTTTTTCACTCGTTATTTTATCGAAGTCTTAATATACAGGAGAGAGAAAAAAGCAAAGTTGAATTAGTCTTGCTTCATTTATCTTGCTGGTGTTGACAATTTAGGAGTTGTTTGTTTACCTCTTAACCGTTCCATCAAGATTCGGTACTGAATCGCTAAGATGTGAATCTTTGGCAAAAGATAAATGTGATTCCAAAATCCTTTGAATCGATTTATACCGTGGACCTCTTTTAACCAGTCAGAGCCCTAATTGCATTTTGAATAATTACCAAATAATTATATTTCATTGCATATATCATAAAAAGTCCCTTAATCATTTTGACCACTTAATCATTTTGCACCAACCATTCAACAATTGCCAAACAGCTCCTTAGTTGTTTCAGTTATAGAATTGTTGTCTTCGCTTCCGTATTAATGATTCTTTGGCTATGTTTGACAAACTAACTTAGAAGCTAATTGTTGGCCGGTAAGCTGGTTGTTAGTTGAAAAACTAGATAATGACTAATAGCCTAATAAGATAACGGTTAGTCGATAAACTAATCATGTTTGCTAAAAATAATTGAAAAAATACAAGGGGAAAAATTGGAAGAATATGAAAAAGTTTTTGAACATATTGAAACGCTACTTGAAATAATCTTTAAAAAAAACTAGTTTACGGCTAACTTAAGTTCAAAAAATAAGTTGTCAAACATTGTCTTTGACTTCTTGATTCGCTTCAACGAATGCATACCATGTCGCTTGATTATATAACGTAGGGACTTAAGATGCATGCCAGTACAGCTCAACGCCTTCAAAGATTTTTCTGTATGCTATCTTCAGAGCTCCATGCATTAATTAAAGAGATATTACAGAGCTCCATGCAAATTCATCTTAAAAATCTCTATATTTTTTATCATGTTTTGGAGACAACATATATATTTATTTTATAGGTCGATTTTTAAATCGACATAATTGGCTTTTTTCCTTGGGTCAAACCTCTACTCTATGAAGTCTTCATCTACCTCAAAAATGCACCTTTTAATTTTTTTTAATAGATCGACCGTTATAAAAAAAGAAATTATATTTCATTATGGTAATATAGCATCAATATTGAATGAAATTGATAACAATAAAATATGATTCGTTATTTTATTATGTTATTATTACTTTAAGAATATAAATAAATAGTTTTTTTTAACTAAAATCAACAAACCAATCCAAACCCAACTTATAAACAAATTGGTAGCATAAATTGAACAATCAAAAACATATATAGATTAATAATTGAAATGGTTGAAGGGTTATGTGGTTGACACAAGAAGGATGTCTACTGGTAGGGCGTGGCAACTTTTTGGTAGCCTTGTTGAAATCCAATAAATTTAAGTGAAACTGATTTTACAGGTTTATACTATCTTTAATATAATATTGTCAAGCAATCTAATTTAATAAATGATTAGATTGGAATTATTTTATTAATTATATATTATTATTGATTATCTATTTGATCGAATCGGATCAATCCAATATTTCGATTTATTTCTAACCAATTAATACATCACCTTAACCAATTATTCATATAGTTTTTTAATTTCTTAAAAACCACAAAATATATATAACAAGTAAAAGTAATATTATAAATTATCATGCATATATATGTCTGCATATTATATTGCTTGAATGGATTATGAGATTAGATCTGTTCGGTTTTATTGAATTATAGGCTGTCATCCAAGAAACGACTATCCAATTTGGATAGTTGAAATTTTGGATCTGATTCGATCCAATTACGGTCGATCATATCTAATTGGATTGGATTGCTTTTTGTATACCCCTAGTATTTCATGCCCTCACGTAATTTTATATTATATTCCATTCACTAACACCATGTAAGTTTGTTTTCCCTCATTTCAGAGGCAAACATTGTCGCCATATACAATCACATATTGAAGCCATTAAATGGACATAAGTTTTGGCCAATGACTAACTTTGTGAAACTTTTGCTACCAATGGCTATAAGAATGTTAGGTAAATCAAAAAGAGCAAGGAAGAAAGATGCAAGTGAATATGGTAGTCAAACTACAAGATACAGAACTAGGGTTGAGGCTTGGTCGTGACTCTTAAGACGTGAGGCTTAGCCTCACCACTACGCCTCACGCCTCACGCCTCATGTCATTTGAAATCTTGGTATTACATTATGTTTATGTATTTTATATTGAATGTGACTAAAAATGTAGATAAATAACATAATGGGGAGGGTGTCCAAAGTGTAGTAGACAGGGTTGTACAAGTTGCAGGTGAATGGGGGTGCATTGGTTAAAAATGAGGATAAGGAAGCTACACAAGTAACAAATGAGAACGATGATGCATAAGGAACAATCGGAGGTGGTGGAGATGATGAACAGGTAACAAATAGAGCTGAAAATGATAGTGTCATGATTGATCATGTCGAATGTAAGGCACTAACCGATGACCCCAAACATAAACCACTACTTGATCATACCAAACGTCAAAGAAGACTAAGGAACATGTTGTTGATGTTCAAGTTTGATAAGGATGGTTCAGGTAGTACTGCAAGTATCCCATTTATGATAGATTAGATAAGCAACGCAAGTATAATAGAGTCGCCCGTTTTTTGTATCTTTGTTGAAAGGCCATATTTTTTTGATGAAAGGTTTGTTGTTTGGTTGTTTGAAGGGGCATTTATATGCTATTGCTTTCAAAGGCCATTTTTTGTGGATTAAACGTAAGCCATTGTTTGGGCCGCCCACTTTGGTTATCAATTTGCTGAAAGGTTTGTTGTTTTGCTTTCTTTTGTATCATTTTTATATAACTTTGTTGTTTTGCTTTGAGGCTAGATTTGATTGAATTATTGGGATTTCAATTTATGGCAACTCTTGTACCTTCTTAATCCTTGGTATTTGCAACAACAACGTAACAAATTGTATGTGTGGTTTTGAGACTTAAAGAAGAAGTGGCAAAGAGGGAGAGGGGGAGGGGGGGGGGAGTTAAAGTTGTTAAGGAAAAGGAAAAAAAGTAATCGGAAAAGAAAAGAAAACGAACAAGGAAAAGAAAAACACGGACGGATTTGTAATTTTAAAAAACCCGTCAATATAGATTGATGCCATATAGGTTAATAACCAACTTAATAGGTGAAATATGTACAATTTTGAGGCAAAAAAAACTGTGTTATATATAAATAGGGGAAAATCATTATACTAAATAATAATTAAAGCAAACTATATTGCTTTTTAATACATTTTCTTATTATTATTATAGAAAACGTTGATAATAATAAAGATTTAAAATTATTTTATTATATTTTTATTCCTCAATAAATAAGATTTTTTATTATATTTTTATATTTAAAAATTAAGAAACCAGACCTAATTCATAAATAAAATAATAGAATGATCACACAAACTCAAGTTCCTTTCATATGTGTGTTGCAGATGGCTTTATCTGTGTATGTTTTATGTGGAGGGTGGAAGCTAAGATCAGTGGCAGAGACAATAGAGGGGATGGTTGATGTATGGCCGGCCTAAACATTCCATATAATATAATATGAATAGATATTAAAAAGTATTGAGTTGGGGTCGTGGAGATGGTTAAGGCTATGTGCATATTTGATAGCGGGCACACAACTTATTCTGTTAGCTATATATATTAAGGGTGTTTGCAGTCCGGTTTGAGTGGTTTAATCCCTCAAACTATAAACCAAACCATTATGGCGGTTTAGAAATTTTTCAAACCGAGTGGTTTGAAAGCAAGTGACCAAACTGATCAAACCGGACCACAAAAGGCAATTTGGTCTGACCGGTTTAGGCGGTTTCAGCCTCTTATAGGCTTTAAACTAAAAAAAAGATATATATATCTAAAACAAAAAGATTATCAATAGAACTATTAGGAAATCGTATATGAAATTGTAAAAAAAACGTCCATCTCTAAATTTACAAAAAGATATTGCACAAATGAAAAAATGTTAGATAAATCAACCAACAATAGTTGGAATTTTGGACGGACATCGATTAAAACGAACTAGGGTTTGGACGAATTCTTTATAAAGGAAAACTAAAAAAAACATAACGTCTTTGACGAATTGTTTATAACTAGACCACAAAAGTAAAATCTACAACATGAAAAATAAATAATACATCTTTTTTGGCGGTCAGTTCGGTCCTGACCGCTCAAAAAAAGTTCAAACCGCAGACCAAACCCGACCGAGCGGTTTGACCTTTTTTCAGACCAGACCACTCAAACTGCAAAAAAACGGTATGGTTTGACTTGGTTCGACTGGTTTGACTTGGTTCAACCAGTTTGAATAATCCAATGGTTTTTTTGAACACCATTTGGGATCACATATGATGTGGGTCCCACCAATAAAAAATCATATCTGATTCAATGGGACCCACCATTAAAAATCAGATATAATTTCTTATTGGTAGGGCCCACATCATATGTGGTCCCAAATGAGTCCCTTTGTTCCTTTAAATTTACAAAGTTCTCATTTGAACCTCTTCCTATATAACTGTTTACTAGTGGCTTAATGATACAGATACTGGCTTATTCACTAAGCTTCAAGGAGGCTTTATGCAGAAAGTCAAAAAAAATTCCAAACATGCCCACTTCATGTTAAAAAAACACGCTCCTTATATCCATAAAAAATCTTACAAACAAAAATCTTCTCGATCTATGCAAATAGGTTAATCCACAATGACAACTTTATTCATATATAACTTAATAAAAAACCAACCAAATATACCGTATATTCTTAAATGAAAGAGGATTCGAATCTTTTATTCCCTTTTGGTTCTAGTTTTTATTTTATTTTAAGTTTTTATTTAATTGTCAACCTTTTCTATTTTGGTTCTCATTAGTTGTATTTTTATGATTTTTTTAGTATGTAATTTCTAGCATTTACTTTGTATATTATCATTAAAAACTCTGTTATTGTTTTTTATGTACAAAGATTTTTATAAAGCACTCATAATAAATTAAATCACCATCAAAATCATTTTACAAATCTCAAACACATATAAATCAAGATTTTTATAATTACTTTTAAATCATAGGTTTTTATAATCTTATTCTTTTAATTTACCTCCAAAGTTATGAAATATGTTTTTCGGTCATTTATAATAAAAATATGTATATTGATGTCATTAATATATATTCATAAATTCATGAAGTAATAACTCACTCAATGATAAAAATATATTTTTTACTTCTATTAATACTATAATATAAAATGTTTATCTTTTTTCTAGCATTTCATAAATAAAAAAGTCAAAATATTCATGGCTTTTTTGGCTTTTTTTTAATCCAGACACTCAACTCAAAATCTCATGAAACTTATGGAAACCAACATTAATCGTATATCCCATATTAACCTCTTATATGAATAAAACTAGTGTTTCATACCGTGCATTGTGCGCGATGATTAAAATCCATGTTAAAAAGATTTGTAAAAAAGAACTCACTGATTATTTTCAATATTCATAATGATAAAATTTAAAGTATGCAAAAAATATTAATTAGAATAAATAGTGTATTGAATAATATAAGTCCACAAAAAGAACTTTGATTCCTTATTTCTTACTTGGTATTATAGTTCAAACTAATTTAAAACCACTGAATTATAGGAAATGTCAACATTTTCGATTTTATAAGGATCAGTAAAATATAAAATATATTTTATAAAGTAATGATAAATAAAGCAAGAGAATAAGAAAATAAAAAATATAGTATTTAAAAGATATCAAAAATTATATAAGATTCATTATATTACCCATAGTTTCTAATTAATTCATTTAGTTTGAGTAGAGCAAAATTCCTTAAAACCCATCTTTCTTTTAAATATAATGAACAATTCTTGTAGCTTGGTTAAACACATTTTCAAAGAATAGAGAATAAAGTACAATTCAATAAAATCCTTTAAAATAAATCGGTACATAAAATGATATAAATTTGAAAAATAAATCAAAATCACTTATTATGTGTTACAAATGAGACAATAAGATGTAAAGCCTCTAAATGAGATTTATACTTCCATCTCTGAATCTTTAAATAGAAGTTCATTAAAATTGTTTTTTTCAACCAAGTCTATTTGTTGGGATAATGCTAACAATATATTGATAAAAATATAGACACCATAGAAAATTGGGAAGACAATAATTTAAACTAAACGATATATGGAAGAATGTAATATCATGGATCCAATGTCAAGAATAAAGCAACCCGTGAAACCTATAAAAACCTAAGAAGAACATATCAAGAGATGGGAACAGATGAAGAACATATTTGCAATTAAAAAGCCTAAACCTATAAAAAAAATCGAAGAAGACAATACTTGAAAATCCCTAAAATTCCAAACAAAAGTAAAAATAAAATAAAAAGGAAGGGCTACCAACATCTATGGATTGAAGAATAGATCGAGGTCCTCTTCTTGGGCCCTCCGCTCATCACGACATCCACCTGCAACAGAAAAGCATATGATCACAGTGATAATTAACATAATCGAAAGACAAAAGAGTTCTTATCTTCAACATAAATATAGGGCGAGGGTCATTGGCGTCTGGAGGTGTGGGGAGACTGTCACCTTTACCCTATATATTATTAATGTATATCATATTAATATAAGAGAAAGGATCATGTGAGAAGTTAAATATTTTATGAGAAGGCGAAAACACCGAGAAATGTGATATCATATATGGTCACACGGCCTTTGGGTGTGTTTATTCATATATGATTAAACGTCTACATATTGTCAATGTAACATATGTTTAATCATATATGATTAAGTTTGTGTATCATATGCAATGTTCAAAAAGGCGCGTCATGACGTGATATGGCGCAAGACGCGTCTCTACCGTTATGAAATAACCCACAAACGTTTCTGTAAGGCGTGCGGTTTTTGTAAGGCGTAGTTTTTTCTTTCCATATAAAAACGTTTTTTTATAATTTTGCTTTTTTACACTTTTAACTTTAGATTTCACACTTTTATAGGTTTATCTAATCACTTCACTTATAGTCACGGGCGGCCCAAGTAGTGGGCGAGAAGGGAGACGGCCCAGGGTATCACAAGCCTAAGGGCATCAACCGGCCCATGACTACTTGTTATCACTAAAAATTTAAGAAATTTGTATTAAGTAAGACTCGAATCTGGATCTTGCAAGCATAACATGGAAACCTTAACCAACCCAGACGCTTTTAATAATTTTTATCCCGTTTCTTTTTTTATTAGTTTCTTTCTGGTTTCCATTTCCATTTTTTTATTGATCTTGAAAACTTGTTTTTTTGATCTCATTTTCATACCAATACATATTTATTTGTGGCTAGTTAAGACATCTCCATTCCAACACCAAACCTCATTTCTACATAAATTTCACACAATTTTACTATTAACCCAACACTAGTTCTTACACAAATTTGGTTTTGGTCGAAGTTACGGGGCTATTTTGCCGAGTTCCTTAGAGAGAGTTGTCTCGCGCCCAGTCAATCAATATAGATTGATCCGAAATCTGATTCAAATCCAACATAGCACCCATAGGTACATAAGAAATGTATTGAATCGATTCTTTTTAATGAATAGATCCGATCGCAACTTCGAATATGGAATTCATGTTAAAAATGGTGTAACACGTTGGAAATGAATTATTATATACATAAACCTATACACCATTTTAGTACAAAAATTATGCAAATGATTAAAGGTGTTCTAACATCATTCTACGTTGTTATAAACCCCATAATATTTGTGTTTTCTTTCTTTGGGGCATTTTTAAGCGTTGCCGCCCAGGGCATCATAAAGCTTTGGACCGGCCCTGCTTATAGCTTCACGAATTCATAAACGTTATAGGCTTACGATAAAAATGGAGTTGTAAAATTACTTTTACAAGTTTTATTTTAAATATTTAATCAAAAATTTAAAATAATAATCTATATGATTTTTCTTTCTCTAATATAAATGTACAATTTTTAATATATTAGACAATATATTGAAAGTATATATGTAATTATATAATTCTATATACGACATAGAAATTTGCCGTCTTATGGCACGCCTTGAAAAACGTCGTGTCCTCGTCGTAACGTGTACGACTTGAGGCTTGATTTCGCCACCACGTCACGCCACGCCTCACCACGCCTCACGCTTTTCTGAACCTTGATCATATGTGATATCACACTTCTCGCCTTCTCGCAAAACTTTTAACTTCTCATTTAAACATGCGCCATTAATATAATGTTAATATATTTATTTTAATATATAGTATAAAATTATATTATATAAAAGATAGTATAACGAGTCAATCTCTCCAAATCGAGTCTAATTAGGTCAATGTTGAGTAAATTACACTTTTTGTCCCTGTGGTTTACCAAAACTTTAGGTATCATCTCTTGACTTCATTAATTACATGGTTGCCCTTGTGGTTTGCATTGGTTTGGGCCCCTGGGACTAACGGTCGTTAAGAGGGACTATTAAGTAAGGTTATATACCCCTCATGTTAGGAGCATTTTGGTCCGTTCACCTGTTTTTATTAATAAAAAAAAGTGTGTACAACCATGTCAAGCAGAAAGTACAAGTCCTTTAAACATATGCTTTATTTGACTTTATCTATTTTGTTTCATTTCATTTTACTTTACTTATTTCTTTAATATATTTTTATCACACCAACTGTACACCTATCTTCTTATCCGGTGAGAAACCTTCTCCAGCCACCACACCAGGAAACCACACTTAATTAACCCAAACCCCAAAAAATCAAAAATCAGAATCACTAACCCAAACAAAACTCAAAGCTAAAATAAAAAGAAATCCAAAGAAACTCAAAATCAAAATCCCAAACCAAACCCAAATGATGCATCGATGAAACTTAAACAAAACTACATCAAAGTATGTAACACCCCTGAATTTAAAGAAAATAGCAGAGAATTTAAACTTTCAAAAACTCCTAAGCTACGAGGTAGTTTAAATACAAATTACGTAATATCTTTCCTAAAAGATAACAAACTACGCATCAGAGATTCTAATTAAACTATCTAACCCATAAATGGATTTAGAATAAGTCGGGTGTTACTAATGTCATCAAATCTGCTATCTTTAAAACTAATGACGCTTCTACGCCATCCTAATGGAACCTCTCAAGCTTCATTACAACCCGGTAATCTTTTATGATCTAATATACATGTCGATAAGAAAAAGTGGCCTAGTGAGTTAAAGTAGTTGTCTCAAGAATAAAAACATTGGAACCCGAAGAGTTTCCCCTTTTTTCCCAAACGTTACCTTTATAAAAACATTTATAGACAAGGGAGCTTATTCCCAAAACTCATTGTTTTCAAATATAAGACTCGGTCACAAATCCCATTTTAAACCATCCGTTGTACAACATTATTCTTGAATAATAATAAATAAGGTTTGACCTAAGAATATACGAAATGCGACAAATACCACATACCCTAGAACCACCGAAAGCAAGGATAGACTCAATACCCAAACAACACCTTTCGGTGATGAGGGAGATTCGATTCCGTCTATTGTGGCGTAACACAAAGTAAACCATGATTCGACGTTAATGAGTAGCACCCTAAGATCATGGTCCCAGTGTTTGATCCCTCATCGAGTACCACCACAATACCTAAAGTCCCGGAGCTCGACCCATATGGGTTCATCTCCGTAACACCCCGCCCCATTCCTACTTAGATACCATAGACTCATACTATAAACCAATGGCACTTGGGCCCGTCCCTATACGAGTTCATCCCAAAATACCAATGTGAACTATGAGAGGCACCGACCTCTAATATGGGTCCCGATGTCTTACTTCAACAAGTTCATCATCATAATACCCAGGGTCCTAGAGGCATCACCCACATGGGTTCATCTCTGCAATTCCCATGGTCCCAGAGGCATCCCCCCAATCTCTGTAATACCGTCTACTAGAAAGTCTAACGGTGAGTGGCCTCAAAACGAGTTTACTCGAAGGTCTTCCAACAACCAATACTGACTCATGTGCCTATGGATCCAATATGATACAGTCTAACTTCACACGATTCCAAATGGAAGATGATACTCCCAAGATAAGCAATTTCCAATAATTATAACATGTACGAGCAATACATCTAGGACTACACATTGAGTCATTAAAACCAGAAAACATCCCAAAATTCATTTGAATAACCTCTAATTAGGAGCCTTGTAAACCCTTGACTATTTTAAATAAAGTCCCGTATAAAGCCCAAAAGTTGATACAACATATTTCCCAAATTCTTCAAAGTCAAGGAAGTTGTTTATCAAATATTTACACCATTGTAACCAAAAGACTAACAAACAGTTACCTAAAGTATATAAGTAGAGTAAGGTCCTCAAAACACGTTTGACTCCAATCAAGTTGATAACCACTTTGATTTATGCAATAATACAAAGAGATCCGTTCTTAACTTTAAAATACACTTTCTCAAATGTTAGAATAATAAATGGGCTCAAATTCTCTAAATGCCCAAAATGACTCTCTTTAAGAAATAAATATTATTTAGTGTCTCAAAACACCCAACGATTGCTCATAAAGTTTTAGCACAAATTTTATATCCCAAAAATGCTAAAAATACAATTTTCGTAGTTTTTATCAAGCAAGAACCGAAATTATGATAATATGTTCAAACCCCGAATATAGACATTTTGACATGTATATAGTTTTACAAAGCAACTAGAACTCACATTGCCAGATTTATGTTAAATTTAGGTTTTACCCCAACTTGAGCTTCCTTTGAAGAATGTGTTTGGATCCACAATGATCCAACAACAGGAACTTTATCTAGCCCTTTAACAAACCTAAAATATACCAAGATATAACTTCCAAAAATTAGGTCCAAATAATACTTGGTTACGGATCTCAAATCAACCAAAACACCTAAAATGGTCAAAACCTTAAAATAAGGAAGATACTTCAAAAAATAAGCTCTAGAGAACCCACAAGGAAGGTTTTGAGAAGAAATAAGGTTTAGAACGGTTTGAATGACTTACAATCTTGATTTGGAGAAAACCCTAAAGTTTGGTCAACAATGGTGGATGATAGTTGGAGAAGATGAAGTTGATACCTTCTCAAAATACTCTAGGATCTTCCAATAAGCTTTACTTCTCTAGATCTAGGCTTGAAAAGCTCCAAAAACGAGAACATAGGAAGAAAAATTGTCCAAAACTAATTTAGGATGAAGGAGACATGAAAAATTGAGTGAAATCCGACTTTTAGGGGTTTACTGCGCGCAAACAGAGATGTCCGCAAACGACCTAGTCGCGCATGCGTGAGAGAGAGAGAGAGAGAGAGAGAGAGAGAGATGACGGCACAGAGACATGCGCGACCCCTGCCGCGACCTCAAGTCGCGTGGCAGGTTGCCACAGATGCATTTTGGGCCAGTGAGGTCTTTTTAATTATATAACACCCCAAAACTCAAACCTTTCTTAATCTAAGGCTTTTAACCATCAAAATCCACCACTTAGGATCCTAATTTCTTAAATATAAAAAAAAACTCTACATAGCCTAAGGATTTAAGTTCCTGGTTTTTCCATGAGTATCACTTAGTCACCGTATTACGTTCTAAACTCGAAAATTCTAGTTTTATAAAAATCTCGGGTGTTACAAAGTAACAAAAAAATCCAAATATAACAGACCCCAATGAAGAACAAGACTCTTTTCGGACCAGATTTAGTCACATCTTAGATCTGAAAACACACAAATTTGAAACACATGTGTGTTGCTCAAATATGACAACTTCTTCATAGGGCAAACATATTCATGCTCAAAGGTGGAGGAAGGGGTGTCTTCTTGAGAAAGAAAGATATTTTTCCAGGTTTGTTTGAGATCAACGAAAAAAAGAAGACAAAAAGAGAGTTTTAGGTGTGGGGTTCACCGGAAAAAACAGGGGAGGGAGGGGAGGGGGATCGTCGGAAAAATAGTTTTGGGCTTTTAGGCACTAGAAAACAGGTTTGGAGAATCATAGCACCACAAAAAATGGGGATGATCAGATAAGTTGAGGTTGGGGAAGGGGAAGGGGATGACTTGAGGAGATGAACTTGCTAGAAATGATTGGAATCGGTGGCCCATGGGGTTGTTGACCGAAGCAATGGAACGGTGAGGAGCAAAGGAACCATGGTGAATAATGTGTTTATGTGTGTGTATATATATATATAGATATGTGTGTGTGTATATATATATTATGAAGGATTTAAGGTGGGTTGATGTAGTATTTAAAAAGAACACAAATAAAAGTCCAATAAAATAAAATAGAGGAAGTTAAACAAAACATACTTTTGAAGGACTTGTACTTGTACTTGATATGGTTGTATGCATTTCTCTTGTTTGTAAAAACAAGTAAAAGGACTAAAATGCCCCTCACATGAGGGCACATGACCTTACTTAACGGTCCCTCTTAACGACCGTTAGACCCAGGGACCCAAACCAATGCAATATGCAAACC
Organism: Silybum marianum; assembly: GCA_036898165.1. Taxonomy (NCBI): domain Eukaryota; kingdom Viridiplantae; phylum Streptophyta; class Magnoliopsida; order Asterales; family Asteraceae; genus Silybum; species Silybum marianum. Next base: position 34,268,684 of record CM072530.1, read on the forward strand.
ACAAGGGCAACCATGTAGTTAATGAAGTCGAGGAACGATAATCAGAGTTTTGGTAAACCACATAGACAAAATATGCAATTCACTCTAAAAGTATATCAGTGTCATGAAAAGGACGGAAAAAAGGGTTAGATGACAAAAATATCCCTCACTTAACGTTTGTAGTTTTATGAGAACCACAGGGACCAAAATTGTAACTTACTCATCTATAAATGAATTCAGACAATGCACACCAAATCAAATATAAAATGGTAAAAAGGATAGAATCTATTCTATTCCAAAGTCAAGGGTAAAGCCAAACAGCCCTGATTAATAGAATCTGCTTTGCATATTCATCGCAGCCACACCTCCATTTCTCTCTACTCACTGTCCACGGCTCTTTACTGAACAAAACCCATCTACATACTTCTCTTATCAAAAAGTGGTACGTTTGAATCAATCTCTTAACGGCTTTCTCATTCATTTGCTCTCTTTTTAGTCTTTTTCTCTGTGGGTTTTGATTAACTGTTACGAAATGTGTCTATTTGTTGTCTGAATTGTTGCATGATTCTTGATTATCTTTGTGTTTGTGATATGGGTTCAGAAAGTTACGACTGGGAAAATGGGAAAAAAGGAGATGCATGATTCTTGATTTTTCTTTATGTTTATGATATGGGTTCTTCTCTGAAAGTTACGACTTCTGATTCTTGAAAAATGTGAAAAAAGCGAAGCGTGAAATGTTTGATTTTTAGATATATGTTTATGATTAGGGTTGTTTTGATATACGTTAGGGTTTATGATGTTTTGAATTGATTTTGATATATTTTTCTTTTGATTTCTAATTCTGATTTCTGGTTTAGAGAAACTGGTTTTGATCCACTTTTGATTTAGTTTTCTATTTGTTAATTGTGTTTTGATTTAGAAACTGAATATAATTTATTGCTATAGACTATTAGCTTATAATGTTATTAACTATTGCACATTGTGTTCACTATGTTTGTTACAAATTGATTTAATGAGTTCTATTACAAATTGATTTAATTGTTTGTTCCTCTGCCCATCTAGTCCAATTCCAAATTTGTTTTAATGTGTAATGTGTTCATTTGCTTCAAGTGTAAACTATAAAGAAAAATATATAAGTAGTAGTATAACTTGTCGGTTTAACCAAAATAGTAAAAAATTAACTAAAAACCGAACCAAATAAGTTATCTTTATTTGGTTAACCAAACCGTTTAAGCCAAAAATGAAAACCCGAAAACGTTTTGGTGTGGATGAATTGTTCGGTTTTGAATTTTTTTCGACACCCCTAAGTGTGCCCCCAACCATAAAAAGTTTTTGGATCCGCCACTGGCTTGAAGATTGTGATTTGTAACCACAAGGCTTGTGGCGTACTGGTTAAGGCTTGTGGGGGATGAGGCTAGATAACCCATCTACCCTAGGTTCGAATCCAGGCGCAAACAACTTGTGGCCACTGGGGAATTATCTCAGGGCTGCATGCTTTAGCAGTCTTAAAATTGTCAGGGATTAGTCTAGAAAAATGCCTAGGATACCCTTTCCAAAAAAAAGATTGTGATTTGTAGTCATTCTTAAGAAGTGAATATTGACAAATTGCCTCTAATGAATGCCTTGTATAATTTGGTGATTATCGTTGATATTTTAATACATTTTCACTTATTCCTTTAGCTTTATTTATATATATTGAGGAAGTCAAGCTATGGAGTTGCAAACATATAAAATATATATATGCAAATCTTAATATCTGTGTAGATTCTAATCTTTTTTTTGCTTGATTAGAGACACCATGTGTGGAATACTTGCGGTATTTGGTTGTGTGGATTGTTCTCAGGCTAAGAGGTCCAGGATCATTGAACTTTCTAGACGGTAATGCCATCTTTTCCAGCGTTCTTTTATCTGCTGATTTAATTGGGTATATATGTTTTCTCGATCATTGATCAAATCCGGCCATTAGGTGTTAGCCATCCATATTTCAATGTTTTGTTTGTTGTTATTTTGTTTTTTTTGCATAATTATATTCATGGAGATGTGAAACTGATAACATTTAGAAGTAACTGTGTCAAGATTTTATTTCTCATGTGTTTACTTAGTCTATAAAAAACATATTTTTATATATATTTAAATGACTACATATGCTTTTGCTTATTAGCACACACTTATGATGCTTATACTTCTACTTGGTGTATTTATATGTTAAATCCAAACACTGATATACCGAATTTTGTGTCCTAGACCTTTTTTTCTTTAGAGTTTTATTTTTGTATTTTTAGACTTTGTTTCTAATTGTGAGTTTTCATCTCTCCCTTAATTGATGAAAACCAATTCTCTCATCTTTTTTTTTGTCGTTATGTCAGGTTACGTCATAGAGGTCCCGACTGGAGTGGGTTGCATAGTGAGCAAGATTGTTATCTTGCTCATCAACGATTAGCCATTGTAGATCCAGCTTCTGGAGATCAGCCACTTTATAATGAAGACAAGACAATTATCGTCACGGTAACTTGAATATTAAATAGAGGGAGGTTCAGGGTAAAACCTCAAAAAGAAAAAAACTGAAGAACACCCTGAGATCCCTCCATCTGAACGCTATGCACAAATGCATACAAGCAATTGAACCTGACCTGAACAGATGGATGGAAAGGGTGTTCTTCAGTTTTCTTTTTTTGAGGTTTTCCACTGAACCTGACCCTACATATATATATATATATATTTCATCAAGACATGTTATTGTACTTCTAGACATGTTCAAACATGTGTGTCATCAATTTATTAGAAATATTATAATTAATAGACCAAGATTCAGAGATACATTATGGTTATCGGAGTGTTGATTCTATCTTTTCAGGTTAACGGGGAGATATACAACCATAAAGCATTAAAGGAGAAACTAAAGTCTCATAAGTTCAATACTGGAAGTGATTGTGAAGTGATTGCCCATCTTGTAAGTACCTTTTGTAACTTGATTTCTTTAGCAGGAATACTTGAAGAAGAATATAATATATATTTTCTGTTAACTAGTATGAAGAATATGGAGAAGACTTTATTCATATGCTTGATGGAATGTTCTCTTTTGTGCTTCTCGACACTCGTGATAAAAGTTACATAGCAGCAAGGGATGCTATTGGGATCACCCCACTTTACATGGGTTGGGGACTTGATGGTACGTATGTTCGTTATTTTATTGAATACAAGCTTGCATATTAATTTTAAAGACCTGTTTGTTAACAGCTTAATGGGACTCGCAACTTATTTGGTCAGCTATACATGACTGTTTGGTTATGTATGGCTTAATAAGTGGCTTATTCTGTAAGCTTCTAGGGGGAGCTTTATGCAGAAAACCGATTTTTTCCAATCCTGTCCTTCCCAATTAAAAAAAACATGCTCCTTCCATCTATGAAAAAACCAACTCCTAATCTATACAGACAGATTAATCCACACAGTTAGCTTTATCCATACAGGAACCAAACAGCCCTATATGAAGTTGCTAATTAATCTTACCTTTGTAGGACTTGTTTTATGATGTATTTATTCTTATCTGCAGGTTCTGTGTGGTTTGCATCAGAAATGAAAGCCCTGAGTGATGACTGTGAACAGTTTATGTCATTCCTTCCTGGGCATATATATTCTAGCAAAACCGGTATGTATTAAAGCAATCTTTTACATTTTTTTATTGAAGATATTGTTTTCCTCTATTTAAGTTATGCTATATATATGTATATATTAATGTTACAGGTGGTCTGAGAAGGTGGTATAACCCCCAATGGTATTTAGAACGCGTTCCTTCAACTCCATATGATGCTCTAGTTCTACGTCGTGCCTTTGAGAAGGTTTGATATTACTAATCTTGAGATGAATATTACTATTTGAAACTCATATTTCATAAAAGCTTATTTATGCGTCAATAGATAATTACAAAAATTTCATGCACTTCACACTTCATTATCTCTTGCATAATTGCCTGGATGTATATGGTATAATTACATAATATAAGGTTTTTTGAATGGATAATTGTCTATAGTATAAGCTTGAATGGGTAGTTAGTTGTATATGGTATAATTACAAGTGCATACACTAATATTGTTACTTTGTCAATAATTGTTATATACATTTTAGATTTTTTATGGGATTTATGGTATTCAGAGGTCTTACGATAAGAAATTTATGTCACTTATTTACAGGCTGTGATTAAAAGGCTTATGACGGATGTTCCATTTGGTGTACTTCTTTCTGGAGGTCTTGATTCGTCTCTTGTTGCTGCTGTTGCTTCACGCCATCTGGTTGATTCAGATGCTTATTGTCAGTGGGGATCACAGTTGCATACTTTTTGCGTTGGATTGAAGGTCAATATTCCTTTTGTTATTATATAAAGATTTTATATATGAATACTATGTTTATCAGTCGAAATTAGAGAAAAATAGATAAATGAAGTATTAATTTTGTTTTTCAGGGTTCTCCTGATTTGGTTGCTGCAAGAGAGGTGGCTGATTATCTTGGCACTCGCCACCATGAGTTTTACTTTACTGTTCAGGTTATTCTTCTTCCCAAAAACAAGTGTTTAGATTTCTATTTTAGTTTGTCTTAAAATAAAGTGCTTACTTTCCCATTATATCCTTAGTTATGAGATGGAGAAATTCATTACCCCTTCTATTATCAAGGGTAACAATTGTCATTTAGTTAATTAAAAAGTGTCATAGTTACATGTTTCTAAAATCGTATCTTTTTCATCGTGGACATTTATTTTGGAACAGAGGGAGTGTCCACATTTCTATTTTTTTTAGTTTGTTTAAGTGTCCACTTTCATAAATAAAGCCCCTACTTTCTAATTCTATCTTTAACTACAAGATGGAGAAATTTATTATTATTAAGGGTAAATTTGTCATTTAGTTAATTCCAAAGTGTAATAATTACACATTTCTAAGACTCTTGAGGGTTTTTCATCATGGACATTTATCAGGAAGGAATCGATGCACTTGAAGAGGTGATTTACCATATTGAAACCTATGATGTGACGACTATTAGAGCCAGCACACCCATGTTTCTGATGTCGCGCAAAATCAAGTCTTTGGGAGTAAAAATGGTTCTTTCTGGGGAAGGTTCAGATGAAATTTTTGGCGGCTATTTGTATTTCCACAAGGCACCCAATAAGGAGGAGTTCCACCAGGAAACATGCCGAAAGGTTCTACATTTGAGCCTTAACCATCATAAATGTTTTTATCAAGTATATATAATATATATATATAGGGGTCAAGTCAAATGAGAACCATAAATATGTTACAAACCCATGAGAACCGATATATTTGTTTCACCATGTGAATATTTTTTACGTGTATTTTTCATTTCACTAGGTGAACCATAAAAAAAAACAATTCACATGTAATCTCTTCACAAGGTGAACACAAACATATGTGAAACAGTATCTTAAATCATAGGTTTTGATGAAAAAAAAATCATGTAAAAAGATATTTTTATATCTGTTCTCGCAAGTTTGTAACATATTTGTGGTTCTCATTTAATTATCGTCCTATATATATATATATATATATATATATATATGGTAATGAACCTTTGGTTATCTACATAGATGTTCACGCTGCAATTTCTTAAACACATTATTTTATTGTGCATCTAGATCAAGGCTCTTCATTTGTTCGATTGCTTGAGGGCAAACAAGTCTACTTCAGCATGGGGTCTTGAGGCTCGTGTACCTTTTCTAGATAAGGAGTTCATTGATGTTGCAATGAGCATTGACCCAAAGTGGAAGATGGTAAAGTCATTTTAGATGTTCCTCTTCCTTCTTATCAAATTATATATATCTATATATTATAGATATGCTCTAAAATAGGGAAATTATCTTACTTTCCATAAAAAAAGACCCTACTTTCGAGTGGGATTTGCTGTCTACTTTCAAGATTCAAGCAGGAAAAGGATTATTGTTCAAGTATTGTTAATTTTATTCTAATTTATTATAGATTCAACCTGATATTGGAAGGATTGAGAAATGGATCTTGCGTAATGCATTTGATGATGATGAGAAACCGTATCTGCCAAAGGTCTCTTGTTTCCTCTAATAACTTTTCCTCTTATGAGTTTCATCTTGTGAATGTTTTCTTGAAACATAAGTGTGTTTTGTCCTTTCTCCTCCCAGCACATATTGTACAGGCAGAAGGAACAGTTCAGTGATGGAGTTGGATACAGTTGGATTGATGGTTTAAAGGATCATGCAAACAAGCAGGTTGATGATTTTACTTGTAACCGTAAATAGTTTTGGAACCAAATATTCATAATGAATGTTACATATATTCATCATGAATATTTGGTTTTCATGGTTCTCATAATATGATATTTCTAAAGACAATTACTGTTTTTGCAGGTTACTGATTCGATGCTAACAAATGCAACTTTTGTTTATCCTGAAAACACCCCAATGACAAAAGAAGCCTACTACTATCGGACCATCTTTGAAAAGTTCTTCCCGAAGGTGGGTTAAGTTAATGTTTCTTGTTTGCTTATATTTTTGGACCAAACAAAAAAACGTCCTATCTAAAAATGTTACATTAGATTATAGGACGCCTTTGGGTGTTTTGATAAGAATTTTTAGGATGTTTTTAAAATAAAGTGACATATCAGCTATATTTTATATGACACTTAAGTGTCCTATAAAAAGATGGGTTTATTTATGGGACACCTTTCTCAAAAGTGTTTGTAAAATAGCTAATAAGACATTTTATTTTAAAAACGATGAGTATGCTATTAGTGTTTGATGGGTTTTTTTTAATATATATATATATATATATATTTGTGTTTAAGCAGAATGCAGCAAGATTAACAGTTCCTGGTGGTCCAAGTGTGGCATGCAGCACTGCTAAAGCAGTGGAGTGGGATGCATCTTGGTCCAAAAATCTTGACCCATCTGGGAGAGCTGCTCTTGGGGTTCATGCAGCGGCTTATGGAAATTCAGCCGAGACCACAAAGATTGATGGTCCGATGAGTGGTGCTTAATAATATAATAACTGTTGCATTTGTAGATTGATTTCTACTATTGTTACCATTGCTTCCCTTCGTATTGTTTTTTCCTATAAAATATGTTGCTTCATCCGGGTTTGGAAAGTAGCCGTTTTATTTATCATCTTTAGGTTGCATATTAATTATGGTTTCATGCCGTGAAAGACCCTTGTTTGGATTTTGTTCGAATATTTGGTTATGCTTCTTCGAGGAAAGTTTTGTTGAATAATGTATTGATCTCAACTAGAGATGCATAGTGGCCCGAAAAGCGGGGCTTAGGTCATGTCAAAAGATTGTTTCAAGTCTCGGTTAAAGTCTGGCTTAAAAAACACACAAACGCCCAGTTGAGCTTATTTTCACACCCAAAGCAGGGTCCATGACCAAAGGGTGTTTGGTCTAGCAGTATCGTAGCTCTTGCTCTCTTAAAAGGTCAGGAGTTCAAACTTGACCAAAGGTGAGGAGGGTGTGTAAGATTATTTATTGCATTTACCGTATATAAATACTATATACTTAAAAAAAATAGGGTCCATGTTTTTGAATCTCTGTCTTTTTTGTATACGATAGAGTTTAATTTTATATAATATAATTATACGATGGAGTGTTTAATTTTATATAATATAATTATTTACTAGAAATATATGAAGCATGATTCACACACTTTTTGCACATTGGCAAAAACCCCTTTTTTTTAGATTTGCCAATTCATAGTGTATGTGACGGTGAACTTTGAATTGGTACACTTATTTGGCCAAAAATCAAATACAACAAACATAAAACACAAAAGAAAATGCTAATGTTACCAAACAAGCATCACATTAAAGAAATTTTTAGTGCACTTTCAATATATTTTTTATAATTTATTTAAAGTACAAAATCAAAAATCAAAATTTCTAAATAAAATTATTTATAACAGATTCTCTATTTTATAGATTTCAATATCCATTATATTATTAAAACATTTTATAAATTTATCATCTTAATTTTTTTTAAAGAATTTATATAAAATAATAATAATTCAATTTTATTGATTTTGGAATTAATAAAAAAAATTATCTCGTTTCATCAAGTTTTAGAGAATTCTTTAAACTTGGATTTTCTCTAATTTATTCTATTTTAAAAAATAATATAGAGAATATGTTGGAACAAAATAGAGAACAAAAACTAATTTTCTCTATTTTAAATAATCTGTATGAGATGCTCTTACAATCAATGAGCTAGATAAGATGGGTTCTTGACTTCTTTCAAAAAAGTTTTATTGTACACTCCATTTGATCATCCTAAACATTCACAATCCTAATTCCAGGTTATTTAGGAGGAACAGAAAGTTCATTTAAATGTAAATATTTTGGAAGCTGTGAAAACAAAACTATTCAAAATGAATACACCTAAATATTCACCAATATCATGCATTTCAAACTTGAATATCAATTGCAATATCCGTGATGAATAAGTGGTTTTCAAGGTACTCAAAAATCAAAATATTGTTCTTGACTTCTTCCAAAAAAGTTGTATTTTACACAATCATCCTAAACATTCACAATCCTAACTCAGGTAATTTAGGAGGAACAAAAAGTTCATTTAGAAACTATAAAAATATTTTAGGAACCGTAAAAACCAATATTCATAATGAATATACCTAAATATTCATTAATATCGTGCATTTTCAAAATTGAATATCAATTGCAATATTCGTGATGAATAAGTGGTTTTCAAGGTACTCAAAAAATCAAAATATTTTTTTTTTCTAAAATGAAACTTTCCCTTTAATAAAATTACATTTTTTTAAATATATATGCTTTTGACACTAGAAGAATGTCTCTTTCCTAATACAATAATATCTCAAAATCTATGGTTTTTAAAGCATGTCATAAAGTTATTCCCCTAAATAGCCTTGGTGGCCCAAAAACAAGCAAATACTAGAAGCAGCACATACAAATAATGATTAATTTCAAAATAATTTATGTGGGATTGTTCTTACAGCATGAAGTTATCCTTACAACCATTAGCCCTTTTCTCCTCTAGTAACCAGAACTATCTTGATTTAAACTCCAACAAACAGTCCCAGTTGTTACTAGTCTGAGCAAGAGTTATTTAGAAGAATAACTAACAAATTTTTTTAAATGCACGACCTTCTAACATATTTTGGGGCATTCTAGGTTAGAAATCTGTTAAACATAACACACTTTTAAATCTATCAGAAAGTCATGCATTTTAAATAAATTTGTCATAAGGTTATTCTCCTAAATAACCGGTCTACAAGTGATACCCTCCGTACCTTTCATTTGTGAGTAGGGTTGAAAGATCACCGAGTGAATCTCAAGGATGGTTAATTAGCTATTTAGGAGAATAACTTTGTAACACATTTTTTTTATAAATGCATGACCTTCCAACACATGGGTTAGGTTCACATGAGACCAACATGTTTTCGTAAGACCCGTGAAACCACATTTTTACACTTGAAACTTTACAGCAAAACACCGTGAAGGTAAAAAAAATCCAAACCTTCACAGCAAAAACACTATGAAGGTTACCTTCATAGTGTTTTGCTGTGAAGTTTCAAGTGTAAAAAAGTGGTCTCACGGGTCTCACTTGATCGCAAGTCTCCAACACATTTGAGGCATTTTTATGCAAAAGAGGCATTCTTTTGTTAGGCAGAGGCATTCTTAAATCTATCAGAAGATCATGCACTAAAAATATCTGTCAAAAGGTTATTCTCCTAAATAACCCACCTACTAAACAATATCCTCTGTACCTTTCATTTGTGAGTAAAGTTGAACGATCACCGTGTGAATCTCATGGATGGCTAGATGAGATGCATCCCCTCCAACAAAATAATGTACTATGTTGTCGATCTCCATCCAACTAAACCCTATTTGTTTCTTGACGTTATTTTCCTTCATTAAACGTCTCACTTCAGTCACTTTTCTCCACAAACCTGATGCAGCATAAATATTAGACAACATAACATAAGCCCCAGAGTTTTTAGGGTCCAATTTCATGATCTTATTTGCAGCTAATTCTGCTAATTCAATATTCAAACTAAAACGACAGCCTGCAAGAAGCGAACCCCAAACTCCCAAATCGGCTTCAAATGGCATCTCTTGAATCATTTTATAAGCATTCTCAACGTGCCCAGATCGACCTAAGATATCAATCAGGCAAGCATAGTGTTCAGATCTAGGTGCCAAATTGTAATTGTTTTTCATGGAGTTGAACCAATATAAACTCTCCTTCACCATACCTGCATCACCAATATAAGTCCAAGGTAAAAGGTCAGAAGCTTGTTCTTGTGTAGTACCCTTTTTTCCAAAAAAAGAATGGAAATGGGTAAAAATTGTAACAAATTTGGTTTATTTCCTATTTAGTGTAACAAAAAAGAATCTCACCAAAGGGTCATTGGCCTGGCAGTACCTAGGGTATCGGTAGATCCCAACATAAGGTTCAAGCTCACCAAAGGTGAGGAGTGTGTGTGAGTTTTGCCTTATATACTTGGAAAAGATATATTTTTTTTCCCAATAAATGTAACATAGTACCAAAATTTCCTATTTTGTACCCATTTTGACTGGTAAATGCTGATCTTGTAACAATTAAAGCAAGGTTCAAAATGACACGAGTTGTGGCATGGCGGCAAGGTCTAGCCTCAAGCCTTAGGAGCCACGGTGAGGCCGCAGCGTTTTTCAAGGTGTGACTTATGGAAGCAAATCTTTATATTATACAAGTTATTATACATATAAACATACATTTCTATTATTACTCAATGAGTCAATGATATTAAATAATTTATATTAGGTTATATATTAGAAACTAACAAATAAGACACTAAAAAAAGTAAAAAAGATCAAATATTGCACTACAAAAACAGCACATTAGGTCATCGCATGCCTCAGACATAAGGTGGCACGAGACACAAGCCTTAAGCCACGGCACGCTATGGCAGCTGTTGCGGTGAGCTTTTTTGAACACTGATTTAAAGACACGAATACCCAAGGGTTAGTGAAGTGGACGGTAAACTTGACATCCATGTTATCAAATGTCTCAATATCGGCACCCAAAATAGATACAAAATAGAAATTTTTGAAACTTTGTCATATTGATCGAGAAAAAAAAATATTTGTTACACCAAATAGGAACTAAGCCAAGCTTCATTATATTTTAATGCATTTTCCCCGAAAGAAAAAGCAGGAATCATAGAACAAACTTTCACATACCTGCATGACCAAAAGCAGAGAGTAAACTAAGAAAAGTGATCCCATCTGGTTCAATTCCATGCAATTCGATCTTTTTAAAAAAGCAAAGAGCTTTCTCGTAGAGTCCATGTTGTGCAAAAGCAGCAATGATTGTGTTCCACGAGACAATGTTCGGAGAGCTAATATGTTCAAAAGCTGCCTCAAAGTCGGAAAGACATCCACATTTGCTGTACATGGTGATGAGAGCGTTTCCCACAGACACATGTGTGTCAAACCTATTTTTGAACACAAGTGCATGAGCTTGTTTGCCTTCTGTTAACGATGCAAGGCTGGAACATGCTGCAAGTATGGAAACGAGGGTGTATTGATCTGGTCTCAACCGACTACGAATCATATCCACGAGTAGTCTTAGTGCTTCCTCACCTCTTCCATTTTGAGCATAACCTATCAAGCACCAAGATATATAAATTGATATATATATATATATACATAGAGAGAGAGAGACCTCCACCTGGACGGTATGCACAAATGCATACTAGTACATAACATGCACTCGTGCATAGAAAAAAAAACTTCAATCGCTTGTAAGCATTTGTGCATACTGTCCAGATGGGGGCTTAGCGTGTTCTTCAGTTTTCTATTTTTTGAGGTTTTCAACCTCCCTCTATATATATTGGGAAGGGTGTCCCAGGTAACCTGGGCCCTGGACTAATCCCGGCAAATTGTGATAGCAAGAAAATCATTCCTGATAAACAGACCATAATTGTTGTGTACGCCTGGAATAGAACCTGGGCAAATGGGATATTCCACCACATTCCCCAGGCCTCAACCACTACGCCACAACCCTTGTGGTTTGTTATTTTTGTTTTTGGTAAATAGATTCCCACAAACCCTTTTCATTATGCTCCGATATACCTGTTATCATAGCATTAAAAGAAACATCATCTTTGGATTGAATTTCTTCAAACAACATCCTCGCATCTTCCATCTTTCCTTCTTTGCAGTAACCGGTAATCATAGCCGTCACAGCAACTATATTCTTATATGGCATCCGGCCAAAGAGTTCTCTAGCTTCATCAAATCTATAACTTTCCACATACGCACTGATCATCACGGTCCAAGAAACTTCATTTCGGGTTGGCATGGACTCAAATAACTCCCTTGCTTTCATAATCTCCCCTTTCTGTGCATACCCATCAATCATGGCTGTATAAGATATCACATTTCTCCTTGGCATTTGATTGAAAAGCTTAACAGCTTCCTCAATCCTTTTATGCCTAATAAAGCCCGAAATTATAACATTCCAAGAAGCTATGTTTCTATCAGGCATCTCGCTGAAGTACACAAATGCAGCATCTATCCTACCGTTTTCGACACAACCAGCGATCATCGAGTTCCAAGAGACTACATTTCTTAGAGGCATTAAATCAAATAATCTCTTGGATTCTACAATACATCCATTTTTCCAGTAGCCAGTGATGACCGCGTTCCATGAAACAACGTCTCTTGTAGGCATTTCGTCGAACAGTTTGCGGGCAAGATCCATTTTCCCAGCACGGAAGAGCTTACCGATTGTGACATTTGAAGTGTAAACATCACGAAATGAATGGAAATAGCGATTGATGCAAGGGATTGATGAATTGATGGAAGATAGATTTTGAAGAGTTGAGCGGGAAAGCCAAAAGACAAGCATCCGGACATTGGGGTGAATTAGCAACAACCGGCAATTTATTTCTTTCAAACCAATTTCATATTTCAAAAAAAGTATGCTACAATTTCTACTTATTTATTTATATATTGTATTTTTAGGCTATGTTTGGCAAACTAGCTTATAAGCTAGCATATGATTTATAAGGTAGCTGATGACTTATAAGGTAGCTGATGACTTATAAGCTAGCTGATGAATAAGTTATGTTTGGTAAAAACTAGCTTATGAGCATGTGAAATGACCAAAAAGGGCATGTTGAAAGTAATTAAATAATATTAGTTAGGGGTATAATTGAAAAAAGTGTCGAAAAAGCTCCTCAAGCTACTCCAAGTTTTTATCGATAAACCAAACATATATCCAAACAATTACTCGAGAAAATAAAATTTTTATAAATTTCATAAAATAAATTTATTTTTGCCAAATAATACGTTAGAGGTTGAATAAATAAAATACAAAAACTTACAAGAAACTATCAAATGGGACAAAGCCCAAAAGATAAATATATGCCAATTTGAATTTCCAACCTTTTAAGTTAAATTATTAATTTTCAGTTGATATATTAAATATTTATTTATTTTTAAAAACAACCAAAACGTATTGATGCATTTTGTCACCTATAGTGTAAAAATTTCTTCTTGTATATTTGTATGCATGGACAGAAGAAGTCTAAATATCGTAAGAAAATTTATAATTTTGAGGTTGGTTTTTTTGTTTTATATTTGTTAAATGATAATAGTTATTAGAAAAGAGTTAGGAATGCACAATTGAGCTAAATAATATCCATAACTATGTCTATATTAACACAAACATAAAATATGGATATAAGTGTAAATTAATAATGAAGCACGTAATCAATAAGATTCTCTGAAAATACATGAAAATTATCATAGAAACTTTGTTTATTTAACATAAGTCCATGTTCATTTATCCAAATGAAAATTATAAAATAAACATAAGTTTGAAGCAATGTATTATAAAAATAATAATTAAATGACATTAATTAAATAAATAAGGAAATGAAATAAGTAAAATAATAAAATGCATGATTACATTGTATTATCAATGTTTGATTGATATATAGTAATTAATATGTTTAAATTGTAATAAAATAATTATCTATATTGAATTGATAAATAAAAACAAATATATTTCAATGTAAATATAAATTATTTTTAATTCACATAAATTATTAAAGAAAAGTAGTATATTTATTATGTATAAATTACTTTTTTATGTAAAAATGGAAGTTCAAGGTGGGAATGGGCACCTCCTAGCCCCTTAGTGGCTCCAACATATGTGGAGAAGTAATTTTTCGACACCTTAAGACAATATCTTCAAATTACATGATCTCCAAATTGACAACGACGATAACTTATTGGGCGTTGAACTCAAAGATTACTCTTTGATGCCCAACGTAGATTGTGCATTATAGTGCTTCCAAGGGGGCAAGGTCCTCACACTCTTCTACTAATGGAATCCCTAATAGAGTAGATGTTCAAGAAGCAATGAGATACCTATTTTCAAAGATGGTAGCATTTCTCACTTCAGGAAGTTTACAGGAATTTATGCCATAACAAACAAGACGTTAAGCTCATCAATGGACCTAGTTGAGCTTGTGGTGTCTTGGCCTTCAACCAATCCCCATACACTTCTAGGTTGTTGTAACTAACTTTTCAAAATTTATTGTAAATACTTTTCTTGCCTTTGTCCTTTTTTTCCAAACACTTTGGGCCAAGTTTATTTCTTCCGAACATTTTTCACAAGTCGAAGGTCTAAATGAAAATGACCCCTCTATTTTTTGAGGTAGAGATCAAATCTATATACATCATACCCCAAATCCTACATTTGAGTGAGTTATTTTTTTCTTTGTTTAGTTTGGTTTACTCTATTGTTGATGACCTTCAAGATCTTGGTCGAGACTTTGAGAGTGTGTGACGTCTTGAATTCTTCTGGGTGTTTAGATTGAGGTTCGCGTCTGTAACTATAAAGTTGACATAAGCTTCTCTCCACGATTGATTATATACTTGTCAAATTATATAGATGGTCTATCGCCATTTAAAGTACTTTATTATATTATTGTTCTTGTAGGTTATCACATACTTGTCAAATGATATAGATTGGTCCATCATCTTTTGTAACACCCGAAATTCCGTTGGAGTGTTTGAGAAATGATCAGATAACAGTCAGAAAACGGTCGAGAAAGGGATCGATCAGAACACGGGGTAGCAAAGACAAAAACTAACCTGGCCCGTGATTTAGATTGCAGAAAAGGTAGCATAAATCCTCTTAGACATCTTTAAGCTTGATTGTAGGGGTTTTCACCCATTTCTTTCACCATCTCCACCCCCCCCCCCTTTCTCTTTTGGCGATTTTGGTACTTTCAGGACGTTTTTTTGGAGCAATCGGAGATGAGAACCTTGAAGATTGAAGGTTTATGGTGGATGGTCTCAAGATTGTTGAAAAGGTAAGTTGTTGGGTGCTTGGAGTTATATTTGGGGGTTTTGTGATGTTGAAGTTTGCAACCATATTTGTTGCATTTCTAAGCTTTGTTGTGACCTATATAAGAGCATCTCCAACAGCTTCTCTATAATTTATCTAAAATAGATAATCAAAATTCAAAATCTCTAAAAAAATATTACATTCAACTCCAACATCTTCTCTATTTTGGAGATTACATCATTCATTATATTATTAAAATATTATATATTTCTAATAAAATATTATTTATCTCACCTAAACATTTATTTCAATATTTCTTATTGGTGGAAGATAATAAAATAATGTTTCTCTCTCAAGATAATCATTTTTAGGGATATCTTTAAATTTGGAGATTTTTGTATCCTCTCTCTTACTCTCTCTATTTTGGAGAAAGTTTAGGGATGCTGTTGGAGCAAAAAATTGCTCAAAATCCCTATTTTCTCTATTTTAAAGAAGCTGTTGGAGATGCTCTAAGGGGTCTAGAGATTTTGCTTGTAGATATCAAGACTTAATTTTGGAAGCTAAATATACGGGTTTGGAATCTAAGTTTAACCCAATCAAGCAAGGTGAGTTCGAATTTGTTTTTTGAAAAACTTTGTACATGTCAAAACTATTCATTTTGGAGTTTTACAGTGTTTTCTTTGAGATTTATAAAATGTGATTGATTTCTCGAGGATATTGCATTTTTACACATTTGATTGTACAAGGTATTGAGAAATGCTGTATTTGGGGCCTTTGGATATTTTAATGAATAAATCACAAAGGGTGTGGTTTTGATGATTTATTTCAGTTATAAGGATGCTTTGATGTTAATACATCTATGGTATGTTGGCTTTATAAATCATTTGGAAAAGGTATATTTTTATGGAAGGGAATTCCAGGCTATGTCTAGACTATCCCGATAAATTATGACTGCTAGAAATCGGCTTTGATAAACTCAGTGGCCATGTGTATGCCTAGAATCGAACCATAGGCAGATAGGATATTCCAACACATCCCCCAGGACCTCAACCACTACGCCGAAATCCTTGTAGTTTGATGTAATTCCCAAATATGATCAATCTACTATGAAATCATCAAGAACAATATAGAGAGAAAAAGTCAAAGTATAGAAAGCAAAAGTCAACTGTCATAGATCTCATTTCAATAGTTATGAACAAGTTACAAGGGGATGGGTATTTATACCCTTACATGAAAGTCAACAAAACAAGAGATACAAAATTGAATACAATACATTTTATAACCCAACAATCCCCCCCTTTGGATTCAAGCTCTAAAAAATGAAAACCTTTTAGCACGCTTGATTCTCAAACTAGTGACTCTTCCAAATTCCTTGCAACCAACCTTAGTGACAAGCGATCATTCACAATATTATTTCCTGTAACAAGCATATAGTTGTTCTTGCATTCAACTTACTATCTTGTAGGGCCCTATTATCCATCTCCATCCTCTTTTGTAATTGCATTATGAAAATCTTTAAGGTTCCATCAGAAAACTTGGCTACTTCAGAGAAATACATAAATCTTTATTAACCTTGTTCATCTCTATAAGCAATACCAAGCTCTGGATTATCCATAAGGAAGAACGGTGGAACCTTTTCAGCCATTACATTCATCCGAGTTGGTTTCTTCAGAGTAACCTCCTTCATATCATTCTCCAATGCAAGCTGAAAATCATTCACTAAAAGATACTTCAAGTATGGTCTCAAAAACTTCTTTATCCTTTCATAAGCAAAAGATGCATTCCCTGGTTTTAAGGCTGAATTCTTGAAGTACCCATACAGATACTATAGATCTTTCAAATTCATATATGGAAAGTCAGCTTCAGTGAAATTATAGATAAACATATTCTGCCTTCTTACTTTGAATGCAACATATTTTAGTACCAAAATCCTGTCATACGGCACATCCATAACATCCTGAATTCCACTTTCAGAATAGACATATTCTCTTCCTTGTGCTTTCAGCCACATTTTACGGTAAAGAAATCTTACTCGGAACTTTTCTCTTCTTATCCCCCACATCTTATTCTGGCTTAGTTTCCTCACAAAATCCATATATTTGTCAACATAGTGGTCTTCAAGTTCTATATTGAGCTACATGTTGTCTTTGTTGGAATGTCAAATCTGGTTCTTTTGGAGCACCAGAACGTTCACCAGTTTTTGGCTGAGATTGAGGTTGAGATTGTTCAGTTTGAACAGGTTGTATTGGACTTGGAGTACATCTGGGCACTGAGAAACTTGGAATGTTAAAAGTTGGAGTATGAGGTTGAGTTGAAGCTGCAGCCAATTCAGCTTCAAGGTCTTGAATGGATGGAGGGTTTTCTTCAACTGGTTCTTCTCTACTAAGCTCGACCAGATAATCATAGGTCCCATATTCTTCTGTTCGACCCAAAAACTTATTGTAAACAATATCCATAGATGTTGCAACTTTCTTATGACCCAATATCATATCCTCCTCATTTTCCACGATCTCCTCTACTTCCACTGCCTCCTCTACACAACTGTCTCCTCTAACTGTCTCCACTACCTCCACTGTCTCTACTATCTCTGCCTTTTCAACCATTGGTTCATAGAGCACTATCTGTAAGTCATTTCGTTCTACTTGCCTTTCTACATTTTCCACAACAACTCCCATATCAAGCTCAAAGTGTTGTTTAACAAACACCTCTTGCTCTACTTGAGTATCACCTTCAATATTCTGTTCCACATTCTGCTCATTGGTAGTTTCAGTTGCTGGGATATATATATCATCCAAATCATATGTCTCAGCCACTCGTTATCTTTTATTCTCTCCCTCATGGTGATCGGGATCGTCCTGATCATCATGTCTTCGTTTACGAGTAGTGGCCTGAGACCGGCAAGTAGATTCTAACATGTTGATGCGCTTGTTCATTGCATCAAGAGATTCATGAAGAGCTTTTGCAGACGTGCATATAGTGTTATCCACCTTAGAAAAACCAACATTCATCTTATCACGTATAATAGCAACGCCCGACTTCAGCGAATCTATTTCAACCATAACTGGCTCAGGCTGAACAACATTTCCATGTATCTTTTGTAACACTTTCACCAAATATGCTTCGTTTGTACCCAAAGATTGTTTAGATAACAGCTTTGCCAACAAAAGATTATGCAGTTCCTCAATAGAAGGATCATAAGAAACTGATGAAGCTGGAGTTGAAGTTGGAACTACAATTGGTTCAGGTTCAGGATCTGCTACAACTGAATATTTGCCCTTTGCCAGTTTCTGCATTGCATTGTTAAGTTCTTCTGAGAAAGCATTTTGAACAACCTTTAGGGCGCCATCCAAGTATTCCCTTGACACAAAGTCAGGTAAACTAACACTTGGACCACTTTGGCTTCCAGTTGACATCACAGTCGAAAAGACAGGATGACTTGCACTTAACGTTGGCATAATGGTAGCACTAGCAGGATTTCCATCTAATCCTTAGATAAGATCAATAGATGATGCACCTATAGATGTTCCGACAGTGTCATAAAGTACTGTGGAAGCAGGATTTATAGACGTTCCTATGTCTTGTGTTCCTAACAAAGTAGATGATTGAATAAAATGTTCTAGACTCAATTGTGTAGACAACGAAGTCGTGAACGGGGGCAACTGTTCACTTGTTTCAATATTTGTAGTCTCCGATTGAGACACAAATAGATTATGTACTAAATCCCGTGTGTAAATGAAACAGTTTCTTGTTGAGAAGAAACTGAGTGGACGGGAGAGGTGTGCAATTGCATCCCTGGGTCCATGACGACTTCTTCAATATCGTAGGTAAACACATTACCTCTGGTAGTAGATGTGGCTACCCGACGAGCATACACGACTTGAATAGAACCTCTATAATCTTCTGGTTCTGTAACAAATCCCTCGCCATGTTCTTTTAACGTCCCATCACACAACCTCTCAGAATTTTCGACTAAATCTCCCTCAAAACTCCTTATGTCTCCCATGTGGATAGATGAGTCTAGACGACCATCATGTAAATCATAAATATCACCAAAATTTTCTTCAGTACTGTCTGGTGTAGAAAGCACTTCAGTGTTTAGACCAATATGTCTAGGAGTTCTTTCTTCAACTGGAATGCTCGAAGATGCCTCAAAAATAACTTCAACTGTATCAACCATATCGTTTACTTTTTCATTATGATCATCATCATTACCACCACCACCACCACCATCATCATCATCATCATAATCATTGTCAATTTAAGTGTTCTCATTATCTTGATCATCAACATCATTATCATCCACTGTGTTTTCAGAATCAGAAGCATTTAAACTTGAGCTTGAGTTGCTGGAACAAGAATGATCAGGTGCACCCCCTCCATGGCCCCTCTCATTTACATTTTCCATCATCATGCCCTATTCAGGAACCCCTTGTTCCTGAACCTGTTCAGCTAGACCTAGACCCTCACCAGTTACAACTAAAATTCCCTGGGGAGGTCCCTCCTGTTCTGGCTGGACCATAGGAGTATGAATTTGTCTATATTCTAAAACACGTGGTACATTTTGAGCAGCAAGATTCAACAGTGCTTCTGGTATTGGCATTATATGGTCTATGCTCTCAACTTCGCCATGAGCCTTTAATGGATGCATTGCAACTTCTAGACCCATTACAGCTTCATTTCTTCTTGGAATCAGTTGGTTGGACCGGATGATTGATTTGATTATGAGTTGTAGAAACCTCTGAAATGGAATGAAGTTCCTTGCTCGCTTTGTAGACCTTGCTCGGACCAGATCTACTAGTTCATTCCATATGATCACCGCATAATCATAATGTCTGTGGAATGCCACACCATGAAAGAATCTGAGAAATGATACACTACATGTATCTATGCCTTGACTCTTTTGTAACATCCGAAAATTTTAGAATTCTTGAAAATATTGAAATCGGTTCAATTAGGATGAATTAGGTATCCTTAAGTTAAAAGTTTTGGTCACAATCATTTTTGGTAGGTGTGGTTTGGTTTTGGTCAGCTCAAACTCGAAAAAGGACCTTACTGGGCGTGTCAGGCGAGCCGCGCGACCTGCCTCGCGACATGCTTTGCGACCTCAAGTCGCGTCGGGCATCGCGTAAGTCACTGTCTTGGGAGTCTGGAGACGCGCGCGACTTGCGCCGTGACCCTAGGTCGCGCGCCAGGTCGTGGAAGTGGGAAAATTCGTGCAGTGAGCTTTAAGGGGTCGGATTTCAGTTCTAATTTCTCATATTTCACTTATCATCCGTTTTTTCTTCCAAAATTTCTCCCCACTCCGAATTTTGGAGCCTCCCTCCTCCTTCCCCAACCATTTCAAAGGTTTTACCTCCTCTTCAAGGCTAAAGGCTCAAGATGCCACTTCATCTTCTTCATCTTCTCTTCCACCATTGTTGTCCGAACCTTGGAGCGCATTTGTAAGTTATTCCAACTCTTTTGGACTTTGTTTCTTGGCAAAACCTTTCTTTTGGTTCTCTAGAACTTTGTTCTTGAAGCACTTTTGGTATTTTTGGAGTTTTGACCATTTTGGAAGATTTAGGGTTTTTAACTAGAGTTTTCATAGATCTGACTTTTGGGAATTATTATTGGTACATTTAGGTTGCTCATGGACTAGAGATGATTTCTAGTGAAGGAGTCATGCAGATCTGGACATTTCTTCATATGGAGCTTTTGGGGTAAACCTAGATTTAGCCTAAGTCTAGCAAGGTGAGTTCAAGTTGCTTTGTGAAAACGGTGTACATGCCAAAATGTCCATTTTGACGTATTAACATGTTTTAGTTGCTATTTGTCAAATGTTTGAGTATTTTGATGATATACGAATTATTTGGTATAAATGACTTTATAAATCTTGAGAAATGCTTATATTTGGACTCTTGACATTTTGATAAATAAGACATGTCTATGAGGTGTTTGATGTTTTAATTTATAAATGAGGATTATTTGGTGTCATGCATTTTGAGAATAATGATTTATAAATCATTGGAAAGAAATACATGTTATTGTATTATGAGGCATTTTGAATTATATGAGTAAAATCTTATTTGGAATATGGTTTGTCTCAACCAATGATTTGAGGAAATTACAAAGTATTGAGTTATAGAGCTTTTGCTCGATTTTGACTAAAATGAGTCTCTTGGACAATTGTCCGATTTAAATGACTAAACGTTGAGTATTTGAAGTTATATGCATTTATGGCATAATTATATGATATTTTACATGCTTTGAGTGTGTCGGTCATTCACGTCAGAGTCATGTAAAATAGATTGAGTTGCATTTGGATCCATAGGCACATGAGTCAGTCACTTGGTCATTGAAAGACTTTTGAGTCCCTCGTTTGAGGCCATAAGCCGTTGGGCTTTTAGTAGTCGGTATTTCAAAGATGGACCCAAATGGGAATGCCTTTGCAATCATGGGTATTACAGAGATGGACCCATGTGGGAATGTCTCTACGACCCCGAGTAGCTTTTAGTAGTCGAAATTACAGAGATGGACCTAAGTGGGAATGCCTCTACGACCCTGGGTATTACGATGATGTAACTCGTTAGAGTATGCTTTCGGGACCCATGTCTTGTTAGCCGGTCTGGGTATTACGATTATGAAACTCGTTGGAGTATGCTATCGGGACCCATGTCTTTTTAGTAGGTCTGGGATCGGGGTGTTTCAGAGATGAATTCGTATGGGTCGGGCTCTGGGACCTTAGGTATTATGGTGGGTACTCGTAGAGGGGTCATACACCGGGACCGTGATCTTTGGGCGCTACTTGCAACGTTGAAAATATGGTTTACTTTGTGTTACGCCATTGTCGACGGATACGGGTCTCCCCTGTCACCGAAATATGTTGTTTTGGGTATTGAGTCTTATCCATTGTTTTCGGTGACGTATTTGGAATATGGAGTTTTATCCATTATTTATAGAATTGCATCATTGGGACTTGACCATATTGGGTATTAATGAAATGGAGCTTTGTTCATAATTCGGTATTTGAAGCATCTAAATGCATTCATGTTTTGAGTGAGTAAAAGGTGGGGAGTTCGTGTTTGAATGGGTAGTTCTATTTAAAGCTTTTATTACTTCGATATTTCGATTTAAAACTTTATTATGAAAATGAGGAATTTTGGGAAGGAGGTTGCTTTTATATTGAAGTCTTTTATTTTGAGAAATTATTATTCAACCAAGCAATCTTTCAATATCTATCATTTATAAATAATGCTATAAACTCTTGAACTCACTAGCGGCGCGTGTGAACTTGAGTGCTAGGAATTGGCACATAAAGATCTAGCTATTTGGTGATGTTTTCCGCATTTGGAGATAGCGATGCTTGTTGGTTTAGTAACACCCGACCATATGTAGGTCTTCGTATGAGACTTTGTCTAACTTTGTTGAGGTTTAATTAGATATTTTGTTGAGGCAAATTCGCATGTTGATTTATAAGAGAAGAATTTATTCTTTAATTATTGTATTGGTGAAACTTTTAAATTAGTCGCTCTTTCCAAATTTGAGGGTGTTACATCTTTGAAGTTAAACAACGATTCAGATTTGCGAACAGTAGATGCCAGATTGAAGGCAATCATTTCCTTTTAAATGTTGATGAAGACTCTAACTGTAATAACCCGGAACCTATTTTTGTCTTAATAAACTCAGTTTGGATGGATGGAGTCTAACTCCCTAAACTTCAGGGGCTAAAGTTGTCATTTAGGGAAAATTAATCAAATAAGAGGAGAAAAACCCTCATTTCTTGCATTTCACGGCTGAAATTCCTAGTATGTGTTTGTGTGTGCGATTTTGAAGAAAGAAAGGAGGAAGAGAAAACTCATGAGAACAAGAAAGCATCAGCTAATTTCAGGTATACAATCTTATCTCCTTCATCTTCATGCTTCATTGATTCAAATGGGTAATGAGAAACCACGGGGTTAGATGTTTTGAGTGATGAATGTTTGTTAAAAGTTCTCAAATCAATAGATAGGAAGTGGGTAGATGTTTTAGAGCTGATTTCTTCATTCTTGGTATTGTCTCTTTTGCACTTGGGTTTGCAATCAATGAAAATCCACCATGGATGGACCTTGAATCTTCAATGAGGCTTTACTCCATGGATTCCCATGGATGGAATGGATTGGTAAATGTTTGGGGATGATTCTTAGGTGTTTTGGGTGAGTTTTAAACCATGAAATTGATGGAAATCGATTTGGGTTTTGGTTTTTGTTGATCATAACTCCTCTCAGTGATTTGAATATGATTCCTTTACTATACTTAGTGAAATTCCTTAGTTAAGCTTCTGTTCAAATTCAGCAATAGCACACGCTGAGTGCCATCAGCGATCGCTGAAGATCAAGGAACAACAAGCTTATCACTGAAGACCTGAAGATCAGTTATCACACCAGAAGACCATTCAGCGAAATTCGAAGACTCTAGCTGAAGAAAGAGATAATCAGCTTAGTGAACTGAAGCGGTTCAGCGATAGCAGCGATTGTCTACTCAAAGTGTGAAGTCTTGTGAAGCCTCAGCGATACTGAAGTTCATCCTTGAAGATTCAATATCAGCGATCAAATGAAGCTTCTCTTGCAAGATTAAAGATTGATCTTATCCTCGATGCACAAAAGTCAAACCTAGAACCATGTCAGAAAAGAACGTACGATTTGTCTCTTATGTCCCCATCATATCTGATATGGTACTGTTCTTATTCGGCCAAAATCATGGTTGTCTTATTAACAAGGACAAGCTTCATATCCAAGCTTGACACGTGGCATGTACCTTTTGTCTTGCATTAAAGGCAAACGGGTATAAATAAGATGGAGATATCTTCTTCATCAACATGCATGATTCTATCTAACCTATACCCTCTTTATTCTTTCTTTCATCTTCCTTTGCATCATACTTCGTGTTTCTTAGTTACAATAGAATAGTTTTTAAACTTGTTCTAATTCCGCTTGTAACTGTAAATTTGTTTATAATCTACAAACTCATTAAAAACCAAAATCTGTGTGTTTGTATTCAACCCCTCCCCCCCTCCTTCTACAAACTGTTTAGTTATCATTTAACTCTTGTAGACCCTTATTGGGACCAACAAGTGGTATCAGAGCAGTGTTTGCTTCTTAAATCTTTAAAATATTTTTTTCTTAAAACTATTTTAAAATGTCTAACCCAAACACAAACTACAACGATAATGGATCTTTAGCTAAACCTCCAAGGTTTAGCCATGATAATTTTCCATTGTGGAAGGAAAGAATGTCTCTATTTCTGGAGGGATCTGATCCAAAGATTCCCTATTATCTGGAAAATGGACCATTTGTTCCTACAACAATAGTAGCTAGTGTTCCTGCCACCACTGCTACTCCAGCCATTCCTGAAAGGGTTATTTTTAAAACTCCTAATAGATGGACTGAAAAAGACAAGAAAGAAATTGCTATTGACTCTAAAGCTAGATCTATAATAGCAATGGCTTTACCTGATGAGGTCTATCATTCTGTCATGAAAATAAGGACTTCTAAAGCCATGTGGGATACATTATATATCCAATATGAAGGAACTTCAGAAGTTAAAGTCACTAGATGCATAAATCGTGTAAGAAAATATGAGAGTTTTATGTATCAAAAGGGTGAATCTCTTTCTCAAATTCACCAGCGATTTAACTGTCTGCTGATTGATCTTAAATCAGTCGATAGAGTATATTCAAACGCTGAAATTCTGACAAAATTCATGGAGGCATTGCCCGAACAATGGGCAGTGTACACTACATGTATAAAGCTGTCAAATAATCTTGAAACCTTGTCCTTAAGTGCATTATATGGTATGCTCTTAAATGAGGAACAGTCCCAGCTTCTAAGGAAGAAGCTAATTAATGAACTCAAAGGTGCCAAAAGTACTTCTTTGGAACTTGTGACTTCTGAGGGAACTTCTTCTAAAAATGTTTCTTCTTCCACTGTCACCTCCATTACTGAATTAGGTCAATCTGATTTAGAAGATCAACTCACTGATGCAGACATCTCTGAGTTTGATAACTCTCTAGCTCTTTTAACTAATAACTTTAAAAGATTTGCTAGAAAGAGCAATTTTCGAAAACCTTCTAACCTCTCTGACTCTGAAAAGCAGAAAACGTTGCCCGCTGAGAAAGCCTCAGCGATTTGCTTCAATTGTCAGCGAAAGGGTCATTTTGCAAGTGAATGCAGGTCGAAGAAAGTTGCTGCTCCCACTACCTCCCATACCTCTGATAAAAAGGAGAAGTATTTGAAACTGAAAAACAAATACAAAGATATGAAGAAAAACCAGCAAAAAGGCAAAGGCCTTGTCGCTGAAGAAGTTGACTGGGATGCTGAAGATGACTGGGCAAAGACCTCTGAAGAGTCTGGTTCAGATGAAGAAGATCTTGCCTTCCTCTGTCTGATGGCAAGAATTGAAGACGCTGAAGAAGTCACTGAGACTTCTTCCTCTGAGTCTCCTTCTACACAGGTAACTATTCCCTCTGTCTCTTTACCTTCTGAAAGTGATAACTTGTCAGCTCTCGATGCTATGGCCGTTGACTTCTACGATGCTTTAAATGGAAAAATTAAGGCCGAGAGAATTAACACTGACTTATCTGAACAATTAAAAAATTGCCATACAAGAATCAAAGAACTTTCTAAAATTGAGGAATCTCTCAAGGACCAAGTCTTTGCTAATCAAACTATAAGCATCGAGAAACAACAAGCTATCGCTGATCTCAAGTCTGAAAAGGCAACCATCGAAGGATGGTGTAAGGCTTCTGATAAACTCAACGCGATCATCAATGCTCAAATACCTATGAAAGTAAGAAGTGGGTTAGGCTATAACCCTGAAAAGGAAGAATCAGAGAATGATCGTTCCATGCTCAAATTCGAAATGTTTGTCTCTTCTATCCCTGATCCTTCTTCTTCAACCTCTTCTTCCTCCTCTTCTAAAGAGAAGCTTTCTATTCTTAAATCTAAGAAAGTGATAAAGAACGAGTTTCATAATCAAGTTTCTAAGAATAAGAAAACTCAAGATAGGAACAAGAAATCCTCAAAGAAAGTTTCTAAAACTGGGAAAAAGGTCCCTGACTTTTCTCAGAGACCAACCCCCAGAATTAAAATCGATCTCACTCCTACTCCTGATAAGGTCGTTATACCTCCAAGGACCATGGATAAAGGAATTCTTGGACCTATCCCTGAGAAATTTCCTGCTCCCTCTCTGACTTCCAAACCCTTTAAATATAGGAAATGCTATCACTGTGGTGAAACTACCCACATTGCAAGCAAATGTCCTAATGCTACTAGAGCTGATAAACTAGCTCATGGAAAGAAAGTAGCTCAAGCTGATAAATCAGCAAGAGTGAAATCCACCGAGGTTGCAAAACCATCAAAGGTGAAGATATCCACTGAAGAGAGTTCTTCAGCTAGTAGCTCCTCCGCCAATCCTCTATGTAACCAAGTAGGACCCATAGTAATATAGGTACCTTTAAACAATTAATCTTTTGTTGTATGCAGAGTGCCAAAGGTATCTGGTATCTTGATAGCGGATGCTCAAGGCACATTACTGGCAGAAAATCTCTGCTCTCTGATTACAAAGAAGAAGTTGGTCCAACAGTGACCTTTGGTGGAAATGGCAAAGGATACACTAAAGGTTATGGAATTCTGTTCAACGGAGCCACATCATTTTCTCGTGTTGCTTACGTTGAGGGACTAAAGCACAATCTCTTGAGCGTTAGTCAGTTATGTGACAAAGACTTCAAAGTTCTATTCTTAAAGAATAGATGCGCTGTCACTGACGGAAATAATAAGCTTGCCCTTACAGGCAAAAGAGTGGAAAATAATATGAATAGTTCTCACTCTGAGAACATGTGCTTTATCTCTAAAGCATCCACTGACATAAACTGGTTATGGCATAAAAGACTCTCTCATCTCAACTTTAAGACCATAAATGAATTGTCTCAAAAAGATTTAGTCAGAGACCTCCCAAATCATACCTATACAAAGGAATCTCTTTGTTCAGCGTGTGAGAAGGGAAAGCTGACAAAAGCTTCCTTCAGGTCAAAGCAAATTTCTTCAATAACCACTCCTCTTCAACTACTCCACATGGATCTATTTGGACCTGTCAATGTCCAATCAATCTCTGGGAAGAAATACACTTTAGTGATTGTTGATGAATACTCCAGATACACATGGGTGTTCTTCCTTCGATCCAAATGTGATACCCCTTAAATGATAATCTATTTTATCAAAAAGATGGAAGTTTTGAACAATCTAATTGTTCGTTCCATAAGAAGTGATCATGGCACTGAATTCAAAAACAGTACTCTGGTGAACTTCTTTGAAGAAAGAGGCATCTCCCACAACTTCTCCTCAGTAAGAATCCCTCAGCAAAATGGTGTTGCTGAAAGAAGAAATCGTACTATCATCGAAGCGGCTCGCTCAATGCTCAGCGAATCGCATCTACCCACTCAGTTCTGGGCCGAAGCAGTTAGTACAGCATGCTTCACTCAAAATTGATCCCTGATAGTTAAACGATTTAAGAAGACCCCCTATGAATTATTTCATGGGAGAAGACCTACTCTGAAATATTTCCACATTTTTGGATGTAGATGTTACATTCTGAATGACAGAGATCATTTAGGTAAATTTGATCCAAAAGCTGACGATGGTATATTTCTTGGATACTCCTCTGTATCTAAATCCTTCAGAGTCTTCATTAAAAGAAGACAACATGTTGAAGAATCCATGCACGTTAACTTTGATGAATCTCGCCCCCATTCATGCTTCTCACTCTCATGATGATGATGAAGAATTGAATGCCTGGATGAGATCTCATTATGGGGAACCTGAAACATACTTCAACAATCAAACTCCAGCTAAAGCAAGTGATGAAGAAATCCCTGTAAACCCAACAAGTAATGATCATCCATCTTCAGGGATAAATGTTACTCCTCTTAATCAGATTCCTGTCGCTGATTCCTCTCTTGGAAATTCCTCTGTGAACAACCAAATCACTTCTGAAAATCAATCCCCTGAATTGATTCTAAATGAAGTACCTGTTGCTGAAACAAGTCCTATTCCAGAATCTGAAGAACGAGTCGCTGAATCTGCTGTTGATCTCTCTCCTCAACCACCAGCTCAGCAATGGACTACAAATCATCCAATAAATCAGATTATTGGTGATCCCACTGCAGGTATCAAAACACGTAGAGGTACAGGTAATATTTGTCTTTATGTTAACTTCATTTCTCTTACTGAACCTAAGAAGATAGATCAAGCTATCTCTGATCCTAGCTGGGTTTCAGCTATGCAAGAAGAACTAACTGAATTTCGTAGAAATAAAGCTTGGAATCTTGTTCCTAGACCCTCTGATAAAACTGTCATAGGAACCAAATGGGTTTTCAGAAATAAGCTAGATGAAAACGGGACTATAATTCACAATAAGGCTAGACTTGTTGCTCAAGGTTATAGACAGGAAGAAGGAATTGACTATGATGAAACCTTTGCACCTGTTGCTCGTTTAGAAGCCATAAGACTCTTTTTAGCTTATGCTGCCCATAAAGACTTCAAAGTTTTTCAAATGGATGTTAAAAGTGCTTTTCTAAATGGAAAACTTAGCGAGGAAGTTTATGTTGAACAACCCCCTGGTTTCTCAGACCCTAACCATCCTAGTTATGTTTTTAAACTTGAAAAAGCTCTTTACAGGTTAAAACAAGCTCCTAGAGCTTGGTATGACCCTTTCTAAATTTCTTCTTAAAGAAAAATTTGTTCGTGGAAAATTGACCAAACTCTGTTTTAAAAAAAATATAAAGGTCATACTATTCTCGCTCAGATATATGTTGATGACATTATCTTTGGTTCCACAAGACCCAAACTTTGCACTCGTTTCGCTGCAAGAATGCAAAAACAATATAAAATGAGTATGATGGGTGAACTAACATATTTTCTAGGCTTACAGATTAAGCAATCGGACAAAGAAATTTTTATTTGTCAAAGCAAATATGTTAAAGACATGCTGAATAAATTCGACATGAATCAATGCTCAGCGATGAAGACTCCTATGGCGCCTCCTCTAACATTAAACAAGGATCCCAATGGGAAACCAGTCAATGTCACTGCCTATCGAGGAATGATTGGGTCTCTGCTGTATCTAACAACGAGTAGACCAGACATCATGTACGCTACCTGTCTCTGTGCTCGGTATCAAGCTGAACCGAAGGAATCCCATCTAATCGTTGTAAAGCGAATCTTCAGATACCTGAAAGGAACTCCAAATCTTGGTCTCTGGTATCCCAAAGGCTTAGGATTTAATCTTATTGGTTACTATGACAGTGACTTTGCAGGTTGTAAGATAGACAGAAAGAGCACCACTGGAGAGTGTCAGCTACTAGGTGGAAAGTTAATAAGTTGGACAAGTAAAAAGCAAAACTCAGTGTCCACTTCCACTGTTGAAGCTGAGTATGTAGCCGCTGGTAGTTGTTGTGCTCAAATCCTTTGGATGAGAAATCAACTAAGAGACTACAATCTCAAGCTCTCTAAAATTCCTATCTATTGTGATAGTACTAGTGCTATTGCAATTGACAACAACCCTGTACTTCACTCCAAAACCAAGCACATTGAGATCCGATACCACTTTATCAGAGATCATGTGATGAATGGTGAAGTTGAGCTCCATTTTGTACCTACTGAATATCAGCTCGCTGATCTTTTCACCAAGCCTCTTGATGAAACTAGATTCAATCTACTCATCAGCGAACTTGGTATGTTGAACGCTGAATAATTTATTAATCAGTGACCAACAACGGATACAAATAAAGCCTTCAAACTTTCCATTCATTGAACTCTGATTCAGCGATATCTGGGCCATCTCCTCAGGTATTATCTTCTAATCTTTAACACTCTTTGATATCTTTCCTCATCAAAGAATGTATCTCTTAAAATTAAAACTCCTCACTAACAATCCTTTATTATTAGTGATGAAATTTTTTTTTTCTAAAATTATTAATGATAAACCTTCCTGATGGATAATTATCATTATAATCTTTTAAAAATAAAGAAAAGGACACGTCAGACCTTTTTCTGACACACGACGGACCACGACGTTTCCATTCCAAACTCCTTTCTTGGAACGTGCGCCAGGTCATCATTTCTTTTTCAAAAAGCTAAAACCGTGAGCAACTCCCTGATATTGGGTTCAAGATTCCAGAACTAGGTTTCTTCTCCTTCACTGCTGGATATCTCAGAAAGGCTTTGCGTCTCCCTGTACGTGCTAAGAATCAACAGTGGGGCGCTGAACCCACCAAGATGCAAATCGATGCATTCTTGGACTCCATTGGATACTCTTGGGAGAATCCCTCTCTGAAGACGGTGGGCTCTAAGTTAGAGAAGAAAAGGCTCCCTGCTCGCTGGCAGTATATCTTCACTCAGGTAATCCAGTGCCTGGGGTCGAAGATCGGCTCTCATGATCAGGCAAGCAAGCATTTTCAAGACCTCGCTTACTCACTCTGCACCGGCCACAACCTGAATGACGCTGATTACATCTTCAGCGACATGGTCAGTCGCATCAACGCCGCCACCAGACATCCTGTTATTCCTTATCCTCGCTTCTTCGTGACCATAATGGAAGTTTCCTTCGGGGAAGAA
Organism: Silybum marianum; assembly: GCA_036898165.1. NCBI lineage: Eukaryota > Viridiplantae > Streptophyta > Magnoliopsida > Asterales > Asteraceae > Silybum > Silybum marianum. Next base: position 34,299,634 of record CM072530.1, read on the forward strand.
TACCCGAAGGTCGGCGATCACTCCTTCTCTGTAGTAGGGAAGAAGTCCCTGGACATTGAGGAACGTCCAGGTGATGCTCCTTTCACACCCTACATGCTGCAGGTGATTGGAGCACCTCTTCCAGTGTCCACCTCGTTGTCAAACCCAACAGTGAGCAACCCAGACACTGCTGGTATTAAGAGGAAACAACCAACTGATGGTCATAAAAAGACCATCGCAACCAAAACAAAGAAGCCAAAGAAGTTGGTCTCTCAAAAGACTACCCTCTCTGATTTCAGTGTTCTACCAACACCAACTGCAGCCACAACCACTTCAACGGTCTTTACATCCGTTGTTGCTTCTTCAGCACTACTTACATCAACAGCGACTACGGTCACTGAGGGTGTCTTAGCCAGCTCTGCTGAAGCTGGATCAGGTACTACTTCCACAGCCTTCTCTTCTACTTCTATCTCCTCTTCTTTGGTCCTCACCTCAGCAAAAGACTCAGCGATAGTTGTCCCTATCCTTGATAATGCTGAAATGCACGCAGTCCAAACCTCATTATTGTTCAGGCAATCTGAGTTTTGGAAGGCCAAATTAAAAGGACCTCAGAGTATCTCTCTCAGATACTCTAAGACACTGGTCAGTGATCCTTTAGACACTATCTTTGCAAATGTAGTCCCTAAGAGTAATCCTCAAGATACTCTCAGGGAGACAAATAACTTTTTTCATCCTTCTTCTAATCCGGATGTGTTTTTGGCATCTTTATCTATGTCATCATCAAGTGTCGCTTCTCTTCCTACGTCAGCGACGACAACCACCACAACCAGCGCTCCTCTCGTCAGCAAGGATATGGGAAAGTCTCCTCAGGGCCATCCCTCTGCCGCAAAGCTCAGAGACGCGAAGCAAGAGATGGCTGCTCCCAAGCTTCCCACTCCAGTCACCGAGCTGCCTCCCATTGTCCTTCCCAACCCCACATTCCCTGCAATTGACTATCTGGTCAAAGAATGTGCTCTCACAAGGGCCAGGGTGGACAACCTTCAGACGTCGGCCGAGCTTATCTTTAGAAGGATCGTTGGCACTCCAGCGATCAAGACTAATGTCAGCAACCTGATCTCAGACGTTTTCGACCTGAAGGAAGATAACAAGGCCTTCCATCAGACCCTGACAAACTTGGAGCAGAAGGTTGCTGCTCAAGCAAACGTCCTTGAGTCTATTCAAAAGACTCAATCCGATATGATGCAGATGCTCACAAAGCTCTCTGAGGCAAGTTCCTCGTCTTTCAACACTGCTGATCGGACCACGCTTCAAGAAGCTGAGGAGAAGCTGAAGGACGTTCAGACAAATGTTCGCACTCTGATGGTGCATTGTCTACCTCCTGATAACATTGAGGAGGAGAGATGTGCCAAAGAGTTCGCTGACGAACTAATCTCGGAGCATAACCAGAGGTTCCCTGAAGAGAGAATCTCTCCTTACATCCAGCGGCCTGAAGCTGAAGCTGCTGATGAAGAAGAAGAAGAAGAAGAAGATGATGATGAAGAACCTATTCCTCATTATGGGGGGATGGATGATGATGAAGATGACGACGACATTGGAAGTGCCTTAAAGCACTTCAGATTGTCAAGGCCTGGTGTCACTCATCAAGAGCCCTTGGGGGACGGACCGTAACCCTCTCAGGAACAATCCGGTCCCTCAGGCAAAGGAAAAGAAGTGGTAGATCTGGATGCCACTATCCCTATATCTGAGGGGGAGACCACAATTGAGTGATCCCCGTCCCCCAACGGACTCAACTTCATGGAAGGAACCTTCTTCTGAAGAGCAGTTTATGTACATAATTGAAACTGACTCTGAAGAAGAAGGCCTTATTCCAGGCGTCGCGTTCAAAAGCCGATCATAAGCGAGCCTGAAGAAGAAAGGCGAATAAAATTCTTTAGGGAATTCGAAGCAAGAAGAATAAGGGTGCCTGAAGCTGAACCCATTGAAGCCGTACCAATAAGGATGGTAGATGAATTCTACTTTTTGTCCAGAGAAGATAGAGAACAAGCATTAGAAGCACAAAGAATCAGGGATGAGAAAATAAAGCAAACTGAGAATGATCTTGCCTTAGCAAGAAAATTACTCAGGGAAGACTCTGCAAGAGATAAGGCGACTCGAGAACAATTGAAAAAGAGTGAAAGGGTCGTTGAAGCTCTCGTACAGAAATAATTTGCACAAGAGCACATAAATGTAGATCCAATTCTCGCTCAACAGAGGATCCTAAGTGCACTGACCTCTGAAGCCACTAAGCAGAAAGATAAAGAGCTTGATTGGTGCACTGACAGACTGAAATTTCGAAGATCTGAAGCCAAAATCATTCATGCAACTATCCAAGGGCGACACTCCAACAGAGGTGGTCTAAAGGTATATGTAAGGATGACAAGGACGAACAGAACAGAGAGAGAAGAAGCCAAATTCTTAGGAATTTATGGATACACTGAATGGCTAGAAATCAGAGACGCCACTCAGGGTTCCAAATCCAAATTCAAGGACGTGGTGGACAGTGTTCTGGATCAGTTGCTGCAAAGAATGTCACAACATGTGCAAGTTCCCCTCTCCTTGAATCATCCAAGAAGAAAAGATCAACCGCTGAAGGAAGTTCAAGTGCTAAGAATGAGCATGAAACTAAGTTTGATTATCAAAGCATTCTTGGTCATCTTCAGCTCCCTGATATATCAATGCTTTGTACCTCTCTCCCTCAAGACCGAAGATATGAAGAAGATGAAATCATCTCACTGCCTGAACCTGGTATGGTATTCTTGGATAATAAAGGATTCTTAGGACTCTTCAGAAACCAAGAAATTCACAAGGCTCCATCCTCTCTCATAAAGATTATGCTTTGGCGCTGCTGGTCAGATACTCCTCTGATGAATCGACAGAAGACGCTTTATGAGAATGAGCTACAAAGAAGAAACGAGAATATCTCTGACTAGTCATAGTTTTCTACTTCCTTTGTAATATTTCTTCAGTGTACAAGTACTTTACCTTTATCATTGTAATTTCATTTCGCTGTAATTCTTCAGATTATAATTAATGAAATTCAAAGTACTTTACTCCATCCTAGTACTGAAAAGATCGCTGAAAATAGTAAAAGGGACAATGAACATAAGAGTTCTATTTTCGTTACACTATCTTTTACTCACTGATCTTTCACTCTGAAAATTCAATCAGTGAATGTACTTTAAGCTTATCCACTTGTAAAAATTGTGCTTTCATATCCTTATAAATGAAACTCAATTCAGATAATAGACTAGCTGAAAAAGACTTTACAGATTAGCACTTAGAAAATTTTTCTTTAAATATTTCCTAAGTCCTTTACTAGTCTCTTAAAGCAATTTTCCTATGTTGCTTAATCATAATCAAATAGGGGGAGATTGTTGATCATAACTCCTCTCAGTGATTTGAATATGATTCCTTTACTATACTTAGTAAAATTCCTTAGTTAAGCTTCTGTTCAAATTCAGCAATAGCACACGCTGAGTGCCATCAGCGATCGCTGAAGATCAAGGAACAACAAGCTTATCACTGAAGACCTGAAGATCAGTTATCACACCAGAAGACCATTCAGCGAAAGTCGAAGACTCTAGCTGAAGAAAGAGATAATCAGCTAAGTGAACTGAAGCGGTTCAGCGATAGCAGCGATTGTCTACTCAAAGATACTGAAGTTCATCCTTGAAGATTCAGTATCAGCGATCAAATGAAGCTTCTCTTGCAAGATTAAAGATTGATCTTATCCTCGATGCACAAAAGTCAAACCTAGAACCATGTCAGACAAGGACGTACGATTTGTCTCTTATGTCCCCATCATATCTGATATGGTATTGTTCATATTCGGCCAAAAGCATGGTTGTCTTATTAACAAGGACAAGCTTCCTATCTAAGCTTGACATGTGGCATGTACCTTTTGTCTTGCATTAAAGGCAAACGGGTATAAATAAGATGGAGATATCTTCTTCATCAACATGCATGCTTCTATCTAACCGATACCCTCTTTATTCTTTCTTTCATCTTCTTGGGCATCATACTTCATGTTTCTTAGTTACAATAGAATAGTTTTTAAACTTGTTCTAATTCCTCTTGTAACTGTAAATTTGTTTATAATCTATAAACTCATTTAAAAACCAAAATATGTGTGTTTGTATTCAACCCCCCCCCCCCCCTCTACAAACTGTTTACTTATCATTTAACTCTTGTAGACCCTTATTGGGACCAACAGTTTTGGGGTTTGGTTCACGATTTGGGATTTCTGCAGGTGAAGCAGTGACTAAAGCGGGTCCTGGGCGACTCCAAACCCGCATGAAACTCGCTTTAGTCCCTATTGGGCAAATTTTCAGTTTTAATCCGGTGTCGATTTGGGGTTCTAGCTTTGGTCCTTGTTTGAGGGGTTAGTAATTGAGTCTGTTGGGGTTACTTTGGGCTTGTAAACTTATGTTTTGGTAACTTCAATTCAGGTGTTCGGTTGGTGAATTCTTAGGACTCAAGGGTGATTAGTGGATTGGCAATGCAGGTGAGTTCCCTTTGTGTGCTAAACTTTTATAAACGAATGTTTTAAATTGAAATGTTTTAAATCATTCAAATTAGGCGGTGTGTGGCGTTAAAATAGCCATGGTGTGTGTGGCCAATCTTTTGGGCGGTGTGTGCCCATTCAATGATCACGGTGCGTGTGATCATAGCTAGTCACGGTGTGTGTGACTGAAAATGTATCACCGTTGCAACAGGTACATGAAAATGTTTTTAAAGCGTGAGTTGATTTTCATGACTAATATAAGTGTCATTCATATTAACTGTTGTTTTTGGGAATTCACTAGGCCTTATGGTCTAACCCTCTCTTTTATAAAACTGAAAACCATTTTCTGGCAAGCATATGATTGAAAGCACAAATAAGGGAAAGGGGAAGTTGTGAGCTCGGGGAGCTAGGAGTAACGCGCTACTTGTATAGTTAGTTGCCTAATTTTATAGCTTAATTGTAATAATCTCAGTAGCTAGTTTTATGTTCCGCTACAAACATTTGAGATTAAGTATACTTTGAGACCATTTGGATTATGTAATTGCTATTTTGAGAGCAATGGCATGTTTTACCTTGATTTTAGAAATGTGGTTGTTACACTAACGGTGTCAAATAGCCCAGTCGTCGGATATCAACAAATAGCTCTTCATCAGCAATAAATGGATCAAAGGTATTCTTGTCTGGATAATGATTTGCTTCTGGGAGATTAAGAATCATCCGAAGATTGTCAAAAGTTAATCTTGAAATAAAATGGTCCACATATCCTTCAAAATAGTGTTCATTGTCGTATATTTCATAACTGAGTGTGTGCCAGTACTGCTTCAAGTAAATCGGGGCATCGGATTAGAGCCTGTTAAAGCATGTCTGATAGGATGTCCTTTTAGAATTTCCATAATAACTGGGAACTCCATATTCATGTCAAGATCCAAATAATGATTATTTGAAGTCAAATGATAGTTAACATTGGGTATGAGAGATGCATCCGAGTGAGCATCATTCACCGAATGTGAAGGATGATCAGACCTGACCGACGGAACAGGATGTTCATTGTTAGACTGATGTGGATCAATATTCGCCATTTACCTGTAAAGTGATGTACTGTAATATAAAATTGAAGTACAAGAGATTAGTCTCAAAGATGTAATATACTGAAATTGATTCATTTCACACATAAGTGACAACTAGTAAAATTTATCTGATAAAATCCATTAAAATCAATTCCCAAAAAAATATTGTAAAAATATGAGAAAAAACTAAAACAAATTACAATTCACACAAAACAAAAAACAATATTGAAAAAAGACTTGGAAAACAAACCAAAAACTTTTTCACAAACACGAATTTAAGTGAATCCGAAATGAACTTGAGAGATCCGATTCCGGAATGAACTATCTGGATTTAATACTTAGAAAGTTTTCAAGCAAATCTATCCGTGAATGAGAAACATAGAATAGTCGTAATGTGGATGGTTGAAAGACTTTGAAATTTTTTAGATCCAAATACGGAGTCAGACTATCTGTGGATAAGTCAAACACAGAATGCTTTATCCGTGATCAAACACTTAGTCAAAATTCAACCAAACACGGAAAGATTTTATCAGGAAATTTTCACAAACATGCAATCACTTAAAATTTTTAACTATCAAGGATCAAACTCTGGTTTTGCCAAGTAATTTGAAAAGTTTGTATAAATCAGGGTTTCCTTCCATGATAACAAACACAAAGCTGAAAGAAAAATCAACCACAAAAAATATAAATAGAAACATATACAAACAAAATCCTAATCTATTACAAACCCAAATGAATAAAAACATATTTCAACCAAATCGAATTACAAATACATCACTAAAATGAACTACTCAATAATCAAGAAATTTCTTCAAAAGGTCTAATATCGGCTCTTTTCTTTGATTACTTCTGTCGCAGGCTATATGATTTCTCCAGTTGCTGATGTGACTGTTGGAACAGTTCTCATTAATACAGAAGGTCCTTCAGTGAGAAACCTCATGATACTATCAGCAAGGTCATATCTTGATATAAAATCTAGAAATTTGTCCCTCCGTTGCATATTGTTGATCATAACTCCTCTCAGTGATTTGAATATGATTCCTTTGCTATATGTAGTGAAATTCCATAGTTAAGCTTCTGTTCAAATTCAGCGATAGCACACGCTGATTGCTATCATCGATCGCTGAAGATCAAGGAACTACGAGCTCATCACTGAAGACCCGAAGATCAGTTATCACACCAGAAGACCATTCAGCGACAGTCGAAGACTCTAGCTGAAGAAAGAGATAATCAGCTAAGTGAACTGAAGCGGTTCAGCGATAGCAGCGATTGTCTACTCAAAGTGTGAAGTCTTGTGAAGCCTCAGCGACACTGAAGATTCATCCTTGAAGATTCAGTATCAGCGATCAAATGAAGCTTCCTTTGCAAGATTAAAGATTGATATTATCCTCGATGCACAAAAGTCAAACCTAGAACCATGTCAGAAAAGGACGTACGACTTATCTCTTATGTCCCCATCATAACTGATATGGTACTGTTCATATTCGGCCAAAAGCATGGTTGTCTTATTAACAAGGACAAGCTTCCTATCCAAGCTTGACACGTGGCATATACCTTTTGTCTTGTTTCAAAGACAAACGGGTATAAATAAGATGAAGATATCTTCTTTATCGAAATGCATGCTTCTGTCTAACTTATACCCTCTTTATTCTTTCTTTCATCTTCTTGTGCATCATACTTCGTGTTTCTTAGTTACAATAAAATAGGTTTTAAACTTGTTCTAATTCCGCTTGTAACTGTAAATTTGTTTATTTTAATAAACTAATTTAAAAACCAAAAATCTGTGTGTTTGTATTCAACCCCCCCCCCCTTCTACAAACTGTTCTCTCTTGATTGAACTCTTGTAGACCCTTATTGGGACCAACACATATAATCCCCACGGAATAAACTTGGATATTTTGTGTCAGAAGCAATTGACATAGCATCTCTGTTTGCCATTTTATCTTTTGTAAAAATTAAGGCTGATCATGATCTATTCAGTTTCAAAATCTAATATAGAAATTCGACCTTTCAGTGCGGAATACTGTAACTACAGTTGTTTCACGAATTGAGCACAATTTAAAAAACACAAAATATACTGATTCGGAATGACTTAGATTACGGATTGAACTAAGTCACGGAATTCACTTGAGCATAGAACTATCAAATACGGATTGACTAATCCGGGATCAACTTTGAACTCGGAATCACTTGAACTCGGAACACCTAATCTAGAATCAATTGAACTCGGAAACACTTGAATACGGATCAAACTAATCCGGAATGAACTAATCCGGAATCAACTTGTATACGGAGAAAGTTGATCACGAAAATAAATCTTTCACGGATTGACTTATCTGGAATGAAGATCAGAAATGTTCTTGATCTTGGAACAAGTCTTTCACGGAAAGAACTACGGATTACAAGTACAAATTTTTTACAAGAGTAAAAAAAATACAAGTACGGAATATGCATTCCGTGAATGACTAAGTACGGATTCAAACTTCTACTTCAAGTTCCGTGAATGAAATTGATCACGGAAAAAGGCATTCTTCAAAATCCGGATACAAATCTTCAACTTCCGTGAATCCAGGATGAATACGGAAATATAATATTCATGTTCCGAAGATCAATAACGAACACGGAAATATAATATTCATGTTCCGAAGATCAATAACGAACACGGAAAGACAATGTTCATGTTCCGGAGATCAATGACGAACACGGAAAGACAATGTTCATGTTTCGGAGATCAATGACGAACACGGAAAGACAATGTTCATGTTCCGGAGATCAATGACGAACATGGAAAGACAATGTTCATGTTCCGAAGATCAATGACGAACACGGAAAGACAATGTTCATGTTCCGGAGATCAATGATGAACACAGAACTCACTGTTTTCGAACAAATACCAACATAAATGATCAATTTGGTCCAAAAACTGCCAATTAACACAGATTAGTTCGAAATGATGATCTGAACACTTCTTAAACTCAAAACTAATCCAAAATCGGCCTAAAAATGGATCAAATTAGCCATTTTTGTTTGAAAATATCCCATAACTCCGAAAGTCCAAAAACAAATTAGTAATCAATTTGCTCGAATTTCAATCTTAACACTAACTCATCATCAATTTCTCCAAAAAAAATCTGGATAATCGATTTTGATTTTCAAAAGGTGGACAGACTCGTGAAAAACACAGAAAAGTCCAAAAATGCTCAAAAAATCCGATCAAACAGCCTCCATTTTCTTCAAATCAGTCCAAATCATGTCGAAATTGAGTAAAAGATTGCTAAAATCTGCTCTGATACCAATTGTAATTCCCAAGTATGATCAATCTACTATGAAACCATCAATGAACAATATAGAGAGAAAAAGTCAAAGTATTGAGAGCAAAAGTCAACTGTCATATATCTCACATCAATACTTATGAACAAGTTACAAGGGAATGGGTATTTATATCCTTACATGAAAGTCAACAAAACAAGAGATACAAAACTTGAATACAATACATTTTATAACCCAACATTTGGAAAAGGTATATTGTCGAGTTATGATGTATTTTGGAAGCATAAATTGTCTGGTTTTTATTTAGAGACGATTTATCCCAATAATGATGGGTTTTTGACCAAATCATATTTTGGAGGATGAGTTTGCATACACATTTGGTAAATGCATTTGACTTATGTTGACTTACTCATGTACTTGTGGAGTTTAGTGGTTTGATTTTGGCCCAAATGAACTTTAGGGACTTTTGTCCGGTTTAAATTGCTAAATATTGAGCCTTGAATATTAATTGAATTTATTTCATATTTATTGCGGTTATATATTTTGAACGCATTGGTTATTCAGTTGGAGTCCTGTAGTTTAGACAGTAATGCATTGGTGGCATATGAGTCACATGTTGTCATTCTAGGTATTGCGAAGATAGATTCATATAGAGCCAGAATTCGGATCTTTGAGTAGTCGATGCCATTTGGTATTGTGGAGGTGAACTCGCATAGAGTCGAACTCTAGGACCAACACGTTAATGTTTGTTATTTATGTGAGAAGTTTGGATGTTATAACTATAATTTCTAGTGGGTGTTCACCAAGTCATTGATTGGGAAAGCTTGTGGTGGTACTCATATGAGTTTATACGGAGCTAGGGTATTGCGGTGGTACTCGTATGAATCGTATACAAAGACTGTTGACTATTTGTGGGTGAGGCACATCTAGAAGACGAGTAAGAACCATAGTCGCCCTAGTGCTTACGGTGGTACTCGTTGGAGCCGTATAAAGAGCTTGGTCTTGCGGTGGTACTCGGTAGAGTCGTATACGAAGCCCATTGACCTTGAGAGAAACTCGATAGTGTTGATGTGTAGCTTACTTTGTGTTCGCCGCATTCGATGAATACGGGCCTCTCCATCACCGAAATGTGTTAATTTTTGGATAGTGTATTATCCATGTTTTTTGTATTGTTTTAGGTATAGAGTGTATCCATAATTTATGTTTTGGTGTTTTGATAATAGAATCTTATCAATGTTTTTAGTATATGAATATTAAACCTTATTCATATTTTGTAAGAGTACTGGATTTTGGTTTCATGTTGAATAGGTGTTTTAATTAATGAGTTTTTATCACGAAAATGATAGGTTTTAGGAAAGACGTCTTTACATGTTATACATTTCATTTTGGAAATTGTGATTTAAATAACATTTTTTTCATTTGTTACCCTTTTATATTTTAATGATGAAAAGTGATTGAACTTAGTAGGCGTTAAACCCAACTTTTCTCTTTCCCTATCGAAAAACTAGCCTGACTCTCCCTTTCTAGAAATGCCAACTTTTAATTTGTCAGCATATGCATCAGGTCCTCGTTGGAGAATGATACTAGATACTAGACCCATTTTCACACCCAAGCAATCAAGCCGAGTATTTTCTTTAACTCCCTGGCCAAAGCCGGGTCCAAAAAAACACTATTGGAACCATTTTCACACCGAAAGTCCAAAAACCCAGTTATGTTTTTATACTGAAAACGGGTTTGAAAGAACCATGTTTTCTAACATCTCAATTCCAACACATAATGACACAAAGATTGAAAAACAAATGAGATTTAATTAGGTCCATAATGTTTTCATGATTTAATTTTGATGTTTTCATGATTTAATTTTGAGTAAACTACGTTTCCATCCTTATAGTTTGTAAAAGTGCAATTCCCTAACCTAACTTTGTCGATGGTTTCCCGTTAAGTATGAGGACTAAAACAACAATAAATTGTTAACCACATAGACAAAAACATCAATGAAATATTAACTGCAGGGACCAAACTGTAATTTCAAAAACACAAAGATAGAAAAGAAAAAAAAAATTCAACAAATGTAGCTTACCCTTTTAATATATCTTTAACAGAGCCCTTTTTCCCAATAACAAATAAAAACAAACACCACAAAGTTAACCTACTTTCCCTTTTACAAAACCTATAAAAATACAAAAAAAAAACACACACTAAAAGTAAGTACTTTTGTGTATAACTTCATCAAACATTTACACCAGAAACTATTTTTAAATCAAACTAAAAGTCTTTTTGTTCACTCTTGGCATACCCAGTTCCAACAAAATCAATGTACATATCTGCTCCCTAACTATTATGGTATGGCTATAAATTATCAAACCCAAAACAATGTGAAACCTTTAGATGCTCTGCAACTCTCATGACTGCTGATTGTACGACTTCCGAGTGCGGAGATAAGGAACCTGGAAGTTCAGGTAGGCACACGGGTACGTATCCATCGTTGTTTTCTTGACGTCGATAAAGTGTCAGCACAGACCGGCAGAATATAAATCTGGAGCCAAATAAGGATCTTGTAAATCAATATTAGGCAATACCGTAATATCATAATAGCAGGTTGGATATCCAGGTTAATAAAAAAATAATATCAATATTTATAATATATTACTAGTTGCATACCCGTGGGATGCGGGTATAAGATTTTATTGTAAATATATCATGGAAAGTTAATGCAATTTTTTATCAAGTAAAATTCGAAATTTATGTTTGGGTAAAGTAGAAATTACAAGTAGCGGCTGAACATGACTTGCCAATTTGAAAACCCCACAAAAAAATCCTCGAAGTATTTTTTGGGATAAAAATAACGGAATATTCTTTTAGGGTTCAATGTTTTTTAGTTAGTTTTATGGAGCTCAAAAAACTTTAAAAAAATTGTACATAATGCGATAATTATACATAAACTAGAAATTTTAAGGGATTATGCATTACTAAGCGGTACCTAATGCTTAATAAGTTGTTTTCATACTTTCACCTGAATGCTGTATCTATACTATATATTATAAAGCATGAGGGAGGTTCAGGGAAAAACCTTAAAAAAACGAGAAAACTAATGAACACCCCGGGAGCCCTCCATCTGAATGGTAAAAATGCATAAAAAGCGATTGAAACTGATGTTTTTTCTATGCACAAGTGCATATTATGCATCAGTGCATATGCACAAATGCATATTACAAATTACCGGTATGCATTTGTGCGTACCGTGACTCCCATGGTGTTCTTTAGTTTTCTTTTTTTTGAGGTTTTTCCCTGAACCTGACCCTATAAAGCATTTAGGTAAAAGTCTTATAAAGCATTTATGCAATTTTTTTAACGGTATTGCATACGTACGGCTTTTTTAAAGCTCTTTAAACTCCATAAAACTAAACTAATAATAGCTAAAGAATCCTATATAAACTCCCTTTGTTCCAAGAAAAAAAGTTACATTTGGCATCACGATAAAAAACAGGATAATTACTATATGATCCCTAATCATCGTATGGAAGACAAATTACCTAAGAATAAGCCGTCGCAACAAAGGTTCGGAGAGAACTTGGGCCCACACTAGATTTAGGCTAGTTGAAGAACAAAGTATTACTTCCCACTCTGAAAAGGCAGCTGAAACAATACTCTCAGCGTCTTCCATTACATCCTGAGAATAGAGAATATAAGAAACGTAATTGACTACTTTCCAATTCTACCCTTAATTATGAGATGGAGAAATTATATTACTCCCTCTGTCCCTCTATTATTAAGGGTAAAACTGTCACGTAGTTAATTAAAGAAGTGAAATAATTACACATTTTCAATTCTATCCTTAATTATGAGATGGAGAAATTCATTATTACTCCCTCAGTCCCTCTATTATTAAGGGTAAAATTGTCACGTAGTTAATTAAAGAAGTGAAATAATTACACATTTCCAATTATATCCTTGATTATGAGATGGAGAAATTCATTATTACTCCCTCAGTCCCTCTATTATTAAGGGTAAAATTGTCACGTAGTTAATTAAAGAAGTGAAATAATTACACATTTCCAATTATATCCTTAATTATGAGATGGAAAAATTCATTATTACTCCCTCAGTCCCTCTATTATCAAGGGTAAAATTGTCATGTAGTTAATCAAAAAAGTGAAATAAGTACACATTTTTAAAACTGTGCGCCTTTTTCTTTGTGAAAATTTATTTTAGGATGGAATCCAGTGGACATACCACTTGATCATCAGAAAATGTGAGGCCAAACATTTGCCAGCATGCCCGTAATGGAGCAGTCAAGAACAAGGTGAACTGACTTCCATTTTGTATTATATCACCACCACCACCAGATTGATTCTTGAATGTTGGTCTCAAAGGTGAAAGCAGCAGAGCAGCTGGTTCTCCCCTTTCTGCACCATGCAGAACCTGGAAAACCAAAATACTTTTATTAATCGTGATAAAAAATGCTAGAAACACAGAAAAAGATAAAAGGCATCACTTATTATATATAGGTTACATGATGCAAAACTGTATGACAAAGTCAAGAAACTCAAAACATATTGTTGGCCTTAAAGAACTTCAAAATTATATATATCAAACTAATTAAGTTTCTAGAAGGCAGATGTAAACACCAACAAAACATGGAACATCATAGATATGGCTTTGTAAATTTCTACCTCCCTAACGTAGCAGCAATTTTATAATCATAATACCCAAGCATAAAAAAGAAACATACAACCCTTTTTATATTTGTTCCTCCATTCCAGAAAAGAAGGTACATGTTGACTTGCAATAAAAGGAAATTAAATTTAGAAAATGATAACCTTCCATTTCACTATTGCAACCACAAATTTATCATGATAACAAAAATAGTGAAAAAGATAAACTTGTGTATGAACTTCATTTATTCCAAAAAAGAAGATGATGGCTCCTTCCATTGCGAAAAGAGACCAACTTTCGACACCGTTAACTTCTTATTCATGGTTTTTCACTAGGCACACTACTAGTTCATCAAGGTCACACCACCATCATGCTAGAACCAGTAAAAAATTCCCAAATCATTACCTAGTAGTGTTTTTGGAATACTTTTAGCAGAAAAAGCAGGAGAGAAGACATATGCAGTCCCAAATTAGCTGGAAAATGTTAAATTTTCCCAATCCCTTTTTCATCACACGAGAGAGATTTAATTTTTTCAAAATTACAATTTACAAGTATAGTGTTAATTATGGTCTGAAATTTCATGTTTCTCTATTTTTCCTATGTAAGGTAAGGTGATGAACTTATGAATCCCACCTTGCAAAGGAGGTCATTTACAGTCAGAGAATTGTATTCAATTTCTGCATGATCACAAAGGGTCAATGGCCCAGAACCACCCGGGTTATCCATAGATCCCAACCTCCTTGAAGGTCAAGGGTGCAAGCCTCACTAAAAGGTGAGGAGTGTGTGTGAATTTGTCTTATATAAATACTATATATTTCAAGAAAATTAACCATGTATAATATAATTAACAAAAAGATGTTGAGCAAAAAACAACTATAATTTCAATACTATCTACTCCAACAATGTAAAACACAAAGTTTAGACAAACCTGCCTTGAATGAATGGCTGTTGTCACTATCAATAATGAAAAAAGCAGGTCTTCTGGTAAAAGGGATTAGATCACCAGGGTAAAGGTTGTTAGAACCTGTAAAATAACATTTGAAAAAAAGATGAGCAAAATGATGGGTTCACATGGGTATGTAGTGTAAGAAATTTTTAAAGATAAATTTAACTTCTTGTTATCAAGGAAATCAAGTTTCCTATTTCCTACCTCCATTTCTTGTAGGTCCTAACCAGATAGAACTTTCCAAAGGATGACTGGAGCTTCCTTTGCCATTAACAAGATTTTCAGGCATAAAATTACTGCGTTCATGAACAGTATTTAGCTTCAAAGATGTCCTCACACTTCCAGATATATGCTTATGTGGAACAGTAGTTTGACCAGAATCCCCTGAAGAGAGTATAAGTCAGTTCTTGCTTAATGTGGCCCCCACATTTTGTTAGGACTGAAAATTATGTTGTATTCAAGCTTATGTGTATTTTGCTTATTCATGATGTAAGGGTATAAATACCCGTCTCCTTTGTAGTTTGTAACTAAGTGCTTTGAATGATATAAACACATTTGATTTTCTCTATATTGGTGTTGACTTTTTCTCTCAATAGTTTTCATAGATGTTCTTCACAGATTGATCATTGTTTTGGGAATAATACATTTTACACTGGATGATTGAATGCAAGAAGTAACCTGAGGCTGCTATATATATAAGCATAACACTATCTGGAGGAAGCTCATCACAAATTGCAGCCAACACCTGCAGAAACCAGCAAAAAATAAGGACTAGCTCAAACGAAATATTTAGATTCAGTTTCCATACAGTGTTCATAGCTCATGTTTTGTCACATCATCTTAATCCAGTAACCCATTTCATTAAAGGGATTCTACCAATGTATCATTTCTGAGACTTTTTTTTCTCAATGACTACCATCTAAGGGGCTGTTTGGCAGTTGCTGAATGGTTTGGTGCAGAATGATTAAGTGCTCAGAATGATTAAAAGACTTTTATGATATAGTGCAAAATGAAATCTAATTGATTAATAACTCTTTCAAAATGAAATGAGGGATCTAAATGGTTAAGGGAGGTCCATAATACAAAATGATTCAGAGGGTTTCGGAACCATTAAGAGGCAGACTTATTTTTTTGCCAAACATGATTCACCTCTTAACGATTCAGAGGCTGTCTCTTGATGGAACTGTTAAGAGGTAAACAAACAGCCACTAAGGCTTTGTAGGGCAGTCAGTGGTCAACACAACTTACTGGCTTCACATAGAGGGGTTAGAACCAAGAGATATATAAGAGAGTAAGAGACCACTATCTTAATCCAGCCATGCTTACCCAACTCTAATAAAGACTTACCAATCAACAAAAACTTTAAATTAAAGCAGATATTAATGCTATGGAGATCCAAGAAACTGAACAGTAACAAAATCTGTATGACCGTCCACTGAAAAATCAAGAAGAAATTAATCGTTACTGCAATTCTAAGACTTTTGTACTCACAGCTAGTAACTGTATCACAGATGGCCGATAGAGAACGGCTTTTTTGGGATTTGGAGGCAAAGATGGGTCCGTCATATCTGCCACCAAATTTATATCAATTAATCCTGAAGTACCAGACTGATCAGTCGAAACACCATTGTCGTGAAATTCAACAGGTTGCTTCTGGTAGAAGGACCCACTTGGTTCCCATTCCAGGCACTGCAGCATTCTGAAGGTGTCTGTTGTAAGTTCTGCAAACTTCACCTGAAATGATGTATCCACAGGGAAGAAATATTAATTGGAGGGTCAATATGAATCTCAGTCTAATATATATATATATATATATAGCATCGACCAGGCCTATGTAACCATGTATACCGGGTTACCTCATTCCGGTGATAGCTCATTAGCAATGCATCTCGCAACTTTAGAACCTTCTTTGCATGGAAACGTGCCACATATGGAAGTGAATCTGGGTAAGAATCAAACATAGCACAGTATCGCAAAGGCCTAGTGTTTGAAAAGGCTGCATCGACTTTCATAAACCGTACCATTTCTTGCATCACCACCTTCCATTCCTTGAAGGTGGTATCCTGCAAAGAAACGATTTGCAAGTTTAGGTCATAGAAATATGTTAAATTCACCACAAAAATTTAAAACGTTCTCCATCCCCCCCCCCACCAAAAAAAAACAAAAATCCTTATAAACAGACAGAGAGAAAATTAAAATTGACATAATGTAACACCCTTGAACTACTAGTATGCCAACAAACCATATTGAGCTGAAAAAACATGAAACATAAGAAGTGTCACATTTAAGTAGAATGCTAACACTCTTCAACTACTATTTGCCATAAATCACATAGATGAAATGCTAACAACACTGAACCAGCTACATCAATTGCTTATTGATTGCAAATGATATGGGCTGATACACTGCATCAATTGCAAAAAAAAAAATGCATATGAAAAGGGTCGACAAGTTTCTAAATTTTTCTCAATGAAGTTATAGTATCATAAGATCTTTACCAGCAACCTTCTATAACTTGAAGTAGTCAAGCACTTGGATAAGCATATTAATATATCAATATATAACAGATGAGCTTATCCTAGCTAATTTAGTTACTGCTTAATTTCAAAGAATCATGTTCTGCAATCTGAATCAGAACCATGAGGCAAGTTTACCACTCAGACAACACCATTGCCCAAGAATTAGTCTCTGAAACATAATTAAACATCACAAATGAATACGAATCATCCAAATTTGATGAACATAAAGCTATGGAAGTGGTTTCCATGGAGCAACAAAGAAAGAGGTAATGTAGGTGGATGCTAAAGAGTTCATGGGAAGAATTTTTAGGTGTTCTTTCTTTTCAGGTGCTTTTTTTCCTTAAAAGCACAGACAGGTGGAATCATCAAAATCCCTTTTTTTCTTCTTTGTTTTATTTTCAGAGGTTGTCCCTAAGAGGAGTGGGAAGAGTTTAAACTCAGTTGTCCAAAGCTAATAAGACAGTAAACAGTGACATGCTACTAAGTAGAAGAAACAAAACAGCATTCAGAGATTTGAATGAGTCTGGCACCCTTACTATTCTGTCCTAATCTAAGATGGTTGATTCTTCCCAAAAGCTGAAGCACCAATTGATTGACCTTTTAATACTCACAATAGTTCACCTATTTTTTACCTGATTATCAAACATTATAAAATAAAAATAGCATGATTAAAAGCTTCTCATATCATCTATTTAGAATTAACTGAAAGGTTCCTCCAATACTTTCAACAAATTGGTAGACCATAAGTCTCTAAATGAAAACTCAAATTCTTAGACATAAAAAGTAGCCCATCCGCCATTAAACTTCATAGAGAATATAAAATTGTAAACAATTGGCTTTAATATAATGAAAAGCAAAAGTTCCTATAATTAGTCCTCCAAAACTAGCTGATAGTAATTACTCCATTATAGCAAAACAAATGTTTCGATCTTGGTAGTATGCATAATAAAGTCAACACATCCCAATCAATCAAAAAAACCCAAAAAATTAAACAGCTTTTAAAATCAAGCTCATTTAAAAGCTTAACCAATCAATGTATATATATAGTGTGTATGTATGTACCGGAAATTTGGCTTTGCTATCATCAACAAGGGCCTTAAACCGGTCTAAAAGAAGCTTAACCATCTCCCACCGGTTCAAAATCAACGCAACCAGCAAAAACCTGGCGTAAAACCTCAATTCCTTAAACCTAAGCCCTCGATCTTTCAAAGCCTTAAAACTCGATCCTTCAAAGTAGCCTCGGTTCAGTATAGCTTCATAGAAAATGTACGATTCCAGCAAGAACCGTGCCTCACTCGTTCTCATGTACTGCACGAAATAAAGCTGACCAATTCGTGAGGCGATCTCGCCGATTTCCCATCTCTGGAGCCCTGATTCAACGAGCCTAGACCTGTTCTTTTGCTGGTAATCCCATAGCTTCATGTAAGCCTTGAATACCTTGGGGAAGTAGTGGTTAGGTCCACGCCCATAGGCCGGAGCATCGCGAACCTTGGCGAACTTTCTCTCGGCGCCCTCCACTAATGCCCTGAAGGTTTGAGGTACGACGGTGTCGTCAGCCATTACCAGTTGAAGTTCCACCGGAGGTCTTCAATCACCACCATCTGCCACGGCTAACACATCGGCAGAAAGAAACAGCTGTGTGTTGAGGAGAGAGGGAGTGGTTAGTTGTGGTCTGGGGTTGGACTTTTTCTGTTTATAGTCAGCAAGGAGCTGGCGAATCTCTTCAATTTTTATTTCTTGATTTGGTACCAACAATTTTTTAATACTTTTTTTTATTTGGTGGTTGGATTTCCAAATAATGGATGTTTAGGTGTTTCAAAAGAAAGAAATCTTATAAGACTCTTTAAAAAGAATACTTAAAAAATAAAGTTTTTTTTATCAGTTAAGTTAACCTACAAGGTTGGTAGTTTATGCTTATTACAACTAATTTTATCTGACACTGAAATTAATAGATAATCCATCATGTTGTTATGAGAGACTTGATCTGCTAACTCTGGGGAATGGTTGTTGGATTTTGCATACCGTTATTGAAATCATTGTATTTCTCAAAGAACTTGTAACATGCTAATAAAGTTAAATGAGTTTAATAATGGTTTTTATAATAGTTTTTTTTGAAAGAATTAGTGCTCAAATTATTCTTTTGCCTAAAACCAAAGCTTCAATAGAGTTGAAGTTTGCTACCCAATAATCTGCTTAAAGAAGATCCAAACTCAAGCGGTATCAGTTGTCTGAAACTCCTTTTAGCCAAATGCACACGAAATGAAGTCATTAAAGTTCGAAATTTGTTATTGGGAAGCAACGGGGAATCCCATGGATTCTTTTAAAGAACTAGAGGAATAAGACAAGGGGACCCTCTTTCCCCATATCTATTCACGCTGGTCATGAAAGCGTTTTCGTGCTTCCTAAAAAAAAAAGAATTGACGAATATCTGAGCTTTAATTATCACAAGGGATGTTCCCGTCTCTCTCTAACTCACCTTTGTTTTGCAGATGAACTTATGGATTTTATGAAAGGAGGCGTCTCTTCTGTAAGAATTCTTAAGATGGCTTTGGAGGACTTTGGAAAAGCGTCGGGCTTACGTCCAAGTATGCCAAATAGCTCAATATTTTTCTATAATGTCAATGCCGAAACCATGGAGGTCATCAGAAATGTGTTACCTTCCAATTGGGAGAGTTTCCTTTTCGGTATTTAGTTGTTCCCTTAGCATCTAAACGGTTAAAGGTGGCAGATTTCGAAATTCTGGTGAATAAGGTACGTGATCGAATTTTAAATTGGAAGTCAAAATTCCTTTCTTTTGGAGGACGCCTACAACTTATCAGATTTGTTCTAGAATCTCTCTAACTTTATTGGATGATGGTATTTCTCATACCTACCTCGATAATTCAAGAATTGAAAAAGCTCTTCCGGGACTTCCTTTGGGCGAATGGCGAGGTATCAAGAGGGAATATTAGAGTGTCTTGGGAAGAGGTTTGTAAGCCAAAAAAAAGATGGGAGGATTGGGTTTAAAGCGACTAGGTCTGTGGAACCACACCTTACTTATTTCTCATGTATGGGATACTCTCCAGAAAAGAGAGTCCTTATGGGTCTCGTGGGTTTACTTATATAGACTAAGAGACTTCAATTTCTAGGTTATCCCAGCAGCCACTACATCTACTTGGATGTAGAGAAAGTTATTGGATTTACGTGAGCAAATAAGCCTCATTTCATACATATAGTCGGGGATGGTATGATGACCAATGCATGGGAAGATAATTGGCTGGAAATTGGCCGATTATCTAACCATCTACCCTATTGAATGATTCATACAACGGGTTTCTCAAGGGATTTGAAGGTCGCAGATGTAATCCCAAACATCCATGGGAATTGGCCAAGGGAATGGCGTCTTACATCGATTGCTATACCAAGCCTGGTTAGTGGTGTAAAGGATCAAGTGATGTGGAATAATTATCAAAACCCTGTTAGATTCTCGGTCTCTGATGTATGGAAAACCTTAAATGGCCCATACGAAGAGGTCTCTTGGTACAATTTCTGTTGGTTTCCTAAGCATATTCCGAAGCATACTTTTTTGTGTATGACTAACGCTCAAAAAGAGACTTCCTACTCAAGATAGAATGACGAGTTAGATGCACTAATATGCTTTCTTTGTGGTAATAATATGGATTCGCACAATCACCTATTTTTTGAATGCCACTTCTCGATGGTGATTTGGAATGACATGAAAAAGGATTTCTGGCTTACAAACCTCCCTAATCGGTGGGAGGATATCCTTGAAGAAATCGAACATAGACGATGGCGACCAGGAGAAGTTCAGACGCGATTGATCTTTGCAGCAATTGTATACTATATCTGGCAAGAGAGAAATAGACGACTGTTTTAGCGAAGTGTGGACCAAGTTGTGGCTGATCTGAAGAAGGTGGTTAGGATGCGTCTTACCGGGAATAGGAGCGGAGCTATGAGACTCTTGGGATGATGAAGATTCTTCTAGATTTTGTGACCTCCACTACCCGTTGGGAGATTGTTGCTATGAATTTGAAGTTCATAATCCTTTTTTACGTGGATGTAGCTTCTATGTTGCTTTGTCTTTTTTGGCTCTTACCTCTTTGGTATAGTGTTTTTGCGAACCATATTTGTTTCTTAGGGAGGCACTACTTCCCGCTTAGGGGTTGTCCTAAATGGGGCAAGTGTCTTTTTGGGAGGGAGTCCCTCGCTGTGTTAGTGTATCTTTCTTTTTTTTGTTATGAATTGCCAAGAGTACCGCATTCTTTTCCAAATAAATATATATATACACATACAGACTAGTGTTCGGCATCGCGTGTTGCGCGTGATCATAACACATGTCAAGTAACATATAAAAAATTTTGACGCCACAATGCATCAACCAAGGTGTTTAGAAAATCAACCAAGATAAGCCAACCCCATGAGTTGTCACAAAGGCATCTCAACCTTGTTTTACATACCCACCATTTTTGTCAAACTTTCAACTCCCAATCAACGTGGGATATATAAAATTCAATCATAATTCAAGATTGAAGAATATTCAATTCTTAGGGTGCCACTGCCACATCAACGGTTGTGGTTTTTACTTTTAAAAACACTAGTGTGTGGCACCGCGCTCGCGCGGTGGCGAGAAATTTGTATTAGCACTATAATTAAATAATATGAAATTAAATAACAGTATGTTATGAGTCATTTAAAATATGTAATTTCTATCAAACATGTAAATCTTTTCAATGCAATGTATATAATAAGAAGTAATGTAAAGAAACAAATCCATGGAAATTGTTAGTTGCACTGTTGGATATAAAAGTGTTCCACCAATTATGAACATTCATTGAAGCCTAGAATACACATCGTAAAAAACATACTTCATTTTTCAACAATCACCTCGAACATATGTTTTCTTTCTGCAAAAATTGATAAAATGAAATGATTTTAGATATTATGTATGATTATTGATTAGTTTACATTTATCAAGATCAACAAATTTGAAATTGTATAACCAAAAAGAAAAAGTGATGGTTATTTACCTTGCGAACAAAGTCAGTTAGATCCATATTAGAATGATTTTGAAGCAATGAAGAATGTCATCCTGATTTGAAGTCATGCACCTTAACTACCACCACCTCTCTTCATGAATCTCTGTCAAGATGTTAATATATGGTTTGAGTTTGCAAGTTTTTATGGATTGAGTTACTTAAAAACTATGTCATGCCTTCCAACACTTTGGCAGTTGTATACGTTTCTATACACAGTGGACATATTTGAACCGGACTAAAATATAAGAATAAACATAATACAGGAACCAAAATATCAATTTACCAATGTAGGTGAGAGCTAAATTCTGAGGATTGAATCAAGGTTTTGAAAGACAATTTGTTGAAAGAAAACGAAGAAATTAGATTCTAAATCCTTCTTCTACATGGTGTAGTTTATAGGATTTAGCTTTTGCATTGATGGTTAACGGAACAAATTGTTTTTATTTATTATATTTCGGCACAATAAAGGCGAAAAAAAAATGGGTTATTGGTTTAAAACTGAAATTGAGATCAACATTCATCAAATTTCACTTATAACACCTGATGTATATTTGGATACAACTAAGAAATGTTACCTTGAGTCAAAGGTTGGAGGGAGAAATGTTGGTAAAAACTTCATGGTAAACGATATTTTTTATGAATTTTCGGTCTTCCATATATTCATCATCATTAAGTATGGTTAGCCCTTCACATGACGTGACCCGAGACACAGCAACATACAGCTGACCATGTGTGAACACCTATGTGAAAATATGTATTGATAGTTAATTACAATATAATGTGAAATGTGATAATAGAAAGAAATTGTATCCATGTAAATACCTGTTTTGGAAGATACAAACCAACACGTTTAAAAGATTGGCCTTGACTCTTATTTATTGTCATTGCAAAGCATGGTGCCAATGGTAATTGGCGACGATTGAGCTTAAAAGGCCACTTGCATTTATTTGGTGACATAATAATTCTTGGTATCGTAACAGTTTTTCCTATATTTGATCCAGAAATTATATCTCCTCTAGCAGACCATTTTCCAAGTAATGTGATAATGATTTGTGTACCGTTACACAAACCCTCAGTTTGATTAAGATTTCTGAGTAGCATAACTGGAGTACCAAGTTTGAGATGGATGTCATGGTTTGGTATGCCACTAAATCTCAAGCTATTAAGAAATTCTGTTGGATAGAGAAGATCTTCGTCACTTGTTTGCAAACTTCCTTTGCATACCGTGTCGGAGCTAAGGTATGTCATTCCTTCGCAGGGGAGAATATCCATGACACGCTTATTAAGTTCTTGGACCTTATCATTTTTAGGGGTCAAGATTGCTCGTTCCATGAGATATGAAGGGGATCCACAATGCTGTAAGAGGTGGGGGCATACCGATTGAATGATCGAGTCCATTGGATCTTCATAACTTTGTTGGTGAATATTTGGGGGCAATTGAAGCAATTCTTCACTGGGGTCAGCATAGAAGGATCCATCACCTATATCCAACATCCATTTGTCGAAGGTCTCAATTTTGAGTGCCTCAGTTGCCGAGACACCTTTAGAATGAAGCCGCATGTTTTGATTGAGCTCGTAAACTCGAAACATTGGCCATAAATAAGATGAGTTGAGTGATGCATCAACAATGTCAGCTCGAGTTCCTTTTGGTATAACAGGCAATATTTGACGAAAATCCCCACCACAAACAAATTTAAGACCACAAAATGGTTTTGTTGAACTGTTAGGATATCGAGTACTCAGAATGTCACGCAAACTCCTATCTAAAGCCTCGAAACAATACTTGCTTGCCTTTGGTGCCTCATCCCAAATTATCAATTCAGTTTTTTGGAGCAATTCTGCAGTGGAAGTGCCATGTTTGATATCACATGTAGATTCTGGCGTGATATCCAAAGGAATATGAAGTCTTGAGTGAGCTGTTCTTCCATTTGGGAGGAGCAAAGCAGCTATACCTGATGTGGCCACAGGTAAAACTATTTTCCCTTCAGATCGCAACTTTGACACAACAGTGTTCCATAGGAATGTTTTCCCAGTGCCTCCACGACCATGGATGAAGATTAACTGACTTTCATCATTGTAGACAGAAGAGATAATAGCATCGTAAGCTACTTTTTGACATTGATTGAGTGAAGCCAATGCATTGATGTGAACGACCTTGAGATCATCGCGATTGTAGTCGAGTTCTTCATTGACTAATCGGTTGCGTACTTCTCTTAGTAATGTCGTGTCAGGGAGTGGCATTCCATCTATGTCTCTCAAACTTTTACCCATTTTTTGCATGATGGATTCGATTTCAAACAATGTGTATGCCTCAATTTGACCATCAGTAAGTTCCATGTTTTGTGACTTGAACTTTCTACGTTGCATCACAGCTATATCTTCAGACAATGTTTCATAATGTGTTTTCCAAAGATGGATTGCATTTGAAACTTGACATTGTGTGAGAATTATAACAAATAAATTTCTAAATTGATTACCACTTGCCCAAGCTGCAGCTTCCTCCAAACAGTCAATCCACTCTTTGTCATCATCTAGCAAGCCCAAAGCATAACATGCACCTTTGAAAGTAGGATATGTTACCCCATTAATTGTACATATGTCCTTGAATGAAGTGCATCCTTTGACAAAGTTTAAAAGCATACGCATGTAAAACCGTTCTCCCGTAGAAGGATGTGTAAAGTAGATTCTGCCAATAGCTATGCCTTTTTGTCGTTTTGTCCACTCCTTATTTTGTGAATTCCAAACCCATTCAGTCGGAAACTCTGAGTAAGAAATTTTGCGTGCATCTTCATGTTTCTTGTTTGATTCCATCCATTCTGTGAACTTAGTCTTTTCTACCCCTAGTTTATTAACCACTGCTTCGAGATTGGTGTTTTCTTCGAAAGTTACAGTATGTTCCCCCGGTAAGTGGAAAGGCAACCGTTCAACTGCTGGATGTCTTGAATAAATGTCAAATTGGAATAAACGCCAACATGCTTCAGATGCAGATATGTATCTACAATCAAGATATGTTCTTATTTCATCAATCGCCTGGGGTGTATCTGAGGAATGAAGTGTTGCAGTAGTTCTATCGGAACCTTTATGAATATACTTGAAAAGATATTTGATGGCTCTTGAATGGTTGCACAATTCAACGTTTATATGAGCATCAAATTTGACTACCAAATTTCGATTATGAGGGACAACAAACCGATTATCCAACAAACGTTTATTTTTCTCAACATAATCACCGGTGTCTCTTCTTTTGTATACAGGAAAACCATCTGTATCAATGGTTGTATGAGTATTAAAAGACTTGGGAAAATGTTTAGAACACTTGCCTTTTATCATACATGGAGAGTTGGGATAGAGATCGCCGCAAGGTCCATGGATCATGAATTTGGTAACAGCAGAGAATGCATCTGGCTCAGTATTCGCATTGGGAATTTCTGCCGTTATGAATTTGTCAATTTCATCAGACGAAAGATTTTTTGCTTCAGACTCCAAAAACAGCAATATGTGAGCATGCGGGAGGCCACGCTTTTGGAACTCAATTGTATAAAGACCTACAAATAAAGTGGGAAAGTTAAAAGTATAAGGAGCAATTATATGAATTAGAATACATATGAAAGTTTGAAAAACAAATATAATATACGTTGATTCATTGTAATTGGACTTACTGGCAATAATTTTCCCAAACGGATTTTTTGTTTTCAAGTGCACCATTAGTTCCCGTAACTTAATTTCAAACACTCTACAAATGATGTCAACTCTGTTATGATCATCTTGCTGACCAATTAAGGTGAGCATTTCATTAATTTCTGGCCACTTGGGGTTGCACGTAAATGTTAGAAATAAATCCGGATATCCTGCCCATTTACAAATTGCCATTGCATCCTGGTAATTTTGAATTCTGTAGCGAGGTCCACCTGTATGTGAAGATGGCAAAATAATTGACTTCCCTATTTTTGAACCATCTGAATCACCACGACTTACAGCGTCTACTAACCCCGAAAAAACGTCTGATCTTAATTTCTTTTGGTTATTTCGAATCCACCGAAAACGTCCTTCCTCAACAGCGGTGTAAGCATCAACAATGTATTGTTGCAACAATCTTCCAGATCGAAGGAGAGTGTTGCCTTCACACAACCTTTGTTGCAATCTAAAACAAAAATATTGTCGCATTGTTAATAGCTGTCTTTTAGAAGAATCACCATCCATTTTTCGCAATTGTATATTTTGTCGAAAACCATCTTCTCCAAAAGGGTGTATCAATGGATATGACATAGCCATGAAACTTGGATGCATATCTGTGATTCGTTGAAGCCCGTCTGTACGATGTTTCACAGTGATATCACGCTCAAAGTTAGAATCACTTAAGTCCCCCACTATCAATCCAGCCACTTCATCAGCATTTGGTATATCGTACCGACGACCATCTGAGCTTCGATCAGTGATGAGGCGCAAGTGGAATGTGGAATTGAGTTCAACTTCATATCTATCTCTTGCCATTCGAAACGATTGTACCAAAATGTTATGTTCTTCTAACATTTCAGACAATTCATTTGTTAATTGAACATCAAGAGCGGTAGATTCCCTTCTCATTGTATTGATTCTGTTGGACATCTCATTTTGGGTGTCATAAATATAAAGTTGTGCGAATTGGGGTTGTTTACCAAGATTAGGCAACAGAGACCCTATTCGATGATAATTTTGTCCACTGATTCTGTAAATATAAGGACCTTTTCCACAATTTACACTTGTGTCAACCCTACCACCTATTGATGTGAATGCAAACATTGCATTGAACGTTCTTATATCTTTGCGAAAAGCCACTCCCTTTTGTCCTGATTCATGTCCGAGAAGATATGATAGAAGATGAGGAGGTTGTTTCATTAACGGTAGTTGAACACGTCCTTCCAAACAACAAAAAGTAAATTTTGGGTTTGACAACTTGCGATCTTTTCTTGTTCGCTCTTCATACCACAATATGGCACCATAGTGTATACATGTGTGAGTTGGTGGTCCGAAGTTCCATGGAATATCTCGAGGTACTGGAAAAATTAAAGTAATTAGACCTCTAAAAGGGTAAAAATTGATGTTAAATTTGATATAGGAATTAATTATTGGATTACCTTCATTGTGTTTGTTTTTGTTGTTGGTAAGAGCGCGTAAGTGTGAAGAGTTAACGGAGGAGACAATTGTTTGCATTGTTAAATAAAAATAATAAGAAAACATGAGATACAATTACGGTTATAGAAAGTATACAATTGTTAGTATAAATGGGATCGTAGTATGGACGAGAGTTATAATGGCTTGTGTACCTTCTTCTAGCGTTGGTGGTGCATTCGGTACATTGATGTGTAGTTCATTGTTTACAATTTCATTATGTTGCACCATCTGTGTATCTGTAAATATAGTGCAAGTAAATATAATATAATGGTGCAGTAAAATATGTTTTATATGGGAATTTAGAATATTCAAAACTAAATAATAAAACAATATGACATAGTATCTAATATCATAGGACAAAAAAAATATATTAAATGAGTTGTATAATAAGATTTAATTGGTTTACCATTGCAAATAATTGTCATGGGTGCAGCGAATCTGTTGAGACATTGAATTGTTAATTCTAATTTTTGGGGAACCAAAAGTCTAGAATTGGAACTTATGATTGATATTTTTCTTCGCAATCTAGCACGTTTGGAAATTTGTTTCCTTAAATATCGCAAAACATTAATGTTTGTATGGGTAGGTGGCAATATTGCCCTTCGTTTGAGATTGATGACTGCTCGCCTTCTACTCCGTGCAAACCGTGACAGACACCTACGAATATCATGTTGCATTCTGTTTGGGTCTTCTACCTCCATTTTACCTCTTGAATTTCAATATGTAAAACATATGTAATTAGATAATATAAAATAAAAATCATACATTGAATGACCAATTAATGATGTAAACCAAATAATTAGATAGAGAGTCTTACCCGGTAAATGAGGGTGATGATTTTTCCTTGGGTAAGCGTTTACTGGGTAAATTGTTGCATCATATAATAAGATCTAGGTTGAGAGTGGTGCTAAAAAAAATATGGTTTAGCAACAATAACATTGAAGTTGAAAGGTTTATTGAAAATACCTTGTGTAAACCTGCACACTCTTTGTTTTTCTCGAACCAGGAAGAACCTTATTCATGTGAGTATCAAACTTGTTTATTTGGGCATCAACATTCCACAATTATGTTTCTGGAAAAAAAATTCATAAGGTATCATTAACACTAATAACATCACCAACACGCAAGTGATTAGCAAATGTGGGCATTGACTTTCTTTCCATATGTGGTTTTTTGGTGTATGGAGAACACCTTTTGTGGTATCTGTCAAATGCTTTTATTTGATTGTTGTCTCACATGATATTAATCGATTATATCTATAGGAGCCACTAAAATTACCATGGGTATTTTACACTTGTATTCAGTTTCTTCCTAATATATGGACCTCTTAAAGTATGGTAAACATAAGCTTTTGTCCAAACTAACAATTCTCGCCTACTTACTTAATTAACATTACTTTTTAAAATTTAATATTTCCATTTAATTGTTTAATTCATGTAATGTGACTTAAAATAAATACGAAACAGTTGCTCTCAAGTTTGGAGAAATTAAGATGAGACCCAAAGGTAAAAATTCACAAAAACATGCAATATGAGCTAGTTGTAAATTTTTGTTGCAAATTAATCATATGAGATAGCCCAAAGTAGCTCAATTCACTCTGCAGATTTTAGTTTTTTTTTTCCTTTTTTCCATTGGCTTATATAACAATTACTTTGCAACAATACTATAACGACCATAATCAAGAAACCTGTCCAATCTTTATGGGTCATAAACACAATAAAATATCCAAAAATTTCTTTAGGCTTACTTGTTAAAAGTCATACTCATGGGTGTTGCTGAACCGGTTTTACGTTGCGGTATATTGTCTTTTTTTCCACTTCAACCTCTCTGTTATCTGGCATTCAACAAACACTTAGCATACATCCTCAAACTCTACACTTGAACTTATGTATTCTAATTTAAAAAGTTACCATTATTGATGTATAAAAGTTGTTGGGGGTCGAAAAACTTAAACAAAGTGTATGTGAGTTTGAAGAGAGTGTTCTTGTTACAAATGAAAATTTGAAAAGATGAACTTTAACTTTTATTTTTGTCCTAAATATATTGATTGATGATAATAAATATTCATTTATATACATTTATGATTCATAATAAATAAAGAAAATGAAAGGTTTTGAGTTGATGAAAAGTTAAATATAAGAAATAATGGTGTTGTAAAAATAAAATAATAATAAAAAAATTATGCAAAGAAAGAAATGACATGATAAGATTTAAAATAACAAAATACTTGAACAACAAAAACACAATGATCCATGAAAGTACTTATAAGGTTTGCTAATAACCTACACCAACCAAAACCCTCAACTGTTCACTCCTCCATGACCGTCATTCCAAGTAGACTTATTTTTTTTTATGTTTAATTCGATAGAGCATGCTAGGCTTCTGAATTTTTAACATAAATAACACATTGTGGGTAACAGTCATGGGTGTGTAGATACAAATACCAGGTGATGAAGCCAAGTACCAACGCCATACTCACTGTACCCACAGATCTACCCAACTTAATCCATTGACAGTTAAATCACCATATTGTGAATGTTAATAATGCTAAGTAACACATATATATATATGTGTGTGTGGTTATAGACTTGTGCATCGGTTGTGTGTGAGAGAGAGAGATCACTAAATCTATCATTATTAAAATGAACTTTTCATTTATAAGGAACGTTACCTCTCGTCCAGAGTCCGTTTGATGTTCCACCCTCTAAACTTAAACCCCCTGAAACACGGTTCTCCTGAAAGAAGAAAATTGATGGGAATATAAATCTCTACAACATAATAAAAACGTTATTTCTATAAGAATTATGCATCATTTTTCTTTAATGGGGTTATAAAAATAAGACATACCTTATAGGCTCCAATGTCATTGAAGCTATCTAGGATCTATAATAATCCAATTCCACAGCATAAAGGGCACAAATCATCATTGTTCTATATGATTATAGTCTCATAAACATATGAAAACTACCAAACCATGTGAATAATCACATACAAAAATATTATTAAGTTGCATTATGTACAAATTCCATCAACAATAAAAATAAGAATGAAAGCACAAACTCATATTTATCCTTAATGCAATAAGCATTTATTTAACGGACTATAATTCCAACTTAAACAACGCTATAATCCAAATTAGAACAAAATGACCATAAAAAAACCAAAAACATAAGCTAAAAATTTCTTAAACTTAATATCTAAAAGCAAAAACGCTTAAAAGTTCTTGAAGTTAATATGAAAATCAATGGTTGCATATCTTCTAGATTTCGGCACAATCGTTGTTATCATCTTCTTCAATAACAAACTTCCTCTTTCTCATACGTGTCGGGGCAACGAACTCAGACTCGAACAATTGGGTTCCATTTTCATCCTTCCCGTTGTTAACCAAATCCAACGCATTATCCTGTTATATATGACCATAACTCACAATTTATTAGATCGATATATTTATTTAACAAAAACACAACTCCAAGAATTGATGCTTACATTTACATAAGTTTCTCCACATTTAGTATTACTTGAACTTCCATCTGTAGGATTCTAAATTTTCAGATTTTTAGATATTGTAAATGAAGATTTTAGACAAACCATAAAAGGCAGAAAAATGGGTAGAAGCAAAAAAAGCTAAGGTTGTAAATAAGATCAGACTAACCTTAACCTTAGCTTCAACGATATCTTTGTATTTCTTCTCCAATATATAGTTCGGTTCAAACACCTTGTTAACGGTAAAAGTGTCGCTTCCATGCTTGATGTTATACTCGGATAAAGCCAATCTAAACACAAATTTCTGCCCACAAAGAGCAGTGATTTCATCAGGAAATCTGCTGCTATTTGGGTCAGGTTTGTTGAACAATTTTAGTGCAGACGAATCAACCAAACGCTCCACATTTTTTTGTAGAACAACACAGGTCATGGTACCGGTGTCATCCCGCACACGTAAATGTATTTTGTACCTAGAAAAAGTTGAAGAAATCAATACCTGCATTTTAGAGACAATATTAACTGTGTTATATAAAATACATATCAAACAATTTTAGAGACAATATTAAATACATATCAAACAATTGCGAGATAATCGAATAAATGTGTTATATAAATTACCTTTGTCTCATTAACCCATTCAGCCATCAACAGTTTTTGAATGTCCATCTTGTTTTCAAACATTTCATCGTCTACCGATTTTTTTGTTGCCAACAACGGCTCTAACAATGTGAGTCGAGGACATATGTGAGCAAACCTCTCAGCCAAAGAAGCCACATAATCATTGTTCAAATTGACATAGACCTTGGTTGCCCTTGATGTTGCAAAATTAATGACACCTTAAACAATAAATGAATTAATATTTTTGGTAGTGTGCAAATAAAAATAATAAAAAAAACACCTACTTAATGTTCGTTGGAATAAATAATTACCAAGTAGAAGAAATGGTAAAAAAATGATAAGGTAGAAAAAGTTATTAAAGAAAACCAAACCAAATCTCAATGAATGTTATATTAAATGGAAGGAAGATGGAAAACAGTAAAAGAAAAAACATGGAGGAAAACATAACAATTATTAAAAGAAAATGGGAGGGTTTACAAAACATATACCTTGGAATTTTTTAACTTGAGTGGAAGTAATTATGACGATGATAGGAGCATTTCCATTTCTAGCAATATCTTCATGTGAAAACTTTTCACCAAATACAAATATATTCGGAACAAGTTTTATTAAGTCTGAATAATGGTTTATATTTAACTATTCTTCAGACTGAATATTAACCATTATTCAGACTGAATAAAATTATTCTTAACTATTATTCAGTCTGAATAATGGTTAATATTCAGTCTAAAGAATAGTTAACTATTATTCAGACTCAATATTAACCATTATTCAGACTGAATAAAACTACATGTTTTATTTTTAACCATTATCCAGACTGAGTATTTACTATTATTCAGACTGAATATAACTTGTTCTGAATATTAACTATTATCCAATTTGAATATAACTTGTTCATATTCAGTCTGAATATAGTTAATATTCAGGCTGAATAATAGTTAATAGCAGTCATAGTGGTCTTTTGTCTTCAACATTCTAATCATTTTATCGTTTCTGTTATCGAAATCAGTAACTGAATCATAATCAACAACAAAAGCGATTCCTTGATCAATAAAAGAATCGAATTCTCAATTGGAACAAAATCAATTGAATTTTCGATTGAAACAGAATCCATTGAATAGATTGAAAGAAACAGACCGAGAGTTAGCTTCAACAAATCGATTAATCGTTTAACAACGAAAAGAGTATGGATAATCGATAGGAGCAAAAGAATCGGGCTTGATCTCATAGAATTAAGAAAGGAATCAAGCTTTGTTTAAGTGCGTGAATATTGTTTACGCCAAAAAATGGTTTAACAAAATCAACTTAAGGTCTGTGTGGATCTTTAACGACTAAAGGTAGGATTCAATGACAAACATAACGAAAGACAATAAAATTAGCTGACACGAGTAATTGGTGACGCGGAAAACCCTCTGTCGAGGGAAAAAGCCGCGGACGATGGTTGAGACCGTCGATGCACTAGTGAAAATGACGTCAAATAAGGACGTCATCCTTTGGTAACACCTGTCGTAAGCATAAAGATTACAATACAAAGAAAAGTAAAATTGATCGTAAATTTATTACTCTGCGTCGTAAGTTCTTTATGCCTTAGTTGATTCCAATTGTCCTTTCGTATATCTTTGAGTCTTGTATTTATACTTGCTTTGTTAGTAACGGTTTTGAAGTAATAATTGAACATTCATTGTTGTTGTCCGTTATGACCGTTTGCCATAAATTATAACGGACCTGCATTTAAACACACAATCAAAACATAAGATCTTTCGTTAGTTTTATATAAGTCAAGTGATATTTTCGACGGTTGCTAGATAAGTTCGACAATATATAGACACGTCATGGATTTGTCTTTTCCTGGAGTCTCATAATTGTTGTTATAAGTTATACGGCTATTTTCTTGGCCGTACGACATGATCGTCTTGTATATCTCGATGCTTTGCCCTGAAATTATGAAGCGTTAGTTCCTTATGATAAAATGGTGATGGTCGTTAATGTTTATCGATTGTTGCTAGATGGTATTTTTGGTCCAAACAAATATAGAATCTGTTTGAAAAATAATATTATGCCAAAATTGTCTCTCAAGCGGCATTTGAAGATTAGCTCAGATTTGGCGCAGATCAAGGGCTGTGATTTGTCCTCATGTTCACAATCAAATTTAGGTTCACATTTGAACCCACCCCTATATATAGATTTATTTTGCAAAAAATATAGTAGGCTAAATTGATCCAACTATAGGACTTGATACAAAAGCATCCACCTCTTTATTCTTATATTCACTTTATATTTTTAAACTCGCATCTTCTCACTAAAGTGAGATGATGAAACTCAACCATTTATTGTTTCTTCCCCGCCTTTATTATACCCACTTTCTACCTTAAAACTTCCATTTCCTCACCAATGTGGGATGATGAACATTTCAAGATTTAATGTATATACCACCTCAATTCCCTTGGGTGTTCCTTTAATATATTTACAGATTTTTAAACTTGCATCTTCTCACTAAATGAGATGATGAAACTCAACCATCTATGGTTTCTCCCCCTCGTTTCTTATATCCACTTCCTACTTTTAAACTTCCATTTCGTCACCACTGTGGGATGATGAAACTCAACCATATTTCATGATTTGATAATACTCAAATCTTATTGTGCCACCTCAAAGCCCTTGGTTGTTCCTTTAATATATATATATATATATATATATATATATGCCAGTTATCCATTGCAAATGCTACATATTTTGCAAACTTTGTGAACCAGCATGGACCAATGATAGGATGACACATGGAGTTTCAATAAATAGATAAAGTTTCAACCGGCAAGGGTACTAAAGTAATTTTATAAATTTGTTAAATATATTTAATTAATTTATTGATTAATATTCACAGTTTAATTGCGTGAAAGATGCAAAACATGAAACAAAAAGTATTATGTTTCCTATTTTAATGCTATCTTATTATAAATATCATAATCATTGAATAAAATTTTATACACTGCATTCTTCGCCGGAGAACATATTCGTCTGAAAAAATGTCACTGGTTCAAGCAAATTACTCCGATACAGAAGACGATTCATTCGAAGATTATCACGAAGAGGATGATGATCTTCATTCAAAGCCCTGTCATGTATCGTTCACAGGGGGTGTAACAAATGAATCACAGGTTTCTGATAATGACGATCTTTGTGAAAACAACGAAGAGGCGGAAGAACAACCATATGAAAACTATGTGAATGAAGATGACAATGACCTTCCAATTTTCGGTGCTGGATTGTTCACTGGTGTTGTGACAGACAGAACCGAGTTTGGCGAGGGAGACGACCATATAGAGGATGAAGACGAAGTCGAGCAACGTATGGACTCATCATCGGACGAAGGTAACATCAATAATGGTTCGTTCCGTTTTTTTATAATATGTTATATAACCGCATGTGCTGTTTATTGAACAAACAAGTGTATTAATTTAAGTTTTATATGAATCAATAGTTATACCTTTTTTTGGCGTTTTAGAAGAATTCATTCCTTCCGTGCATGAGCTGTCCAATGGCCAAAAAATATGGACAACATATGTTCCTGAAGATAAGAGGCCAAAGATAGGACAAACGTTTCAAAGGGTCGATTTGGCGGAGGAGTTTTACAACAATTATGCCGAGGTAGCAGATTTTGAAGTACAGCTTTCTAATAAGAAGTATAACAATGAAGGCGTTGTCACGAATAAGTATCTAGTTTGTAATAGGCAAGGTATACCAAAATATAGGACGTTTGACACACTAGAAACTGAACCCGGTAAACGTAAGAAGAGGAACACAAACTTCAAAAGGTGTGGGTGTAAAGCAATATCCAGGGTTAAATTTGTACAAAAAATGAATAATTATGTGGTCTATAACTTTGTTGAGCACCATAATCATAGGTTCTTAACTCAAGAAGAGATGATGTACATCAAGTCCCAAAGACATCTTACTTATATTGAGCATAAAAATGTCTTTTTATCGGTTACTTCTAAATAGGTCCGAGTAATGTTCATAGGATGCAGAAGGAGATGAAACGTGGAGATGTTGTGTCGTTTGATGCAACTTTCCGTACAAACCGGTAAGATTTCATATATTGATTTAGAGTTATTAATTTTTGGAGTATTATTTATATGGCTTTAAAAAATCAGATTCCAATTGTTTTCTGTGATAATCAACTTGAGTCCGTGCACATGGCTGTTTTTGCAGATATTTTACAATATGTACATGAACATTATTAGTAAGTTTGGTAAGCATTCAAATAATTTTTTTTTATGTCAGGCATGCGATGGTTTTTGTTCCATTTGTTTCGATAGATAATCATTATAGAACAGTTGTTGTTGGTGCTGCGTTGATGCAAAAAGAGAATAAAGTTGACTATGAGTGGGTCTTTAATGCGTTCAAGAAAGTCCATGGTCGACAACCAAAATTCATTATTACAGACCAGTGTCCTGCAATGAGGCAAGCGACCCCAAAAGTGTTTACTGAAAGCAAACATAGGTTTTGTCTATGGCATATTATGGAAAAAGTAAACGACAAGGTAACGATTATTTTACATTATTCATGCTAATTACTGTTTATTGTTTTATTCAAGGTGATAGTTTTGTTCATTTTTTTAACCGTAGGTTGGGGTACAAATTGCAAAGAACACAACATTTATAGCCGAGTTGAAATATTTGGTTTGGGATGTCAATTTAGATCCCGAGGATTTTGAATTCGGTTGGAAAACACTAATGGACAAGTTTGGTCTCGCCGGTGATAAATGGTTCAATTACATGTTTCGTATTCGTGAACATTGGATACCAACGTATTATAAGGAATTCCCGATGTCCGGACTGATGAAAACCACATCTAGGTCTGAAAGTGTAAATTCATTTTTTGGAGTTTATCATGCTTTCAAACATGATTTGGTTTTTTTCTTGAAATCTTTCGATGATGCCATAGAGGAGCAAAGAAACAAGCATTCCACTAGCGAGATGAAAATGAAATCTACCACTCCACGAATCGTCTCACCGAGCAAGTTGGAAATTCATGCATCTAAGATATATACAAGGACCATATTCTTTGAGGTCCAAAAAGAGTTGACTAGCGCAGTTTGGGGGTGTGAGTGGGAGGAGTCTCATGTTGAAGGTGACAGCAAGGTGATCACCATAAGTGAAACCAACAATGAATCCCAGAAACAATTGGTTTACAAGTATGTATTTTTTTTAGTAGTAATAGATCTGTATTTTTTAATTAGTAATATGAGTATTATTTTTCTCTGATTAGGTGGTTCACAACAAGATAAACGGGAATGTGGAATGCAGCTGTAAATTTTTTGTTCGAAACGGATATCTATGCCGACATGCATTTAAGGTTTTGCTAAACGCCCGGATAGAGTGTATTCCGGAACAATACATTGTTCGTCGGTGGACAGGCGAAATTGTACCTGTGCAGTGGGTGCCCGCTATTGTTAGATATGGTGAAGTGGATCCAGAGCAGGAGAAGATGATTCCAAAAGCAACTTTGATTTTTGAAAGCATTATAGGATATGTGAAGCACGACAAAGAGTCGTTATCAAAGTTTATAGATCAAATGTGTTAGGACTAAAAGTGTTTTATGTCAAAATAAGGAAAGGATATGCTTAAATGTAAAAGGAAGTTTATAATTCCTTAAACTCTTTCCTTCCTTAAATAGATTAGTCCTATCAATATAAATAGGAGTCTAGGGATTCATATTAGAAGTCGTCGATTACTATAGAGCTGATATACTGTCAAATCATATTGTAATCTATTCAAGTGAGATATCCGACTATGTAAATTCATCATATTGATCGTGTTCTTAATGTTTTATTCTTAATTCTTATTGTGCTTGATTAATCTGGGATCCACAATTGGTATCAGAGCAGATCGATCTGAGTTTTTGGCTGTTTTCTGAAGTAATCATCGCAAACAAAAGGTAAAATATTGATTTCTGTTTCCTTGATTTTTTCTCGATCCATACACCATAAGCTTTATCCGATAAGAAGTCTTATAAATCCATATCTGTTTTTTTTTCTATTTTTTTACCCGATAAAACCTAATCTGTTCCTTTGCTTAAATTTTTGTCGATTCAAATTAAGATAAACTTGATTTTTATTCGAATTATTTAATCTGTTCTGATTAAAATTATCCTAGTTTATTTTGATTACTTTTGAAACTTTTTACATAAGAAAACTCAGGAACTAGTGACTCTTGCAGCTTTTCTTACTAAAGAATTCTTAAGTAAAAATCATAAACTCTAACTTTGGTTTTTATTCTTGACTGAACAAATAATAAACTCGAGAACTTGCTATTCTTGTCCATAAAAATAGTTGTTCTTTTTAGTCAATAACCCTTTGTTTGTGTTTTCTGGTTTATCAGTTAAGAAAATTCCGATTAGAAATCTTGAATTTTTATCGAGTCCTTATCAATGGACAAAATTAATTATCGACTCAACAATGATCGATATAAATTTTGTATCGATCCGGTTTTTATCCAAATAATTTTTCTTTTGTCGAGTCTTTGTCAATCGATAAACTTTAGTTATCGAGTCTTTTCTGATCGATAACTTCTACTTATCGACTCAATTTGTTCAAAGAAAGTTTTATCGAGTCCCCTTCACCCGAAAAATTTGTTATGGAGCCCTAATCACCCAACAAGATACCCAGTCAAACTCGATAAAAATTATTGTCGGCCCTTCATCTATCGAGGAAACCTTCTGTTTTTCAATGTAAACTCAGAAAATTACCAAAACTCACTGATCGAGATCATCCAGTCAAGTACAATGACTACACGAGAAGCTATGGCCATTGGTTCAGACACAAAACCCCCAATTCTGTTCCCGCCGAGTACTCACAGTGGAAAGATCGTTTTCTGATCGCCATAGCGGAAAACCCCCAATTCTATCGAGGAAACCTTCTGTTTTTCAATGTAAACTCAGAAAATTACCAAAACTCACTGATCGAGATCATCCAGTCAAGTACAATGACTACACGAGAAGCTATGGCCATTGGTTCAGACACAAAACCCCCAATTCTGTTCCCGCCGAGTACTCATAGTGGAAAGATCGTTTTCTGTTCCCGCCGAGTTCAGACACAAAACCCCCAAAGCATAGCGTTGCTGATCGCGGTCAATTAATGAAGGACCCCTTTCGGATTTTTACCAAACACGTCCTGCTATTCCGAATGCTGACCTCCTCTACCTGCTCGACAAGAAATCAAGCCAAAGTCTGCCTATAATGACACCGAAAAGAAAATTGCGAAAGGCGAACAACTTGCCAAGTCCTATCTTTTGATGAGTATCCCGAACGAAATCTACATGAGCATTGATAGCCACAAAAGAACTGCCAAAGCCATGTGGGAAGAGATTGAAAAATTCATGCTTGGTTCAAAAATCGGGACTCAACTCAAGATCACAAATTGCATCTCGTAATATGAAGATTTCAAGGCCAAAGAAGGTGAATCTCTTTCTGCTACGTATACCAGGTTTGTTCACTTGACAAATGAACTAAGCAAGAATGAAAACCGAAAGACAAAGATCGAGAACAACTTGAAGTTCGTTAGTAATCTACAACCTGAATGGCGTCACTTTGCCAACCAAATCAAACACAGCAAATTCCTTGCTGAACTCGATCTACATGAAGTCTATGAGACCCTCCTTCAAGACGAGGAAGAAGTGCCCGAGGCTATGGGAACTAACAACAAAGTCAAGAAATCTTCTGATCCCATTGCCTTAGTCGCAAAGGAAACACAAACTTCTTCCCGTAATTCTTCTCAACAAGCCATTCCTGAATTGAACGATGAAGAATTTGATTATGATTCAGAAATTGCTCAATTTAATCAGCAACTAGCTCTGCTCACTAAAGATTTTCAACAAAAATTCTCTTGTCGTTCCAATCCGAATCAGCAACGCTATGCTTTGGGAACTAAGAATTATGAGCGCAAGGCCATGTTTGAATCAAAGCCCAAAAGAGATGAGCACCGTCAGCCAGTAAAACCTGAAGAAAAATTCAAAGGGGAAATGAGTTTGTGCTACAACTGTGGCAAATCCGACCATTATGCCCGAGAGTGCAAAAAGCCAATCGTCAAAGATTCCAACTACTTCACTTATAAGTTGATGTTGGCTAAACAAAAGGAGTCCGGAAACGTTTTAATGGCGGAAGATGAGCATTGGCTGAACCATGGCAATGATGATGAAGAACTGGAAACTGAACATCAAGCTCACTTCGGTTTAATGGCTTACTCCGACTCGACTGATGAGTCCACAACCAACACTTCCGACTACACACCCGAGGTAAGCCATTCCGACTATGATAAATTTGTGAATCAAATGAATGACATGATGATCCAATTGTAAGAGTTTAAATCTAAATTGAAAACCGAGAAACGAATATCTATGCCGACATGCATTTAAGGTTTTGCTAAACGTCCGGATAGAGTGTATCCAGAACAATACATTGTTCGTCGGTGGACACGCGAAATTGTACCTGTGCAGTGGGTGCCCGCTATTGTTAGATATGGTGAAGTGGATCCAGAGCAGGAGAAGATGATTCCAAAAGCAACTTTGATTTTTGAAAGCATTATAGGACATGTGAAGCACGACAAAGAGTCGTTATCAAAGTTTGTAGATCAAATGTGTTAGGACTAAAAGTGTTTTGTGTCAAAATAAGGAAAGGATATGCTTAAATGTAAAAGGAAGTTTATAATTCCTTAAACTCTTTCTTTCCTTAAATAGATTAGTCCTATCAATATAAATAGGAGTCTAGGGATTCATATTAGAAGTCGTCGATTACTATAGAGCTGATATACTGTCAAATCATATTGTAATCTATTCAATTGAGATATCCGACTATGTAAATTCATCATATTGATCGTGTTCTTAATGTTTTATCCTTAATTCTTATTGTGCTTGATTAATCTGGGATCCACAATTGGTATCAGAGCAGATCGATCTGAGTTTTTGGCTGTTTTCTGAAGTAATCATCGCAAACAAAAGGTAAAATCTCGATTTCTGTTTCCTTGATTTTTTCTCGATCCATACACCATACGCTTTACCCGATAAGAAGTCTTATAAATCCATATCTGTTTTTTTTTCTATTTTTTTTACCCGATAAAACCTAATCTGTTCTTTTGCTTAAATTTTTGTCGATTCAAATTAAGATAAACTTGATCTTTATTCGAATTATTTAATCTGTTCTGATTAAAATTATCCTAGTTTATTTTGATTACTTTTGAAACTTTTTACATAAGAAAACTCAGGAACTAGTGACTCTTGCAGCTTTTCTTACTAAAGAATTCTTAAGTAAAAATCATAATCTCTAACTTTGGTTTTTATTCTTGACTGAACAAATAAGAAACTCGAGAACTTAGATATTCTTGTCCATAAAAATAGTTGTTCTTTTTAGTCAATAACCCTTTGTTTGTGTTTT
Organism: Silybum marianum; assembly: GCA_036898165.1. Classification (NCBI taxonomy): domain Eukaryota; kingdom Viridiplantae; phylum Streptophyta; class Magnoliopsida; order Asterales; family Asteraceae; genus Silybum; species Silybum marianum. Next base: position 34,340,328 of record CM072530.1, read on the forward strand.
CTGGTTTATCAGTTAAGAAAATTCAGATTAGAAACCTTGAATTTTTATCGAGTCCTTATCAATCGACAAAATTTATTATCGAGTCAACAATGATCAATATAAATTTTGTATCGATCCGGTTTTTATCCAAATAAATTTTCTTTTGTCGAGTCTTTGTCAATCGATAAACTTTAGTTATCGAGTCTTTTCTGATCGAAAACTTCTGCTTATTGACTCAATTTGTTCAAAGAAAGTTTTATCGAGTCCCCTTCACCCGAAAAATTTGTTATGGAGCCCTAATCACCCAACAAGATACCCAGTCTAACCCGATAAAAATTCTTGTCGGCCCTTCATCTATCGAGGAAACCTTCTGTTTTTCAATGTAAACTTAGAAAATTACCAAAACTCACTGATCGAGATCATCCAGTCAAGTACAATGATTACACGAGAAGCTATGGCCATTGGTTCAGACACAAAACCCCCAATTCTGTTCCCGCCGAGTACTCACAGTGGAAAGATTGTTTTCTGGACTTCGTGGAGAGGAATGACTATGCTGATGAAATCATCGCGGTCAATTAATGAAGGACCCCTTTCGGATTTTTACCAAACACGCCCTGCTATTCCGAATGCTGACCCTCCTCTACCTGCTCGACAAGAAATCAAGCCAAAGTCTGCCTATAATGACACCGAAAAGAAAATTGCAAACGGCGATCAGCTTGCCAAGTCCTATCTTTTGATGAGTATCCCGAACGAAATCTACATGAGCATTGATAGCCACAAAAGAACTGCCAAAGCCATGTGGGAAGAGATTGAAAAATTCATGCTTGGTACAAAAATCGGGACTCAACTCAAGATCACAAATTGCATCTCGTATATGAAGATTTCAAGGCCAAAGAAGGTGAATCTCTTTCTGCTACATATACCAGGTTTGTTCACTTGACAAATGAACTAAGCAAGAATGAAAACCGAAAGACAAAGATCGAGAACAACTTGAAGTTCGTTAGTAATCTACAACCTGAATGGCGTCACTTTGCCAACCAAATCAAAGACAGCAAATTCCTTGCTGAACTCGATCTACATGAAGTCTATGAGACCCTCCTTCAAGACGAGGAAGAAGTGCCCGAGGCTATGGGAACTAACAACAAAGTCAAGAAATCTTCTGATCCCATTGCCTTAGTCGCAAAGGAAACACAAACTTCTTCCCGTAATTCTTCTCAAGAAGCCATTCCTGAACTGAACGATGAAGAATTTGATTATGATTTAGAAATTGCTCAATTTAATCAGCAACTAGCTCTGCTCACTAAAGATTTTCAACAAAAATTCTCTAGTCGTTCCAATCCGAATCAGCAACGCTATGCTTTGGGAACTAAGAATTATGAGCGCAAGGCCATGTTTGAATCAAAGCCCAAAAGAGATGAGCACCGTCAGCCAGTAAAACCTGAAGAAAAATTCAAAGGGGAAATGAGTTTGTGCTACAACTGTGGCAAATCCGACCATTATGCCCGAGAGTGCAAAAAGCCAATAGTCAAAGATTCCAACTACTTCACTTATAAGTTGATGTTGGCTAAACAAAAGGAGTCCGGAAAGGTTTTAATGGCGGAAGATGAGCATTTGGCTGAACCATGGCAATGATGATGAAGAACTGGAAACTGAACATCAAGCTCACTTCGGTTTAATGGCTTACTCCGACTCGACTGATGAGTCCACAACCAACACTTCCGACTACACACCCGAGGTAAGCCATTCCGACTATGATAAATTTGTGAATCAAATGAATGACATGATGATCCAATTGTAAGAGTTTAAATCTAAATTGAAAACCGAGAAACGGATATCTATGCCGACATGCATTTAAGGTTTTGCTAAACGTCCGGATAGAGTGTATTCCAGAACAATACATTGTTCGTCGGTGGACACGCGAAATTGTACCTGTGCAGTGGGTGCCCGCTATTGTTAGATATGGTGAAGTGGATCCAGAGCAGGAGAAGATGATTCCAAAAGCAACTTTGATTTTTGAAAGCATTATAGGACATGTGAAGCACGACAAAGAGTCGTTATCAAAGTTTGTAGATCAAATGTGTTAGGACTAAAAGTGTTTTGTGTCAAAATAAGGAAAGGATATGCTTAAATGTAAAAGGAAGTTTATAATTCCTTAAACTCTTTCTTTCCTTAAATAGATTAGTCCTATCAATATAAATAGGAGTCTAGGGATTCATATTAGAAGACGTCGATTACTATAGAGCTGATATACTGTCAAATCATATTGTAATCTATTCAAGTGAGATATCCGACTATGTAAATTCATCATATTGATCGTGTTCTTAATGTTTTATTCTTAATTCTTATTGTGCTTGATTAATCTGGGATCCACAATTGGTATCAGAGCAGATCGATCTGAGTTTTTGGCTGTTTTCTGAAGTAATCATCGCAAACGAAAGGTAAAATCTCGATTTCTGTTTCCTTGATTTTTTCTCGATCCATACACCATACACTTTACCCGATAAGAAGTCTTATAAATCCATATCTGTTTTTTTTTTCTATTTTTTTTACCCGATAAAACCTAATCTGTTCTTTTGCTTAAATTTTTGTCGATTCAAATTAAGATAAACTTGATTTTTATTCGAATTATTTAATCTGTTTTGATTAAAATTATCCTAGTTTATTTTGATTACTTTTGAAACTTTTTACATAAGAAAACTCAGGAACTAGTGACTCTTGCAGCTTTTCTTACTAAAGAATTCTTAAGTAAAAATCATAAACTCTAACTTTGGTTTTTATTCTTGACTGAACAAATAAGAAACTCGAGAACTTAGCTATTCTTGTCCATAAAAAGAGTTGTTCTTTTCAGTCAATAACCCTTTGTTTGTGTTTTCTGGTTTATCAGTTAAGAAAATTCAGATTAGAAACCTTGAATTTTTATCGAGTCCTTATCAATCGACAAAATTTATTATCGAGTCAACAATGATCGATATAAATTTTGTATCGATCCGGTTTTTATCCAATTAATTTTTCTTTTGTCGAGTCTTTGTCAATCGATAAACTTTAGTTATCGAGTCTTTTCTGATCGATAACATCTGCTTATCGACTCAATTTGTTCAAAGAAAGTTTTATCGAGTCCCCTTCACCCGAAAAATTTGTTATGGAGCCCTAATCACCCAACAAGATACCCAGTCTAACCCGATAAAAATTCTTGTCGGCCCTTCATCTATCGAGGAAACCTTCTGTTTTTCAATGTAAACTCAAAAAATTACCAAAACTCACTGATCGAGATCATCCAGTCAAGTACAATGACTACACGAGAAGCTAATGCCATTGGTTCAGACACAAAACCCCCAATTCTGTTCCCGCCGAGTACTCACAGTGGAAAGATCGTTTTCTGGACTTCGTGGAGAGGAATGACTATGCTGATGAAATCATCGCCATCAATTAATGAAGGACCCCTTTCGGATTTTTACCAATCACGTCCTGCTATTTCGAATGCTGACCCTCCTCTACCTGCTCGACAAGAAATCAAGCCAAAGTCTGCCTATAATGACACCGAAAAGAAAATTGCAAAAGGCGATCAGCATGCCAAGTCCTATCTTTTGATGAGTATCCCGAACGAAATCTACATGAGCATTGATAGCCACAAAAGAACTGCCAAAGCCATGTGGGAAGAGATTGAAAAATTCATGCTTGGTTCAAATATCGGGACTCAACTCAAGATCACAAATTGCATCTCGTAATATGAAGATTTCAAGGCCAAAGAAGGTGAATCTCTTTCTGCTACGTATACCAGGTTTGTTCACTTGACAAATGAACTAAGCAAGAATGAAAACCGAAAGACAAAGATCGAGAACAACTTGAAGTTCGTTAGTAATCTACAACCTGAATGGCGTCACTTTGCCAACCAAATCAAAGACAGCAAATTCCTTGCTGAACTCGATCTACATGAAGTCTATGAGACCCTCCTTCAAGACGAGGAAGAAGTGCCCGAGGCTATGGGAACTAACAACAAAGTCAAGAAATCTTCTGATCCTATTGCCTTAGTCGCAAAGGAAACACAAACTTCTTCTCGTAATTCTTCTCAAGAAGCCATTCCTGAATTGAACGATGAAGAATTTGATTATGATTCAGAAATTGCTCAATTTAATCAGCAACTAGCTCTGCTCACTAAAGATTTTCAACAAAAATTCTCTTGTCGTTCCAATCCGAATCAGCAACGCTATGCTTTGGGAACTAAGAATTATGAGCGCAAGGCCATGTTTGAATCAAAACCCAAAAGAGATGAGCACCGTCAGCCAGTAAAACCTGAAGACAAATTAAAAGGGGAAATGAGTTTGTGCTACAACTGTGGCAAATCCGACCATTATGCCCGAGAGTGCAAAAAGCCAATAGTCAAAGATTCCAACTACTTCACTTATAAGTTGATGTTGGCTAAACAAAAGGAGTCCGGAAAGGTTTTAATGGCGGAAGATGAGCATTGACTGAACCACGGCAATGATGATGAAGAACTGGAAACTGAACATCAAGCTCACTTCGGTTTAATGGCTTACTCCGACTCGACTGATGAGTCCACAACCAACACTTCCGACTACACACCCGAGGTAAGCCATTCCGACTATGATAAATTTGTGAATCAAATGAATGACATGATGATCCAATTGTAAGAGTTTAAATCTAAATTGAAAACCGAGAAACGGATATCTATGCCGACATGCATTTAAGGTTTTGCTAAACGTCCGGATAGAGTGTATTCCAGAACAATACATTGTTCGTCGGTGGACACGCGAAATTGTACCTGTGCAGTGGGTGCCCGCTATTGTTAGATATGGTGAAGTGGATCCAGAGCAGGAGAAGATGATTCCAAAAGCAACTTTGATTTTTGGAAGCATTATAGGACATGTGAAGCACGACAAAGAGTCGTTATCAAAGTTTGTAGATCAAATGTGTTAGGACTAAAAGTGTTTTGTGTCAAAATAAGGAAAGGATATGCTTAAATGTAAAAGGAAGTTTATAATTCCTTAAACTCTTTCCTTCCTTAAATAGATTAGTCCTATCAATATAAATAGGAGTCTAGGGATTCATATTAGAAGTCGTCGATTACTATAGAGCTGATATACTGTCAAATCATATTGTAATCTATTCAAGTGACATATCTGACTATGTAAATTCATCATATTGATCGTGTTCTTAATGTTTTATTCTTAATTCTTATTGTGCTTGATTAATCTGGGATCCACAATTGGTATCAGAGCAGATCGATCTGAGTTTTTGGCTGTTTTCTGAAGTAATCATCGCAAACAAAAGGTAAAATCTCGATTTCTGTTTCCTTGATTTTTTGTCGATCCATACACCATACGCTTTACCCGATAAGAAGTCTTATAAATCCATATCTGTTTTTCTTTCTATTTTTTTTACCCGATAAAACCTAATCTGTTCTTTTGCTTAAATTTTTGTCGATTCAAATTAAGATAAACTTGATTTTTATTCGAATTATTTAATCTGTTTTGATTAAAATTATCCTAGTTTATTTTGATTACTTTTGAAACTTTTTACATAAGAAAACTCAGGAACTAGTGACTCTTGCAGCTTTTCTTACTAAAGAATTCTTAAGTAAAAATCATAAACTCTAACTCTGGTTTTTATTCTTGACTGAACAAATAAGAAACTCGAGAACTTAGCTATTCTTGTCCATAAAAAGACTTGTTCTTTTTAGTCAATAACCCTTTGTTCGTGTATTCTGGTTTATCAGTTAAGAAAATTCAGATTAGATACCTTGAATTTTTATCGAGTCCTTATCAATCGACAAAATTTATTATCGAGTCAATAATGATCGATATAAATTTTGTATCGATCCGGTTTTTATCCAAAGAATTTTTCTTTTGTCGAGTCTTTGTCAATCGATAAACTTTAGTTATCGAGTCTTTTCTGATCAATAACTTCTGCTTATCGACTCAATTTGTTCAAAGAAAGTTTTATCGAGTCCCCTTCACCCGAAAAATTTGTTATGGAGCTCTAATCACCCAACAAGATCACTTGTCGACCTAGTCTAACCCGATAAAAATTCTTGTCGGCCCTTCATCTATCGAGGAAACCTTCTGTTTTTCAAAGTAAACTCAGAAAATTACCAAAACTCACTGATCGAGATCATCCAGTCAAGTACAATGACTACATGAGAAGCTATGGCCATTGGTTCAGACACAAAACCCCCAATTCTGTTCCCCGCCGAGTACTCACAGTGGAAAGATCGTTTTCTGGACTTCGTGGAGAGGAATGACTATGCTGATGAAATCATCGCGGTCAATTAATGAAGGATCCCTTTCGGATTTTTACCAAACACGTCCTGCTATGCCGAATGTTGACCCTCCTCTACCTGCTCGACAAGAAATCAAGCCAAAGTCTGCCTATAACGACACCGAAAAGAAAATTGCAAAAGGCGATCAGCTTGCCAAGTCCTATTTTTTGATGAGTATCCCGAACGAAATCTACATGAGCATTGATAGCCACAAAAGAACTGCCAAAGCCATGTGGGAAGAGATTGAAAAATTCATGCTTAGTTCAAAAATCGGGACTCAACTCAAGATCACAAATTGCATCTCGTAATATGAAGATTTCAAGGCCAAAGAAGGTGAATCTCTTTCTGCTACGTATACCAGGTTTGTTCACTTGACAAATGAACTAAGCAAGAATGAAAACCGAAAGACAAAGATCGAGAACAATTGAAGTTCGTTAGTAATCTACAACCTGAATGGCGTCACTTTGCCAACCAAATCAAAGACAACAAATTCCTTGCTGAACTCGATCTACATGAAGTCTATGAGACCCTCCTTCAAGACGAGGAAGAAGTGCCCGAGGCTATGGGAACTAACAACAAAGTCAAGAAATCTTCTGATCCCATTGCCTTAGTCGCAAAGGAAACATAAACTTCTTCCCGTAATTCTTCTCAAGAAGCCATTCGTGAATTGAACGATGAAGAATTTGATTATGATTCAGAAATTGCTCAATTTAATCAGCAACTAGCTCTGCTCACTAAAGATTTTCAACAAAAATTCTCTTGTCGTTCCAATCCGAATCAGCAACGTTATGCTTTGGGAACTAAGAATTATGAGCGCAAGACCATGTTTGAATTAAAGCCCAAAAGAGATGAGCACCGTCAGCCAGTAAAACCTGAAGACAAATTCAAAGGGGAAATGAGTTTGTGCTACAACTGTGGCAAATCCGACCATTATGCCCGAGAGTGCAAAAAGCCAATAGTCAAAGATTCCAACTACTTCACTTATAAGTTGATGTTGGCTAAACAAAAGGAGTCCGGAAAGGTTTTAATGGCGGAAGATGAGCATTGGCTGAACCATGGCAATGATGATGAAGAACTGGAAACTAAACATCAAGCTCACTTCAGTTTAATGGCTTACTCCGACTCGACTGATGAGTCCACAACCAACGCTTCCGACTACACACCCGAGGTAAGCCATTCCGACTATGATAAATTTGTGAATCAAATGAATGACATGATGATCCAATTGTAAGAGTTTAAATCTAAATTGAAAACCGAGAAACTCTTGGTTTCCAAATTAGAAGCACGTCTAGATAATAATCACAACCAACTTTTGATTGCTTCATCAGAACATTGCGAAAAATTTACAATCGGAAAAAACCACACTTCACGATGAGAATGTCATGCTAAACAACAAATGTTGGACCTCACAACTCAACTTCATTAAACCAAAAGTGAGGCCGAAGATTTTTCTCAAAAATATGAGATTTCCATAATTTAAAAGAATGCCCTTTTAGAAAAACTCAAAAACTTTGAACTCAAGCTGTATAAAATTGGTCAAACGGAACAAACCATTCATCTAAATACTCCAAATGATTTAGGTTGTAAAGCCGAATTGGGATCAAATAATCCCAAATGTTTAGACAAAGCAATTTACAATACACCGACTTTATATAAATTTGAGTATCTTGGCCTTGGCCCGGAGTACAAAATTCATTTCATGAAGTCAGATCCCGAAGTTGAGAGACAAGCTGATTGGAATAGGAAGAACAAAAAATATCATCAAATTCCATTTTGCAATCCAACTCAAGTGGAACAAGAAACTACTCAAGAAACTCTTCCTAACAACTACTTTCCTTCCTATACCGACGAAGAACTTCAAATGGAACCTCCAAATTACAAACCTTACATTCCTACCTTATTTTTTGAAAAAAAAAATAATCCAATTAGAAAAGGAATTGGAAAGCAAGCGTTCTTCTTCGGTAAAGAAAAAGGAAAATTTGATGTTAAAAGTTCAAATTCTTGAAAAAAGACCCTTGCAAACTGAACTTGATAAAATATCCAAGGCTTCTACGTGCAAAGCTTTTGTTAGCATGTATTTGGATGACCAAGTCAAAACTATTCCAAGCAGCTCTCGAACTTCCAACGATGACTTCGATGATTTTGAGGAAATGCCTCGTGTTGAGTCACCGATGATTTGGTGATGAACCACCTTCCTTTATATGAATGAATTTTTACAGGTTCTTTTGAAGGTCTGAAATATGCTTCAAGTATTGAAGAGTCAAAGACTATTCAATCAAGGGGTTGTACATCAAAAAGTGGAATTTTGGATGTATCAACCAACTTCAATATTCAGACCATCTTGCCAAGTCAAGATCGGGTCACCAATATAGTGGGTCACCGATGGTACACTCAAAAGTCATCAAAAGTACTAAGGACATCAAATAAGATGAGGTCATCAAGTTTGATGTCATGGTCACCGACACTATGATCTTGGTCACCGAAATTGCAGGTATATTTTCTAAGGCTGTGATATCAACTCACAAGGGTATACACTTTTGTCACTTAGTGAAAGAAGAAGTTATCAAGCAAAGTGTACACTTATCAACTCCAGCCTTATAAGGTATCCACCGATGTGATACATAGTGAGATGTATCACTTAGCAATTTCAAAGAGATAAGTTCTTGACTCACATCAATTGCAAGACACGTGAGCCAGCAAGAACTTGGGCACCAAGCCTTAATTAAAGACATTCTCTTTTATTCTTATAAAAGGAATATTTGTCTTTTAGCTAAAAGGCTTGATGGGACTTCACAGAGCATGAAGAAAAGAAGATAAAGTTATCTGACATTACGTGCTACATGGAATGGTTCATCCATTATTCTAGTACAAAGGAAGTGGTCTCTTCCTTTGTCCATCGTAATAATCTTCCAGCTAATGAAACCTTGACAGCTGTCCACTTGCATCCCATGCATGGACACTATAAAAGGAGATGAAGTCCTTCCCAGAAATCTCACGCTTTCAACAAATCTTCAGAGTGATTATTTGTTTGACTGTGGCAAAGCTGTGTGCTATAACAGTATTGTTTTAACTTGCTTAGTGTAATAGTTAATTACTGTTATCTGTGTGTTTAGTTTGATAGAATAGTCCGCCGTTCTTTTCCGCATCAAACTATCTGTGTGTAAATTTTTAATATTTATATTAAAAAATTTAAAAAGAGTATATTCTGTGTGTTTTATATTCAACCCCCCCTTCTACAAAACCCTCTCTTAGTTAGCCATCTCTCTTTGGGGACTAACAATTGGTATCAGAGCAGTTGGTTTAATCTCATAAACCAGATCTGTGATGGCTACTACCTCAAATGTTGATGGTACCTTGCAGACCTCTTCCAGTAATACATATGATTTAGGATCTTTGGCTAAACCCCCAAGATTCAACCCAAACAACTTTGGGTTATGGAAAAATCGCATGTTATTATTCTTGGAAGGGATCGATTGCAGGTATCCCAACATTCTCAGTGAGGGACCTATTGTTCCTAAAATATGGGCTCGCTTTGGCCCTCAAAAGGACGCTGAAGGAAAGGACATAGAGTCAGATGACGAAAGAAGTGAGAAAACTGGTAGATATATCATCAAACCTTCTAACAAATTTAGTGAAGATGATAAACGCCTAGTCGCTTTAGATACTAAAGTCAAATCGCTCTGTCGTTTCCCTTCCCGATGATGTGTATCATTCTCTTCTTAACCTTCCCATTCGCTAAAGAGATGTGGGATACTTTGAGTGTCTTATATGAAGGCACCAAAGAAGTAAAGAAATCTAACAGGATCCGTCTTGTTAGAAAGTATGAACTCTTACTCCCATGAAAAGGGAGAATCTCTTTCTACCTACTTTAATCGTTTTAACTCGTCTTCTCAACGATCTCAAAGTTCTTGGCCGAGTTTATGATAATGAAGAAGTTCTCTGCAAGTTCATGGATTGTCTTCCAGATTTCTGGGAAACTATCTGTACTTGCATCAAGCAAACCAAGGACTTAGAAATAATGCCTTTAACTGCTCTCTATGGAACTCTTCTTCACTATGAACAAACTAAGAATCAGAGAAAGTCTCTTATAAAGGATATCAAATCCTCCTCTATTGCTTTGATAGGTGATTCAAAACCTTCTTCTTGTATTCCTAGAATCACCTATCCTTCTTCTAATTCTGAAAAAGATATTAAGGAATACTCTTCTCATCTGTCAGATGCATACTATAGTGCTGCTGATGATGAAGGAGAAGAATCAGCCATTGACATACTTTCTGATAGTATGACAATGCTTGCTGGAAACCTTAAGAACAAAAGATTTTCTTCAAACCGCTCCAAATTTAATAGAAAATCTTATTCTCAAAAATCCTCTTCTGATAAAGCAAATGAAGAATGCTTCAATTGTGGAAAGAAAGGTCATTTTGCTTCTGAATGCAGATCAAAAGCTTCTTCTTCTAAACCTTCTTCTTCTTATGGCCATGACTTCTCAAAATCAGCTTCTAGGAAGCATGAAGAGAGAAATAGCCAATCCTCTGAATCAAAAGAAACCTCAAAGTACAAGAAATACAAAGCCAAATACAAGAGAGAAAAGGAGAGAAACCAAGGTAAAAATAAAACCTTAGTTGCTGAGGCTCATTGCTAGGAAGATGAGCAAACCTCTGAGAGTGAGAGTGAGTATGTCACTAAGTGCCTCATGGCCAAAATTGATGAGATAGAAGACATGGAGAAATCACTCTACACCACTCTTGTATCTGCTGAGGGATCCACTTCAGGGACAAAACCTCAGGTACCTCCTTTTACCTTTCTCTCTGATGATCAAAAGGCTGATGCCTTTGATTCTTTAACTGTTGACTTCTGTGACTTAAAGATTCAAAAGAAAAAGGCTGATATGCACATAAAATGTCTAAATGATCAACTCCTCTCTTGCTTTTCAAAACTAAAAGATTTTGACAAAATGAAAGCTGATCTGGAAAACCTTCGGTACTTAAATGACAGTCTTTCTGAGGAAAAATCAAAGATTTCTTCCACTCTTGAAAAGGAACAAGAGGTTTTGTCTAAATGGACTAAATCCTCTAAGAATCTAGAAAGGATCCTTCAAGATCAAATCACCAGCAAGGATAAGTCTGGCCTTGGTTATGGAAAAGATATTCCTCAACCTCTTGACCTTCCACTCCCTTCTTCTTCTGAGTGTCAAGGTTTTCCTGCTGGTTTCCTTTCCGATGATGATGATGATCTCTTCGGTTACTCATCTGAGGATTCTACCTCCGTTTACTCTATAGATCTACTTGACATGCTCACAGTAGAATCTGGTTCCAAAAAGTTTGGAGTCTTTGTTAAAGCTAAAGAAATCTCTTCTGAGTCTTCAATGGTTTCAACTCTTCCAAGCTCTTCTTCTTCTCCCAAACCTATCCAAAGACTTTTAAATTCCTTAAGTCTGCATGAGTCAAGGTACTCCCAGGAGCAGCCTTCTGAAGTTGCTGAGTATCCTTCTTCAAAAAGATTTTAATCCTCAAAAGAAAAATTCTTCTAAATCAAAATTTTCATCTAAAAGGAAATCTCAAATAGCCACTGACTTTATTCCTCGGTCAGTAAACTTGAAGAAATCAAGAAATCCTGGTAAAGGTATTCTTGGACCAAGACCAGGTGTTGGACACCCCTCTTCTTCTCATTCCTCAACCTCTGTCCAAAGTTTAGATGATAGGGATTTTATAAAGGTCTTTCCTTTAAAGAAGTGCTATAACTGTGGCAACACTCTTCATCTTGCTAAAAATTGCCCAATAGACTTGGCTCCTTGCAAATCTAAAATGCCTTCTAATCCCAAAGGACCCACCTCAAAATGGGTACTAAAAGTCTAAATTTGTTTCTGGGTGCAGGTACCAAATAAAGATCATATATGGTACATGGATAGTGGATGTTCAAGACACATGACCGGAAACAAACTTCTTCTCTCTAACTTCTCAAAAGAAAAGGGACCCACTGTTTCCTTTGGAGGAAATGGAAAAGGGGTCACCAAAGGATATGGTACCATTTCAAATGGAACCATCACTTTCTCCAGAGTAGCTCATGTTGAAGGGCTAATGTACAATCTTCTAAGCATCAGCCAAATATGTGATTTGGGCTATAAGGTCATGTTCCAGCTGTGTGTGTGCTTGGTCTTTGATGTACAGAACAAGATTGTACTAGCAGGAACCCGACTGAATGACGTGTACATAATCAACATGAAGGAAAGTGCAATAGGAGAAGCTGTGTGTCTCCTCTCTCAAGAACTAGACAAACAAAGTTGGCTGTGGCATAAAAGGTTCTCTCATCTAAACTTTAAAACCTTGAACAAACTCTCCAACAAGGAGCTGGTTGTTGGAATGCCAAAAATAGCTTTTGAAAAAGAAAAGCTGTGTGGGGCATGTGAAAAAGGAAAACTCACCAGAACTTCCTTTAAAACAAAACAATGCTCTTCTATCTCTCAACCTCTTCAAATGCTTCACATGGATCTATGCGGTCCAGTCAGTACACCCAGTCTGGGTGGTAAAAAGTATATGCTAGTAATCGTCGATGAATTCTCTAGATATACTTGGGTGTTCTTTCTGAAACACAAGAGTGATCTTCTTGAAGAAATCATCGAGTTTACAAGAAAAATTGAAAATTTGAATGGTAAGCGGTGAAGTCCTTCGAAGTGATAATGGCACGAATTCAAGAATGTCGTTACCGGAAGATTTCTTTGACCTAAAAGGAATTTCTCAGAACTTCTCTGCCGTACGCACTCCTCAGCAAAATGGTGTTGTTGAAAGAACGAATAGAACACTATGTGAAGCTGCAAGGTCCATGCTGAGTGAATCCAAGTTGCCAACCTATTTTTGGGTAGAAGCAGTTAACACTGCATGCTTTACTCAAAATAGGTCTATCATAGTCAAAAGGCATGACAAGACTCCGTATGAAGTTTTCCATGGTAGAAAACCTGCAGTTGACTTCTTCCATGTGTTTGGCTGTGCATGTCACATGCTAAATGACAGGGAACAACTTGGAAAATTTGATCCGAAGTCAGATGATGGAATTTTCATGGGCTACTCTCTCTCCTCAAGAGCCTTCAGAATTTTCAACCTAAGAAGACAATGCATAGATGAATCCATGCATGTAAAGTTTGATGAGTTTGAAACTTCTTCATTATCTTGTGATGAAGAAGAATTAAACCTATGGATAAATTCATGTGTTGGTGAAATTCCATCCTCCTCTCAAACCAATCCTCCAGATAGCAACCCTTCTCAGCCTCCCATAAACACCACCTTACCTTCAGAACCTTCTCTTTCTTCTCCACCTCCTAAAAATAACTCTTTAGAAGACCTTACCCACCAAAATACTATATCTCCCTTAAACCCTTCTTCACCATCCCAAATTCCTACCTCATCCTCTTCTCTACCTCCCTCCTTACCTCCTGCACTAAAGTGGACCATGGATCATCCAATAGATCAAATCATAGGTGATCCACAAGTTGGTGTAAAAACCAGAAGAGGCATAAGCAATCTGTGCTTATATGTCAATTTTGTTTCCATTGTTGAGCCTAAGCTGATAAATGAAGCCCTAGCTGATCCTAGCTGGGTAATTGCCATGCAAGAAGAGCTCTCACAATTTGAGAGAAACAAATTCTGGAAATTAGTTCCTCGTCCATCCAACAAAACAATTATTGGAACAAAATGGGTGTTTCGAAACAAGATGGACGAAGAAGGAACTGTCATAAGGAACAAGGCAAGGTTAGTTGCTCAAGGATATCGGCAAGAGGAAGGAATTGATTATGCTGAAACCTTTGCTCCTGTTGCCAGATTGGAAGCTATCCGAATATTTCTTGCCCATGCAGCTTACAAGAATTTTCGGGTATTCCAAATGGATGTCAAAAGTGCCTTCCTGAATGGTGAATTAGTCTGAAGAAGTGTATGTGAAGCAACCTCCTGGGTTTGAAGATCCAGATCCATCCATATCATGTATAAAGGCCGGATAAAGCTCTATATGGACCGAAGCAAGCTCCACGTGCACGGTATGACACTCGTCTCAGAATATCTACTTAGAAATAAGTACATACGAGGCAAGGTTGACAACACTCTCTTCTTCAAGAAATCACAAGGTAATATCATTCTTGTTCAAATCTATGTAGATGATATTATTTTTGGAGCCACCGATGAATCCATGTGTGATGAGTTTAGCTCCCTCATGCAAAAAGAATATGAAATGAGCATGATGGGGGAGTTAACTTTCTTTCTTGGTTTGCAAGTAAAACAGTCTTCAGAAGGTATTTTCATAAATCAAAGTAAATACATTAAAGATCTTCTGAAAAAGTTTCAATTTGATACTTGCTCTACCATGAAAACTCCCATGGCTCCTCCTCTTAAACTCTTTTCTGATCCTGATGGCATTTCTGTTAATATTACAAATTATAGAGCCATGATAGGATCTCTTCTCTATCTAACTGCAAGTAGACCTGACATTATGTTTGCTACTTGTTTGTGTGCCCGATACCAAGCAAATCCTAAAGAATCACATCTGGCTGCTGTGAAAAGGATTTTTCGGTATCTGAAAGGTACCATAAATCTGGGTCTTTGGTATCCCAAAGACTCAGGTTTCGATCTCATCGGGTACTCTGATTCTGATTTTGCAGGTTCAAAAATAGACAGAAAGAGTACAACTGGAAGTTGTCAGTTACTTGGTGGAAAGCTTGTGAGCTGGTCAAGTAAGAAACAACATTCGGTGTCTACATCTACTGCTGAAGCAGAATATGTGGCTGCTGGAAGTTGTTGTGCACAAATATTGTGGATGAAAAATCATTTGTGTGATTACAATCAGATTTTCTCAAAGATCCCAATAATGTGTGACAACTCAAGTGCAATAGCCATTTCCAACAACCCTGTGCTTCATTCAAGATCCAAGCACATTGATATTAGGTATCACTTTATAAGAGATCATGTCTCTAAAGGTGATGTGGAGTTACATTTCATTTCCACCGACTATCAACTTGCTGATCTGTTCACAAAGCCTCTTGATGAAGCAAGGTTCAAGTTTCTCATCTGTGAGTTAGGTATGATAAACATAGACTAATATATTTTATATTTATATATAATGTATGTTATTATATACATTTATATATTTATAACTTATATATGTTATATGTTTTATATATATATTATATGTATACTTTATAGATATATTATATATTATATTATATATTATATTATATAAATATATTTATATAAAAAGAAAAATAAAAAGAAAATAAAAATAATATATATATGCATACAAAGTCGGTGACTTAGTCACCGACAGCTACTCTCTCTCTTCTCTCTTTTCCCTAAACCTAAAACCACACCACCTCACTAACCACCGAGAGCCACCACAAAATCATACCCACCATCGGCGCTCAAGCCGCCGACGGTCCCTTGGTCGCCGACGCTCCATCCACCGCCGCCACCTTCCGACGACCTTTGTTCCTTCCGACGAGACCACCGTCGGCACCCCTTTCTCTCCCGCTCGCCGACGTCACCGAGAAGCACAACACCGTCACTCGCCGACGTCATCACTTGACGTCAGCTTTCCGACGTCTTGAGCCACCGACGTCGTACCTCGAAGCCACCCACCGACGGTGTACCTCGATCTCATCCACCGACGTTGCACCTTGGTTTGAGCCACCGACGTTGTCCCTCTCCTCGAGCCACCAACTGTTGCTTCTGCTGACGTCAGCTTTCCGACGTTTGTCTCTATCTCACATACAAAGCCACCGACGTTCTGCCTCACCCACCGACGTTTGCCCTATGTATTCCACTCACCAAGGTAACCGTTTCAAACCTTTCACCTTCTTAACCCTTAAAAGATAACTCTTGACTTACCACTCTTGATAAGCAAGATTATTTGTTCTTATCCCTAATGACATCATCAATGTCAGACCATGCGCCGAATTCAACCCTAAAACCCTTAGAATTCTGACCTTTCAATCACCAAAAATAATCATTATTTTTGAAAGTTGAAATTTCCCTCTCATATATAACCTCTTCCCCCACTACTTCACCACCTTTCTCGCACCCATCTTCTTCTCACCTTCAAAAGCAAAAACCTGCAACCTGCAACTTCATTTTCTTCTTCAATGGCTTCTCCTTCAAGAATTGGTGAAGAACAAACAATCACTTTTGGATCTCTCTCCTTCCCTGCATGCAATTACTTTGGAAGAATAGGAGTTGACAATGCTCATCCAGAGTACAATGACGTTTGCTGGTTTCTTCAGAGATGCCCTCTTCAATATGCTCTGACAGCAAAACCCAAAATGAGTAAGTTTCTTCTTGGAAACTTTTGGTTAACTTGCACATTTGATGCCTCATCGGATCAAATTCTTGCATCTGTTCTAAGTAATGATGAACATGATGTGATCTTCAATGTGGAAGATGTTAGAAGCATTCTCCAGCTTCCTGTCTATGATTCCTATGAACCTTTCCCTCTTGGTAATGAACATCAAATGGTGGTTGATGTGTTGAACTATTTGGAAGAGAAGAAGGGATCAAAGTCAAAGGGTCCAGGTACTTTATTGCGCAAAAACATGGGAAGTATTTGGAACTTCTTCTTTGCTCATCTCATTCTGTGCCTGAGCAAGAAGACAGGTGGTCCGGATCAGTCACCTTCTGAAGTAACTGAGCTGGCACATGCTCTTATTTTTCAGAGAAAAATAGATTATGCCAGCTATTTCTTTAATGAAATGATCTCCTCGTTCTCTACCCTCCGATGTCCTCAGGTACCCTTCCAACGACTTTTCTCTCTTATTATTCATGCAAAGTTGGCAGATAAATTAGAGAAAAGAGATGATATCATATATGATCTCCCTCTTCATCAAGTGGGAAATCAAGTTATGAAAAAGGCTGTCTTAGCATCAGACAACCCTCTCAGACCTTCTATGGTTGAGTTTGCAAGGAATGCAACTCTTGCTTGGGGAGAGAATGAACCGCGTCTTCAGAGAACTTCAGGTATGTCTTCTACCCCCTCTATACCTAGAGTCACTGGTGTGCCCAAATCTCTTAAGAGATCCAAAGCGTCGGGCACATCTACCTCCACACCCACCGATGCTACGAAGTCAAAAGAGCCTTTGGCTTCCACCCAAGCATCCAAATTCCATAAGCGGAGAAACTCTAAAAGCCCCCCAAAGACTTCCTCAAAGAAGTCTAAGGGAACCCAAAGGGTTAAAGCACATGATCCATCTACTGGCTCCCAAAAGCCAGTAGGTGTTGAAAATATCCTCACAAAACCCAAGGAACACTTAGCTACTCCCAGCTCCTCCATGCCCTCTCAAAAGGACATGGTTGTACAAAGGGACACCCCTCTTATTCCTTCATCAACTTTCTCCTTAGTTGATAAAGATGACTTGGAGTCTCCCATCCAAGGTACCTCTTCTTCACCCCTAGAGCTCTCTCAGCTCCGTGTCCACACTCCACGTGAGAATGCACCATAACCAGGTGCATTTGATGGAGCAACCCTCTTTACTGATTTTCTGATGTCCGACACTACTCCTTGGATAGGTACGTCTCCCGTACATGACAAGGGTGTGGAGGAACCCATTACTGAGGAATCCCCTCAAAGACACTCTCCTAAGAGTGTCTCCCCCTCATCTCCTAAATCCCCCCCAAGAAAATCTACAGGTTTGGTGGATTATTCTTCCAGTGATGATAATGATACTGATCAACCACCAAAGCCTCATCCCTCTGCTCCCATGTCTTCAAAGCAAGGGAATGACCTTCTACAGGCTTTCACCACCTTTACCAGTGATACTATCAGAAGGGTGGAGGTTTTAGAAGAACATGCAACTAAGGAAAAGGAAAGAATGGATTCCCTTTCCTCATCTCTCAGATCTAACATAGAGGAGTTGTCGGTGAGTCACCCAACTCTAATGACATGTTTAGATCTTCTACATTTGGATATCCTTGATCTTCAGCAAGGATTCTCTTCAAGCCAAGCTTCGTGCTTTCATCCATTCGGGATCTTCGAAGCACCTCTTCTAAGCAAGCCACCGATATTTCTACTCTTATTGCAAACCAACAGGCAATAATGGAGTCTCTCTCAAGTCTACACACCAAGATTGATAAAGTTCCAACCTCTTCTCCAACGGTTGAACTTGATATTGGTGATTCTTTCTTCCAAGATACTGACAGGTTTGTCCTTCAAAGGGTAGAAAAGAAACTTGGGGGTCTCTGCTCTGATGTGGAAAGGGTTAAGGAGTTTCTCTCTTCAGTGGGTTTCAAGGGTTCAACCACTGAGGGGGAGAAAAATGTGAAGACCTCTACAACAGCAGCCAAAGCCGCCGACGTCAGCATGCCAGCCGCCAATGTCAGCATGCCAGCCGCCGACGTCAGAATGCCAGCCGCCGACGCCAGCCATCCAGCCACCGATGTGGCCTCTCAAAATCACCCAGCCACCGACGTGGCAACCACCAAAGTGGCTCTTACAGCCACCGATGGTGGTATGGTCACAGAGGTGCTCCCTATTCCTTTGGTACCCGAAGCAGCTGTTGAGGGGGAGAGTGTCAGTGCTCAACCCCTTGAAACTGAAGAAGAGAAAAGAAGAAAAGAAAAAGCCAAAGGAAAGAAGCCTCTTTCCTTTGAAGAACAGAAGGAAGAAAAGAAGAGAAAGAAGAAAATGAGAGATCCTAATGCGTACACTCTCGTACTACGACCGCCCGCACTGACCGATCCTATTGGGGTGATTCTTACTGAGGCTGAAAGAGAAGAAGCTATCAAGGCTCAGGTTGAGTATGATCAGACAAATGTACTCAAGCTAGCTCATGATGAAGCTGTTCATGCCAAAGTCACCGATGCAATTCAAGCTCAAAAAGATGAGCTTGAAAATATAAAGAAGAAATACGAAGGAAATTTGCAAAATTGGTTGATGAGGCCAAGAAGGCAAAGGAAGTAGAGTGGTTTAAAAGAAGATTGAAGAACAGGAAGGATGATTCCAAGATTATCAATGCTACCATCCAACCTCCAACCAAGAATTCTCCCAAGTTACTTATCACCCTTAAAAGAGCTGATACTTTATCAAAAGTATATGAAGCTGAATGGTTGGAAGTTCTTGGGATGACTGAGTGGATGGAAGTTGGTAAATGCATCTCTAAGAGCAAAAGCAAGTACAAGGAGCTGGTACTTAATATTCTTAGAAAACTCTTCATCAAGATGCTCAACATCCAAAAGGAGAATGATATTCTTGTGACATACCTTGAAGCACAACAAATGTACTTCATTCAACAGGGTCTTAAAGGAGAGGTCATCACTGCTCCTAAAAACAAGAAGAAGGGACATTTTGTTATGCTTCATGAAAGGGGCATCCAGATAAATGCTTCGGGTATAGATCTTTCCATTCCTACTTCTATTACTTACCCGGAGCAAACCATGCTGACTACTCCAGAGCTTGGGGTTTTCTTTGAAGACATCTTTGGAAACATCGGTTTCTTCAGAGCATCTGACATCCCAAGGGCTCACAGCTCCTTCCTCTCTGCTATTCTTGGAGTGCCTCCCATTGAAGACCATGGCATCACAAGAATGATCTTGGATGAACTTAAACGAAGAGAACCCTCAGATCCATGATCTTGCAGACGTATAGTACAGTATGAACTTTATTAATCATGTACTCTGATCAATCCTATGTGTTGATTAATAAAAGTTCATACTTTTCTTCCATCCCATCTCTTGTTAATATTTTTACAAGCTTTGCACATATTTAAACTTATACTTATTCTTTTATTCAGTTTATACTCTATACTGTATATACTCAGTTAAAAAAAAAAAAAAAAAAAAAAAAAAAAACAAAAAAATATTAAAAAAAAAAAAAAATCTGAGTCAAAAGAACCCAAAAGAAAAATAGAAAGGGTCAAAAAGAATTCTTTTCTAACCTACAGGTATCATCATCAAATAGGGGGAGATTGTTGGGTCACCGATGATTTGGTGATGAACCACCTTCCTTTATATGAATGAATTTTTACAGGTTCTTTTGAAGGTCTGAAATATGCTTCAAGTATTGAAGAGTCAAAGACTATTCAATCAAGGGCTTGTACATCAAAAAGTGGAATTTTGGATGTATCAACCAACTTCAATATTCAGACCATCTTGCCAAGTCAAGATTGGGTCACCAATATAGTGGGTCACCGATGGTACACTCAAAAGTCATCAAAAGTACTAAGGACATCAAATAAGATGAGGTCATCAAGTTTGATGTCATGGTCACCGACACTATGATCTTGGTCACCGAAATTGCAGGTATATTTTCTAAGGCTGTGATATCAACTCACAAGGGTATACACTTTTGTCACTTAGTGAAAGAAGAAGTTATCAAGCAAAGTGTACACTTATCAACTCCAGCCTTATAAGGTATCCACCGATGTGATACATAGTGAGATGTATCACTTAGCAATTTCAAAGAGATAAGTTCTTGACTCACATCAATTGCAAGACACGTGAGCCAGCAAGAACTTGGGCACCAAGCCTTAATTAAAGATATTCTCTTTTATTCTTATAAAAGGAATATTTGTCTTTTAGCTAAAAGGCTTGATGGGACTTCACAGAGCATGAAGAAAAGAAGATAAAGTTATCTGACATTACGTGCTACATGGAATGGTTCATCCATTATTCTAGTACAAAGGAAGTGGTCTCTTCCTTTGTCCATCAGATAATCTTCCAGCCTAATGAAACCTTGGACACCGTCCACTTGCATCCCATGCATGGACACTATAAAAGGAGATGAAGTCCTTCCCGTAAATCTCACGCTTTCAACAAATCTTGCAGTGATTATTTGTTTGATCGTGGCAAAGCCGTGTGCTATAACGATATTGTTTTAACTTGCTTAGTGTAATAGTTAATTATCGTTATCTCGTGTGTTTAGTTTGATAGAATAGTCTGCCTGTTCTTTTCCACATCAAACTATCTGTGTGTAAATTTTTAATATTTATATTAAAAAATTTAAAAAGAGTATATTCTGTGTGTTTTATATTCAACCCCCCTTCTACAAAACCCTCTCTTAGTTAGCCATCTCTCTTTGGGGACTAACACCTCGTTTTGACGAGTACATTGACTCCTCTTGCAACCTCCAATCTAAGGAACAATTAGATGATTTTATTTCCGACTTTGATTTCAATCCAACTCTTCCAAGTCATGAGGAATTTTTAGATAAAGGTAAGAAACCAATGGAAACTGCTTTCAGTCTAGAAATTAATCATGAGTGCTCAACAAGCAATCCTAATTCTAAGCAAAAGGATCAAACCCATTTTTCAAAACCCATTAATTCTCAAAATGTGAAAAATGCTAACCATGGTTATGTTCATATTTCAGCATTTCGCACTTTAAAGTCAAAGCAAGTTTGGATCGAAAAAGGCAAAAGTGCTCCGAAGTCATCATCCCGCAAAATCGGCAACTTTCGTTTTTCAAAATTTCCAAATGTTACTAGAACCAATCGCAATTTTCAATTTCCTTGCACTATTCGTTCTGTTAAACATTTAATTCATTTTTCACGAAATAAAATTTGTTGCTCGAATTGCGGTGTGAATGACTTTATGCAGTTGAATTCTTTCAATTATGATTGTGGTTACTATCCTGTCATGCATAACTCTTACTATAATCATCACATGAATTATTTTCCAATTCCTCCTGTTTATAAATGGGTTCCGAAAACGACAATGACCAACGCACCTAAGTGCCACTCCAAATGGGCCTCTCAGGATGCTAAGTCAACTAACCCCGATGGACCCATTTACAAATGGGCACCTAAATTTGCCTGATTTTGTGCAGGCCAGTCATGTGTGGTACTTAGATTCTGGATGCTCCAAGCACATGACTGGACAAAAGCCGCTGCTTGCCAACTACAAAGAGAAAAAGGGTGGTTACGTAAGGTTTGGCAACAATCATTTAGAACCAATCAAAGGCCTAGGTGACATTGTTCAAAAGAACATCACCATTTCTGATGTCTCCTATGTTCAATGGCTAAGCCACAACTTATTGAGCATTGGCAAATTCTGTGACAAAGAACTAGAAGTCAATTTCAGGCCTGAACGGTGTTGTGTACGTACTTATGAAGACAAAGAACTTCTCGCTGGGTCTCGAAAGTCAAATCTGTACACAATCGACCTGTCTCAAGTTTAATCTCCCACAGCTGTGTGTCTCGTTTCAGAAGTGACTAATGCGAAAAATTGGCTTTGGCATCGAAGACTATCCCATCTAAATTTCAAGAATATCAATCGACTCTCGATTGGGGGATTAGTCAATGGCCTGCCAAAGATAAAGTTTGATAAACCTCACATCTGTGATGCATGTGAAAAAGGAAAGATGAAGAAGGTCACTCACATGCCAAAAGTAGAACACAACACCACACGACCCCTCCAACTCATTCACATGGATTTATGCGGCCCTATGCGGACTCAAAGCATACACGGTAAGAAGTACGTCCTCGTAACGGTCGATGACTTCTCCCGCTTCACTTGGGTCAAATTTCTACGCACAAAGGATAAAGCTCCCGAGTCAATCATAACTTTCTTAAAGGCCATTCAAGTAAAATTGGAGCTTACTGCACAAACCAATAGAACTGACAACGGCACCGAGTTCAAAAATCATACTCTTGACAGTTTTCTCGAGTTAGTTGGTATCACACACACTTTTTCTACAGCTCGTACGCCTCAACAAAATGGTGTGGTTGAAAGACGAAATCGCACGTTGGTTGAAGCTGGCTGCACTATGCTTGCATATTCAGAATTGCCACTCTACCTCTGGGCTGAAGCAATTAATACGACATGCTATACACAAAATCGCTCAATCATCAACAAAAGATTCAACAAAACTCCATACAAAAAAGAAGATCGTGGGAAACTCAAACAAAAATCTGATGAGGCATACTTTCTTGGTTACTCTCCTAATGCTGCGGCTTATCGAGTCTACATGAAACAAGTCAGATGTGTCATGGAAAGTGAATGTCCAATTTGACACAAAGGCCAAAATGGCTCCTGTACATGACAACCCAGGACCCGCATTTACCGGCGTATTAGCTTCCGGACAACTATGTTCGGAACCTGTTCCAAATCTGCCTCAAGCTTCCACGTCCGAAACAACCATCTCCAATTTGGATATCTTGTTCGAACATTTTTACTCAGATTACTTTGGCTGTTTTGTGGTACTTCCAAAGACTCCATCACCCCCCGCTTTGGAGGTTGCCGAGACAACTAATCTTACTGGACC
This sequence comes from Silybum marianum, assembly GCA_036898165.1. Taxonomy (NCBI): domain Eukaryota; kingdom Viridiplantae; phylum Streptophyta; class Magnoliopsida; order Asterales; family Asteraceae; genus Silybum; species Silybum marianum. Next base: position 34,363,806 of record CM072530.1, read on the forward strand.
GCCAGTATCTACAGAAATCGTCTCAACTGCTGCAACTCTAAGCACATCCTCGAACGATGCACAAACTTCTCCCTCAAACTCAATCAACTCGGAATCATCACCTCAAGCTATCCCCACAAATATTGTACCGACCGACCTACTTCATGGAACTACCCCGACTTCACCAACGAGACCGGAACCGGCATCCTCTCCCCTTCCTACCCACTCTTCACCATTGGATGTTTCTAGTTCCTCTCGACCTTTTGGAGTATCCCCATCTCTTGAATCCGTTCAAGATCTTCCTCTTGGCACATATGTGGACGATAACCCTGATCAGAATGCACTACAACCGCTTCCGCACACTAACAAATGGACCCGTTCACACCCACCCGATCTAATAATTGGAGATCCGACAAAACCGGTCACAACAAGATCAACCTCAACCAACGATTGCATGTTCTCTTCATCAAAATCGAGCCCAACATCATTGACGAAGCCCTGTCTGACCCCGACTGGATTGTGGCTATGCAAGAAGGACTCAATCAGTTTGAAAGCTTGAAAGTCTTGCGTCTCGTTCCCCGTCCTCTTAACAAAACCATTATTGGCACCAAATGGATCTTCAAGAACAAACAAGATGAAGATGGGATTGTCATACGCAACAAAGCCCGACTTGTCGCAAAAGGATACCGTCAGCAAGAGGGGATTGACTATGACGAGACATTTGCACCTGTCGCTCGCATTGAAGCTATTCGCATGTTCCTAGCATATGCGTCACACAAAAACTTCGTGGTTTTCCAAATGGATGTAAAAACTGCCTTCCTCAATGGCGTTCTCCGTGAAGAAGTTTATGTCTCTCAACCTGGGTTTGTCGATCCTTCCAAACCAAATCACGTATATATCCTTGACAAAGCTCTCTACGGCTTAAAACAAGCCCCGTGCGCATGGTATGATAGCCTTTCTGATTATTTGGTAAAGAACGGGTATTCCAACGGTAAGATCGATCAAACTTTGTTCATTAAGAAAGAAGATGGTGATATTATGCTTATACAGATTTATGTGGACGAAATCATTTTCCGCTCGACTAACCCGAATCAATGTAAGGCCTTCTCCGAGCTCATGATTGCCAAGTTCAATATGAGTATGATGGGAGTGATGAATTTTTTCCTAGGACTTCATGTCAAACAATTTTCAACAGGAATATTCATCAACCAGTTCAAATACATCTCGGATATGTGTTAGACTCATTTTGGGAAAGTATGAAACAAAATTAAGCAACTACTAAGATCAGATGACGTGGCAAGAGCATCCTTCGCATGTATATTAGTTAGTTACTTCCTTGCTTACGTGTCTCATTGTAATAGGTCCAGTAGCTGACTTTATTGTTGTATGCGTATAAATAGCTCTATTCGCTGATTTTAAAACTATCGATTGAGAATACGAAATATAGAGCTGTTGTTGTGAGCATACTATTGTAATTTATTCAAGTATAATTCAATATCAATTACGACTGTTCTTCATACTTACTGTTAATCTTAGATCTACTTGCTTCCGCTCATAATTACTTATTTGATCTGTAGATTGCTTAATAGAAAGAGATCTGGGTTCCAACAATTGGTATCAGAGCCTGATAATCAATCTATTGATTATTAGATCTTCCAATTGGAGAAATCTCTTTTCTATTCGACAGTATTTTCCATTTTAAGCACCTGTTCTTCACTCTGCCCTGTTTTACGAGATTTTGTTAAATTCATTACAATTTTCTCTAAATCTGTGGTAATTTCTGCTTAAAATTGAGTTTAGTAAGTATTTTGTCTCATTTCGATCATTTTGAAATTAATTTGGTTCAAATTTCAACAAATCTTCAGTCATTTTCAAAATCTCTGTTTCTAACAATATGGCGAATTCAAATCTGAACGCTGTATACACATCTGGTTCTCTGACTAAACCTCCCACTCTAATACGTGATGAATATCCACAATGGAAAATTTGAACGATCAACTTTTTTGAAGGATTAGATGCTGATCTATATCCTATTGTTCAAAATGGTCCATTCGTTCCAATGACAACTATCCCAAGGGTACCTGCTACAGCAGTTTCTGCTGAAGTCCCTGCTAGGAGTATTCCAAAATCAAGGGATAATTGGACGGATCCAGAGAAAGCTAAGGTTGAATTGTCCAGAAAAGTTAAAAGTCTGTTAATCATGGCTATTCCAAATGATATATTTCAATCTCTGGACTCCTGTGATAATGCCAAGGAACTATGGGATCAATTGGAAAACAGAAGAGCCCAAGCTCTAAATGAATACAACAGTTTCCAAGCCATCCGTGAAGAATCTCTAGAACAGACTTTTCATAGATTTAATACTCTGATAAATCTATGTAAAAGGTGTGACATCATTAGATCCAGAGAAGACAATAATGTCTTATTTCTCAAAAGACTAAATCCTAAATGGTCAAATCTCTCTATGTCTTTACAAGCAAATCAGGATCTGGAACAATGGTCTCTTCATGATATCTTTGGAACTCTTCAAGCCCATGAAAAAGAAGTTGTTCAGAAAAAAACACTATCGGTGGACCTCTGGCTTTAATCTCTGAGTCCAGAAGATCAGTCAGAAGGAGTAGGGAAGGTGAAAAGAAAGGGAAAAACAAGGCTCTCATGTCAGAAGAAATCTTAGAAGATGATTCTGACTATGATGAAGATATCAAAGCTTTTGCTGATTCATTGACACTTATTACCAAACAATTTACAAAAAGGTTTGGTAATAGAAATATTCAAGGAAGCAAAAAGTTTGATCGCCCTGTTCCCAATTATGCACCTCGACAAGAGATCCAGAGGTCTGAAAAAACAATTACAGAGAAGAAGGATGAAGAATTGAAGAGAAAGAAGGATGTGTGCTACAGATGTGGCAAGCCAGGGTACTACTAAAAGAACTGCAGAGGACCTTTGAACAAAGACAATCTGTACTACAAGAATAAATACAAGTACAATGTTGATGAAAGAGCTCACTTTGCAGAAAAGCAAAACTGGCTGGGAGATGAATCAAGTGGTGATGAAGCTATGTTCTATGGAATGGCAGAACAAATGAATCAGAAGATCAACCTTCTGAAACACCTGTATGTAATCTCTCTGACACATCTGAACTTGAAAACACCATTTTTGAAATATCAAAGAATTTTGAAGAACTTAAGTAAAAGTTTACAGTCGAAAAGAAATTGAGAAAACAAATTGAAAAAACTCTCGTCGAGACTCAAAGAGAGAGAAAGATTTATAAAAGAGAAATGAATCTTTTAACTGGAGAAAAACTGGAACTAAATGTTGAAAATGAAAAGATTTCTGAAAATTTAAGAAATACAGAAGTCAAGTTTAAAGAAGAAAAATTGAGATTAAACAAACTTCTGGAAAACAAAGAAAATGAGATCAGTACTAAGGAAAATGACAGATTAAATTCTGTTGCACTTAAAAATTATTTTCAGAAGGAAAGAGAGTTTTTGCATATTGAACTACAAAAGACAAAGCTACAGATTAAAACATATCTGGATGCTCAAAAAGTTCATGACAAGATAAATACACAGTTAGGGCGATCTGGACTTGGTTTTGAGGATCTGGATCCCTACAAGTGTGAAAAACGATCAACTCTGAATTTTGTTTTCTGTCTAGGACTAAAACAAAAGCCTATGTTTCCAAATTTATAAGAACAATCAATCTTTAAAAAACCAAAGCTTGAAAATAATTGTCGTCAACGAAAACTCAAATTCAAAAACATTGAATATTTTTCTGGAAAAACAAAAGTTGATTTGAACAAATTCAGAAAAAGGACGACATTTTCAGATTTGGATCAAAAGCTTATATTACTTTGAATCCAAAGGCAGATGTTTTTATACCTTTACATGCAGAAGAAGAGCTATGTCTAAGCTTTGAAAAAGATATTTTATCCACTCTGGATAAATGTTTTGAACTTGAAAATATTCAGAAACGTCCTTCAGAAACTAAGCCTGAAATAGTTCCATATTCCTTTGTAGACTTAAATCCTTCTGAGTCTCAAGACTGTTTTGAAACTATTACATATCCTTGGGAGAACGATGATCAGGATGATGAGTTCTTTAACTAAGAAAAAATTCTTTCAAATCTAGAAAATCATTTTCCCTCAAAATACAAAAAGGTTCCAGAAGTAACTAAGAATAAGGAAGCTCCTTTTTATTTACTAATGAATCTCTGGAAATCAAAGCTTCTGGTTTACATATCGAAAGACATCCTAGTGGAATACCTACTTTTTCTGTTCCCCCAACAGGACAAAGAAAACCTGTGATCATTCATCCAGATTTTATTGGGATGTGTCTTAAAGCCAAATCTTGTCTTGAACTTGAAAAGGAAGAAAGTCTTGAAAAGAACTGTTCTGATCGGACAAAATCATCTCAATCTTGTTATCCAAAGTTTACTTCTGTTCAGAAAGGAAAATGAAAATCTAATCTTTCTACTTTTGTTTCAGTAAGTCAGAAATCTCCAGAGAAGGTTTATCAGAGGAAGCCTCAACAGAAGAACACTTATGATTCTAAGCATAAGTCTAGCCTAGCTAAGAAGTTCAACAGAACTACTGATACTAGTATAGACAGGAATAAGAAGAATTGTAATTATCATTATTCTAATGAAAATTCAATGAAATCTTTTATGTCTCAGAATTCTGAATGTTTTTCTCTGTTTATAAAACTAAAGGAATTTTTCTCGAGGTCCTCTGATCGTTCTTATAATAATTTCTCATTTAAAGCTAAACCAAAGGAAATCAACAACACCACAAACAAAACTGTCAGCTCCTTAAATTCTACAATATCCAGTCATGCACAAATTAAAAAGAATGAAAAGATTAAAACTAACACTAAAGGACCCATAATGAGATGGGTACCTAAAACAATCTGATTGTGATTGCAGAAGCAGCGTGTGCATATCTGGTATCTTGACTTTTGATGCTCGAGGCACATGACTGGCTCAAAAAACTTACTCTCCCAATTCAAAGACAAACCTGGTGGGGTTCTAACGTTTGGAGACAACGGTAAGGGTCAAATAAAAGGCTACGGTACTTTACAAGAAGGTAATATTACCTTATCAAAAGTAGCTCATGTTTCTGGAATGAAACATAATCTATTAAGTGTAAGTCAACTTTGTCAACTTTGTGATTCTAAGGCAGGAGAAGAACTCTGGAGAGCAGACAGAAAAGGTAATCTGTATATGATGAACTTCACATCAAAGGACGGTAAAAAATTCCTCTGTCTTATCTCCAAAAAGAGTGAAATTGCTTGAGTATGGCATCATAAAATGTCTCACTTAAATTTTGAAAATCTTGAGATGCTTGTTAAACATAAACCGGTGACTGGACTTCCAGAAGTCCAATTTCAAAAAGATCACCTCTGCCCCGCATGTGAAATGGGAAAAATAAAGCGAGCATCTCATAAAACAAAAAGTGATCATTCTTGTATACGACCTCTGCAACTATTACATGTTGATCTCTGTGGTCCTATTGCAACTCAAAGCTTGTCTGGGAAAAAGTATATATTGGTACTCATTGATGAATTTTCCAGGTATACATGGCTTGCATTTGTCAGACAGAAATCAGAGGTACCCATCGTACTGCAAAATATGATGACCAGAATTCAAGTTATTCTAAATCAATAGATTCAACAGCCAAGGAGTGACAATGGTACTGAATTCAAGAATGCCAAGCTTGAAGCATACCTTGTTGAAAATGGAATTACACAAAACTTCTCTGCTGTACAAACTCCTCAGCAAAATGGGGTTGTAGAGCGGCGCAACAGAACCTTGGTCGAAGCTGCCAGAACAATGCTTGCTGCGTCTGAACTACCCATCCACTTCTGGACTGAAGCTGTTGCCACTGCCTGTTTCACCCAGAATCGTTCGATAATTGTATAGAGGCACCTCAAAACCTCTTATGAGCTAATTAACAATCGAAAACCCTGTGTTAAATTCTTTCACATTTTTGGATGCAGGTGTTTTATTTTAAATGACAGAGACAAACTTGGCAGGTTTGACAAGAAATCAGATGAAGCTAAATTCTTGGGATATTCGTTAAATTCAAAGGCTTTTCGAGTTTTTAACTTACGTACTAAGACTGTTACGGAAAGCATTAACATCGATTTTGATGATCAAACTCAATTAACTTCTGAGTATTCTACTTCTGAACTTAAACTTAACACAATTACTTCTGACTATCTTTCAGGAAGCAGAGAATCTAAAATAGATGCTATTTTTCAAGATTTTATGGGCGAAGAGATATTCACAGAACCAAGTTCAATCCCTCAATCTCCAAGTATTGCAGCAGTTCTTCAATATTCTGGCATTTCCCTGTCTGGCCCTGAATCGACTGCTGAAAGCACTATAGAACCCTCTGTCCTCCCTAATTTCACAAGTGAATGTCCAGAAGATATTCATATGCCTTCTGTTTCTAACTCTCTTCCAGCAGATGAAATTCCATCCTCTGAAACAGAAGTACATGCTCAACCAGTAACACAATCTCGGATGACAAAATGGACCAAGTCTCACACTCCAGACCTCATTATTGGCAATCCTTCTGAAGGTGTTAAGACTAGATCTGCTACTGGAAATGAAGCATTCTTTGTAAATTTTCTTAGCATGATCGAACCAAAACATGTTCATGAAGCTTTACAAGAACCTAGTTGGGTATCCACTATGCAAGAAGAATTGCTACAATTTGAAAGAAACAAAGTCTGGAATCTTGTTCCTCTGCCAAAGAACAAAGTTGCTATTGGAACTAAATGGGTTTTCCGAAACAAGAAAGATGAAGATGGCATAGTGATCAGAAATAAAGCTCGGCTGGTTGCGAAGGGGTTTTGTCAAGAAGAAGGGATCGATTACGATGAAACCTTTGCCCCTGTAGCAAGACTTGAGGCGATAAGACTATTTCTGGCTTTTTCTGCTTACAAAAACTTTAAAGTCTATCAAATGGATGTTAAATGTGCATTTCTAAATGGATATCTAAAAGAAGAAGTGTATGTTGAACAACCTGCTGGATTTAAAGATGCTAAACATCCGGAATATGTCTATCTTTTTGATAAAGCTTTATATGGTCTAAAACAAGCACCAGAGCATGGTACGAACGCCTATCTACGTTTCTGATCAGTAAAGGCTATGAGAAAGGTAAAATCGATACAACTCTGTTCATCAAAAGAGGCAAAGGTATGTTAACTGTGGTTCAAATTTATGTGGATGACATAATATTTGGTTCTACTCAACATTCAGAAGTTGATCTGTTTTCTAAGTGAATGGAACAAGAATTTGAAATGAGTATCATGGGAGAACTAATGTTCTTTCTAGGACTCCAGGTTAAACAAAATACCTCTGGCATTTTCATAAATCAAGCTAAGTATGTGTCTGATATGCTTAAAAAATTTCATATTCAAAATTCCTCTCCAATGAAAACTCCTGTCCCTACTAGCGCGAAACTAGGCCCTGATCCTTCTGGAAATAAAGTGGATGTTAAGAGTTATCGAGGTATGATCGGATCACTTCTGTACTTAACTGCCAGTAAACCAGATATTATGTTTGCCACTTGCCTCTGTGCTCGCTATCAAGCAAATCCCAAAGAATCTCATTTGGCTGCTGTTAAACGAATTTTTCGATATCTCAAGGGATCTTCATCACTCGGTCTCTGGTATCTGAAAAATTCCGAATTTCATTTAATGGCATATACAGATTCTGATCATGCAGGTTGCAAATTGTATCGCAAAAGCACCTCTGGCAGCTGTCAACTTTTGGGTAACAGACTTACAAGCTGGACTTCTAAGAAGCAAAACTGTGTGTCAACATCCACAACAGAAGCTGAGTATGTTGCCGCTCCCAATTGCCGCTCACAAGTTATTTGGATGAAAACTCAGCTCAGAGACTATGGACTCATATACGACAAAATTCCAATTTTGTGTGACTCAGAAAGTGCCATTGCCATTACTGAAAATCCAGTTCAGCACTCCAAAACAAAGCACATTGATGTCAGGTATCATTTCATCAAAGATCATGTAGAGAAAGGCACAATTGAGATGTATTTTGTCCCTACTGACTTTCAGCTGGCTGATATCTTCACGAAAGCCTTGGATGAAACTCGTTTTAATTTCTTAATTAGCAAATTGGGCATGATTAATATGTAATTTTACTCAATTCTTTGCTTCTCTTAGAATTTTGTCAAATTATTTATTTTTGTCTCAATCAGCCAGAAGTCTCTGGTTGCTTCTGTAGATTCCTCAGAGGCACACAGAAGGCTCTAGACACCTTTGTATCAATTTTTTACCTTGTTTGATCCAAGTGTTTACAGAAAGTTCCAACTCCTACACTTGCGAGGGGGAGAAAAGTGCTATCTTCAAGGGGGAGCAATATGCAATTTTTGAGGGGGAGCACATCTTACAAGCTCCAGGGGGAGCTTATCAAGTACAACTTCTGTTAGCTGTATTCTGAACCTCTCTTTACTTAACAATTTTATTTGAATTTGCTTCTTCTGACTAACTCTTGCCGTGAAGGTTACAAAGATATTTCAGATTCAACTTAAATTCTTCTGAAAAGATGTTCTTTGACATTATGGTCAAAAATCTTTCCATGACCAGATATTCTTTATCTCTGTGCTTCTTTTTGAATTTTTTTTATTAATAAGCCTATTTTAATTAACTCTTTCCTTCAAGGTTACTTCAAATTTTCTTATTAATGTTTCATTTTTCAAATAAATACTTGGTTTTGAATATTAAACTTTCATTTGGTAAAAACCGATTTCTATCCAAATGTCTGATTTTGAAATACAATTTTAATTGGAATTAACTACTCTAAAGTCTTTTTAAATCAACAGATTATCTGTCTTAAAAATTGATTTTATTTTAATTAATTTCCTTTTTTAATTTTCTTTTTTAGGGAACACTTAATCGTCGTTGAGCGCCAAAACCTTTCGCTTGTCAGTTCTCCTTTACACGTGTCACTCATCGTGCCCTTGCATGTTGACACGCCTGCGCGCACTCCTCTAACCCTAACCGTTTTATTTTGGTTATCCCCAAATTAAAACCCTTTCTATTCAAAAATCACTCAAGTGCTCTTTCTCTCTCATATATAACCCTCCATTTAGAACCTTCATACTACTGTGCGGTATCTTTCTTCTCCAGATTCCTCATATTTCCTAATTGGCGTTTGCAAATCCACAAGCTTTCTTCATCAATGGCGTCTCCACAACTCGAAGATGGAACTTTGGTTGCTTCCACAGCTGAGAGTGCTCCTGTTATCAAGCTACCATTGAAGTCAAAGAATGTTCAGGTTCTACTTGATCCTAATACTTTTCTCTTAGAGTTCCGAATCATGATTGAATTTCTACAAAACCACTCCCTGAACCGAGCCCTAACTCTGGCAAACCCAAATGTCCCTGAAATTTATGTCCAAGAGGTATGGCAAACAATGTTTATAAAGGATGAACACACCCTAATTGGAGTTTTTGGACACCCTAATGAATCTGAATCTGCAGTCCAAATACCAATCACCCGCCAGAAATATGCTAAATATTTCCATCTTCCTCAATCATTCCTTGAAACTGAAGGCCAAACCATTCCTAACCCTGCCCTTGAACCCAATCCCACTTCTGAAGCTCTGTTGGACTTTATTCTTTTTTTGGGCTACAATGAACATATCCATCGGCTATCCGAGTTCAAAAGAAAGCAGCTACCCCCGATGTGGAACGTCCTTGTTTCAATACTGAATAAAAGTCTTACTTGCAAGATTGGGTCTCTCGATCAAGCCAGTAAGAACATTCTTACCATCATGTATGGGATGTTCTTTAACAAACCTCTGAATTACGCCAGTCTCCTCTTCCTGGAAATGAAAGTTGCAGTTTAGACCAAGAATTCTCTGCAAAGCCACGAGAAACCATTACCTGCACTAATGTTTCCACGGTTTTTATCACTCTTCACCTTCCCAGCGACTGGTGCACTGAAAGCTCCTCTGGTTCAGCCTTTCTGCAAAATAGCCTCGATGAGCTCTCACAAGCCAACCATCGACGTCAACGGTTATCCTGCTGCCAGAGAACTTTCCAGGTACATGCTTGACCTTATACCTTCAACCTCTCTTATTCTCATTTCTTATAGACGCTCAATGGTATTCTCAGAACAGAGAGTACCTACCCCAGAGCAGTTAGAGCCCAGAATAGAAAGTGAGGGGTCAGGTGAGACTGAGTCTGAAAAGAATTCGAGTGCCAACCAGAGAGATTCTGCCCATCCCGACCTCTTAATACAAGAGGGTACATAAGATGTCCATAGAGAAACATTCGAGCGATTCTCTCCAAGATCCCCAAGGGTACCCACATCTCCTGAGGTAGTTGTCACCTCATCTACACTCATTGAAAAAGGACAACCCAGTCCAAACCACCCAGAGCCAAACCGATCAGAGGGAATTCTTTGCACCTCTGACTCAAGCACCACAGGGGAATCCACATCTTCATCATCCTCTCAAAAGGGTGATGATGAAAATATATGAGTTCATTCGCCCCAGAACTCGCCACCACCCACACAGAATGTTGATGTCTTTGTGACCAACGATGTCATAGGGCAACCAGAGGGTACGTCCATGCCCTCTGTTAGTTTAGATGCTGATGAAATCCCATCAGAGGGGTTACAGCCACAGGATGCACCACTTACCGGAGTGTTTACACTTCATCAAGGTAACCACATTTTGTTCAGCTCCCCATCCTCTGATGATCGGGATAAAGCTAAACCTTTTAGAACAATCGAAGAAGTGTCTGTGAATAACAGCCCTCGACGACAAGTTGGAACTCCCTTCACACTCAAAGTCAACACAGGTGTGAAAGAGGGCCTCTCTGAACGTGAGAGACAAGGGGTTTCATTCGTTGGAGATGCACCGGTTACCCCTTCTGACTTTGTCACCAATGCAACGTTCAAGGCATTTGGTGATCAAATTCAGAGATCTGTGGAAGATCTAAAATTATCCCTGGTTTCTCAACAAAAACTTCTCACTGTTATTCAAGCTCAACAAGCAACACAAAATCAATCATTGGAGGCAATCAGAAAGCTTCTTTCTGACAATGTAGAGGCTCAACAAAACTCTACTCATTCTTACTTTCAAGCTTTGGATGCCGGCATCAAATCCAATGCAGAGGCCATTTTCAATCTTCCTTCAGAGATACCTACTCCTGAAGTCACCATCACAGCTGAAGAATATGGGTCTTTCGTTGCTGACATCAACAAAATTATCAAGGCTGTTTTCCCCTCAGAAGATGCGTCTACTTCTACTTCGTCTTTGGTCAAGAAGTCAGATATGACCCAGTTTCAGAAGGCAATGATTGATCGCATTAACTCTCTGACCTCCAAATAGCCTCTAAAACCAATTCCAGCAACGCTCATATGGATCAGAAGCTTTCCACTTTGGAAACCACAGTGTCAAAACTTTCTTCTCTGGTAAGTGCTCTGTCCTCCTCCTTTGAAAATAAACAGAAAGCTAAAGAAGCACGGGCTTGCAAGAAGGCAAAGCTAAAGCACAAAAGGTCTGAGGATCAGGATCCTGATTCTCAGAAGGGGGAGAACATGGAGAAAATCAAGAAAATGAAAGCTGAAATGGGTCAAAAGATGGACCAAGAAAAAGGTAAAGCATCATCCTCCTCACCTTCTGCACCTCCTCCCACAAAGCAAACTCCATTAACTCCCACTCCTCTAGCTACTCACAAGGGTCCTCTGCTCAAGGATCCATAAATTGCCAAATTTATTTTGGAGGTAATGGGGAATAGAAGAACACAGAATCATCCATCCAAAGCAAATACTGCCAGAACAGAGGCAGCTAAAGTAGAAGCCAGAGAACAAGCAAAAAGCACAGAAGAAGCCAGACCTAAGACAGCGAGAGCCGAGGCAGCCAGAAAAGAAGAAGAAATTCGATTAAAAGCTGAGGCTGAACAAAAGGCTAAATCTGAAGCTGAAAAAGCTAAGGAAGAGGCCCTAAAAGCTAAAGCTGAAGCTGAAGCAGAGCATGCCTTGGCTCAGGCAGAAAAGGAAAGAGCAGAAGCTGCTGAAAGAGCTCGTGAAAACTTTGAAGAAGCAAAAAGGAAAGAATCTGCAAGATTCAAAGCTGCAAATGAAGAAAGAATGCAGAAGTTGGGAAGAATTGAGCTACCCGTCTTGGAAATCAAGAATAAGCATCTGTATGCTCCTGTAGATCAGAAAATATATCTGATGATGCCAAAATTTTCAAAGGAGTATCAAGTCAGTGATGAAGTCAAAGACAAGTTTATAACTCAGAGGCTATCAAGAAAAGAGGCTTATTCCATAATCCCAATCAAAACTATCTCCATCAGGCATACTCAATTCGAACAAACTCCAATTTGGTTTACAATTTATAAGGTGGTCAGAGAAAATAACAAGGCATCATTTTTCTGTGATAATGATCTTCTGTCAATAAATCCTTCTGATTTGCTTACTCTGGAGAAATTCATGAAGACTTAGATGAACAGAGAACGTGAAGATCAAAACAGAATTGCTTACCTTCGTATCATTGAAATTATGAAGTCGTTCATCAGATATCGAAGGCAAGTAGACTTTCAAGCGGGTTTAAACTACAATGTTGATATCTCGTGTATCGCTGCACCAAATGAAGACCTGGAGGGGATTAATATGCAGAGGATTGGGAAAGTAATAACCAAACCAGAAGTTGAAGTTGTATTCAAAAGGCCTAACAGAAAAAGTTTCTTTAGAATCAAAGATGCTCACAGATACTCTACAGAGGTTGTCTACATCGCAAAATGTTTTGCTTCTGCAACAAATGACAATCAAGATGAAGAAATCAGAGACAAAATTGTTAAGAGACTTGACAAACTCATGAAGATCAGAGAAGTTACTGATGCTATCTACAAAGTCATTTCTCATACAACTCCCTTCTGATACACGTGCAATATTCTGTTTTTCATACTTAGGGGGAGATTGTTAGAACTCATTTTGGGAAAGTATGAAACAGAATTAAGCAACTACTAAGATCAGATGACGTGGCAAGAGCATCCTTCGCATGTCTATTAGTTAGTTACTTCCTTACTTACGTGTCTCATTGTAATAGGTCCAGTAGTTGACTTTTATTGTTGTATTCGTATAAATAGCTCTATTCACTGATTGTAAAACTATCGATTGAGAATACGAAGTATAGAGCTGTTGTTGTGAGCATACTATTGTCAATTATTCAAGTATAATTCAATATCAATTACGGTGGTTCTTCATACATACTGTTACTAATCTTACTGTTAATCTTAGATCTACTTGCTTCTGCTCATAATTATTTATTTGATCTATAGATTGCTTAATACAAAGAGATCTGGGTTCCAACAATATGTTACATAAATATAACATGACGACTTGTACTCCGATAGGGACTCCATGTGTCCTGGTTCTAAACTACACGCTGATCCTTTGGGACAAGCGGTAGATTCCAAAGTCTATCGGGGAATGGTCGGTTCCTTAATGTACCTCACGGCTAGTCGACCGGACATAATGTTTTCCACATGCTTATGCGCTAGATATCAAAAATCTCCCAAAGAGTCTCACATTAGTGCTGTTGAACGAATTTTTCGCTATTTAAAAGGTACTACTGATCTTGGCCTATGGTATCCTAAGGATACGGGTTTTGAGTTAACTGCTTTTTCAGATGCTGATCATGCCGGATACATGCTTGATCGAAAGAGCACAACGGGCCACATTCAGTTCTTGGGAGACAAATTGGTAAGTTGGTCCTCAAAGAAACAAACGTGTGTCTCCACATCCACTGTAGAAGCCAAATACATCGCTGCCGCCAGCTGTTGCTCACAAGTCATATGAATGCGCACCCAACTCAAGGATTACGGCTTCTGGCTTGAAAAAATTCCTATCTATTGTGATTCCAAAAGCGTAATCGCCATCTCAAGCAATCCTGTCCAACACACGAAGACTAAACATATCGACGTTCGGTATCATTTCATAAAAGACCATGTCGAAAGAGGTACGGTTGAATTATACTTTGTCAATACAGAACTACAGCTTGCCGACCTGTTCACTAAGGCCTTGGATGAGGAACGTTTACAGTTCCTAATGTCCAAGTTAGGCATGTTGAAACTTAAAACTTGATTTCCTAATCAGTCTTTTCAAAATACTCAAAACGTCCATCCAAGTTTTAATGCACATTCACCTTATTTAACGTGAATCTTCATCACTCTTGGTTTCTCATTTTTTGGATTTTGAACATGTTTACAGTTCTGTATTTTCAAATTTATTTCTTTCTTTTATGTTATTTTCGTCATGTGTCTAACCCTTTCAGCTTTCAAGGAGGAGCGGCAAGGTAAGTTTTTCTTTACTCAGAATTGTATGGGGAGCAAAGTTTTTCTTTTACCTTAAGCATCTTAAGGGGGAGCAATTATCTTTAAATTCATTAAAAAAAACCAACTTCAGATAAATCTTTTTCGATCCCTAAAGGCCCTATAAAATGTTTTTGTCGACCATACCTGGCCCGACAAAAACCCCACTCGACATCTTGCTGATGTCATCATCCTTCGTGGCCCGATAAGCGTATGCCACGTGTCCTCACCCGATGAACCACTATTTAAACATCGGGCCCCTTCACTTTCTCTGTTCTTTTCCCAACAGGTTTGAATTTCCCTCTTTCTCTATAAACCCTTCACGAGTTCATCAGCCTTCGGGAATTTTTTCTCAAATCTTTGAGTTTTACAAATCTAAAAGCATCATCAGGTTCGAAATCACTATATCTACAACTTTAATTCTTGGTTTTTTCACTTTTAATCATTGCATGCTTGTAATTTTGTCCCTAAAGGCCCAAACCCTGGGTTTCCGAGTAACTGATGGTTTCTGTCAAAATTTGGGCTCTTTATGTTCATATTTGGATTATTTGATGCTTTAGATATGTTCACTATCACTAATCATATCTAGACATAGGCTTTTCCTTATATTTTTGGCCACTTTTGCATCTGAGCACTTAGAACAAATTCTTTGGTCTTCCATGCATTTTTATCGACCCCTTAAGACCCGACTTACATTTTTGTCACGTCTCAAAGACTCGATAAGATCATCTTAAAATGTCTAAGTGTTCTTCTCGATTCCCTAACACCCAACTTAAAGTTTTGTCGAGTCTCAATGGATCGATAAAATCATCTTCAAACAAAGTTTAAGTGTTTGTCGTATCTCAATGGATCGATCAAATCATCTTAAAAAATGTCTAAGTGTTGTTTCTCGAGTGTTTGAGACCCGATAATCTCTTTTATCGACTCCCCATGACCCGACATTCTTCTTGTCGACTCTCATAGGGTTGTTCCTTAATTTTTTACCAAGTATTTATGTCGACCCAGCTTGACCCGATATACCTTTTCATCGAGTCCCTTAAGAATCTTTTACACCACCAAGTTTTTTTTATCGACCCTATTGTACTCGATATACTTGTATATCGACCCTACTAGGCTCGATTTCCTTGATTGCACAAAGGACTCGACATGATTTCCTCTCTTATCGACCTGACCGGACTCGACATTCAGACATAGATTTTTTTTAACCTGTCATCATCAATTGAACTGACTTCTCCTATGGTTTGCTAACTGTTATCTTTTAATTTAAATGGCGGCTATCAACGAGCCACATCTTTCCGATGATGAGCACCCCATGCCCTCTGAAAGATCCACTGAACCTAGTATTAACGCAGTTAATCGAGACGAACTCTTGACGCCTAGAGCCGAACTTAGAAAACTCAAACCGAACAACTACCGTCTCGATTTTAGCATCACAATCGAACACGAAGTCATCCTCAACATCCTTCAACGCCACCCCTTCGCTTTGCTTTTGCCCTAGATCATCGAGTTCCCCTATTTTATCTTCAGCAGTTCCGGTATACCTTGACGTACCATCCTGTTGAAGGCGATCGTCACTTTACTGCCAAGATCGATGACTATGTCACCCGCCTGACACCTTCTAGGATTCATCGAATCTTCCGTCTGCCTGTTGCAACCGAAGACAGACCATTGGATGCCCTCGTGACCGAAGAAGAACCCTGCAATGATATCCGGGCTCTAGGATATAACTCCCCCGAACCTCTAGAGCCCCAGACAGTTCAAAAAAATGTACTTGCCACAGATCTGGTTATCATTGTTCACCATCGTTAATCGCTGTCTCACTAGCAAACACACCGGAATGGACAAAGCCAGTACTGCAGTCTTATGGATGTTTCACGGGATCGTCTTCAACCGTCACTACGTTTATACCATGCTCATATGGACGGACTTCGTTGAACTTGTTGAAGACAAATCCAACTTTCACGATCGCGTTTTCGTACCCTTTCAACGGTTTCTTCAGCTGTTCATTTATGCCATGATGACGTCCCAACCTGATATCCCCCGAAGAACAGGATCTCCGTTGGGGACAACCAACTCCCTCAAGTTCCTCAACCTGAATGATCGACACTTCAATTTGATCATGCCTGTTAGGACCCAAACAATCAAGATATCAATATATGAAAAGATTTTGACAGGAATGATGATAGCCAAATGTAATATGTATTTATTGAATGTACAGTATTGCAGAATATGTCTTTACAAAGCCAATGAAAAACGTTAGATCTAACAATCTAACTAACTATCTATTTATACATACAATAGAAAGACTAAAGTAACAGTACATTCATAACAGACAAGTTCAGAACAGGTTCTGAACTCCTTCAGATCTTCTTCAGAAGTGTCTTCAGAACTTCTTCAGATCTTTATCTCTTCAGAAGCCAGTGCCTTTTGAAGCTATTATGATATCTCTATCAATGCCTATCCCTAAAGCCTTACTTGCCATTGCTGATCAGAGTGCACCGAGTGTTATAGCCTATAGGGAGAGGAACGGCTTAATGGCTCAACCACCTCCGGTTTTGCCTGCCTAAGAGCCAAATGACGAGGAATATCATGAGCAAGGAGAGGGTCCTAGGATAGATGAGCAGGTTAAGGATCATGGGATCCTGAACAGGGTGTTGAAAGAATTGTAAGGGGAGATGACGAGGGCGGTGCACCTGATCAGCCTATACCAACAACAGCTGCCCCAACTCTCTCGATTCCGCCGCCTACTAACCCACGGGTTGCTTCTTCTTCCCGACATACTCCTCGCTTCAAAATTCTCCTCAGTCGTACCCACGTTCGCCCCCGACCTTCATCGTTTGATGAGGATGAGTCCGCTGATCAACCGCTTACCCGTCGTCGACGAACCACAGCTGTCGAAGAACATGTTATCCTGGATTGGCCATCAACCATCTCTATCAGATACTACTTCGGACAATGATGAGCCAAATGAACCCTTTGATTTTGAAACAGACCAGATCTCTGGATCCATGTCCGATATGTTCACTGATCCTAAATTTGGAGAGATAAGGAGAGAGGAGGGAGATTCAGTTGAAAAAGAAAATGTGAGCGTGAGTGATGGGACGAGAAAAATTATTGTGAGCGCGATACCAGACACCCCATCCAGGTAACCGCGTCTGCTAGTACTACTCATTCGTTGGGTATGTCTAGTGGACAAGACGTTGTGGACCTAGCAGCGCAATTGCACGCCCCTCCTAGCCACTCTGAAGGCTCCCGACAGCTGAAAGTTTCAAATATACTTGTGAGTTTAGCTCCCTATCTAGCTCCCCTCCATTCGGGGAGGCACATCTATTGAATCAAGAGGCAGTAGCTCACCTGCTTCGACTTTAGTTGACTGCACTCCGAGTCTAGATCCAAATAGGGAACACGAGTCATTGCACACTGCAAGCCTATGTGGCCCAGTCGGAACTTCCATATTTATGTCCCTTCCGGACATTCCACGCGGATTGGAAGGAAATCCTACAAGTGCCACATCACTGCCATCACTGAACGTAGGTCCTCCAATTTACTCAACTGTGATGTCAACGGGTAATCTATGTGATCCCGGTGTTTCCTTTCAGGTACCACTACTCCTCTGTTCACAATTCCTCCCGAGGCTCAAGCTCTTATGGATGCTCAATTTCAACGGGCTAAAGCGTCTTTGGATGCTTATGCGGCTTGCATGACTGCTGAAAGATATGCATTTCTTCAGGATATACTTGAAACTTTCACGCTCCCGCCAGCCAGATCCGAATCAGGCCAACTCTTCCCGACCAAGCAGTAGTCGTACTCCACCTCCGCAACCTCAGAATCCTGCTTTGAATCCGGATCCCCGGAATCGACCTCTATCCCACATTGATATGATTACAACAATGTTGAACTCATGTCCATGTTGTATGCAAACCTGCTTGCTGAAGCTACTACTCGGGGTCTACCTGAAGACACTTTCATAGGTCTTCTATGGCGCAATCTAGAAATTCCCACAGTCACTCGGTATGAGTTTGACCTATTCAAAGCTGACATGGAACCGAAGTTGTCCGATATGCATACGACTCAACAAAGGAATCATGATGAGCTTCTTGGTGCCATTACGACCCTCCGCACTGAACTTCAGGATTCTTGTAGACCGGCTATTTCTGTTCCTGCCCCTCGTCATGATCAGGACGATCCGGGCTCTGATCCTAATCGCCTTGAGGGGGAGACACGTCGAGTTTCAAGAACTCAGTCTCAACCATCTGCTCCAGCTTCTGCTGGTCCATCTACACCATCATCCCGCTAAAGACAGCGTCCCATTATGACTCAAGAAATTAATACGCCTACGGTTGAAAAGCCCACGGTAGATATCAATTTTGAGAGCACGTCTGAAGTTGTTGAAACGGAGTCCAATGAAGAGATAATAGATGTACAAAATCTAAGGAAATCCGTGAAAAACTGGTTTAAAGATCCATATGAACCAGTTTACCAAGAACAAGATTATCTGAATATGAAGCATACGGAAAAGAATTATGTTTCGAGAGATACAAATCAACCTAAACCGCTACCTCATCAAATTCGGTGGCAAAGGATGCTAACGGAAAGCAAGTCAAAGTGGGTAAATCTGCAAATCCATGTACCTTATCTTGAAGAAACCATGGAACAGATATTCAGGAAGAATATGAAATTAGAAGACTTGGCGCACATTCACTTGGTAATGGAGATGGATCAAGCTCAAGTTAAAGAGTATGTTCACATTCTGAAGATGAAAGCTCGAAAGCCATCCGAATTGATTTCACGACACAAGATTATCGGAATTAAGCAGATTGGTTCTGACAAAGTTTTCCAAGTCGAGTATCCAATTTTCAAAGTTCGAAGAGAAGATGGAAAAGTGTATACATTCTCCGAAGTTGATTTTGCTAGTCTTGACATTTTGGACATTGAAACTTTCTATACCGAGTTAAGAGACAAGAAGAAAAGAAACGAGGACGATCAAAGAGCTTTAAGAGCGGTGGTGCGACACATTCAAAAGGAACTCCGATATAGTTACCTTCATGATCTTCAACGAGGCATTGAAAGTGAATAAAAGAAAATTTATATTGCAAAACTAAATCAAAGAATTCCTGATTTAGATAAATACAACGTTACAACCGCACTCACACATCCAGCTGACGGAGTAGTATGGATGCATGTGAAAGGTGAGAAAAGGTTCCTACGCTTTGATGAGGTTGCTGCTTATTCAGATGGAACGTTGTGGGGGATTCGCAATAGACTTGCTGCGGAAATCAGTGCTGATAAAAAGAGTACTACAAGGATGAGCTCAACTAGAAGAAATTCAATTTTGGATGCTATCAAGATCATTGGTGAAAGGATAATATTTCGTCAGACCCTTAGAAGATTTGAAGGCATGTTTGAGCCAAAGAGATGAAGATTTATTTTGCCACAAAGGGGGAGATTGTTAGGACTAAAAGTGTTTTGTGTCAAAATAAGGAAAGGATATGCTTAAATGTAAAAGGAAGTTTATAATTCATTAAACTCTTTCCTTCCTTAAATAGATTAGTCCTATCAATATAAATAGGAGTCTAGGGATTCATCTTAGAAGTCGTCGATTACTATAGAGCTGATATACTGTCAAATCATATTGTAATCTGTTCAAGTGAGATATCTGACTACGTAAATTCATCATATTGATCGTGTTCTTAATGTTTTATTCTTAATTCTTATTGTGCTTGATTAATCTGGGATCCACAAAATGGATGATATTAATTCAGCGGTCATTCTAGATCATCCAGTACTTTCAAAAGAGTTCTTCGTAACGAAAACATTCACGAGTTCCTTGCAGTTAGTGAGCCCGAAACAGTCGACATTTTACCCCTTACTGGCATACGAAACAAAGGTTGTGGAACTGGAAAAAGGCTTAAAAGTTCAAGGGAGAAGGCCATGAACGAAGCCAAAAAGATGAAGAGGAGATGCAAATGTTGTCATAAATTTGCACGTCATGATTCAAAAATTGTCCCGAAAAAACTTAAGAGCAATCCTTACTCCTTACTCGGGTATTTACTAAAATGAGGGTTTTTTGTTAGGAAAACTAAAGCATAATTTGCTTGGTTTGGAAAAAGTTTATTCAGTATTTTCGTTTTATGTTGACTTAATTTTAGTTCATTATAAGTCATTTTTTATTTGTTTGGAAACAATTTATACTGAAGGTTTTTTTCAATTATGAGAAAATCATTCTTATTATTAAAAGGTGAACATATGTTATAAATCTAATATTATGAAGCTTGGCCAAATATCCAATTACTTTGATAAGAGATGACGCCATCCTAATTATGACATAAGCATGCACTAGCTAGATAGAAGTTATATCAATTAATGATGTTGCAGGTGCATCATTGCTTAAGCCGAAATTTGGATATATTTGTTCATTTTACAATGAATATTTTAATAAAACAAATTCATCTCATAAAGGTAATTCAATTAATAAATGTTTAGTTTCCATTATAAATACCATTATCTATTCACTTTGGTTTTAAAATCATTTCACACACTTACCAAATCTCTCAAAAAAATGGCGGATTCATCATTGAATGGTTTTCATCTTGAAGGACACGACTTTTGCTGCCCAACTTCTTACATTAAGATCCTCGTTGAACACCACTTTGATCTTATTTGCAAGATTCATGACCTGCGTAGGGAGATCCGACAGACCCGTAAAAGTAACCAGGAACTAATGGACAAGTATGATGAAGCTGTGGAAGATCGTAAGAGGTTTTTTCTTGAGAATCAGTCCCTGAAACATACAATGAAATGCATATCTGATGCATGCACCTGCCGTGTTGTTGAAAATTTCCAGCTTCCGTAGGTGAAGTATGTCGATATATGGTGTTTTTATTTATTCCTTGATGTTTTTGGGGTTTTTGTTGGTTATAGGTTTTTGATGTTCTTAGTGTAAGTCTAAGAGGAGATGGTTTTTCTGATGTGGTGGATGTAAGTAATTCATGCTTGAAATTTAAGAAAATATGTAAAAAGTTATCGTATGTAATCATCTCCTTGATATGGAATGAATCTAACACCATATTTGATATTATTTTGGATTAACGTTAAGAAAAATATTATTTTAACCAAGAAGATTAGAATGTTAGACTACGTGTTTTCACAAGTAGTGTTTTCACCAGGGAGGGGTAAAAAAAAATCCCCTTGTGGCCACAGAGGTTCAAATGCGGTGACTTCGGGCTACCGGCGAAGCGGGTAGTCGCCCTGGGATTAGTCGGCTCACATAGGGGGTTGGATATCCAGGTTAATAAAAAAAAAGTTGTTGTGATTTGTTTTTATTTGTTCTCCATTAAAATATATGTTTCATTAAGTGTGATATATTATAAAAATTACTGAAACATGTAACAATATATTATCAACAGATTGTGGTTGTAACAGTATATGATTAATA
This sequence comes from Silybum marianum, assembly GCA_036898165.1. Taxonomy (NCBI): domain Eukaryota; kingdom Viridiplantae; phylum Streptophyta; class Magnoliopsida; order Asterales; family Asteraceae; genus Silybum; species Silybum marianum. The sequence continues at coordinate 34,385,579 of CM072530.1, forward strand.
ATATATGGAAGGTATATGAGTTATACATGTGATATTTTTTCCATCCATGTCAACAGTGTAATTGAATGAAATAACTCCATAATTTACAAGTTAACCATAATGAACAAAACCATAAAATATTAAATAACCCATAAAAGTAAAAAAAAATATTTTCAAAACCCAATACCAAGTAAGTTCATGATATAAAAATCAAACAGAAACTAAATTAAAAAGATGCATCTGACCAAAAAGAGATTCAGGGTTATATATGCCAAAAGAAACAGAAAAATATTAATACGCCCATAAAACCCAGCTAGTAGAATTAGGTTGAAATTCCCTTGTATTGATCATTCATGTATTCTTTTCTAGCGCGTGTTCACAGCAGTTGATTGCGTCTCGAATCTAATACCATGACTGATTTTATGATACTCACCCACTTCTTTAAGCATTTTTTTGGTTAATAAGTTTCCCTCGTGCTGAATTATCTTCGCCACGTACTTTTTCTTAAGGTTTTCCAGCTGCATTTCTTGTCGCTGTCCGTCCTTAGTGAACCCTAATTCCCAGTTATTGCGATCGCCCATGTACGTCTCCATGTGCCTCATCAAGAACAAACCACTGTCATGTCTATTATAATTAGTCTTCCATTAGACATCAATAAGCTCTTGATCCATCCATTCGAACTCAACGAACGCCGAGTGTCCTATCAACCTCATGTGATGAACAACCATTTGTTGCTGCAAATAATGAATTTAGCTTTTTTGGTTTGAAAAAAATGACATTCAATTGATATAACATTAAATATAACCTGTTCACATATACTTACCAGCAGTTCAGTTACGTAGTTGTACCTCTCCAATATAGTCGAATTTTTTGGTCCCTTCCAGACTCGGTGTTCAAGAATCTGAATCGAAGGATATTTCATATTCATTACAACTGCATAGTATTCATCACCGTCCTTAATCGAGAAGAAAGCATGAAAGAAATATTGAACTTATTATCAAAATTTGATGATTTAGCAATGTGTATTAGTATAATAACGTAAATTAAAAGATGCATAAGTATCAAATCGATATTCCTTAATTCGTATACGTCTTTCCTATTTCCTGACGCCGAGAATAACGACTTCTTGAATATTTTGTACCGCTTTATTTTGTCCAAGTAAGGCATACGTAGTTGTGCATCACCCTATTATTAGTAGAAAGAAAAAACATGTATAACCAATGAATTTCATTGCAATTTATTTGGTGAACATGTAAAATGTTGATCGTGTGCTTACCATGACTTCAAGTGTGAAGAAGAATCTTCTTATAGAATCATCGCTTCTGAACCGCTCATCATAATTCATGATTCCCACCCAACCATTTATCATCGAGGTAGTTGTACAAATATTTCTAGCCGCCAGCCCTTCGAGTGATATACGGTTAATGCTCGTCATGTCCTTTGATTCATATATGTAGTCACTGTATGTGTTCATTATATATAATACATGTTAAATAACCTAAAATTACAGAAGCATGTAACATTTTGGAAGAACTCATATTAAAAAAAGAACTTACTAGTCTGATCCAAGCGCCGACAAGGCCCATTCATGAATTCTTTCTTACTCTTTACTTACGTTGAAATCAACTGCACGTACCTTAAAAGGTGACCTAAAATAAACTCGTGGCTTCACTGTTCGGCGTGTCATTCTACCGATTATATTCTCACTGTCCACAGTTACCCTTTGTAGTTCACTTGATAAATTCCGTCTTATATCTTCACCGAGGTCTTCATGTTCGATCATTTTCTTCTTACCTTTTTTGTCGCTTTCTTGTCAAACAGTTTCACTAGGCTTTACACTTTGGATCGGTGAAGCGTTCTTATCCGGGCTTATCCCTAAATCGAATGCATCGAAACCTGGTTCATCCATTCGGGGTAAGAGTTTCAGTATAGCAGCTGTTTGCTCCACCTTTTAGGCTGTTTCGACTACAACCTTTTCAAAACCAGGGCTTCCCCAAATATCCTCGTTATTTTTGTTACTTACAATTATCGCTATGCACGACGTCTTTGATCCATCATCCGGACTTTTGCTGGGTGCTGTTTGATCAAATGTTGTACCGTTGCTGAATATTTCTGCGTATTCATTCATTAGTTTCTCCAACAAGTTACTTTTTGGATCCTTAGATGTGATTTCCGTCATTAGCCTGCTCGTTTCCGTTTTGAATTGTTTCCTTACCATAAGGTTGGTTTTAATGACTTTGTTAGGTTTAATATTTTATTGTGTCAAAATAAGGATAGGATATGCTTAAATGTAAAAGGAAGTTTATAATTCCTTAAACTCTTTCCTTCCTTAATTAGATTAAACCTTTCAATATAAATAGGAGTCTAGGTTTTCCTTATGTTTTGGTCGATTACCATATAGCAGATTTCTGATATTATTCATTGTAATCGATAACATTCAATCAAGAGATATACGACTACGTAAGTTCATTCAAATCATCTTTGTCATATTACTTTATTACGTAACGTTTGCTTTATCATTGTGCTTTACAAACTGGGATCTATAAGTGGTATCAGAGCCTACGATCAGAGTTTTTACGACTTTCTGAGGATACCCACGAAACAGAAGGTATTTTTCTCGATTTCTGTGATTTTTGCTGATTCTTTGAGTTTTTGTCGATTCCCTCGTATTCATGCTTTACCCGACAAAACTTCAAACTGCTTTTTATCGATTCACTCAAATCTGGTAATTTTTTTTCTTTTTTTTTGTCGATCTTATATCTGTTTATGTGTGTGTTTATCGATTATTACTTCTGTGTTTCTCTCGATTTAATCATCTATTGCATAATTTTTTATCGAATCCCTCTATTGTTCATTGATTTTTTATCGATTCACTGACAAATTCTTGAACTTTTATCGACTCTCATATAAAATATTCAATCTGTTTAGTTAAAGTTACTTTAGTTTATTTTATTTACTTTTGAATCTCTTTACTTAAAAAAACTCAGGAACTAGTGACTCCTGCAGCTTGATTTTTTTTGAATTGAACAAATAAGAAACTCGTGAACTTAGACATTCTTGTCAATAAAAAGACTAGTTCTTTTTAGTCAAGAACCCTTTGTTCTTGTTTTCTGGTTTATCAATCACAGAAAACTCAGATTAAATTATTTGATTTTTAGTCGAGTCCTATTGAATCGAGAAGAATTTTAATCGAGCTACTAGAATTCGATAAAATATTTTTTGATCGACCCTTCATCTGATCGAGTCATATAATTTTATCGAATAGTGTTTAATCGAGAAAAACAAGGTTATCGAATCAAATCCTTTCTAAACAATTTTTATCGAGCCTCCTTCACTCGATAACAATTTATTATCGAGCCTCCTTCACTCGATAACAAATTATATCGAGTCTCTGTCCTTCGACAATATTTTTTATCGAGCCTCTTTCACTCGATAACAATTTATATCGAGTCTAACACACCCGAGAAAAGTTCTTATCTGTCAAACCCATATCGAGAACGTTATTATCGATCCTTTGTCAATCAATAAAAACCTACTGTTTCATGAGACTACTCAAATTTTTTTAAAAACTCACCGATCGAGGTCAACTAGTAAGTACAATGACTACCCGTGAAGCCATGGCTATTGGTTCAGACACCAAACCTCCTATTCTCTTTCCGGGCGAATATTCTCAATGGAAGGATAGATTCCTTGACTTTATTGAACGCAATGACTATGCCGATGAGATCATGCGTTCAATCAAAGAAGGTCCTCCTCCAACTTTCTATCAGGATTTTCCGGCTATGCCAAACAATAATCCTCTCGTGGCCGCACGAAGGGAGGTAAAACAGAAAAATGCATGGGATGCAAACAAGAAGAGAATAGTGAAAGGTGACCAATTAGCACGATCTTATCTACTTATGAGCCTCCCAAATGACATCTACATGAGCATCGATAGCCACAAGAAAATGGCTAAAGAAATGTGGGAGGTAATCGAAAAATTCATGCTTGGAACCAAAATCGGCACACAACTTAAGATCACTAATTGCATCTCCCAATATGAAGAATTCAAGGCCAAAGACGGAGAAAGTCTTACGAACACTTATACTCGTTTCGTACAACTGGTGAACGAGCTAAGCAAGGATGAAATTCGTAAGACTAAGATCGAGAATAACGTCAAATTCGTTAGCAATCTTCAACTGGAGTGGCGCCGGTTTGCTAATCAAATCAAACACAACAAATATCTTGCTGAACTCGATCTGCATGAAGTATATGAAACTCTTCAGCAAGACGAAGAGGAGGTCCTTGAACTGATGGGGCTGAACACTAAGAAGAACCCGGATCCAATCGCTTTGGTGGCAAAAGACTCTTCTTCAAATCCTCAAGAAATGTTTCCTGAATTAGAAGAAGAGGACTTTGATTATGATCCTGAAATTGCCAAACTTCAACAACAGCTGGCCTTCCTTACGAGATCTTTTTAACAAAAGTTCTCACGTCGCTCGAATCCCAATCAACAAAGGTATGCATCGCGATCCAAAGATCATGAGCGAAAGGCCCTGTTTGAACCCAAGCCAAGAAGAGAAGAACCGCGCTCAACACCCAAACCCGAAGATAAGTTCAAAGGTGAGATGAGCCTATGCTATAACTGCGGAAAATCCGGCCCCTACACACGAGAATGCAAGAAGCCGATAGTCCAAGATTCCAACTACTTCACATACAAATTAATGTTGGCAAAGCAAAGAGAGGCCGACAAAGTTCTTTTAGCTGAAGATGAACAATGGCTCAACCAAAATCATGATGATGATATAGAAAAGGATACCCAAGCACATTTCAGCTTGATGGCTTATTCCGATGACAATCCTTCACACGCTTCCGACTACATGCCCGAGGTAAGCCCTTCTGACTATGATGCTTTTGTATCTCAAATGAATGATCTGATGTACAAATTTAATGAATTACAATCTAAGTTGAAAACCGAGAAACTCTTGGTTTCCATCCTAGAAGCACGCTTTGAAAATAATCATAATCAACTTCTTCTTATTCAAACCGAACTTGTAACCTCTAAGAGTATAGCTCACAATCTTGAAACGGAGAAAATGATTTTTCCAGAAGAAAATGATTTATTAAAACAACAAAATTCTGATCTCACACTTCAACTTAACAAATCTAAGGGTGAGACTGCAGAATTTTCCGCCAAGTTTGACTTTGTTAGTTTTCAAAGACAAGACCTCTTAGAAAAACTCAAAGATTTGGAATTAAAACTGTACAAAATTGGTCAAACTGAACATACAATTCACTTAAATGCTCCGAAAGATTTAAGTTCTAAAGCCGGGTTAGGATTTGATAACCCGAAACATTTAGTAAAGGCAATCTATAATACTCCGACAATTTAGAAATTTGAATATCTGAACCTTGGTCCGGATCATCAAATTCAATTTATGAAGTCGGATCCTAATGTCGAAGAAAGAGATGATTGGAAGAGACAAAACAAAGATTTTTATCAAATTCCTTTATGCTATCCTCAAATAGTAGAATAGGAATCATCAAAAGAATCTCTTCCAAACGACTACTTTCCATCTTATTCTGCCGAGGAACTTCAAAATACAATTCCTGAATGTAAACCCTACATCCCCACTCTATTTTTAGAAAAGAAAATTATTCAACTTGAAAACATGTTAGAATTTGAGCGTTCTCTGGCGGAAAAGGAAAAGGAATCATTGTTAACAAAAATACAACAACTTGAAAACGAGACTTTACAATTCACCAAAACTCATGAAAATGATACTATTTCAAATATCTCCACATGTAAAGCCTTCGTAAGAAATTATTTAGATGATTGCGAAGAGTTGTTTAAACGTGATCCAAATTACATTCCCCCAAAACAAAAATGTTCCTTTTCCTACGACCAAATCAATGATGAATTAGATGCCCTTTCTAATCACTCTTCACTCGAATCGGATAAGTGTTTAAAAGACATGTGTGCTGATTTTGACTTTAATCATGTACTTCCAAATCACACGGAGTTTTTAGAGAAACGCAAACAACCAATGGAGTCGGTTTCTCTTCCGGAGGAACCAACGGAGTGTTCCACGAGTCAAAATCACAACACTCCCAAACAAACAAACTCCACTCATTTAATTAAAAATCATACTAACCGTGTCCCACTTAATGTTTCAGCGGTTCATACTCTAGAAACCAAACAAGTTTGGGTCAAAAAGGGCATGAGTACTACAAAGTCATACTCCCGCAAAGAAGACAATTTTTTCTCATTCAAATGTCAAAAGAAACAATAATCGTTTTAGATTTCCTTATAAAATTCAATCATTTCGACATTTAATTAAATTTTCTAGTAATCAACTTTGTTATTCCAATTGCGGTGTGAATGATTTTGTGCGCATAAATCAAATTGATTATGATTATGGTTGTTTTCCTAGCATGCAAAATTCGTATAATTCTCATCATAACTTTTATCCATCATCACCTATTTATAAATGGGTTCCTAAAAAACACATGACTAACACCACTAAGTCTCACTTCAAGTGGGTACCCAAAGGTGCAATGTCAACTAACCCCAATGGACCCATTTACAAATGGGTACCTAAATTTGTCTAATTTTGTGCAGATCGGTCATGTGTGGTTCTTAGATTCTGGTTGCTCCAAACATATGACCGGACAAAAGGAGCTGCTTGCCAATTACACTGAGAAGAAGGGCGGATTTGTTAAATTTGGCAACAATCATTTGGCACCAATCAATGGATATGGTGATATCATCCATAACAACATCACCATCTCTGACGTTTCATACGTTCAAGGCCTGAGTCACAACTTATTGAGCATTGGAAAATTCTGCGACAAACAACTTGAAGTCAATTTCCGACCCGAAAGATGCTGTGTACGCACATTTGATGGCAAAGAGTTATTAGCCGGCACGCGCAAGTCCAATCTTTACACCATCAATCTTTCCCAAGTGGCCGCACCATCAAGCGTTTTTCTGCTCTCAAATGTATCTAGTCCGAAGATGTGGTTATGGCATCGACGTCTATCTCACTTGAACTTCAAGAACATTAATCGCCTCTCCATTCAAGGACTAGTCGCCGGTCTTCCCACCATTAAATTCGACAAACCACATCTATGCGACGCATGCGAGATGGGAAAGATGAAGAAGGTCTCTCACAAACCCAAGGTGGTTCATAACACAACTCGACCTCTTCAAGTCATTCATATGGACTTGTGTGGCCCGATGCGAACTCAAAGTATACATGGAAAGAAGTACGTTCTAGTGATGGTGGACGATTTCTCTCGCTTTACGTGGGTAAAATTCCTTCACTCCAAGGATGAAACTCCCGACACCATCATCTCATTTCTCAAAGCCATTCAAGTCAAACTAGAACTTACTGCTCAAACCATCCGCACCGACAATGGAACTAAATTCAAAAATCGTACCCTTGACGGTTATCTCGATTCGGTTGGTCTAACCCACACGTTTTCTGCGGCTAGAACTCCGCAACAAAATGGTGTGGTCGAACGCCGAAATCGCACTCTAGTTGAAGCAGCTCGCACTATGCTCACTTTCTCCAAGCTTCCCCTCTATCTTTGGGCCGCAGCTATCAATACTGCGTGCTACACTCAAAACCGGTCTATCATCAACATGCGCTTCAACAAGACACCGTATCATTTGGTCTACGATCGGGTTCCCTCCATCAATCATCTTCGAACCTTTGGCGTTCGTTGATTCGTTCTTAATGAAAAAGAAGATCGTGGAAAACTCAAGCCAAAGGCCAATGAAGCTTATTTTCTTGGCTCGTCTCCAAATGCGTCAGCATATCGGGTCTACATGAAACACGCACGTTGCGTCACTGAAAGCGTCAATGTTCAATTTGATCCTAAAGCCGAAATGGCTCCTGAACACGACAGTTCTGAACCCGCCCTAACTGGTATATTAGCTTCCAATCATATCCGTTCGGACCCTGTCCCAAACCCCGATCAACCTTCAATGTCCAAATCCAATATGTCAAATCTGGATGACCTATTCGAGTACTTCTACTCGGATTACTTTGGATCTTCCACTGATACTTCCATTCAGATTCCCCCACCTACCTTGGAGATTGCCGAGACCACAACACTTTCCGGCCCGCAAAATACAACGGAAACCGTCTCAACTACTGCAACTCCAAGCTCGTCTACATCCACTCCTCCCACACCAACGGATGCTCCTCCCATTTTAACTGAACCTCAACCGGATGCTCAACCAAGTCCTACGGCACCAACATCCTCTCCCCCACCATCCACTTCGGCCCCTAAGGATGTCACAAGTGCTACAAGATCCTCTGCCGTGGCTCCAACCTTGGAATCACTTCAAGATCTTCCGTTAGGCTCATATGAAGATGACACCCCAGATCCAAATGCATTTCAACCGTTTTCTCATACAACCAAATGGACCCCTTCTCATCCCGTTGATCAGATTATTGGCGATCCAACCAAACCAGTCACTACACGAGCCGCCTCGGCCAACGATTGTATGATCTCTTCGTTCCTAAGCAAGATTGAACCCACATCCGTTTACGAAGCAATGAATGATCCTGATTGGATTGTGGCCATGCAAGAAGAACTCAATCAGTTTGAAAGCTTGAAAGTTTGGCGCCTTGTTCCCCGTCCTCAAAACAAAACCATTATCGGCACGAAATGGATTTTCAAGAATAAGCAAGATGAAGATGGAGTCGTCACACGCAACAAAGCTAGACTTGTCGCAAAAGGATATCGCCAACAAGAAGGGATTGATTATGACGAAACTTTTGCTCCCGTAACCCGCATTGAAGCAATTCAAATGTTCTTGGTATACGCGACACATAATAACTTTGTGGTTTTCCAAATTGACGTCAAAACGGCCTTCTTAAACGGTGTTCTGCGTGAAGAAGTCTATGTTTCTCAACCCGACGGGTTTATCGACTCCTCCAAACTAAATCATGTCTACATTCTGGACAAGGCCCTCTATGGCTTAAAGCAAGCCCCGCGCGCATGGTACGATAGCTTGTCTGCCTGTTTAGTGAAAAATGGATACTCCAAAGGTAAAATCGATCCAACTCTTTTCATTAAAAAGGAGAATGGTGACATTATGCTCATTCAAGTCTACATGGATGACATCATTTTCGGTTCGACTAACCCTCAACAATGCAAGGAGTTCTCCGAACTCATGATTACAAAACTTAACATGAGCATGATGGGAATGATGAATTTTTTCCTTGGTCTTCAAATAAAACAATTTTCTACGGGAATATTCATCAACTAATCGAAGTACATCTCGGACATGTTGAGCAAATACAACATGGCGTCATGTTCACCGATTGGTACTCCCATGTCTCCGGCCTCAAAACTACATGCTGATCCCTTGGGAAAAGCAGTAGACTCTACAAATTACCGGGGCATGGTTGGTTCCCTAATGTATCTTACGGCTAGTCGTTCGGACATAATGTTTGCCACGTGCCTATGCGCGAGATATCAAGCATCTCCTAAGGAATCACACCTTAGTGCTATCAAACGTATTTTTCGATATCTAAAAGGTACTACTGATCTTGGCCTATGGTATCCCAAGGATACGGGTTACAAACTAACTGCTTTTTCAGATTCGGATCACGCCGGATGCATGCTTGTTCGCAAAAGCACTTCGGGTCACATTCAATTCTTAGGAGAAAAGTTGGTAAGTTGGTCCTCCAAGAAGCAAGCTTGCGTCTCCACCTCTACCGCTGAAGCCGAGTACATCGCTGCCGCAACGTGCTGCTCTCAAGTACTTTGGATGCGCACAGAACTCAAAGACAATGGATTCTGGTTCAATAAGATTCCCATCTAATGTGAATCCAAAAGCTCCATAGCCATCTCAAGCAACCCTGTCCAACACACGAAGACAAAGCACATCGACGTTCGATATCACTTCATCAAATATTACGTCGAAAGAGGTACAATTGAATTATATTTTGTAAATACGGAACTACAGCTTGCCGACCTGTTTACCAAGGCACTGGATGAGAAACGCTTCCAATTCCTAGTATCCAAGTTGGGAATGCTCAATCTTAAAACCTGATTCTCACTAATCAGTCGGTTTCAAAAGACTCAAAACGTGTATCCACGGGTTATGCACATTCACCTTACACGTCAATCTGCATCACTCTTGGATTCTCTTTTTCTGATTTTTGAACTTCTCTTACGTTTCCGTATTTTCAAAATTACTTCCCTTTTTTTCTGTCTGCTTCGCTCTGCATATCACTATGGTTCAACTTTCGAGGGGGAGCAACAAGGTACGTCCTCTATTCATTCACGTTCCTAGGGGGAGCACACATTTTTATGCACACATTAAGGGGGAGCCTTATTCATTCAAATTTTTTTTAATGAATTAACTTTTTCAAGTAAGATTCTCGGCCCCTAAGGGCCCGACAACAATGGGATTGTCGACCTAACTTGGCTCGACAACCTCCCCACTCCACACCTCGATGAAAGATTTTTTTTTTCTCGGCCCTATCACAACCTGCCACGTGTCATCACCCGATGACCACTATTTAAAGAAATCGGGGCCCTCACTGACAGAACCTTTTCCCACAAGTTTTGAATTCCCCTCTTTCTCTCTGAAAAAAACCCTTCAAGTTCTTGGCCATCCAAGATCAAAATCTCAAATCTTCGCATTTTTCAGATCCGCAAGCATCACCAGGTTCGTTTCTTTCCCCTGATCCTCTTTAATTCTTGCACATACTACTTTAATCCTTTGCATGCTTCAGATTTAAGGCCTGACTGTTCGACTCACTTTTCCCCTGTTTATGTGGGTTTCCGAGTTTGACTGTTCAAACAGTCAATTTTGTGCCTTTTTAGTGTGTATTAGACCTAAGTGTTTCATTAAAGATGTTCCCTCTCACTAATCGTACCTAGCCATAGGATTTTTTTTCTGTGTTTTAGGCCTTTATCTGCATCTGCGCACTTAGGACTGTCACTGAACACTTAAGTGTTTTTATCGAGTCCCTCTATGTGCCCTTGTGTTTTTATCGACCCTAGTTAACATGCGAAGAACACCTTCGTCCTCACTAAGAGATTTTATTGACTCTTTGAACTCGATAACATTTGTTATCGACTCACATAGGATTGATGAAAATCACTAAGTCTTTTTATCGAACCCTTAGGACTCGATAACCTTTGTTATCGACTAACAAAGGATCGATGAAAATTACTAAGTGTTTTTATCGAGCCCTATTAGATTCGATAACATTTTCTTAAAAACTTCAAAGTATCTTCATCGAGTTTCTTAGGATCGATAACACGTTTTTCAATTTCTTAAGTGTTTTCACCGAGTCTTATAGGTTCGATAACATGTTCTTTAACCTTTTAAGAGTTTTCATCGAGTCTCAAAGGATCGATAACCTGTTCTTCAAATTTCCTAAGTAATTTCATCGACCCTTTAGGACTCGACATCAATTGTTGTCGACCATAACTGAATCGATAACAATTGTCTTCCAAATTTTGTGTTAAGTATTTTGTCATTCGATAACCTGGGTTTCTCGATTCCCAATGACTCTACATCTATCTTATAGTTACACAGGTTTGTTCTTTCAATTTATTAACAAGTCTTTTTGTTGCCTAACTTCACTCGACATCTGTTGATTCTCGATCCCATTGCACTCGATAACAATTGTTATCGGCCCAATGGGATTCGACAAAAAGACTTAGCTTTTTTTTTCTTTTCTGTTCATCACTCCCAAGCACTGACTGTTCATCTGTGTGAGTAACTGTCCTATTTCAGTATCCATGGCAGCCATGAATGATCCAAACCTCTCTGATGATTAACACCCGATGCCTTCCGAACGTTCAACAGAACCTAGCATCAACGCGGTTAACCGGGATGAAATCTTGATGCCAAAAGCACATCTTCGGAAAATCAAACCAAACAACCACCGTCTCGATTTTGGCATCACAATCGAACACCAAGTCATCATCGACATCCTTCAACGCCATCCGCTTCGATATGCCTTCGCATTGGACCATCGGGTACCATTTTTCTATCTCCAGCAATTTTGGTATACGTTGACATACCATCCGGACGACGGTGATCACCATTTTACTGCCCAAATTGATGACTTTGTCACCCGCTTAACTCCATCTCAGATTCGACGCATCCTCTGCCTGCCGGTCGCCACATCCGAACACCCGTACGACGCCTTTGCAACCGACCAACAACTTTGTGCCGACATCCTAGCCCTTAGGTACGACTCCCCCGAACCCTTCACAAGCCCCGACCAGTTCAAACGGATGTATCTGCCTCAGATCTGGTTTACGCTATTCACCATCGTCAACCGATGTCTGACTAGCAAGCACACTGGCATGGACAAGGCCAACACTGCGGTCCTACGTATATTTCACGACATCGTGATCGTGCCTTTGTACCATTCTAACGGTTTCTTCCACTATTTATCCATGCCATGCTATCTTCCACACCTGCCATCCCTAGACGCACAGGATCACCATTAGGACCGACCAACTCCCTGAAGTTTCTGCGGCTCAATGATCACCAGTTTACTTCATCATGCCAATCCCTGAAGCTCTTCTAGCCTATGCTGATCAGACTGCACCGAGTGTGATAGCTTATAGGGAGAGACACGGCTTAATGGCTCAACCACCTCCGGTTGTGCCTGCCCAACAGCCAATCCATGAGGAACATCTTGTGCAGGAAGAGGGTCCTAGAATAGCTGAGCAGGTTAAGGATCATGGGGATCCTGAACAGGGTGATGAGCGTATTGTAAGGGGAAACGATGAGGCGGTGCACCTGATCAGCCAATCCCAACAACTGCTGTCCCATCCATCCCCGTACCACCACCCACTAACCCACGAGCGGCTTCTACTTCCAGATATACTCCGCGTGTCAAAATGCTCGTTAGCCGTAACCGTGTCCGCCCCCGACCTTCATCGTCTGATGAAGATGAATCTGATTATGATTCTCAACCCTTATCCCACCGACAACGAACCGCTACTATTGAAGAACAAGCTCTAAGTCGTATTGGTCCACAACCAACCCTATCCGATTCTACATCAGACACCGATGACCAACCAGCTGCAACGACTGATGAAACTGATGAGCCAAAAGACCCCTTTGACTTTGAAACCGATCAACCAACTACCTCACTATCCGGCATATTCACCGAGACCTATACTGGAGAGATAAGGAGAGAGGAGGGAGTATTAGTTGAAAAAGAAAGCGTGAGCGTGAACAATGGGAAGAGAAAAACTATAGAGAGCGCGAGACCTGATTCCCCCATCCAGGTAACCGCGTCAACTAGCCCTACTCATTCGTTGGGTATGACTAGTAGACAAGACATTGTGGACCTAGCAGTGCAAATGCACGCCCCCTAGCCACTCTTAAGGCTCCCAACAACCAACAGTTTCAAATATACTTGTGAGTCTAGCACCTTATCTAGCTCCCCTCCATTCGGGAGGCACATCTATTGAAACAAGAGGCAGTAGCTCACCTGCTTTGACTTCGTTTGTATGCACATCGAGTCTAGAGCCCGCTAGGGAACACGAGTCTGTACACACTAAGTGCCTCCGTGGCCCAGCCGGAACTCCCATAGTGATGTCCATTCCGGACATTCCACGAGGATTGGGAGGAAATCCTACCAGTGAAACACCTATGCCAACACTGAACGTAGGTCATACAGTTGATTCAACTGTATTGTCAACGGGTAATCTAAGTGATCTCGGTGTTTCCCATCCAGGTACCACGACTCCCACATTCACCATCCCCCCGAGTCTGAATCGATCATCGCCGCACACTTACAAAAGGCAAAAGACTCCGTCGCTGCACATGCTGCTCTAATGACAGCCGAGAGGAAAGCCTTCGTAAGACAAATCCGTGAAGCAGCCCGCCTGAAGCAACCGGTTCCCCAACAAACAAGCACTTCACGACCAAGTTCCAGATCCCACCATGAAGATCGGCCTCCATTCCCACATCAATATGAGTACAATAACGACGAGCTCATGTCGATGTTATATGCAAACCTGCTAGTCGAAGCCACTGTATTGACGTGTTCGCCATAAGTTTGACGTGTTCAGAGCCGACATCGAGCGACAACTAAGTGACCTAAAGACTGCTCAACAGCACCAAACTGATGACATTCTGGGAGCTATCACTGCTCTGCGCACCGAGATTCAAGAGTCTTGCCGCCCGGCAGTTTCTGTGCCTACTTCTCGACCTCAACAGGACGACCCGGGCTCCGCTCCAACTCATCCTGAGGGGGAGACACGCCGTGCCTCAAGATCACAAGCCCGAACAGCTGCTGCTACATCTTCGAGACCATCTACTCAACCAACCCAACACCGACAACGCGCACCAACAACTCAAGAAGCCGATATGCCAACGGTTGAAAAGCCTGCGGCCGATATCGAATTCGAGAGTACAGCTGAACCTGCCGCACCGGAACCAAGTGAGGAAATAGTCGACGTTCAAGGTCTACGGAACTCAGTGAGAAACTGGTTTAGAGATCCATATGAACCAGTCCTTCAAGAACAAGACTACGTGAACCTAAAGCATACGGCTAGGAATTATGCCTTGGGGGATCAAAATGAACCAAGACTGTTGCCTCATCAGATTCGGTGGCAAAGGATGCTGACAGAAAGCAAGCCAAAATGGGTAAATCAGCAAATACGTGTGCCATGCCTTGAAGAAACAATGGAAAAGATCTTCAGGAAGGAAAAGAGGATGAAGATTTGGCACACATTCATCTAGTGATGGAAATGGACCCAACTCAAGTCAAAGAGTATGTTCATATCTTGAAGATGAGAGCTAAAAATCCGGCTGAAGTTATTTCAAGACACAGAATAGTTGGGATTCTGAAGATCGATACGGACAGAGTATTTCAAGTCAAATATCCTACATTTACAGTCCAAAGAGAAGATGGTAAGGCGTATTCCTTCTCTGAAGCAGATTTTGCAAGGCTAGATATCATGGACTTCGAAACCTTATACAATGAATTGAGAGAAAAGAAGAACAGAAATGAGCACGAGCAAAGGGCACTAAGAGCAGTGGTTAGGCATATACAGAAGGAATTGAGGTACAACTATCTTCACGACCTATAGCGTGGGATAGAAAGCGAACAAAAGAAGATCTACATTTCAAAACCTGACCAGTCTATTCCTGTAAAAGGGCGACATTGATGTTATGACTGTCCTCACCTATCCAGCTCATGGAGTTGTCTGGATGCACGCTAAAGGAGAAAAGAGGTTTCTCAGGAAACGTACTTCAAGGATGAGCAATGTGCGAAGAAATTCTCTACTAGAAGCTGTCAGATTATTCGACGAAAGAATCCTTTACCGACAGACTCTTAGAAGATTCGAAGGCATGTTCAAGCTCAAGAAGTGAAGACTCATTTTGCCACAAAGGGGGAGATTGTTAGGTTTAATATTTTATTGTGTCAAAATAAGGAATAGGATATGCTTAAATGTAAAAGGAAGTTTATAATTCCTTAAACTCTTTCCTTCCTTAATTAGATTAAACCTTTTTATATAAATAGGAGTCTAGGTTTTCCTTATGTTTTGGTCGATTACCATATAGCAGATTTCTGAAATTATTCATTGTAATCGATAACATTCAATCAAGAGATATACGACTTCGTAAGTTCATTCAAATTATCTTTGTCATATTACTTTATTACTTAACGTTTGCTTTATCATTGTGCTTTACAAACTAGGATCTACCGACTTTGGCAACATCCTGAAATTGCAAGGTAATACATTCACATTTGTTCATTTGTATACCCATATGGTTGAATGAAAATGTAATTATATATACGTACCTCCACATTCTCAAAATATATTTCACTTTGGGATTCACCAATCCGAACAGAATTCACTTGTTCTGCAGACTTTGATTCGTTACTTCTTTTTTTCAATGGAAGTTGTCCAAATCCCCCATCTTTTATCTCGGTTACCTCCATTTTCTTTAGCAAACCCATATTCCATACACAATATGCCAGACCACTGTCAACTATCTCGCCCCCGTTGCTTATGGTTGAGTGAACGTACAACAGCTGTAATAACATAATAAAGTAAACTTTTATCTCAGAACATATAACATCAAATTGAATACTAGATATAGGGTTGGATCAATACCGTTAAATACGTAAGTGGTCCTATGTAGAAACAAATATCATCGTTTCGTTTCCAATTTGTTTTACTTGTCTTGATTTTATCATAGATGAACTTGCACCAGTTGATTTTGTTAATCATCTTCTCATCGCGTAACCTTCCTAAGAAAGTATAATAACACGCACCCTCTACATGACAGTCAGCATTAAGTTTACAAACAACACCATGAAGTTTAATTTGAAGAAAAAACCAGAATCCTTTGACCCTACGATTATATTAACAACATCCGTCGGCCGCATCCTATCTTTTTCAAACTGATTTCTCCATGAATTTTTTATATTAATCCCCCCTTCAAGTTCATCTTCTGCCAGCAAGTCTACCCCCCCAAAGGCAATCCAAGTATTTCATGAATTGACTATATCGTGATTTCAGTATTCCCCGAACCCAAACGAAGGATCATCTCGTTTGTATCCAAGCTGTCTACCACATAGTATCCCAGTTTCGACGGTATATCGTGAACTTTCAAATCAAGAACGGACTCCAACTTCATTGAACGAACTGCATTTCGCTGATCATCATCAAGTTTACCTATTACGTTGTGGAATGTTCGCGTTGAGGTTATTGTCCTTAACACCATGAATCTCCGTACACTACCCTCTACCGGTACGTCATCTAATTTGGGACGCTTCGCTACAGCCTGGTCATCTTCTTTATTACATATTGAAGATGCTTTTCTGGTCAATGGCTTTGACGAATCTGCTTCGTGGCTTTTATTCCATTCCTTCTTTATGCTTTTCCCTTCATGCATAGTAAGATTTTACAGTAACACCTCAACCCTTGTAAATAGTGTCCAATATAATTTTTAGTTACACCATATACATGGAAGAAACAAAAAATGTACCATATCTTACCGGATATTTTGTACTATCTTCGTCTACATTGTTCACTGAAACACAGTAACTGTGATAATCCACCAAACATTATTCAATTATGTTACTAACCAGCTTCTAAAAAAATGTACCTATTTTATTGATTGTTCCGTTGAGTTCTTCTTCATCCGTGCCCTCGACAATTAAATCAACTATACCTTTCAAATAAAATATATCATTATATAGTGGAAAAACAATGGGTCACCAGCATTTTAGCCAAAGCATTTACATGAACTACTACTCATACTGTATAGCAACACATTTTTCATGAACGAGATTCCCATCATATTAGCCATACTGTGTTCATGAACTATATTCCAGCATATTAGGAATAACCTATTCATGAACTACATTCCAAAGTATTAGTCCTCACCTGTTCATGAACTACCTTACCATCATACTAGTATTTAACTATTCATGAACGATATTCCCATCATATTAGCCATACATTGTTCATGAACTAATTTCCAACATATTAGGAATACTCTATTCATGAACTACATTCCAAAATATTGAATACTCTCCTGTTCATGAAGTGACCGACATGTTGTATACAACCATGCAATCATGAGCTTTCCACTGCTCTTCGAAAACTACATTATCATTAAATCAAACACAAACATGTTCATGAATTAAGCTACATGTTGTATACATAGATACAATTCATGATCTTCACACAAGTATTATACACACAATTTTATATACAATCTGATTGTGGTGTTAATTCAGTTGTTTCATTATACAATATATACCAAATCAAAGGTGATCTACCCAGCATTAAAGAAGTTTTTTTCCATCTATCAAAGGTGAACTACCAAACTATATGTTAATCAAACCACATCAAAGGTGATCTACCAAACTAGAAGTTTTTTTGTGAAACCTAAATTAATGTTTAATGAATAATCTCAATAGATATTCTCCATAAACATCGTATGTCAAAAAATTATAAAAATTGCTCAATTGTCGTTGACAGTGAGAAGATTGATGAATGTGGTAAGCATCAAAATTGAAGCAAAATTGTTAATCAACAAATCTTGATGAACATTTACACAAAGAATCATAAATAAAAGATTTTAATCATAAAAACGATGCTTGTTGTAATTTACGATCATCACCTTCATCGATTTGTATTCCTTCTCTTTGTTCAACCGTTGCATGTCCAGAACCAGGTGTCGGAATGAAGACGACACGTTCAGTTGAATCAACTTCATCAAGCAAAACAGGATTGTCGGCCGTGTTCTTGAACCGTGAAAACGATTTCTTCATCTAAATCCGAGCACTCGGTTGACGAACTGAAATTTAAAAAAAACCCTAACCTTTTAGTATTTGATTATCGGAATCGAGTAGGTTGAAAATAATTATACCTCTGTTTGGATGATACATCGGTCTTGAATATAGGGTTGATTTTGAAGATTGTTCTTGAAAATCCCGGGATACTCGTATCAATACCAAAACAGTCGCACATTATTTTAGGAAGATAATCGTTCTTGAAGAATATCCCAATTTTTAATCTAAATAAATGAAATGTAAAAGTCCCATTATACCCTTTGGTCAAACATAACACGTCAGACACGGTTGAAAGGGTTCACTTTAATACATTTATGCCACCGTTCATATTAGCCATAGATCAATATTAGATGGTCTAGATTAGTTCACATAGTGGACAAATAATGTTTCTCTCAAGAATTCATGTAAAAGTCTTTTCCCAACGACTAAAAACTTGTCGTTCTAAATTTTCCCGGTAAAAGTAATCGCACCTGATCATCGGAGCACCTTTTACCGGCGAACTTTATTTCTTTTGCCAGCGTAAAAAGTCACCGGCAAAAGTTGCTTGACTTTTTTGGTCAAACTTTTACTAGAGAAAAAATCGCACATAAAAATAGGCTTTTACGGTATTCCAATTTTTTTTAATTATTATTTATTAATTTTTTGTAATTTTAATTTTAAAATATAAACTAATTAATTGATTTAATTAACAAATAAAACATAATTAGTCTCTATTTAATTGTATTCATTGTAGCAAACATCCAAGAAACCCAAAACTCAATATTTATCACAACAAATTCTCACCTACAATCATCTAACACTAAAATCACAAGGTAACGCTTCTTAAATCTTTATATTACAATAGAAAAATTCTTCCAAATACAAGTTCAACAGTAAACATCTCACATTTTATTTTTTGATGTCTAGAAACTAGGAACCTTTTGGGCTTAACATATACATTGTGAAATTCAATTGTGTCACCACCGGTTTCCTGAGCTCCACCAAGTCCAAAAAGAAAGCCATTTCAAAACATTTAACTTCCTGCAGAACTAGTCCAACAGCACGGGTTGAGGACACTTGCAATACCAAAACAAGCTTCGTAATTGACAAGCTTTAGATATCTATGTTCTTTAGTTTCTCTGTTACATAAGCATTAAAGACGTGTGAAAAACAATCTCATGCAAAAAAACATACAAGTTCAAAGTTGTCAAAGACTTCCTCATACCTGTTAGGAGATATTTAAACACATAGGAACAAAACTCCACATGATTTGATGGCCTTCAAACCTTCATGTGATAGAAGTACAAGATTAGAAACTTATTCATCTTTTCATTACATTCGGTTATACCAACAAAAATAAACTAGAATGTTTATATTAGTATACATCATTTTGAAAAATGCAAAAAAATCTATTGTACAAAGAGAAGAAATTTACAATCGTTAGAGCGTTTTCTATGAGGTGTCCTTATAGATGCAAGAAGCAACTATGACGCCTTATCACTCTAACATGCCTAAATGGAACTTTGTCCAACATATATGAATAGATTGCATCGACATATTAGACATTAGAAATATAAAGAAAAGAAGATGCTTGATACATCATATACAAGCATTACACAATTTGTATAGTTCCAATCCTTTCTAGATTCTCCACATGGTCCAATATAAATCCCCAAGTCTCGATGACTCAGAGATACAAATACACAAAATAGAATTTTACATATTCTAGTGATTATATTATAGGCAAAAATGAATCCTAATACTTACAGCCTAAGGACAATCTCAGATAGCTTTATAAAGAAAGAAAGTTCCCACTCGTATCCCATCCCCTATAAAAAACAAGTAAATAGCCAACAACACTTGCTCAGATTCTACATTAGAAAACTCACAATAAATAGTTAGAATTTAACTTGTAAGCTAAGAACATTAACATTATTTTGTCAAACAAGTAAAAGTAACAAATAGGGAGTACGCAGTAAAGAATATTGACTAAAAAAAGAATACAAATGACTAACCATCTTATCACATAATTTATTAAAAAAAACCTATCTTTTCTCTTATTATGATGAATGCACTATAGATATAGCTTATGTTCTAATTAGTCACCCTTCAATCCTTGGTAGTACTCAAATACAAACGACAATCATACCTGCAAAATTCCAAATGTGGCACCTTTGATTACTTCTATCACTGAAGCCACCTACGGGTACATCAACCAGAATAGGATTCGAGCTACCTGAAACACCAAAACAAATATCATTTAAATAAATTATAAAAATGTTAGTGACTACATCCTTCCTGTCGTTGCTGACAAATTTTCAATTGTTGTGTAAGAGGGCCCTGATTATACAGACATACACAGTCATGGTTCTCATCAAATTGAAAAGGTTAAGAAAGAAAGACCACTAAGAATCAGTCCAACCGATTTAGATTTACACTTACCTTCATTAACAGATCTGAAGAAGACTGTAATCACAAAAACCCTAGTGTGCAGCAGAGATGGAGATCGAACCCGACAGAATTAAGATCGTTAACGGATTGTGTTTCTTTATACTAGACGGGAAAGATCCTGATGGAGTTTTTGCGTGTTACAATTGTCATAATCGTCATTGTTGACCACCAAAATAGAACCGAACCCACCATTGTACTTGAAATCTGCAAATCAATATGCGAACAAAAACAAAAACCCAAATCAAGAAGTGAAGAAATTAAGAGAGGGTAAATTCATACGGAGAGCATCATTGACGATAAACCTCAATCTGCTGGATCATTGGTTGTTGCTTTCAGAAGGGTTTAAGGTACAGCCATCTTTGCCGCCGACGTTGTGAATGAGATTTAGGGAAGAAGACCCTAACAGGAGAGGGGGAAGAAGAAGCGGGAGTGAAATTTTTTTGGTGGGAAAGTAGCGGGAATGAATTTTTGGGGAACAAGAAGCGGGAAAATGTTCATTCCCTTGTTATGCAAACAAAAAAAATTACAACTTTGACAAATTGACCTTTTTACTTTAAAGTGGATGCCGGATGCCGGTAATTTGTTTTTACTTTGATGAAGAATTTTCCATGAAAAAGTATTTAAATGAAAAAAGATGGACGATGTAATTTGTTTTTATTTTAAACGAAAAAATTAATAATGATATTATAGAGTAATTTCTTTTATAAAAATAATGATGAATCATTATATTATATTAATAGAACTCAATGGTTATCGTATTTTTGAAGATGTTTATCCGTTTAACTTTTACAAATTAATATATGTAATGATATTTATTATTTTAGTTCTTTGGTTAAACACTATAGAAGCCTAATTGAACCGAATAAATTCCAATAGATTCATTAAAGCCCAATAATAACGGTTACAGCCTGATCAAAACATCAAGGCTCAATTGATTCATTAACACTCTCTAATAACCGTTAAAGCCCAATTGGACCATTAAGACTCAATTGATTCATTAAAGCCCAATTGCACAAATTAAAGCTCAATTGAACCCATTAACACCCAATAGATTCATTAAAGCCCACTAATAATCGTTAAAGCCGAATAGTATTAATTAAAGGCCAATTAAACTGTTAAGGCCCAATTGATTGATTAAAGCCCACTAGGAACCGTTAATGTCTAATTGAACCCATCAAGACACAATAGATTTATTAAAGACCACTAAGAACCGGTAAAGCCCAATTGAACCCATTAGGGCATTTCTGACTTGAGCACCGTCTTTAGGCATTTCAGTTCTCAGGATCTTACGAAACTCGCTGAAACAGGGTGTACCGATCTCCACTCCAAGTCATATCTTAGGCCGTAAAAAAGTTGTCCTAGCTCTTTTCTATAATCCTTCAACAACAAGACACTGAACACTTTCACTATCCGGAAATTTTCCCCCCGGAAATATCCATTCTAAAGTTAGAGGTCGAATCGTGGTCCAATAGGTTCATTAAAGCCCAATAGTATTAGTTAAATCACAGTTGAATCGTTAAGGCCCAATTGATTCTTTAAAGCCTAATAATACCCGTTAAAACCCAATTGAACCAATTAAGGCCCAATAGTATCCGTTAAATTCCAATTGAACCAATTAAGTCCCAGTAGATTCATTAAATCCCTGATAGTATCCGTTAAAGTCCAATTGAACTAATTAAGGTGTTATCTTTTACACCCTAGTCTATATCATCTCATCCAATTAGATTAAAGTATATGCACCTATTTTGATTTTTTTTTGTGTTATCATCTAGTAATAGAGTAGGGCGTCTCTCTAGAATAGGGTGTAAAAGGAATAACCCAGGCCTAATAGGTTCATTAAAGCCTAATAAGAGCCGTTAAAGCCCAATAGTATCCGTTAAAACCCACTAAGGTCTATTAACCCCCAATACCAGGCATTAAAGACTAATAGGATCGAATAAAGCTAATATGCCCATTATAACTCAACAAGACTTTTTCATTACTTATTAAGGTCGAATAACACCAGTGGTTATTCTTTAAGGATCTTGATTGGATGTTCATGGGTTGCAGTAGTTGTTAAAGCTCAATTAAACTGAATACAACCCAATAGGTTATATTGGGTTTTTGAGTTGTAATATATCGTATTTGGTTGTAATGGGTCATATTGGGTAACATCTCTTATTTGGTCATCTTGGATTGTATGAGTTGTATTGGATGATAGTTGCTTATGATAGGTAACAATGCATCTTATTGGGTAGTAAATTGTCCTTGTGAGTCTATTGGGTTGTAATGGTTATATTAGATGGTAACGAGTCATATTGAGTCGTTCTTATGTCTTATTGAGTTGAATTGGGTCATATTATCAGGATCGGCCGTGACATTTTAGAGGTCCTGTGCAAATAGCTAAATGTGTCCCTATAATTTTTTAAATCCAAAATAAATCTTAAAATTAGGAAGTATACAATTAGATAATAATTAACAATATTTAAATAAAAATAAAACTAACATTTACATCATTAAATTAATATTTATAAATCTTTAATAATTAATTTTTTGATAATAATAACAAATTAATTAATAACAAAATTAAAAGTAATCATATAAAAATAGAGTATACAAGATTGGTTCAATACTATAAACATAAGGGTCATTTAGTTACAATAATAAATAGGTATTGTCATGTACATTTAATAAAACCACTTTAAGAAATTTTAAAAAACAACTACGCAAATTTAAGAGAATAAAATAAAATGATGCACCTAGTGAGATTTGAACCAGGGTAAATTGTATAGCGAACAAAGGCAATTGCCAACGCCTCTAGAAAGTTGTTTGTGTCATAAATTGACCTTTTTTGTATTATAGAGAAGTATATTATATACAAAAAAATGGAGGCCCCAAGGGCCCGTGCAACGACACCTCCGGCATACCTAGGTTGGGAATATTAATTATAATAAATAACTTTTGCAGGCAAGTTTCGAAAATCTGTCGACAAAAGTTGAATTGAAAAAAAAATTAATTATAATAACTTAACTTTTGCCAGCGAGTTAGTGAACTTCGTTGGTAAAAAATGTAATTTATATTTTTAAAGATACTTTTGCCTGCAGTTTAAGAGACTCGTCGCTAAAAGTAACATTTACCGGCGGTTTATAAGAACTTCGTCGGCAAAAGTTCATCTTTGCCGATGAAATTTTCCTTCGGCAAAAAGTTAGCTTTTTACCGGAGGCTTTCATCTATGTTGTCGGCAAAAGTTACTTTTACCGACGGACATCCCAAACCCGCCGGTAAAAGTGCATCTTTGCCGATGACATTTTCCTTCAGCAAAAAGTTAAACTTTTACCGAAAGCTTTGGTCTATGTCGTCGGCAAAAGTTACTTTTACCGACGTACTTCCCAAACCCGCGGGTAAAAGTGCAGTTTCTTGTAGTGAACTTACAACAAAATTCAACATAAACAGAATTTTGACAAAAACATACAAAACTTGATAGGTTACCTTCTAGTTTCCTGTAAAGTATGATAAAACAAAGTGTCAACTACAAAGAGTTGGTGAGTTCACAGGTTTTCAAATGCACAAAACATTTCATACGCAAGGTATATAAAAATATAGCGAATCAAATGATCGCATCAACTTTAATGTCATAAAGTTTTATGAGCAAAAATACATATTATGATACACATGATATTAAAGTATTGAGCCGCTACTAAGCCTAAACGACATTCTACGCCTCACGAACTACCTTAGAGGTGGACCTAAAGTCCACATGTGTGGAGCATTCTTAATTGATAAATTGCATCCCTACTTGCCAGTTAGGTGGGTATGTCAACCAAATAGCGCTATCCACAAATATCATCGGCTCATTTAGAGTTAAATAGTAGTGTACCACGGGGACTTTACATAACTCAACATATCATTTTGTGTAATATAAAGTTGCTCATCACAGTGATTTATATACTTTTCATTAATCAATATAAATCAATTCAATTTCCATTAAAACAACATGCTTTACACCCCAAAACGTATAAACATTTAAAAAGAGGAGCCGTGAATACTCACCTTATAGCAAAGCTTCCAAAAAAAATACCCGAGATGTCCGTTCGATGGCCTAACGCTTACCTAACAAAGCAACGTACCCAAATTAACACTTATATGTCTAATGGTTACTATAAGAGTGCTTATAAGTCCTTATATGTCCAACTTGGTTTACTATTGTCCCGTTATACATAATGCTCATATTCTCTTTAAAGAAATAATTTATTCCGAAAATGTAATGTATAGTCTTTTAAGTGATCCTAATTTATGAAATCAAATTAGTTTCCAAAATTTCATTTCCTGACAGAAACTATAAGTCCCAAAGATGATCAATTTAATGTAACATCCAAAATAATAAAATTTCCCATCTTTTTATATGTGATGCATTACTGAGTTAAGGTCATTGTGACTAAATTTCATGCATTTTAGACATATGAAAAGGGTTCAAATAATTTATATCAAACAGTGTGTCACAACAAGCATGTCAGATTACACACTGTTAGTAAAACAATCATTTGAAGAGTTTTACTTAATATTTTTCATAAATTCCAGTTGGATTATAAGCATAACACATAGAGAAAACTTTTAAAATAAGAATGCACCCTCATTTTGTTTTGATTAATTGAAACCTCAAATCACCATATTTTTGAGTTAAACTAGTGGAATTTGAAAGATAACCCATTAAATTAAATTCCAGAAGAAAAATCAAGTGATTTGGATGAATATTCAAAGAGTTATGGTCATTCAAAATAAGGTTTACTTACTGTTGAACTTCCAGATGCACATTTATATTGCTATGAGCATTTGGGGGGTCACAACTCATTGTTTTTGAGTGAGACCAATTGGATTAGAACCTCAACTCACTAAATAAACTTTTAGAAGAATATTTATGATATATGAACATATTATTTGCAAGAATGGACGATTTATGCACATGCATGAAATATGTCAGCACCAAAAATCACCATTGTTGTTCATAATCACATAAAATCATGTTTTTCACCTATTTTCTTGAGTTTTATTGTGTGGATCATAGATTACCACCATTATATAAAAATTTTTACATGTTTTGGTGTACAATCTCTCCACAAACTCAGAAATTTCAGATATCAAAAGAAGTAGCTAAAAATATGTAAGAAAAGTGGGGTTTTCACCCAAAATTTGCAAGAAAGAGAGAGTAGAGTTGTTACCTTGTTTTGGTTGGTGAATAGAGCTTCTAAATCTTTGCTTGAACTTGATTTTTGATGAAGATATTTGATGAAAATGGCTGGAGTTTAGTCTTAGAGAGGAAGAGAAAAGAGAGATGAACGTGTCTCTTTGTTTTTAGAGAGAGAGAGAGAGAGGAGGGTTTTGAATTTGAAAGTTGCAAATAAGGATTTTGATTTTTTTTTTGTTTAAATATGGGGGAAGGAGGGGGGGGGGGGAGAGGGGGCGGCCAAGCTATGGGCCCCACTCCAAGTCCATAATTTTTTTTTAAAAGTAAGTGTAAGGCCCAAAAATGCTAAATTGGAAGTTCATAAATTTTTGGCCTTTTTCTCAAAATTGTTAGCCTATTTTGGTTAATTTCTAATAAAAATAAAAGTTTTATAATTAAAATACTAAAACTATATATTTTATTTAAATTGGGTATAAATTAGGGCATTTGGCACTATATTGGATGTTTCGGACAGTTATGGGTCGGAACCGAACATTTTTAGCGACTACCGGAAATGCTAGAGATTTTTCGGTTAATCTAATCTATCTAACTCTTATTCTTCTAATTATCTAAATTAACTCTAACAAACTTAATTGAAGCTAACCTGAAAGCTCGAATTTCGACAGTTGTCACACATATGATTCACGTACAAAATCATATATGATTAGCCGCGACATTTCACGCGACTTGCCCGTGTCCTTTTTGATGCTTACAAAATCACATATGATTTTGTACATGAAATCATATGTGATTTTGTACATGGAAAATTTCATGTACAAAATGATTGGCCGAAGATTGTCCTCGTATTCTCGTAAATTGGTACCGTCCTCATATGAACCCGCCCCTATATATGTATATGCATATATATAGATATAGATTTTTCACATTTGTTGTTTTTTTAATATATATCAACCTTAATGCAAGAGATATAGAAATACTTAATTCTTAGGGTGTCACATCATTTCTTGTGGATCTTACTTATATATATATATATATATATATATATAGGGAGAGGTTCAAATGAGAACTTTTGATTTTTAAGGGAACAGGGACACATTGTGGACCACATATGATGTGGGTCCCACATAATATTAGATCATTAATATTAAATCATAAATGATTTAATATTATGTGGGACCCACATCATATGTGGTCCACAATGTGTCCCTTTGTTCCTTTAAAGATGGGTGATTCTCATATGATCCCTCCCCTATATATATATATATATATATATATATATAAAGAGGCGGGTTCATACAAGAACGCTAACTATTTACGAGAATACGAAAAAAAAATTCATGTACAAAATCATATGTGATTTTACACTAACAGAAAGTCGCCCGGATCATATATGATTTTGTACATGAAAAACATTTCATGTACAAATGATTGGCTGAGGATTGTCCTCGTATTCTCGTAAATTGTTACCGTCCTCGCATGAACCTCTTTCTATATATATACATAAATATAAAGATATCAACACTTTATTCCTCCTTTCACAAACCTACGTCACTATACGAATACATCAAATTCTCATGGTAAATTTTTGTGTAACCTAAAATAAGTCAACTCTATTAGTTAAAAAAACATTATTTTACTTATTCTTTATACAAATAGATTTATTTGAAAAAATAGAGTAGGCCAAATTGATCCAACCGTATGAATTGATACAAAAGTGTCCACCCCTTTATTCTTATACTCACTTTATATTTTTAAACTTGTATCTTCTTACTAAATGAGATGATGAAACTCAACCATCTATGGTGTCTCCCCCTCCTTTCTTATACCCACTTCCTCATTTCAAACCTCCATTTCCTCAACAATGTGGGATGATGAAACTCAACCACATTTCAAGATTTAATGAATACTCAAATCTCATTATGCCACCTCAAAACCCTTGTTTGTTCCTGTAATATACATATATATATATATATATTTATATGGATTGTATTATAGTTAGTACCTAACTCAATAATTATCATAATTACACATATATTTTCATAATTATCCTCATTATCCCTTTAATAATCAACATGATTTAACTCAGGTTGCTACAAACGGAGGCAGACATATTCTTTGTGAGTCACCCTATAGATTTACATAGTCCTTAGTAGTATTCTTGTGTGACACGTGTTGTGGGTATACAATAACTTACATTCTCCCACTTGCACATGACATACAGTAACATATAATGTGTTAAGCGTATGTTGATCAAAGCGGTTTCAGTGATTTGATGATGATCCTATACTTAGTGAAAATCATATGTTTAGATTATGTTCAGTCTCAGCGAACACAATCACTGATTGCACTTAGTGATCGATGAAGACCATCATGAATGATGTCTGAACCAGAAAACCTAGAAGACAAAGTTCACACAAAAGAATCCCTCAGCGAATGTCGAAGACTTAGCTGAAGAAAGAGATAGTTAGTTCGTGATCTAAAGCGGTTTAGTGATAACAAAGATTGTCTAAATTAAGTGTGAAATCTTAAAACGATTGATGATACTTGAAGGATTCCTCCTTGAGTCCTCAGTATCAATGATCAAATGAATCGTACTCAACAAGATTAGAATTTGTTCTATCCTCAATACACAAAGGACAACCTCCCCATGACCTATATTAGAAAGTTCATACGGAGTTACTTTATTGCCCCCCACATGCCTACCGACTTTGAAAGGTCAATTGTTCATATTCGACTAAAAGTATGGTTGCTTTATGGACAAAGGACAAGGTTCCAATGGACGCTGGACAGGTGGCGTGTACCTTCCGACTTTCATTAGATTCTTTGGGTATAATAAGATAAAGAAATCCTTCTAGATTGTTTTAGAATAGGTATTTTATACTTGTTCTTATTTCCGCAAACAATCTGTAAATTTGTTTATTTGCAACAAACTGATTTAAAACTTAATGTTTGTGTGTTTGTATTCGTCCTTCCCCTTCTACAAAGTATATGATACTTATACACTCTTGTAGACTCCCTTGGGAACCATAAGTGGTATTAGAGAAATGTTTACTGCTTTCTTTTATCTTCAAGAACACTAATATCTATATGCTTTTGAGATGGCTAACCAAAACACAAACTATAATGACAATGGCTCTCTTGCCAAACCTCCTAAGTTCAGCAAGGATAATTTCCTTGTATGGAAGGAAAGAATGGCTCTATTCATAGCGGGTGCTGATCCTAAGATACTCTACTATGTAGAGAATGGACCATTTATTCCAACAACCATTGTTCCTGCAATTCCCGAGACTACAACCTCTGATGCAATCCCTGACAGACGAATTCCCAAAGCTCCACATCAATGGAGTGAGGAAGACAAGAAAGAAATTTAGTAGATACAAAATCTAGATCTATTATTGTTATGTCCCTTCTTGATGATGTTTATCATTCAGTTATGAAGACGAGAACCTCAAAATCCACGTAAGAGACTTTTTTGTTCAATATGAAGGTACCAATAAGGTACAGGAATCAAGAAAGATCAACCTTGTTAGACAATATGAAAGTTTCATTTGTGGTTAAAATGAAACCTTGTCAGAGG
Organism: Silybum marianum; assembly: GCA_036898165.1. Taxonomy (NCBI): domain Eukaryota; kingdom Viridiplantae; phylum Streptophyta; class Magnoliopsida; order Asterales; family Asteraceae; genus Silybum; species Silybum marianum. The sequence continues at coordinate 34,415,031 of CM072530.1, forward strand.
TACATCAATGGTTTAACTGCTTAATAATTCATCTCCGAACTGTTAGGAGAGAATATTCCAACTCAAAGATTCTGACAAAGTTCATGGAATCTCTTCCTGACCGTTGGGACACGTTTACTACGTGCCTCAAATGTTAAAGGACATTAACTCCCTTTCCGTAAGTGCTCTTTATGGGATTTTGCTCAATCATGAGCAATCCCATATGTTGGTCCCAAAGGAATCTACAAGACTTCAAGGATATTGAAACAATTCGTAGAGGGGGGGGGGGGGTTAATTACAACCACAAGCTTTTTAAGGTTTTGAAATAAGTTTATATTGAATAAACAAATTTTACAATTGCAAGAGGAATAAGAACAAGTAATTAAACCTATTGTAGTACAACTTAAAAAGTCACAAAGTTTTGATGCACAAGAACAGTAAGAAATAGAAGGGTTCCCTTCTTTTTTGATGTCAAAGACCAGAAGCTACACGAAAATTTTCGTTGCATTAAATGCAAAGCAAAAGGTATATGCTACGTGTCAAGCTTCTAGTTGAGGCTTGTCCTTTGTCCAAAAGACAACCATGCTTTTGGCCGGATATGAATAGTAACCAAATCAGATTTGATGAGGACATAAGAGACAATCCGTACGTTATTTTCTGACAAGGTATTTGAGGTTTGACTTTTGTGCATCGAGGATAAGATCAACATTGATCTTGCTGAGTAGGCCCCACTTGATCACTGAACCAGAAACTTCAAGAATGAAGTCTTCGGGTATCACTAAGGCTTTGCAAGATCTCACACTTCAGGTAGATGAACTTTGCTATCACCGAGCCACTTCAGATCACGAGCTATCCATCTCTATCTTCAGCTATGTCTTCGACTGTCACTGAATGGTCTCGTGGTGTGAGTGTTGTTCTTTAGATCTTCAGGGATAGGATGATGTTCCTGATCTTTAGCAATCAATAAACGCAGTCAGTGTATGCTATCGCTGAATCTGAACATTATCCTATTAATGGAATTTTCCTTAAGTATAAGAGGAATCATATTCAAATCACTAAAAGAAGTTTGAATCAACAATCTCCCCCTATTTGATTATGATTAAGCAACATAGGTAAATTGCTTGAAATGATTAGTAAGTACTTAGAAATTTTAAAGTAAAGAATTCTAAGTACTAATCTATGAGATCTTTTTCAGCTAGTAGACTATTTGAATTGAGTTTCATTTATAAGGATATGAATACACAATTTTTACAAGTGTAAAAGCTATAAAGTACATTCACTGATGGATCACAAAGTGTGATGTCAGTGAGTATCTAGATTTGTAAAGAAAGTAGAACTCATATGTTCATTGTCCCTTTTACTATTTTCAGGTATCTTTTCAGTACACAGATGGAGTAGAGTATTTCATTGAATTTCATTAGATATGATAATTTGAAGAATTACATAATGAAAATGAAATTACAATTATAAGGTAAAGTACGGTACACTGAAGAAAGTTACAAAGGGAAAAAAATAAGAGATTAGTCAGAGTGCTTCTCTTTTCTTCTTCGTAATTCATTCTCATAGAACCTCCTTTGAATGGGAGCAGGGTCAAAGTTTGAAAAACAGTTGTAGTACATGATCTTGAGAAGTTTGAATGGAGCTTTGTGAATCTCCTTATTTATGAGAAATTTTATAATCCCATCGTTTTCTAGAAATGCAATTCGTGCTTCAGGAAGAGTGATTATCTCATGCTCTTCAAATCTTCTCGGTTCAGGCAGGGATGTGTTAAGCATTGAAATGTCAGGGATAACGCGATGGGATAGTACACTATCTATGTCAAATTTAGTCGCATGTTCATTTCTAAACAAAGGACCTTCTTCAGCTTCGGACTTAGATCTTTTGTTTTTGGATTTTTCAGGGAGAGAAGGAACAGTGACGTATTGGGATATCCTTTGCAATAGCTAATCAAGATGTGTTGTAACACAGATCCCTTTAAACTCAGATAATCAATAGATTTAATAAACAATATATTAGCGGAAGCAATATAAATCAATGATTATAACTATAACAGTAATTGAATCAGTAAAAATAGTATGAAGATTGAATGAGAATTTGTATTGAATAATCTGAAGAACGATTACAAATACGTTGAATGAAAAACACTTTCTCTCTCACTGATCGTCAACACTTTATAGTGATAACTAACTCTATATATACTAGTACAAAAGGAAAAGTCAAAGAGCTAGTCTATCACCAATTGACACGTCACTTGTATGACTAACAAAATTTGTTACGCACGTAAAGTGTGACTACCACAAAGCGTGTGGAAGAGTACTTGAAATCCAGAGCGTCTTCAGGTCTCTGCGCACTTATGTGATGAGAGAGATCAGAAGATGAACTTCTGGTTTATCTTATGAGGTTTAAGACTTAGCAGATTCTGGTTCATACTTTCATAAACTAAATTCTAACAATCTCCCCTAAGTATGAATTCCAGAACTAAGAATTACATAACAAAACAGAGGTTCATTTCTTTATAATCGAACAGATATATTGAAAAGAAAATTTACATTATAAAAATTAAAATGGAACATCAGGATGAAATGTAACAATCTTGTGGAATTGATCTGTGATTTGTCATAGTTTTAGCGTCATGTTGAGTTGATTATCCATTCTCTCAGCTATAATTCTGTCATGAGCCTCTTTGCTTCTGTCATCAGTCTGGAGTGATGCATATCCTTTGATTATGTTCACGATCCCAGTAGAATACCTGTTAGCCTCTTTTATTCTGAAGAAGCTCTTTCTTTTTGGTCTCTTGAAAACAATCCCGTCCTCTGGTTTTGTCAGTATTTGGCCAACTGGAAGATGCTCAATTCCTTCTCTATCTTCATTTGGTGCAGAGATGCTCAAAATAGTCACTTTATGATCAAGTCCTATTTGAAAATCTACATGTTTCTTGTATCTTATAAATGCTTCCATACATCTTATGATTCTGAAAAGGCAACCTTTTCTTGACTATCTTTTCTTTGATTGATCTTGTTCTTCATGAACCTCCCTAAAGGTATCAAGTCAGAGGGATTAATTGAGAGGAGATCCTTATCACATAAGTAATATTTCTCTTTATCTTCCCTTTCAGCTTCATATATGGTATACATCAGCTCTGTGTTTTCAAACTTTGTGTGCTTGACTCCAGTTATGCATTTGATTGGGGAAGTTGTGTAGGCTTCTTTCATCATCTTCCTGTGGCTCATAAATCGTGTCTTAACCTCATCGCTTACATTATAGTCGTTGGCAAATTTTGGAAGCATCAGGTAGATCTTGTGATTAGTTGCTGCATACAAATGCCCGTATTCAATTTCTATTGAAGTAGGTATTTTGAACGCATCAACTTTCCTAAGATCCTCCTGTAATTGTGCCTTCCTTCTGTCTGGTATCTCTTTCTTCACTCTTTCTGCTTCAGCTCTAAGTTTGGATTGTTCAGAGATAGGAGGTTGTTTAGAGATAGGTGGCTTTGAGGTAGAAATATGTGGGCTTGAGCTTTGACCTTTGGGATATTCTCTGGTTCTTGCACTGGTAGATATGGGTTCTATTTGAGCTTGAGGTTTTGGAGGTTGTGATTGGCTAGTCTTTTGGGTTTGATCTTCTGACCTTCTTTTATTTCCAAGAAGTTCAAGTACGAATTTTGCCATGTCTGGATCTTTGGGAAGCGGACCAGAGTTAACAGCCAGAGGTGTTGGTGAGAAGGGTGCTTGTTTACTTGAAGCTTGTTGATCAGAAGGTGTAGAGGCAGAAGCTTGACCTTTGTTCTGAGCTTGAGCACTTTGGAAATTTTCAGTCTTAGTCTTCTTCGCCGAACTCTCCCTCTTTTGAGAATCAAGATCCTGAGCCTCATACTTCTTTCTCTTAAGATCTGCTCGTCTACAGGCTCTGGCTTCTTTGGCCTTTTTCTTTCCTTCAAATTCTGCAGAAAGTGAACTAACTGTCCATTATGGCCTTTTGAAACTCTGCATCTGCAGAATTATTCTGGGTCTCTGCAGTATCCGTTATCAGCTTTTTAAGAGCATTCAGAGCTTCAAAGCGTTCTTTTTGAGTGCTCTGGGCGTTGCTGATTAGATGATTTTGAGCGTTGATTTCTGAACGGATATTTGACTCAGCTGTTATGACAGTTTGTTTTAGATCCCCCAGAGATCCCTGAATTTGATCAGCAAATGCCTTGAACGCTGCATTTGTGACAAAGTCTGGAGTGGTAACCGGTGCATCTCCAACACATGGAGTGCCTTGTCTCTCGCGTTCAGAGAGGCCCTCGTTCATGCCTGTTTGGACGTTGAGCGTGGAGGAACTTCCATCCTGTCGTCGAGGGCTATTATTAATAGACGCCTCTTCGGATGTTCTGGTTGTTTCAACTTCTACCTCATCATTAGAGGTGAGGAGCTGAAAACAATGTTCGTACCTGTAAGAAGTGCAAAGACTCCGGTACGTGGTGCATCCTCATGCCTTAACCCCTCTGATGGGATTTCGTAGGCTTCTACTCTAGAAGAGGGTATGGACGTACCCTCTGCATTTCCTACATTTTCGTTGATCACAGAGACATCAACGTGTGTGGGAAGTTGCAAGTTCTGGGCGAAGGAACTCTTATATTTGCATCATCATCCTTTTGAGAGGATGATGAAGATGTTGTTTCCACAGCTGTGCTTGATTCAGAGGAACTTTGAATGTCCTCTGGTCGGTTAGGTTCAGGGTGGTTTGGACTGGGCTGTCCTATTTCAATGAGTGTAGATGTGTTGGCATCTACCTCAGTATTTGTGGTTACCCTGGTTGGACTCATTGAGGATCTAAAAAATGTGTCTCTATGGACATCTTCTTGGCTCTCTTTTAATAGTCTCTCGGCATGGTTAGAGTCGCTCAGTTGTTCACTCTAATTATTTTCATCCTCTGGCTCACTTGACCCTCACTTGCTACCCTAGGCTCTAGATGCTCTGGGGTAGGTATTCTCTGTTGAGAATACCAGAGAGCTCCTGTAAGAGATAAGATTAGGAGAGGTTGGAGTTATTATGTCAAGCATATACCTGGATAGTTCTCTCTGAGTGGTGTAGCCGTTAGTGGTTATTGTAGGTTTGTGAGAGCTCATTGTGGATATCTTGACAAAAGGTTGAATAAATGGTGCTTTCAATGCAGATATTGCAGGATAGGTGAACAGGGCTAGGAATCTGGGGAACATGAGTGCTGACAAAGCTTTGCCATTGGCTGGTTCAATACTTTTAGATGCATGACTGTCTTTATCTCTTGAAAAATCAAACTTGCATAGTATAGAGATCGATTAAAGTACATACCATACATCATTGTAAGGATGTTTTTGCTCGCTTGGTCCATATAGCCGATTTTGCAAGTGAGACTCTTGTTTGGGATGGAAACAAGAACATTCCACATAGGAGGTAACTTTTTTCTCTTGAACTCGGATAACTTGGTGAAAACTTCATTGTAGCCCAAATGGTTGATGAACGCCAGAAGTGCTTCAGTTGAGGGACAAGCTTCGAGATCAGGGTTGGGTATCTGTTGGCCTTCAATGATGGATTTGGGTAGGTGGAAGAATCTGGCTATCTTCTTCTTGGTGATAGGTATCTCCACAGCGTGCTCAGAGTCAGTTGGGTGTCCAAAACTACCAGATAAAGTTTCATCATCCTTGATATACAGTGTCTGCCATACTTCTTGAACATAGATTTCAGGGACATTACGGTTGGTCAGGGTTAGGGCACGATTTGGGGAATGATGTTGTAGAAACTCGACCGTTACTTGATAATCTTTGATATATGTGTTTGGATCAAGTAAAACATGCACATTGTTTGGTTTCAGAGCTAGCTTCACGATTGGAGTACTTTCAGCTGTGGAATCGACGATCTTCGTCGTTTTGAAAGTTCATGTTTGGTGCCTGGTTCGCCATTTTGGGATTTGGAGATTTTAGAATCAGGAGTAGCAGGTTTGCAATTGCACAGTAAAATCGAGAGGTTGAAGACGGTGAAAAGTAAATTTGGGGTTTTCTTCGAGTTTATATAGTAGGATTTAAAAATGAACTCGAGTGTTTTTTGTATATCAAGGGTTTATTTGGCTTGGGGATTGGAATCGGTTTTTAGGAGCAGACGTGGGAAACGAGGCGTGCACAATGCAAACGGTCGATTAATGACACGTGGAGGAACTTTCTAGAGTGTATTAAAGGATTAATGACACATGTAAGAGTAGATGAGTCACTTAAGGATTTCTCCTTGGTTTTCCATGAGAAACAGTTCCGTTTATTTTGAATATTCCCTCCAAAAATTAAGAATAAAAATTATCAATTAATCAACAAAAAGATGTGGATTAAAAGAATTTTTTTTAAATTAATTAAAAATCTGTCAATTGGTGAAATAAAACATTTTGGAACCAAAAGAAAGTTTTGTGTCCTATGAACAGTATTTCTAAAGAAATTTTATTGAATAAGAGAATTCTGAATAACCTTGACGACAAGAGTTAGTTCAGAAGTAACTTACTAAAAAAATTCAAAGGAAAAACATATTCAGAGAACAACTAACATGAGTTAGTCTTGAAAATTTGATAAATTCACCCCATTGGATAAATTAGCATTTTGTGCTCCCCTTGAATCTTGCCCCCTTGATTTCTTCATGCAATGCTCCCCCTTGATTTCTTCATGCAATGCTCCCCCTTGAACTGTACTTGGATCATAGAATGTGAACAAGTATTCTTTTTGCGAACAGAGGGACCCAGAGACTTTTGAGTGTCTCTGATCATCTTTCTTCTAACAGAGGTATGCAGAGACTTCTGAGTGTCTCTGGTTCATTTATTAAAATTAAAATTATACCTAGTAGAGCGATAAAGATATACTAAATAAGTAGAAAAACCTAGATTATAAATGACTTATAAAATCTAAGTTAGTTACATGTTTAGCATACCTAACTTGCTTATTAGAAAATTAAATCTCTTCTCATCCAGAGCTTTTGTGAAAATATCAGCAAGTTGGTAATCAGTGGAGACAAAAATGCATTTCAATTATCTCTTTCTCCACATGATCCATTATGAAATGATACCTGACATCAATGTGCTTGGTCTTTGAATGTTGTACCGGATTTCCTGTGATGGCAATAGCACTTTTTGAGTCACAGGGGATGGGAATCTTGTCATATATCAAAACATAGTCTTTGAGTTGAGTCTTCATCCAAATAACTTGGGAGCAACAACTAGCAGCAACAACATATTCTGCTTCTGCTGTGGAAGTTGACAACCACCAGAAGTTCCCCAGAAGTTGACGTCCACCGGAAGTTCTTTTTCTGTCTAACTTCCATCCTGGATGATCATAGTCAGTGTATGTAATTAAATAAAATACAAAAAATTTTTGGATACCAAAGACCTAGTGAAGGTGTTCCTTTTAGGTACCTAAAAGTTCTTTTTACAGCAGCCAGATTAGATTCTTTGGGATTGACTTGAAATCTCGCACAGAGACAGGTGGCAAACATTATATCTGGTCTGCTTGCAGTCAATTACAGAAGGGATCCAATCACACCTCTATAGTTCGTAACATCAACTGATTTCCCAGAGAGATCAGGATCAAGTTTCGTATTAGGAGAGATAGGTGTTTTCATAAGAGTGGAATTTTGAAGTTTGATTTTCTTTAACATGTCAGAAACATACTTGGCTTGATTTACAAAAATGCCAGAGGTAGTTTGTTTGACTTGAAGTCCTAAGAAGAATGTTAATCTCCCATCATGCTCATTTCAAATTCATCTTCCATTAACTTAGAAAACAAATCAACTTCTGTTTGATATAATGTCATCCACATAAATTTGAACCACAGTTAACGTACCTTTGCCTCTTTTGATGAACAAAGTTGTATCAATTTTACCTTTTTCGTACGAGTGCTTAACCAAATACCTTGACAATCGTTCATACCAAGCTCTGGGAGCTTGCTTTAAGCCATACAGAGCTTTTTCCAGAAGATAAACGTGATCTGGATGTCTCGATTCTTCAAAACCAGGAGGTTGTTAAACATACACTTTTTCTTTAAGATCTTTGTTCAAAAATGCACATTTAACATCCATTTGGTACACCTTGAAATCTTTGTATGCTAAGAAGGCCAGAAGAGTCTGATTGTTTCAAGTCTTGCAACTGGAGCAAAAGTTTCAACGTAGTCAATTCCTTCTTCTTGACAGTATCCCTCGGCCCACCAACCTTGCCTTGTTTCGGATCACAATTCCATCTTCATCTTTTTTGTTTCTGAATACCCATTTAGTACCAATAGCGATTTTATTTTTAGGCAGAGGTACTAATTTCCACACCTTATTCCTGTCAAATTAAAGAAGCTCTTCTTGCATTACATCCTCCCAGCTTGATTCTTGTAAAGCTTCATGAACTTTCTTTAGCTCAATCATGCTTAGAAAGTTTACAAAGAAAGCTTCATTTGCTGTTGCAAATCTGGTTTTAACCCCTTAAGATGGATCTCCAATTACTAGATATGGAGTATGAGACTTTGTCCATCTTTTCATCCTTGTTTGAGGTATTTGCTGGGCTTGGTCTTCTATATCTAAAGGTTGGATAACTTCTTATGGTATTAGGATTGGTTTAGGATCTGGATGAGCACCTATTGTCTCCCCCTCAAATGAAGGCACAGAGGTTACCTCTAGACTGTCATTTGGTGATTTAGGACCAGAAAGAGTTATCCCAGAAGCTTGAAGTACTTGAAGAATATTCAGTGATGGATAAGTGGGTACTCCCTCTGAAGTTATTTCTTCTCCCAAAAAATCTTCAAATAAAGCATCAATCTTGGATTCTCTGGTGCCTGAAAGATAATCAGAGGTGACAATATTAAGTTTGAGTTCTGAATCAGAATAATCAGAAGCCAACTGAGTTTGATCATCAAAATCAATGTTTATGCTCTCCATTACAGTCTTAGTTCGCAAACTAAAAACCCTAAAAGCTTTTGAAGTTAACGAGTATCCCAAGAACTTGGCTTCATCGGATTTCTTGTCAAACTTGCCAAGTTTTTCTCGATCATTCAGAATAAAACACCTGCAGCCAAAAATATGGAAAAATTTAACAGAGGGTATTCTGTTATTTATCAGCTCATAAGAGGTTTTAAAATTCCTCTTAATTATGATTGATCTATTTTGGGGGAAACACGCCATAGCAATTGCTTCTGCCCAGAAATTGGTGGGTAGCCCAGAAGCTGCAAGCATTGTTCTTGCTAAAACAACTAGTGTTCTATTTCGTCTTTCTACCACACCATTTTGCTGAGGAGTGCGTACAGCAGAGAAGTTTTGAGTAATTCCATTGTCAACAAGGTATTCATCAAGCTTGGCATTCTTGAATTCAGTACCATTGTCACTTCTGAGTTGCTGGATTTTCTGTTATAGAAGAATTTGTATTCTGTCATCATATTCTTTAACACTATTGGAACTTCTGATGTTTGACAAGAACCTCAAGATTTTCAAAATTCAAATGTGAGGGTTTATGATGCCATAGCCATGCAACTTCACTCTTCTTAGAGATAAGACAGAGAGTTTCCTTACCATCCTTGGATGTAAAGTTCATCATATATAGACTACCTTTTCTGTAAGCTCTCCATAATTCTTCACTTGCCTTAGAGAATAAGTAACAATGTTTTTCATCAAATACAACTAGCATTTTAGAATTACAGAGTTGAACTACTCTTAACAGATTATGTTTCAGTCCAGAAACATGAGCTACTTTAGATAATGTAATATTACCTTCTTGAAGAGTACTGTAGCCTTTTATTTGACCCTTACCATTGATAGAGATATCATAATAGCTTCAAAAGGTACTGGGTTCTTAAAGAGAAAAACATCTGAAGACACTTCTGAAGAGGTTCTGAAGATGTTCTGAAGACACTTCTGAAGAAGTTCTGAAGGAGTTCAGAACCCATTATGAACTTGTCTGTTATGAATGCTTTGTCACTTTAGTCTTTCTATTGTATGTATAAATAGATAGTTAGTTAGATTGTTAGAACTAATGTTTTCGTATACCTTGTAAAGATATATTCTGTAATATAGTACATTCAATCAATACATATTACATTTGGCTATTATCATTCCTGTTATAATCTTTTCATATATTGATATCTTGATTGTTTGGGTACTAACAATTGGTATCAGAGCCAATTCATCTGTTCTTGAAGAAGATTTGTGAAAGAACTTGTCAGATCTGACAGTTCTTGGTGTTCTTGATCTACAAAATTCAAATTCAACATAGGTGAATTCTCGATCTTCTAACAATCAAAGATGTCTAAAAAAATAGTCTCAATCGGATCTGAAACGAAACCACCAACTCTCTTCTTGGGGGAATATCATCAATGGAGAATTAGAATGATTCAATTCATGGATAACATAGATGAAGCCTTAATGCAATCTATCACAAATGGCCCACTAGAGGTATTTGTTGAGATTCAAGCAGTTCTCAGAACTGAATCCACCCTTGAAATCCCTACATCAAGAATCAAGAAGAGTCCTGGAATGTATAATCCAGCTGAAAAGGCTCAAATGAAAGTTGATAGAAGAGCATTAACTTTACTCACCATGGAAATTCCCAATGAGATATTCAATAGGGTTGATAGTTTAACTTCAGCAAAAGCCATGTGGGATGAAGTAGAAGCTCAGATGCAAGGAAGTACAAACGCTCAAGCACAGAGATTAAATATCTGTGTAGGAACATATGAAAATTTCAGATACAAAGAAAATGAATCTATCACTGATACATATCATAGATTCAATAACATTCTGAATGATCTAAGAAGAAATGGTGTTCAGAAATCAAATTCTAAGATAAACAACAAATTTCTGAACAATCTGGGAAATGAATGGTCAAGTTTTTCAGATAATATGGTAACTAGAAACTTGTCTAGAAAGACAATTCATGATGTCTATGGCATCTTGTTCCAACAAGAGGACAAGATCAAAATTAGACAATATGAACAAAAGAAGACACAAGAAACAGTTGCCCTTCTAAGCAAAAACTAGAATAATTCTTTGACCATTGCTACCAAGAAAGTTTGTGAGATCCCAGAGATAACAGTGTGTGATGGGGATGAATCAGATGAAGAGCTTAAAAGGATTTCTGATAATATTGCTTTCATGACAAGGCAATTCAAACAAAGATACAATCAAAAATATCAGAATAAACCTAGATCTGAAGTTGGACCTAAGAAGGGTCAAGAGGCTGTCAATCTGAAACATCTGAACCAGCAAGATGCTTCAACTGTGGAAAGCCTGGACATTATGCTAGACAATGCAAGATGCCAAAAGTCAAGAATTCAGGTTATTATGAGAAGAAGCATCTATTAGCAAAGAAAAAGGAGTTTAATCCTGCTCTAGTGACCAAGTATGAAGAAGACTGGTTAAACTGGAATGATGGAGATGATGTTGAAGAAGTTGCTCACGATGCAACAAATTGCTACATGTGTCAAATGGATCCAGAGAAGGACAAACAAGACACTGAGGTATTTTCTTCATCTTCTGAACAAAATTCTGAACATAATTCTGAAGTTAATACTAAAGATTCAGAAATGACAAATCAATTTCAAAATATGTATTCTGAATTTGAAACACTCAAAAACAGAATTAAAGGTGAAAGAATTTTGGTCAATCAATTCACAGCTGAAAGTCAAATATATAAAGAAAATTGTCAAGCAACTGAACAGATTCTTGAAAAAGTTTCTGAAGAAAAACTTGTTTTAAAAGAAAAAATGGATAGTTTACAAAAAGAAATTATAAATGAAAAATCTGAAAAGGAAATTCTAAATGTTAAGATGAATTTTCTGAATCAAGAGAGACTTGATCTTTATAAAAAGATTAAGGAATTGGAAGATTTAAATTTTAAAAGAGGACAAACTGAAGAAACTCTGAATATTTTAACTAGTCAGGCTCAGAACTCAAAATTTTACAATATAAAAGCAGGCTTAGGATATAAACAGTCAAATTTTAAAAAAGGCACCTGCAAACTTGTATGATTATTCTAAAATGAAAATTTTCAATGAATCAAATACTGTCATCATTTCCAAACCTGTAAACCATTCTTTGCCTGAAAGAATTCCTTTTATAAAATCAGAGACTTTGTTTTCAGAAGAAACACCTCTTAAAACTGTTGAACCAGAAAGTATCTCTGAAACAGAAGAAATGAATATAATTCCAAATATTTGTAAATCTTCTGAATCAAATATTATTTCTGAAGAAAAATCAGAAGTAATTGTTAAGTCTGAAATTGTTTCTGAAGTTACTTCTGTAATAACTTCTGAACCCAATTGTGAAAACATTTCAGAAGATACTTCTGATAATAAATCAGAACATGAAGAAAAGTATGATGAATTCTCAGATATTGAATCCTCAGAAGATATTGATGAGAATCCCAATATATTTTTTGCTAATTCTGATAATGAGTCTACAACAACAAAAAATTCAAATATGTTTGCAACAAGTATGACTCATAATAAGTTTTCAGATCTAATAAATGCTTCTGATTCAAAAAATGATGATGAATAAATGGTGCAAGTCATTGACAAAAATGGCTATTTGGTTTATAAATCTCAATCATGTATGACTGAAGGAGAAAAATTAAAATCTGAAGTTTCAAAGATACCTTCAGAATTATTTGATCCTGTGTTTTTAAAACCAGAATATCAGAATTCAGATTTTCTCCTACTAATACAAACATATCATCAAATACAACACCATGTTCAGTAACATCTTCTGACTTTCACACCAGAGTTAAAAATTTTGAACAAGGACAATCCTCAAGTTCTCTCTCTGAAGTTCAGAAAATTAACACAAAATCTAAAGATAAACCCAAAGTGAACAAAAGAATTTCTTATACTAATCCTCATTTCTTATCTTTTACAGAGCTATCCACTTTAGTATGGAGAAAGAAAGATGAAAGACTGTCAAAGATTGACAAATTAGAGAGTTTTTCATTTTTACAGAAGAATGATGTACCTAAAACAAAGAACGTGAATAAAAGAATTTTTGTTGAAAAATCAAATGTTATTGATTCTTATGTGTCTAATACTGTTGTAAATACATTAAAGAATCATATTCACTGTATTAATTGTGGTCATCATAATTTTCTTCTTAACTCCAAAACAAACAAGAGAAATTTGATGAAATCTTTTCAGAAATGTTTGGCTACATTGACAAATTCAATCAAACAAAGAAATAGAAATAAAGATAAATCTCAAAATTCTGAACAAACTTCTGAGTTGAAACATCTGAAGAAAAAGTTCAGAACTTCAAATTTTATTACTAATCACAAAGGACCCATTCTGAAATGGGTACCTAAAACTCAATAATCTCTTTTGCAGATATGTCATGTGTGGGTCTTAGATTTTGGATGTTCAAGACACATGACACCTTTCAAAGAACTTCTAACTGATTATCATGAAAGATATGGAGGAACAGTTAGTTTTGGAAACAATGCAAAGGGATATGTAAGAGGATATGGCACTTTCATTAAAGGAGATGTGAAAGTAATGAAAGTTTTCTATGTTGAGGGACTAAGACATAATCTTTTCAGTATTAGTCAATTCTGTGACAAATACTGGAAGGTTAATTTTGACATAGATTATTGTCATGTTCTGAGTACAATAAAACAAAAATGAATTAACTGCTTATAGAGATGGAGATATCTACACAGCAACATTCACTGCAACTGGTCAACTACAAGGTGTATGCTATATGTTTACATCAATGAAAAATGATAGTTGGCTTTGGCACAGAAGAATGTCACATCTGAACTTTAAAGCCATTTCTGAACTAGGCAAACATCAATCTGTAAGAGGACTACCAAAGATCAGATTTGAAAAGAACTCTCTTTGTTCTGCATGTGAACTAGGGAAGATCAAAAGAAGTTCTCATCCTCTGAAAATGCTATCTTCATGCAAAGCTCCACTTAAAATGCTACATATGGATTTCTGTGGCCCAATGAAAACTCAAAGCATTGGGGGGAAAGAAATAAATTCTTGTTATAGTTGATGAATATACACGATATACATGGATTGAATTTCTGATATTCAAATCTGATATTTCTGAAAGACTGATACCCTTTCTGAAGAAAATTCAAGTTCTTCTTCAACTCCCAATTCAAAAGATCAGAAGTGACAATGGAACAGAATTTACTAATTCTACACTTCAGAATTTTTTGGAATCTGTTGGTATTTCACATAATTTTTCCGCTGCAAGAACTCCTCAACAAAACGGGGTAGTTGAAAGAAAGAATAGAACCTTGGTAGAGGCTGCAAGAACCATGCTTGCATATTCAGAACTTCCACTCTCTCTTTGGGCAGAATCAATTGCAACTGCATGTTTTACTCAGAACTGAACCATTCTTAACAGAAAATTTCTTAAAACTCCTTATGAATTGTTAAAACAAAGAAAACCCTCTATTGATTATTTTAAAATCTTTGGTTGCAGGTGTTTTCTAAAGAATTATACTCCACATCTTGACAAATTTGCACCAAAAGGCGTAGCTGGTATTTTTGTTGGCTACTCTCAAAGATCCAAAGCTTATAGAGTACTCATTAAAGGAACTCAACGAATCATTGAGACTACAAATGTCAGATTTCATGAGCCAACAATGACTTCTGAACAAAACAGTTCAGAACTCGCACATAAACCAACTTTTGAAAGTTTGGACTCAGAACACAATCAGACAAACTCTACTTCTGCATCTCAAACTTTAGTTAAATCCAATTTAGACAATTTATGTCAAGACTTATTTGATATTTCTGTAAATGTTTCTGCAGATTATCAAAATCCTTTTCTTCTCAGAAACTCAACCGATCAAGACATTTCAGAAATACAAATTTCAAATACATCAGCACCACAACTCTCTACCTCAAATTCAGAACTTCCAACTTCTGAAAATTCAACTTCTGAAAATTCAACTTCTGAACCAATTCAAGTTGTTTCTGAACCGGTTCAAAATATTTCTGACCATGAACCTCACAGTTCTGAACCAATTCAGATTTTTCCATTTGAGGGGGAGTCTTCAGATTTACATTCAGCTATCAATCATGATACTGAAACTCAAGCAATTATTGATGATTATGATTCTCTGAATAATGTTTCATCTGTTCAACCATTGCCAAATGTGAACAAATGGACATCTAGTCATCCAGTTCATCAAATAATTGGAGATGCATCAAAAGGTGTTCAAACAAGATCTGCAACAGCAAATGAGTGTCTGTATGTTAATTTTTTTAAGCAGTATGGAACCCAAAAAGCCATATGAAGCACTTCAAGATCCAGACTGGATTTTAGCCATGCAGGATGAGTTAAATCAATTTGAAAGAAACAAAGTCTGGAGATTGATACCAAAGCCAAAAGGTAAATCTGTCATTGGCACAAAATGGGTGTTCAGAAATAAAAAGGATGAAAATGGAATTGTTGTAAGAAACAAGGCAAGACTTGTAGCTAAGGGGTATTGTCAACAAGAAGGAATTGATTATGATGAAACCTTTGCTCCTGTTGCCAGATTAGAGGCCATTAGAATTTTTCTTGCCTATGCTGCTCATAAAAACATGAAGGTATTTCAAATGGATGTGAAATGTGCATTTCTGAATAGTATTTTACATGAAGAAGTGTATGTTGATCAGATGCATATCAAAATAAATTCAGAATGATTTGACTATATTCAGATTTGGAGTAGAGAGAAGAGATGGTACTTTGTGTGAATTCACTCAGTTTGATGTTTACAAGCTAAGACTACAAGATAAGTTGGCAATCTTGTCTTTTTGTGTTAATTCAGGTGAATCTGTGTTAGTCTCAGAGATTAGAAGAATCTTGGGAATATATATAAGGAATCTCATAAAGCATGATTTTCAGTTGGCTTTGGAATACAGACTTAACACAGTAAATATGTTGGAACCTGTATATATTGAAAGGTTTGGGCTGAAAAGATTGTTCACTAATCCAGATATTGGGTTCATGTATCTTGTCGAAGGAATCTCTAAGACATTTATTGTATCCGATATTCCAAAGTATTCTACATCCTCCATCAAATGGCTTCTGAACTACATGACAGATTTTGACATCAAAGAAGAAATTATCTATCTGATCAAAGAAAGAATACATTTTAGAGAATTTGTGAGAAAGAGTTATCTAGTTGGTCACAAGAAAGAAAACAAGATAAGAGGAGCAGATTATTTACTAAGTGATGCTTATGACTTCAAGATCCATACAAAGAGGCAAGACATGGAAGAAATTCAGAAGTACACTCTGAATCTTAAAAGTTCAGAAGTAAGTCACAAAGAAAAATAAAAGAAAAGGAAGAAGTTTCTGAAAAGTTGGTTCCTGAAGAGCAAATATCTGAAGAGGAACAACTACAAGTGCAAAGAATAGAAGAAAGTGCTTTCACCATGTTCCTTGAATATTTCCATCCAGAAATGTTCATGGAATATGAACAAAAATTCAACTATATAGATTTATGGATTCAAAAGTCTTTTGGTTGGAAAAAATGGTACTCAGATATCATCAGAAAGATAAGGATTCCAATCAATGAAGCAAGAAAAGAAAGTCATGTGATCAAAGTGATTAATGCTGATTTAAAGACAAGACAGAATTACAAATATGCATTCTTTACTGTTGAACGACAAAATGGTGAGATTTCTACCTTTTCTGAAGCTGACTTTCAGAATGTTCATCTCAGAGATCTTCTCAGAGTGTATAGAAGTCTTTATCCCTTCCATGACTCGATCACCAAGTTCAGAAAATCGTTTCCAGTGCTTAGAGATAGATTATACAGAGAATTTATATGTGCTGCAAAGACTGATTTCCAAGTTGCTTATGTTCTAAACAAGAAACAAGTACACTTAAGCAAACCAAATCTGAGTCTACCAGATATTCAGAATTTGAAGGAAAACACTTTGGTAATTCATCCTCCTAGCTTCGTTTGTAAATGCTTTCAGGAACTATTGTTTGTGAGATTTGAAGAACTCCACAAATGTTGCAATGGAACTCTCATGGCAATCAGAGATCGTTTGGTAAAAAGACAGAATAGAAGACCAAAGAATCTGAGCAATGAAGATTGGGAGAAGCACAAGAAACTTGCAAAAGAAATGGTTAGAGTTGTTGAATCCTTACTTGAATACAAAAGACTAATTCTGAAGGATGTAAGAGAAATTCTGAATTTCTGGAAGTATGATCTGAACTTTTGAAGCTAAGGGGGAGATTGATAGAGATATCATAATAGCTTCAAAAGGTACTGGGTTCTTAAAGAGAAAAAGATCTGAAGAAGTTCTGAAGACACTTCTGAAGAGGTTCTGAAGAAGTTCTGAAGACACTTCTGAAGAAGTTCTGAAGGAGTTCAGAACCCGTTCTGAACTTGTCTGTTATGAATGCTTTGTCACTTTAGTCTTTCTATTGTATGTATAAATAGATAGTTAGTTAGATTGTTAGAACTAATGTTTTCGTATACCTTGTAAAGATATATTCTGTATTATAGTACATTCAATCAATGCATATTACATTTGGCTATTATCATTCCTGTTATAATCTTTTCATATATTGATATCTTGTTTGTTTGGGTACTAACAACCATCATCACCAAATGTTACTGCTCCGCCAATTTTATCTTTGAATTTGGAGAGTAAGTTTTTCGTTCCAGTCATGTGCCTCGAGCATCCATAGTCAAGATACCAAATATGCACACGCTGCTTCTGCAATCAAAATCAGAGAGATTTAGGTACCCATTTGTTGATCCCAGAATATGAAGTACAAAACAGAAATGCAGATTAATGCAGTAAAAACATAAAGGAATTAAGA
The DNA here is from genome assembly GCA_036898165.1 of Silybum marianum. Lineage (NCBI taxonomy): Eukaryota > Viridiplantae > Streptophyta > Magnoliopsida > Asterales > Asteraceae > Silybum > Silybum marianum. The sequence continues at coordinate 34,432,796 of CM072530.1, forward strand.
ACAATGATAAAGAACTTCATAATTCATATATCTTACTTGTAGATTTGATGACGATGTAAGCTCAAGAATGATCTTTCTCTCTCTCTCTCTCTATGAAGTACCAAGAAAATAATGACCCTAAGTTAAATAAGGAATGTTTAGAGTTTAAGTTCAACTATAATTGCCTTAATTACAAAAGCTTATCCATTCCTTATTTTACATTTTTGACACAATCTTTCAAGAATCCTACAAAACTAGGAGTCCTAACAATCTCCCCCTTTGTGGCACAAAGTGTCTTTATCTTCTCATTTCGAACATCCCTTCAAAACATCGGAGTGTTTGGCGATAGATCAGTCTCTTGTTAATCAACTCAATTCCTTTAAGAATATCCCCTCTTTGATCTGTCTTCAACTGTCTCGGCTTCATCATCATGTCAGCACTTATTTCAGCAGATAACCTGTTCCGTATACTTTTTAGAGTACCATTTGAGTAAGCAGCAGCTTCTGAGAATCTGAGAAATCTTTTCTCCCCAGTTGACTTTAAGTAAACCACACCAAAAGCGGGAGCATGCCGAAAAGTAAGGACATCTAGCTTGTCAAGTCCTGGAACACAATGATCCGGCTTGTTCAGATAAATCTTCTTTTGTTTGCTTTCAATACCTCTTTGTAGATCATCAAGATAGCTGAATCTTAGCTCTTTCTGTACATGCTTAACAATTACTCGTAAGGCCCTTTACTCATCAATGTTCCTCTTTGGCTTGTCTCGCAGATCCATGTACATCTCTTCTATATCAGTTACGCCAATATTTGCAAAGTCAACTTCGGTGAAATAGTATTCCAACACTCGAAAGGACGGAAACTTCACATGTAACCACTTTTCATAGCTTATTTCTTTAATTCCAACTATCTTGAATCGAGACATAACCTTTTCAGGAGATTGGGCTTTTAGCTTTAATAGCCACACATACTCTTTTGTTTGTTCAAGATTTATATCCATGACCTGATGAATGTGAGATAAATCTTCTTCGCTTTTCTTCTCTACGAATATCTTGTTCATCGTTTCTTCAATATAAGGAATTCTAATTTGTTGATTTGCCCATTTGGAGTTTCTTTCAATCAGAATCCTTTCCCACCTAATCTGATGTGGTAGTAAACCTGTGGCAACTGCATGCTGTAAGTGTAAGTAGTCTTCTTCACCAAGTACAGGAGCATAAGGATCTTTGAAGCAGTCATGAACTTGAACTCTTAAATTCTAAACGTTGACCAGTTCCTCCGTGTTTGATTTGGATTCTTGTGGGTGAGACGCACTTCCAACTTTAAAATCTTCCGAAGGCTTTTCGACTGTTGGCTGATTTTGTTGTTGACTGATAGGAGTGGCTTGTTGACGAGTTGAAGTACCAGGTGCTAATTTTGGAGCTTGTGGAGTTCTTGTTCTAACCGACGGTGGAGCCCTTGTGACTCGGCAACGTGTCTCCCCCTCAGGGCGATTGGGACCGGAATCCGGATCGTCCTGACTAGGTCGACGGCGTTTGAGATGTTCCGCCGGTTGGCAAGATTCCTGGATTTCCAAACGTAAAGCCTCAATAGCTCCAAGGACATCGTCGTCTCTCTTCTTTTGTTGAGCTGCCATGGCATCTAACCCTTCGTCAATGTATGCCCGAAATACGTCAAACTCAGGGCGAGTGACCATTGGAATTTGCAAATTTTATCGAAGAAGGCACTTTAAATCGTCTTTAGGAAGACCCCTTGCCTCAGCCTCTGCGAGCAAGTTTGCGAGCAGCATGGACATCAGTTCATCATTATTGAACTGAGATTGGTGGGGTGTTGCATGATGAGGTGGAGTTCAAGGATCAAAGGGTTGTTCAGAATCGGATGACGTGTTGCAGGAGGTGGTGATCGACTCGTGCTTGGGCGAGAACTACTTGGATGTGATCGGGCATCCACAGTTAGGCCTTGATTGAACAATAATTGCATGTGAGCTTCATGCTGATCTAAGGAACTTCGAACACGGCGAAATGCGTCGCCAACCTGTGCTTGAATATTTGGAGTTACCGTGAAGTGTGGTAGATCTGTAGAACATGAAGTGGGAAATATGGGGTCACTTAGAGCACCCGTTCAGCATTGGCATTGATGTAGCGCTGGTTGGATTTCCTCCCAATCCTCGTGAAATGTCGGGAACCGACACCACTATAGGAGTTCCGTCTGAGCCACGGAGGCTGTCAGAGTGTGATGACGCTTGTGTCCTAGGAGGATCTAGACTCGATGTGGAGAGAAATGAAGTCGAAGTAGGTGAGATACTACTTCTATTCAATAGTTATGCCTCCCGAAAGGAGGGGAACTAGAGTAGGAGCTAAACTCACAAGTAGTGCTGAAACAGTAGACTGTTGTGAGTCTACCGAGCGGCTGGGTAGGGCGTGCAATTGCGTTGCTGGGTCCACAACATCTTGTCCTATGTCGGTACTCAAAGGATGAGTATCAACATGAGACTCGGTTACCCGGCAGGTGGTTGTTGGCATCTCACTCTCTTGCATATTAAGCTCTCCTTCACACATGCTCACTTGTTCTTTTTCGACTATGTGTCCCTCCGCTCTCCTTATATCTCCTTCATGTGGCTCAGTTTGTAGAATTGGGTCGGGGTCAAATGTTGGATCGGGTTGCGAAGTGAAATTTGGACCAAATTCCATGGTGGCATTGTCGGAAGAGGATTCTTGGATAGGTGGTTGACGGCCAATACGAGTAATTGCATCATCGGGGGTAGTAATTCGTCGGCATTGTCTTGGTCGAAGGTCTGCAGAACAGTCATCAAGCTCAAGGTTTGTATCCGTGTCAGAGTTGGATGAGGAGTGTTGGCGCATGACTCGGTCACGACTGACTAGTAATTTCAGTCGTTGTGGTCTTACCGCCGGGCGAGAGGTTGTTCCAAAGGTGGTTTGGGTTGGAGGTGGAATGGGGATGTTGGGGGTGGAAGAAGTTTGTATTAGCTTATCAGATGCACCCCCCTCGTCATTTCCCCTCACTTCGTCCCTTCTCTCAACACCCTGTTCAGGATCCCCTTGATCCTGAACCTGCTCAGCTACTATTGGACCTCACCCAACTCAATATTTTCCTCATAGTTTGGCTCTTGGGCAGGCTCCATCGGAATTTGAGGAGCCATTAAGCCGTGTCGCTCCCTATAAGCTACCACACTAGGTGCGTTTTGATCAGTAGTGGCTAGTAGGGCTTCAGGAATGGGCATAACAATTGGAATTGTCGATCATTTAGTTTGATAAGCCTTTGTACACAAGAAGGGCCAAGTGGTGTACCTGCTCTCCGAGGAATCGCCTGATTTGACTGCAACATGGAATGGATGAACAGTTGTAGAAACCGTTGGAATGGTAGGAACTTTCTATCTCGGCCGGTGCCTTTTTGAGTGACATATTCAACTAAGTCTGTCCAAATGAGTGTTGCGTAGTCGTAGTTCCGACTATAAATGATGCCATGAAATATCCGAAGTGTCGCCGTACTTGCGCGGTCCATGCCGGTGTGTTTCCCTGTTAGGCAACGATTTACAATCGTAAACAGCGTGAACCAGATCTGTGGTAAGAACATGCGTTTGAATTTGCCAATCGAGGTGAGTGCGTCGGTATATCCGAGAGCTAGGATGTTCTGGCATAATTCCTCGTCTGTCACTGGTTCGTCATAGTTATCCGAAATGGGAAGCCGCAGAATATTTCGTAAGCGGGATAGTGTTAGGCGTGTTCTGTAGTCATCAATTCTTACCGTGAAGTGGTGATTTCCCTCTACTGGATGGTATTCCATAGTGTACCAAAATTGTTGCAGGTAAAACGCCGGCATGGGATGTTCTAAGCTGAAGGCAGCATAGTGGATGGTGCTTTAGAATTTCCATCATGACTTGATGCTCCACGTTCATATTCAAGTCCAGTCGATGGTTATTGTTTTCTAAGTCTTTATGCTCCGCGGGTGGCATAAGCACATCGTCTCGATTGGGAGATGAATGCTCGGTTCAATTGACCTTTCGGAAGGTAGCGGATGTTCATCATCGGAAAGATTTGGATCTTGAATGGCGGCCATGAGAACTGGTGATGTGATCAGATTTCGAAAACTCAAAGATTTTGGAATCGGATCCTGATGGCTGTGTTCTCGAGTGTTTTAGAGGGAAAGAGGATGAAGATGGAATTTTGAAGATAAGAACAGTGAGGTGGGGCCATGAGTTTAAATAGTGGGCCCTCGAACACGTGGCAGCAAAAGGTTGGGCCACGACAAGAATTTGACCATGTCAAGTGTTATGAACTCGACATCCAGTGATTCTCGGGTCTATGTAAAACACTCTTTGTCGGTTGTGTGTCATGCGACATAAATCGTTTGTCGGGTCCTATAGATGCGAAAAAAGTTTATGACTAAAAAAAATTCGAGTTTAAAAAGAATCTAAATTTTTTTTGCTCCGCCTTAAATGATGCCTAAGATAAGAAACCTTAGCTCCCCCTATTAAGATGCGAGTTAAGTAAAACTCACTTTAGCGCTCCCCCTCGGAATCAGAATTGGTAACGAAACAGCTTGAAGTTTTGTTAGGAGCACAAGATACAAAATAAAAGACTAAAACGAGGTAGAACAAGTGAAAAGACAGAACTTGATTATTGAACTTTACAAAAATGAGAAGTCAGATAAAGTGAACATTCACCCGTAGGGGTGAATGTGCATTATTATCTTACTGGACATTTTGTACAGGTTACTATGAAAGATTTGTATTTTAAGTGCGTAAATTGAGCATGCCTAACTTGGACACTAGGAATTGGAATCATTTTTCATCCAGTGCCTTTGTGAACAGGTCAGCAAGATGTAGTTATGTATTGACAAAGTAAATTTCGATCATACCTCATTTGACGTGGTCTTTAATGAAGTGGTACCTTACATCTATGTGTTTTGTCTTTGTGTGTTGAACCGGATTGCTCAATATGGCAATTGCACTTTTTGAGTCGCAATAGATCGGAATCTTATTGAACCAGAAGCCATAGTCTTTGAGTTGTGTGCGCATCCATATGACTTGAGAGCAGCAACTTACGGCAGCAATGTATTCGGCTTCTGCAGTCGAAGTTGATACACACGTTTGTTTCTTCGAAGACCAGCTCACCAGTTTAACTCCCAAAAACTGAATATGGCCCGTCGTGCTCTACCGATCCAGCATGCAACCGGTATGATTAGCATCTGAAAAAACAGTTAACTCGAAGCCCGTATCCTTAGGATACCAGAGGCCAAGATCAGTAGTACCTTTTAAATAACGAAAAACGCGTTTAATTGCACTAAGGTGGGATGCTTTGGAAGATGCTTGATATCGTGCACAAAGACATGTAGCAAACATTATGTCCGGGCGACTAGCCATTAAGTACATTAACGAACCAACCATTCCTCGATATGTCTTGGGATCTACCGCTTTTCCCAAGGGATCGGCGTGTAGTTTTAAACCCGGAGACATGGGAGTCCAATGGGAGTACATGTCGTCATGTTATATTTGTATAACATATCGGAGATGTATTTCGATTGGTTAATGAATATTCCCGTTGAAAACTGTTTTACTTGAAGACCAAGGAAAAAATTCATTACTCCCGTCATGCTCATGTTGAACTTTGCCGTTATGAGTTCGGAGAAATGTTTGCATTGTTGAGGGTTAGTTGAGCCGAAAATAATATCATCTACATAAATCTGAATAAGCATAATATCTTTACCTTCCTTTCTAATGAATAGAGTGGGATCGATCTTACCTTTCGAGTACCCGTTTTTCACCAAGTATTGAGACAGACTATCTTACCATGCACGAGGAGCTTGCTTGAATCTGTACAGTGCTTTGTCGAGGATATAGACGTGATTGGGCCTCGAAGCATCGACAAAACCGTCCGGCTGTGACACATATACTTCTTCTCGGAGAATACCATTCAAAAAAGCGGTCTTGACATCCATTTGAAAAACTACGAAGTTTTTATGTCCGACGTATGCCAAGAAGATTCGAATGGCTTCTATACGTGCAACCGGGGAAAAGGTTTCGTCAAAGTCAATACCTTCTTGTTATCGATAGCCTTTGGCAACAAGTCGTGCTTTGTTGCGTATTATAATTTCGTCCTCATCTTGTTTATTCTTGAAGATACACTTGCTTCCAATGATTGTCTTGTACTGAGGTCGGGGAACGAGGCGCCATACTTTCAGGCTTTCAAACTGATTGAGTTCTTCTTGCATGGCGACAATCCAATCAGGATCAGACATGGCTTCTTGAATGGTTTTCGGTTCAATTTTGCTTAAGAAGGATGAGAATAAACATTCATTGGCCGAGGCAGACCGTGTTGTGAGAGGATTGGAAGGGTCACCAATGATCTGGTTGGGTGGGTGAGATCGAATCCATTTTGTTGTATGAGGAAGTGGTTGAGTAGTCATGGTTCCGGAATTTTCATCCACGTATTGACCAAGGGGAAGATCTTGTATAGATTCTAGGGCTGGTGAAACGTCGGTAGAAAGTTCCCTTGAAGTGGTAGGCGGTTGAGTTGTAGAGGATGATGGTTCCGGATTTGATGTGGTTTGAGGGGTTGTTTCGATTAATGGTGTTTGGAAAGGTTGAGCGGCTTCACTCGGAATTGGTAGGCTTGTTTGAGGGATGGGGTCATTGACAGTAGGGTTGGTCGAATTTGGAGTTGCAGTAGTTGAGACATTGTTCTCGAGATTTGGATTTGGAGAACTAGTGGGGGTCTCGGCAAATTTCCAACGTTGGGGGTGGCTCAGTTGTTGTCTCGGAATCAGTTCGAAGTATTTGGTGTATATGTGCTGGAACAAATTATCCAAATCGTATGGTGAAATGTTAGAAGTTGAAGTTTGATTTGGAGTAGTCGAGTTTTGAGTAGGTTCCAAACTGAGGTGTTCGGAAGCTAACACGCCAGTGATAAATGGTTCGGTACTATGATGTTCGAAGTTTATTTCAGCTTTTGTGTCGAAGTGGACATTGGCACTCTCGGTGACGCACCTTGCATTTTTCATGTAGACTCTAAAGGCAAAGGTATTTGGCGAGTAACCCAGAAAATAGGCTTCATCGGATTTGGGTTGCAACTTCCCAAGATTGATGTTGTTATTCATAACAAAACATCGTCCGCCAAATGTATGAAGATGATGGAGGGAAGGAATCCGTTTGTTGATTAGCTCATACGGTGTCTTGTTGAACCTTTTGTTGATAATCGACCAGTTTTGAATGTAGCATGCGGTATGAATGGCTTCGGCCCAGAGATGATGTGGAAGCTTGGAATAAGCGAGCATTGTACGAGCATCTTCGACTAGCGTACGGTTACGGCGTTCCACGCCACCATTCTGTTGGGGAGTTCTTGGTGCAGAAAACGTATGAGTGATGCCCACAGAAGTCAAATAGGTGTTAAGCATGCGGTTTTTGAACTCGGTGCCATTATCTGTACGTATCGTTTGGACAGAAAGCTCAAGTCTAACTTGAATGTTCTTCAAAAATGCAATAATTGTGTCGGGAGCTTCGTCCTTAGATCGAAGAAATTTAACCCATGTGTACCTAGAATAGTCATCCACCATTACGAGAATATACTTCTTTCCGTGGATGCTTTGAGTTCTCATGGGACCACATAAGTCCATGTGTATTAGTTGAAGAGGACGTGTCGGGTTGTGTTCTAATTTCGGTTTGTGAGCTGTCTTCTTCATCTTGCCCATTTCGCAAGCACCACATAAGTGTGACTTCTCGAATTTCATCTGTGGTATACCGGAGACTAACCCTCCACTTGCGAGTTTACTAAGATTTTTGAAGTTTAAGTGGGATAGTCTGTGATGCCATAACCAGTTTTTCTCTTTGTCTACCTTTGGGAGAAGACAAATGTCATTGGGTGGTTTAACCTTTAACATATCAATGGTGTAAAGGTTAAACTTGCGGTTTCGGGTAATCAACTCTTGACCTTCATATGTTCGAACACAACATCTTTCGGTATGGAAATTTACTTCAAGTTCTTTGTAACAGAATTGACAGATACTTAGTAAATTGTGACCAAGTCCTTTGATATAAGAGACTTTTGAGATCATAAGATTACCATTGACAATATTGCCATATCCTTTGATGGGTGAGAAATGATTGTTCCCAAACCGTACCGAGCCGCCTCGTTTTTCAACATAATTGGTAAGAAGCTCCTTCTTTCCGGTCATGTGCTTGGAGCATCCAGAATTTAAGTACCGCACATGACCAACCTGCAAAACTTAAATAGTCTTAGTACCCATCTGTAAATGGGTCCTTTGGGGTTAGTTGGCTTGGCAACCTTTCGTACCCAAGTGAATTGGGGTTTCGGTGCCAAAGTCAAGGGCCTCTTGGGAACCCACTTATAAACAGGTTTATAGTGAAATGAATTGTCGTAACAATAATGAAATGAATTGTAAGAATTATGTACATCATAAAAATTATTATAACCATAAGCATCCAGACGCACAAAGTCATTCACACCACAATTTGAGCAACATATTTTATTTCTAGAAAAATTGAATCAAATGTTTGTACAAATGAATAGTAGATGGAAAATGAAATTTGCGACTATTCCTAGGAACATTGGAAAAACTATGGTTATTGTGGGAAGATGACTTTGATGCGCCTTGGCCTTTTTGACCCAGACTTGCTTTGTCTTTAAAGAGCGTAGAGCTAAAATATCAAAAAGAGGTTTATGAGTATGAGTTTGGGTAGATTGAAGTGGTGTCTTTTGTTTTGAGAAACTTGTGGAACATTCATCTTTAACTTTGGGAATAGACACAGATTCAATTGGCTTCTTACCTTTATCAATAAATTCCTTATGACTTGGAAGTTCGGGATTGAAATCAAAAGCATCAACAGATACATTTTCATGATCGGAGAAGTTATGTTTAGAAGAATTATTGCTATCTTGTTCATCCAACTCTTTATCCATTTGTTCTTGAGTGGGGGAATAGATATGTTTCGGAGGACAGTCATTAGGATCAAGTTTGAAGTAAGGTTCACACTCATCCAAATATGAGCTAACAAACGCTTTACATGAAGAGATGTTTGATTCAGTTTCAATCTTGATTTTTGATTGTAAAACTTTGTTTTCTAATAAATGGATTTTTACAGTTAAGGCATCCTTTTCCTTTTCCGAGAAAGAACGTTCAGTTTCCAACACCTTTTCTAATTGTACTGTTTTCTTTTCAAAGAATAAGGTGGGAATATACGGTTTATATTCCGGGGGTTCGAGTTGAAGTTCTTCGCCGGTATAGGAAGGAAAATAAGTGGGTGGAAGAGTTCCACTTTATGATGCCTTTTCTACCTCTTTTGGGTAGCAAAACGGAATTTGATGAAACTTATGGATTTTCTGATTCCAATCTTCCCGTCTTTCATCTTTAGGGTTGGACTTTATAAATTGAATTTTAAAATCTGGACCAAGGTCTAGATATTCAAATTTATAAAGGGTTGGTGTATTGTAAAGGGCCTTTGCCAAAAATTTAGGATTGTTAAAACCTAGGCCGGCTTTTGAACATAACTCCTTTGGTGCATTTAAATGAATAGTTTGTTCTGTTTGTCCTATCTTATACATATTAACTGCCAAGGTTTTGATTTTGTCTAAAAGATCTTCCTTTTGAGTGGTGACAAATTTTACTTTGGAAGACAAAGCTTCGATCTCACTTTCGTAATTGTTAAATTGTTTTGTGAGGTCGGAGTATTGTTGTTTGAGTTTTGCGCTTTTCGTAATTGTTAAATTCTTTGTTGTTTTGTGAGGTTGGAGTTAAATTGTTAAATTGTTTTGACTTTGCGGTTTTTTCCATAGCTTCGAGAACTTCCGCTTCATCTTGTTGTAAAGTCTCATATCAGCGAGAAATTTGTTGTGTTTGATTTGATTGGCAAACCGGCGCCATTCAAGTTGAAGATTACTGACAAATTTCACATTGTTCTCGATATTAGACTTATGGATCTCGTTCTTACTAAGTTCGTTGATTAGGTACACAAAACGAGTGTAAGTGTCAATGAGACTTTCATCTTCCTTGGCCTTGAACTCCTCATACTGAGTGATACAATTTATAATTTTTTATTGAGTACCGATTTTCGTGCCGAGCATGTATTTCTCGATTTGCTCCCACATGCCTTTGGCCGTTCTTTTTTGACTTTCTATACTCATATAGATTTCATTCGGAATGCTGAGTAGTAGAAACGAACGTGCAAGGTTATCACCTTTTGCTATTTTAGTTTCATCATCCGTGTAAGACTACTTTGGTTTTATTTCTCGTCTTGATTCGACTGGTGGAACAACGTTTGGCATGGCGGGAGTATTGTGGTATAGGACAGGCGGAGGGCCTTCCTTAATGGAGTGCATGATTTGTTCAGCAAGATCGTGTCTTTCAACAAAATCTAGAAAACGATCTTTCCATTGTGGATATTCCCCTCGGAAGAGAATTGGAGGTCTTGTGTCGGTACCGATGGCCATAGCTTCGCGTGAAGTCATTGAACTTGATTTTATTCAGATCTCGATCAGAAAGTTTTGAAAAAAATCTGAGATTTCGCGAAATTAAGGTTCTATCTCGGGTGCCTAGTCTGAGTGTGTTTATCGGGTCTCAAGGATGCATATATCAGGTTTATCGGGTCTTAAGGATGCGATATCAGGTTTATCGGGTAAAGGCAAATAAGGTAAGGATGAATGTCGAGTTACTTAGGCGCGATAAAAAAAAAGATGTTTATCGGGTCACCTTGATGCGATAAAAAGAAAAACTATGTTTCGTTCTTTAATCGATGAACCAGAAAGCTAAGACACGAAGGATTTTTGACCAAAAGATCCAGCGTAACATAGTTATCTAGTATTTTTACGAAAAGAACAGCTAATCTCTTGTGTTTCGGTTTTCTCAATTAAGGTCGCTTGCAAATTTCCTGAGGCTTAAGATGTTTTCTAGAGGATTCTTTATCCAGAAAAGCTGCAGAAATCATAGACCCTGAGTTTTCTGTTGAAAAAGAATGGCAAAAGTAATGCTAAAATAAGCGAGAGTAGTTTTTGCAAGTTGACTGAAAAAAGATTAATTTTTTTTTGAAGTTTTATCGGATGCTTAAGGTGCGACAAGTCTTTAAAAACACAGATTTTGAGTTAATGTCGGATACTAAGGACGCGATAACTATTCATATGGTGATATAAAGAAAATCGATAAAAGTTTTTGTACTTGAAGAACTTCGAAAAAAAACAGTATGAATAGAGAAGAAGAAATCGATTGGATTGTCGATTGATTTTTTTTTATCGTTTTAAATAGAAAAAAATAAGAACAGTTATCGATTCTAATGAAGGTACTTATGATGCGATAAAAAATCAACAGATAGGGTGCTTGGAGTTTTGTCGGGTAAGCCTATGCGATAAAACAGCAACACTGCTGGTGGTTTCACAGATTGCAAACCTAAAGTATTTTAAGTGTTTGGAGGGTCAAAACTACATATTTTTAAGTGATTCCACTTGCAAACTGAATATAACTCACAAAACTAACTCTCAAAGGAAAAATCTGTCATTGATTGACAGTTTGCACACTTATTTTATTTCAATTAGTTGAAACCTCAAATCGCCATATTTTTGAATGAAATCAGTGGCATTTGAAAGGTAACTCATTAAATTAACTTCCAGAAGAAAAATCAAGTGATTTGGAAGAATATTCAAAGAGTTATGGTCGTTCAAAGTAGGGTTTACCTACTGTTGAACTTCCATATGCACATGCATCTTGTTATGAGCATTTGGGGGGTCAAAACTCAATGTTTTTGAGTGATACCACTTGGATTAGAACCCCAACTCACTAAATAAACTTGTAGAAAGAAGATTCATGATACTTGAACATGTTTATTGCAAGAAGTGAACGATTTTTGCACATGCATAGAATCTGTCAGCACCAAAAATCACCATTGTAGTTCAAAAACACATAAAATCATGATTTTTACCTATTTTCTTGAGTTTTATTGTTTGGGTCATAGATTACCACCATTATATGAACATTTTTACATGTTTTTGGTGAGTAATCTCTCCATAAACTCAGAAAATTCAAAGGTTAGAAGAATAAGGTTAAAAATGCAAGAAAAGTGGGGTTTTCACCCAAAAATGACAAGAAAAAGGGAAAAGGATGTTTGTGCTTACTTGATTGATGTATGGAGCCTCTACTTCTTGAAAAATCTTGAATTTTTGATGGTGTTTTCCCTTGAAATTGGCTGGAAATAGGGATGGTAGAAGAGGGTTTTTGATTTATGACCTTTGGTTTTAGAGAGAGAGAAATGAGAGGAAATTTTGAACTTGGAAATGAACAAATGAGGAGAAAAAATGGTTTTTATGTGCATTCCCTATCTCCACTTTCTCCAGATCCTCAGGTGTTTCCCGAATTAGCATTCAGACCTACTGCCACTTGACTAACGATGTTCGGAGGTGCCGCAATGAGTTGCTCAGGCACAAGTCGTGCGATCCCAAAGTTTTCTCTCATCGAAGGCATTGTCTTTAGGCAAAGGTTCATATTGAGGTTGGGTTATATTGCTATTACTATTTTTACGCTAAGTCTACTTAACTAAGTTATGCATATAAAACATTCGATTCATCAAATCATAGGTTTAAAATCACATAACTTCAATATCCAGCAAAAATAATTCTCAAAAGACATCAAGTATCTTAGAGTTCTAAATAGTGAGCTACATGCCACCAAAATAAGTTTCCAAGTTTAACCAACAAAGTAGTCAGAAAGTTCTCTCCTAGGATGACTAGTCACATAGCCTAAGGAGTCAGCAGAGTACTTAGTTGAAGTGGATGAGTGAGACATAGGGAACTGGGATAGTAACAAACTTAATTACTAAATGTACTTTAGTAAATAACAATTTATAAAATGCTTATGCAAACTCACACTTATGACCATGCTTTTCATTTGGGCAAGAAGTTCCCAATATAATTGTTTCATGTCTCCCTTATACATATTAAATTAGACATAGGTGATCAGACTTTGCCTAATTATAATATGCTAAGTCGACACTTATTCCAATTATACCAGTAGTAAGCTTTTAAAATTACAGTTAGTTTAGAAAAAAGTTTTCGAAAACTTTTGGTTATAGTATTTGGTTTTATAGAAAAAAAACCGGTGTTCTCTATAACCTATGGCTCTGATACCAAGTCTGTCACACCTCGCTAAAGCGGAAACACAGGGAGTGATAGTTCAAGATTTCATAGCAATAGAGCGATAACAACACCAATTGTCCAATCAAATACATAACACATAAAACTGAACATTACATCATACCAGTTCAAGTTTTAACAAAAAAAAATAAAAAAAAATAAGATGTTCTACAAAACGATTTCAAATTTAAACGTGGTTGATGTTGATGCGCCCCAAACACAAGCATTTTTAGTTACCCTTTCTTACCCCTGAAAAGCATGAATAAAACAAGGTCAACTACAAAGAGTTGGTGAGTTCACAGGTTTTAAATATTTTAAACATCTTTTAAATAAATATATATTGAGTAAAATACTTTTATGGCACTTAAATAATTTTTACATCATAAAACGTTCAAGGCATTTTTGTACCCTAATTATAAGTAATGAGCCAGCACTAAACCTTCGACCACAAAAATATTTTTAGTTCTAACTCAGCGGTGGACCTAAAGTCCACATGTGTATAACCTTCTTTTTAGTTCTACCTCAGCGGTGGACCTAAAGTCAACATGTGTAGAACCGTCTTTTTAATTCTACCTCAGCGGTGGACCTAAAGTCCACATGTGTAGAACCTTCTTTTTAATTCTACCTCAGCGGTGGACCTAAAGTCCACATGTGTAGAACCTTCTTTTTTAATTCTACCTCAGCAGTGGACCTAAAGTCGACATGTGTAGAACCTTCCCTTTTAAGTATAGTGCACCCCTACCTGTAGTTTCCCGGTGAGATTGCTATCCACACCCTACTTTTCGGTTTTTAGGTGGGATTGTCCGTCCAATAGCGCTATCCACATATACCCTCGGCTCCTCACTTGAGTTAATAGTAGTGTACAAACTTTTATAGAACATTTTACTCAATACAATCTATTAGTGTACATGCCTTAGTGCCCAAAACAATAATTTCATAATGTTTCACATTCGGTAATGCAAATAGCTCAAATATTTCATTTAATCATGCTTTTCACCCCAAAAAGTATAAAATACTTTAAAAATGGGGCTGTGAATACTCACCTTTGCAAGCTCCGCTACTCAAAAGCACGATCCGATCCTCACCAAAAGGCCTAACGATTCCCTAACAAAGAGAAATGCTCAAAACCATCACTTATGGGTCTAAAACTACTTATGGAGGTGAATAAGTCTTAAGCTTATAATTGTCCACATACATCCAACTTGATTGTCTATAGTCCAATTATACATAATGCACATATGCTCGTTAATATAGTAATTTATACCGTAAGTTGTGTTATAAACCATCAAATGATCAATAATTGTTAAAATCAAGAAATTCCAGAATTTCACTTCTGGACAGAAACTTGTAGTACTCAAAATGATCAAAATGTAGAGACTTCCAATATGACATAACTTCACATATTTTTATATGTGATATAGTACTGGGTTATGGTGATTGTGACCAAATTTTATGCATTTTGGACTTGTAAAAATGATTCAAATAATTTATGCAATGTAAAGGGTCAAAACTGGCATCGCAGATTACACCATGTTAGTAAATCACTCATTTGAGGAGTTCTACTCAGTGTTTTCTAGAATTTCCAGTTGTATTGGAATCATAACTCATAAAGGAAACTTTTGAGATAAGAATCACTGATTTTGAAGGAGTTATGAAGGAGATATGGCACTACGAAGTTGCATGCACAATTCTGTCATTAGCTGAAAGATTGCACATTTAACTTTAATAAATTGGTTAATGCCTCAAAACTTCATATTTTTGAATGAAACTGGATTCATATGAATCCTAGCTCATAAAAGAAAGTTTTAGAAGAATAATCATACATTATAGACAAATAACAAAGGAGATACTAACACACCAAGTAGAGTTTTGCTGCTGGTGGTTTCACAGATTGCACACCTAAAGTATTTTAAGTGTTTGGAGGGTCAACACTCCATATTTTTAAGTGATTCCACTTGAAAACTGAATATAACTCATAAAACTAACTCTCAAAGGAAAAATCATCCTTTTTCATTGAGTTTTGAAAGAGATATGGCCATTTGAACATGCATGCACAAATCTGTCATTGATTGACAGTTTGCACACTTATTTTGTTTCAATTAGTTGAAACCTCAAATCGCCATATTTTTTAATGAAATCAGTGGTATTTGAAAGGTAACTCATTAAATTAACTTCCAGAAGAAAATCAAGTGATTTGGAAGAATATTCAAAGAGTTATGGTCGTTCAAAGTAGGGTTTACCTACTGTTGAACTTCCAGATGCACATGCATCTTGTTATGAGCATTTGGGGGGTCAAAACTCAATGTTTTTGAGTGATATCACTTGGATTAGAACCCCAACTCACTAAATAAACTTGTAGAAAGAAGATTTATGATATTTGAACATGTTTATTGCAAGAAGTGGACGATTTTTGCACATGCATAGAATCTGTCAGCACCAAAAATCACATAAAATCATGATTTTTACCCATTTTCTTGAGTTTTATTGTTTGGGTCATAGATTACCACCATTATATGAACATTTTTACATGTTTTTGGTGTGTAATCTCTCCATAAACTCAGAAAATTCAAAGGTTAGAAGAATAAGGTTAAAAATGCAAGAAAAGTGGGGTTTTCACCCAAAAATGACAAGAAAAAGGTAAAAGGATGTTTGTGCTTACTTGATTGATGTATGGAGCATCTACTTCTTGAAAAATCTTGAATTTTTTATGGTGTTTTCCCTTGAAATTGGCTGGAAATAGGGATGGAAGAAGAGGGTTTTTGATTTATGACCTTTGGTTTTAGAGAGAGAGAGAGAGAGATGAGGGGAAATTTTGAACTTGGAAATGAACAAATGAGGAGAAAAAATGGTTTTTATATGTGGACAAGGGGGGAAGTGGCTGGCCATGGATATGGGCCCCACCCAAGTCCATTAAAAATAATTACAAATTTATTTCAAGCCCAAAAAAATGTAATTAAAAGTCCATTTTCTCAATTTTTACCTTTTTCCTTCAAAATATAAGACCAAAAGTGTTTAAATTATATAAAAATAAAAGTTTTATATTTAGCATTCTAAACTATATATTTTATATAAATTAGGTATAAATTAGAGCATTTGGCACTGTATTGGACGTTTCAGACAGTTACGGGTCGGAACCGGACATTTTAAGCGACTACCGGAAACTCTAGAAATTTTTCGGTCATTCTAAGCCAACTGACTTCTATTTTTATAATTAATCTATATTAACACTAATAAACTTAATTAGACCTAACCTAGAGGTTTAAATTTGACAGTTGTCACACACAATCTTTCAAGGATCCTACAAAACTAGGAGTCCTAACACCATTTCATAATGGGTCCTTTGTTGTTAGGTCTAGGTTTTTGAGTTATCTTTTCTGTTTGAGCATAAAGATGAACAGGTTTGCCAAAGACAACTGGTTTTCCTATTTTGTTTGAATTACTACTTTTGTTCTGATGTCTAAAGTTTGAGTTCTTTCTTTCATCAGAGAAATAATCAGAAGGCCTTGAGAAATTTTTTTTAAGTTTTAGAAATAAAGAGAAGCATTCAGAGTTCTGAAACATAAAAGAATTCCTTGAATTTTCATTACTAGAATGATAATTACAAATGTTCTTATTTCTGTCTATTATAGCATCAATTGTTCTATTGAACTTCTTATCTAGTCTAGAATTATGCTTTGGAACATGTGAATTGTTCTGTGGGGGCTTCTTCTGTGCAGACTTCTCTAGAACTTTTGGTTTTACTGAAATAGAAGTATAAGAGTTAGCTTTCCGTTTTCCTTTTTCAATACAGGTAAACTTTTGTGACTAAGATTTCAGAGACCGGTGCTTAAGATTTGCTTTCTCTTTGAGATTTGCCTCCTTTTCGAGTTCAAGACAGGTCTTAGCTTGTAAACACATCCCAAGAAAATCTGGATGAATAGGAACCTCTTTTCTTTGTTCTTTTGCAGGAACAGAGAATAGTGGTATTCCATTTGAGAGTTTAGCAGTATGAGATTCAGCAACTCTAATTTCCATAGGTTCACTGGTATATAAACATGGAGCTTTTCTGTCCTTGATAACCTTTGGAACCTTTGTAAACTTAAGAAGAAATTTTTTTCAAGATTTGAAATATAGTTTTCAGAACTTCCAAAAAACCCATCATCATTTTGATTATCATTTCCCAGGGATAAGTAATAAACTCGTCCTTGTCTTCTATTTTACAAGGATTTAAATCTACAAAAGAACATGGAATTATCTCTGGATGGTTTTCAAAAATTTGTTGTTTTAAATTTGTTTGATATGATTTATAACACTCATCTAGAGTCATAGGTATGTGTTTTTGAAAACTGAGTCTAAGCTCTTCTTCTGCCTATACAGGTATGAACTCATCAGCCTCTGGATTTAAGGTTATATGAGTGAATGAACCAAAATTAAAGACATCTTTCTTTTTCTGAATAAGTTTAAGATCATATTTTATGATCATCTTTCTTCTTAAACATCTTGCCTTTTCAGAGGAATATTTTATGTTTTTGTATTTTAGTTTTCTAACTTGATGTCCATTCTCATATTTTGATTTTTTAAAGATTGATTGTTTATATAGAATGGAAAACTTGGTTTCTGTTCTTTATCCATACAGAAGATAAAAGCAAGAGTAGACCTCTTTTTACAAGTATAAGGATCCAGATCCTCGAAACCAAGGCCTGTTTTTCCTACTTGTGTATTTATCTTTTCATGAACCTTCTGAGCATCCAGATATTTTTTAATCTGTAGCTCTTTATTTTGAAGTTTGTTAGAACCCAAATCCCTTTTCTAACAATTAATCAATAGATCGAATGAGTATATGTAAGCGGAAGCAATTTAGATTTATGAATTAAAGCACTTAACATTAAGAACAATAAGAACAATATTGAAGAACAATTGGTAGTTCGTATTGATAACCTGGAAGATGACTACAATATGATGAATGAAATTCTCTCTTTGTTCTACAAATTGTATCTTAGATCGACAACTATTACTGTAACACCCCCGTCCCGCGTGGTTCAAGGACGAAAGATGTCACAATTGGTTTTAGGACTATTATAAGATAAACAGCTGGTTAAAACAGAGCAACTAACATAATTACCCAACATAATATTTACATAACCATAAACGGAGATAACATCGTATAACAAAATACGGTCACAAGGTACGAGTATATAATATCTATATTAGTCCTTGAAGTTTAACAAAAGTAGATAAGTCCAGTCATGTTATCTCCATAGCACTCTACCCAAAATTCCAACTAAGTCAAGTACCTGCCGAGGAAAAATAAAACTCGGCTGAGCTTAACGCTCAGTGAACGGATAATAACAATTAAACAATTAATATAAGGTAGCAAGTTCAAATGGGATTCAGAACGTTAAATGATAATCCAAAAGGAAGTTAAGCAACAAATAATGCGAAAACATATCAAAGGTCCGAAGACCAAACCGTATCACGAGGATACGTTGTTCCCAAAGGATGATCAGTCCATTCGGGCGTCAGTGAGGAAAGGGGTGTGAGCACAACATAAGAATCCTCTCCGTGGATTTAACCACGGCCATAATTATCATCCAATAATGTTCCTAGGATCGATCCATACGCCCTCTAATTGACCGGTACCAAGTCAAGTCAATATACCATTGAAGACGCCATGATAGTTGTAGCCACCATGGAAGCATCTCAATACCGGTGCTCCCAATATTGAGTCTATAGGAAAATGTTCACAAACGATACCATTTCACAAGTCAAGTAATCAATATTCAATTAAGAGTGTACATCAAATTTCGGAGAGAAACAAAGTTCCATAATATTACCAAATATAAAGGGAATTTGAAATTAACGTATTCGGATTAGGAAGCCTTATACAAATGGCTATCCCCGCGTCAAGTAAAGTATGATATCCGTACTTTGATCAATTTTGACAATTACCGCACGATCAAATGGAATTCAAGATCAAGTTTGACTCGCCCGCGTGCCTAACGAACACATAACCGGATTATGATTTGCAAGGTGTATAAACCATAATATTACTATTCTAATAAATTTACTTAGATCTTAATGACCCTAAACAACTTATACATCAAGAAGTACAGCTATATATATAATTCCATAACTTAAACGCAATTTTAAGCTTATATGGTTCCATTCCAACAGCTTCTAGACCCCATTTTTTGACTAATTTCACCCTATTTAGAAGTTAATCTAGGTTTTATGATCTGAATGAAACTTGTAGAATGAATTCTTATGAGTCTAATGGCTTTGGAATCAACTCATTTGGATGTTCCATCTATGAGATACGGCTTAACCAAAACAGCATCTATTAAGCCGTATGTACACAAACAGCCCAAATAGCCCCAAACAGCCCTGTAAACGCACGTTTTTGAGCCACTTAGAGTCGTAACTAGGTTCTCGACTCTTCATAACAGTTGTAGTCTATGGTAAGACCTTTATATCTGGAAAACATGAGCTTATTTGGACGTGCGGTTTGAGAGTTACGCAACGCCAAAGTAGTGGACATGGGGCTGTCCAAATTTCCAAATTCCACAATTTTCACCAATTCATTTTAATGATCCAAACTTCATAATTTGCATCATTTAAACATTATAACCAAACTATAACATACCAAATGCTACAATTGAGCTTAATGATTAAGACCCTAAGCTTAATGACACAATTTTTACTCTTTGAGACATAAAACCAAACACTTAACATGCATAATCATATTGAACTCATGCTTAACCTTTATTGAAAACTAATTTAACCCTTTTCATAACTTCATCAATTTTAACCATTCTAAGCTTCTACATCTATAAACTTGCACTAATTAGCAATACTAACTCATAGCTTAAACATAACATTAATGGAAGAAAATTATACCTCTAAGAAGGATTTGAAGAGATGATTCCAAATTTGTAATTAGTTCTTTGATTCTCTTAGTAATTTGAAAGAATTTTAAAGAATATGAACTTTGAAGCTGTAGTTGCATAAGTCGGTCATATGCAGAGAAGAAGAAGATGATTAATACAATTTATCTAATTCTCCATATTTTCTCCTTTTATATTTATTTAGAGTTTAGGCATTTGGCGGTTTTAACCCTTCAAGTCTAAACCATCAACTTTATGCCCTAGTAGGCATAAACTTAACATTTTAGATTAAGTTAAGTTTCATTTTGTACATGTATGAACCCTTGTATAATATTACCTCACAATTTAGTCCGAGTTACAAGTCGGGTAAGCATAAGGTACAAACATGTTACGCACGATTTGTACTGGTTAACGGAACACGGATATTATAATTACATTCATAAAAGGATCTATTTATACAAGTACATGAATAGAAGTCAACATTCTAGCCAATTACAGGCTGACACGTAAACAAAGATTATAACAAATTCAGTTATACAATTCGAAGCACGGAACATGTGCATGCCACGTCATCAAGAGCATGTGTGATACTTCTGTTGTAGTCCAGCTGTTCTTCCATACTCTGGACGTCTCTGTGGAGAGCGAGATCAGAAGATGAACGTCTGATCTCCTGCACTTGTACAATTCTGGTTCATACTTTTCTAAAAATGAGGTCTAACAATCTCCCCTAAGTATGAAGTCCAGAATGTTGAAGGATGATTTCGTTTGACTTTAGTTCCGTTTGTGTCAGAAGGGGGCAACTTGTGACATAATCTTGGAGATCTGATCTGTGATTTCTCTGATCTTCAAAACGCTGTCAAGTCTCTTTACCATCTTTTCTATTGCTTCTTGGTTGTGATCAACTTCAATAGAGGCAAAACATTTGCAGTATATATCTGATGAATATTTGTATGCATCTTTTATTCTGAAGAAGCTTCTTCTGTTTGGCCTCTTGAACACAACCCCTTCTTCTGGCTGAGTTAGCACTTTTCCAATTCTCATAGTATTGAGGCCTTCCAAGTCTTCATTTGGAGCAGAGATACATAAGTTGTCAACCTTGTAGTTCAGTCCAGTCTGAAAATCTACCTGTCTTCTGTATCTAATAAAAGATTTCATGCACTCAATAATCCTGAAGTAAGCAATCTTATCTTGATCATCTCTTTTCTTGTTCATTTGAGTCTTCATGAATTTTCCCAGAATCAGAAGATCAGATGGGTTAATGGACAATAGATCATTGTCACAAAAATAATAGGTCTGTCTGTCTTCTCTGACTACCTCATAAATTGTGTACCAGATCTCTGATTGTTCAAATTGAATGTGCTTGATAGCAGAGATCTTTCTGATTGGTACAATTGAATAGGCATCCTTTCTTGCTTGCCTATAACTCATGAATCTATCCTTGACAACATCACTTACTTGATAATCGTTTGCAAAATTAGGCAGCATCAAGAAAATCTTCGGGTCAACAGGAGCATACATGTGCCTGTTTTTCACTTCTATAGTTGGTAGATCAAGTCTTCCCAGCTTCTGTTGTCTTTCTTCATATGCAGCTCTGCATTTTAATGACTCATCTCGTTTGGCTTTCTCAAAGTTTTCTCGTTCTCTTTCAGCTTCAGCCTTGGCTTTATCAGCTTCAGCTTTAGCCTTTTCAGCTTCTGCTCTGTCTAATTCTGCTTGAGCCTGACTCTTTTAGCTTCTTCCTTGGCTTCATTGGCTTCAGCTTTAGCTTTGTCAGCTTCAGCTTTGGTTCTGAGTTCAGCCTCAGTTTTGGCTCTATCTTTCTTCAGTTTTCGCTCTTTCAGCATCGATATTTGATTGTTGAGGAGTAAGAGTGGAAGGACTTGCCAATAATTTCAAATTGGTTGAGATTGCCTCTTTGTTTTGCCAATAATTTCAAGTAGAAATTTGGCTACCTCTGGATCTTTAGGAAGAGGACCAGTATGTGTGGCAAGTGGTGTTGGAGTTAAAAGAGTTTGTCTAGTGGGAGGTGGAGCTGAGGGTGAAGGGGCAGAAGTACTGTTACCTCTGTCTTGATCCATCTTCTGAGTGGTGTAGGTTTTGGCCTTCTTAAGAGTTTCCAAATTATCTCCCTTATGAGAATCAGGATCCTGATCCTCAGATTTCTTGCGCTTGTGCTCTGCCTTCTTACAAGCCCTTCCTTCCTTAGCTTTCTTCTTATCATCGAACGCAGTAGAGATAGAGCTTACCATTGTGGATAACTTCGAGACAGAGGTTTCTAAGGAAGTGATCTTCTGATCCATGTTTGAAGTGCTAGTATTAGTTTTGGAGACATATCTCGAAGTTAAAGCATTAATCCTGTCAATCATGGCTTTCTAGAAAATAGCAATGTCAGACTTCTTCACAAGAGATGAGGAGGAAGCAGAGGCATCTTTAGTAGGAATAAAGGCCTTAATAATCTTCTGAATATCATCAACAAAAGAGTCGTATTCAGCAACAGAGATGGTGACTTCTGGAGATAGAAGCTCTTCAGGAAGATTAAAAATTGCCTCTGAATTGGCCCGAAAACCAGCGTCTAGAGCATGAAAGTGGTCAGAAGCAGAATTCTTCTTAGAATTGGCATTATCGATGATGACCTTCTTGATGGCCTCCAGAGCTTGAGACCGAGCTAGACGTTCTGTATGAATATTTGTAAGGATGGTTTGCTGAGAATTAAGGGATAGTTTTAGATCGTCCATAGATCTATGAATTTTATCACCAAATGCCATAAACGATACATTGTTGATGAAATCAGAAGGTGTAACTGGTGCATCTCCAACACATGGAGCCCCTTGTCTCTCGCATTCAGAGAGGCCCTCATTCACACCTGTATTGACGTTGAGTGTGGAGGGACTTCCAACCTGTCTTCGAGGGTTGTTATTCACAGACACTCTTCGGTTGTTCTGATTGGTTCAACTTTTTCCCTATCATCAGAGGATGGGGAGCTGAACACAATGTGCTTACCTTTATGAAGGGTAAAAACCCCGGTAAGTGGTGCATCCTGTGGCTGTAACCCCTCTGATAGGACTTCATCAGCCTCTATATAAACAAAGGGTATGGACATACCCTCAGCTTGCCCTAAGACCTCGTTGGTCACGGAGACATCAACGAGTGGTGATGGTAGTGGCGAGTTCTGGGGCAATGGAACTCTTATAGTGTCATCATCATCCTTTTGAGAGGACGATGAAGAAGAGGTGGAATCCCCGGTAGTGCTGGATCCAGAGGAAAGAAGAACTTCCTCTGATCGGTTGGCTTCTGGCTGGATTGGACTGGGTAGTCCTTGGTCAATGAGTGTAGATGTGTTGGCATCTACCTCAGCAAATGTGGGAACGCTGTGGGAAGAAGGTGAGAGTCGCTCAAATGTGTCTCTATGGACATCTTCAGTACCATCTTGTAGTAAGAGGTCAGGATGGGTAGAAGCACTCGGATGTTCACTCACATTCTTTTCAGTCTCATGCTCACTTGACCCCTCACTGCCTAACCTAGGCTCTAAGTGCTCTAGGGTAGGTATTCTCGGTGCTGAGGATACTAGAGAGCTTCTATAGGATATGAGAGTAGGAGAGTTTGAAGGAATGAGATTAAGCATGTACTTGGAGAGCACCCGTTGTGATGGATACCCATTCCTGTCGATGGTCGGCTTTTGGGAGCTCATAGATGCAATTTTGCAAAATGGTTGAAGCAGAGGACCCTTCAGAACCCCTATTGCTGGAAAAATGAAGAGGGATAAAAAGCGTGGAAACATTAGGGCTGGGAGAGTTCGTCCGTGGCTTTGGTGAGTAACCTTTGTATGCACAACAGTTTTTATTTATTGGAAAACCAAACTCGTATAATCCAGCGGTCGCTTCTCGTCCAGAGCTTTTGTTAAAATATCAGCAAGTTGAAAGTCTGTAGAGACAAAATACATTTCTATAGTGTCCTTCTCTACATGATCTTTGATAAAATGATACCTGACATCGATGTGTTTGGTTTTGGAGTACTGAACAGGATTTCAGTGATGGCAATGTCACTCTCTTAATCACATAGGATGAGGATTTTATCGTAGACTAAACCATAGTCTCTTAGCTGAGTCTTCATCCAAATGACTTGAGAACAACAACTGGCAGCAACTACGTATTCAGCTTCAGCTGTAGAGGTTGAAACACAGTTCTGTTTCTTGGATGTCCAGCTTATAAGCCTGTTCCCCAGAAGTTGACAGCTACCAGAGGTATTTTTTCTGTCCAACTTACATCCTGCATGATCAGAAATCTGTATAAGCCATTAGATCAAACCCATAGTTTTTAGGATACCAGAGACCTAGTGAAGGTGTACCCTTAAGGTATCGAAAAATGCGTTTAACAGCAGCTAAATGAGATTCTTTTGGGTTGGCTTGATAACGAGCACAGAGGCAAGTGGCAAACATAATATCTGGCCTACTAGCAGTCAGATACAGAAGAGATCCTATCATACCTCTATAGCCCGTAACATCCACTGATTTCCCAGAAGGATCAGGGCCAAGTTTCGTGCTAGTAGAGATAGGAGTTTTCATTGGTGTGGAATTTTGAAGATGAAATTTCTTAAGCATGTCAGAAACATACTTAGCTTGATTTTTTAAAAATGCCAGAGGCATTTTGTTTGACTTGGAGTCCTAGAAAGAACGTTAGTTCTCCCATCATGCTCATTTCAAATTCTTGTTCCATCAATTTTGAAAACAGATCAACTTCTGATTGATGAGTAGAACCAAAGATTGTGTCATCCACATAGATTTGGACAACAGTTAGCATACCTTTGCCTCTTTTGATGAACAGAGTTGTATCAATTTTACCTTTTTCATAACCTTTGTTGATCAGAAACCTAGATAAGCGTTCGTACCAAGCTCTTGTTGCTTGCTTCAAACCATGGAAAGCTTTGTCGAGAAGATAGACATACTCTGGATGTTGAGCATCTTTAAAGCCAGCAGGTTGTTCAACGTACACTTCTTCTTTGAGATATCCATTCAGAAATGCACAGTTAATATCTATTTGATACACCTTAAAGTTTTTGTATGCAAAGAAGCCAGAAATAGTCGTATCGCCTCAAGTCTTGCTACGGGGGCAAAGGTTTCATCATAATCTATTCCTTCTTCTTGACAATACCCCTTAGCCACCAATCGAGCTTTGTTTCTAATCACTATGTCGTCTTCATCTATCTTGTTTCTGAAGACCCACTTAGTACCAATTGCAATATTGTCCTTTGGCAAGGGTACTAAGTTCCAAACTTTATTTCGTTCAAATTGAAGCAATTCTTTTTGCATCGCTTCTACCCAGCTTGGTTCTTGCAAGGCTTCAAGAACGTGTTTTGGTTCGATCATGCTAAGGAAATTAACATAGAAGGCTTCATTTGCAGTAGCAGATCGTGTTTTAACGCCATCAGATGGACGGCCAATGATAAGATTTGGAGTATGTGATTTTGTCCATCTAGTCATCCTAGTTTGAGGTACTTGTTGGGCTTGAACTTCAGTTTCAGAAGTTTGAATAACTTCACCTGGAATTGATTCTGAATCATGAGCAGCATCTAGAGTCTCCCCCTTAGATGAAGGCACAAAAGAATATTCATCTGGAATTGAAGTTGATAGAGATATTATAATAGCTTCAAAAGGCACTGGGTTCTGAAGTTATAAAGATCTGAATAATGAAGATTCAGAACTCAGAAGAAAAGACAAAAGCCTAAGGCATAACCTCTGAAGTGTCAACTTCAGAAGTTCTGAAGATATTCAGAAGAGGTTCTGAAGACACTTCTGAAGACACTTCTGAAGAAGATCTGAAGAAGTTCAGAACCTGTTCTGAACTTGTCTGTCATAAATGTACTGTTACTTTAGTTTTTCTATTACTTGTATAAATAGATTGTTTGTTAGATTATTATAACTATATAACTAACGCTTTGATAAGCCTTGAAAAGACATATTTTGTAATACTGTTCATCCTATCAATACATACGACATTTGGCTATCATATTACTGTTCTTATCTTTCCATATATTGATATCTTGATTGTTTGGGTCCTATCAATTGGTATCAGAGCCAATTCATCTGTTCTTGAAAGATTTGTGAAAGAACCTTGTCAGATCTCACAGTTCTTGGTGTTCTTGATCTACAAAATTCAAATTCAACTCAGGTGAATTCTCGATCTTCTAAAAATCAAAGATGTCTAAAGAAATTGTCTCAATCGGATCTGATACGAAATCACCAACTCTCTTCTTGTGAGAATATCATCAATGGAGAATCAGGATCATTCAATTCTTGGATAACATAGATGAAGCCTTAATGCAATCAATCACAAATGGCCCACTAGAGGTATTTGTTGAGATTCTAGCTGTTCTCAGAACTGAATCCACTCCTGAAATCTCTGCATCAAGAATTAAAAAGAGTCCTGGAATGTATAATCCAGCAGAAAAGACTCAAATGAAAGTTGATAGAAGAGCGTTGACTTTACTCACCATGGCAATTCCTAATGAAATATTCAACAGGGTTGATAGTTTAACTTCAGCCAAAGCTATGTGGGATGAAGTAGAAGCTCAGATGCAAGGAAGCACAAAGGCTCAAGCACAGAGATTAAATATCTGTGTAGGAACATATGAAAACTTCAGATACAAAAAAAATGAATCTATCACTGATACATATCATAGATTCAACAACATTCTGAATGATCTAAGAAGAAATGGTGTTCATAAATCAAATTCTGGGAAATGAATGGTCTAGTTTTTCAGATAATATGGTAACTAGGAACTTGTCCAGAAAGACTGTTCATGATGTCTATGGCATCTTATTCCAACCAGAGGACAAGATCAAAGTTAGGCAACATGAACAAAAGAAGGCAAATGAAACAGCTGCCCTTTTGAGCAAGAACTATAACAATTCTTTGACCTTGGCTGCTAAGAAAGTTTGTGAGATTCCAGAGACAACTGTTTGTGATGGGGATGAATCAGATGAGGTGCTGAAAAAGATTTCTGACAATATTGCTTTTATGACAAGGCAATTCAAACAAAGATACAATCAAAAATATCAGAATAAACCTAGATCTGATGTTGGACCTAAGAAAGGTCAAGAAGCTGGTCAATCTGAAACATCTGAACCAGCAAGGTGCTTCAACTGTGGACAACCTGGATATTATGCAAGACAATGCAAGATGCCAAAAGTCAAGAATTCAGGCTACTATGAGAAGAGGCATATGTTAGCTAAGAAAAAGGAGCTTAATCCTGCTCTAGTGACCAACTATGAAGAGGACTGGTTAAACTGGAGTGATGGAGATGATGATGAAGAAGTTGCTCACTATGCAACCAATTGCTATATGTGTCAAATGGATCCAGAAAAGGACAAACAAGACACTGAGGTATCTTCTTCATCTTCTGAATTAAATTCTGAGATAAACTACTCCTCTGAACAAAATTCTGAACAAAATTCTGAACATAACACTGTAAATTCTGAAATGAAAAATCAATTTCAAAACATGTTTTCTGAATTTAAAACACTCAGAAATGGAATCAAAGGTGAAAGAATTTTGGTCAATCAATTCAGGGCTGAAAGTCAAATATATAAAGAAAATTGTCAAGCAGTTGCACAGATTCTTGAAAAAGTTTCTGAAGAAAAACTTGTTTTAAAAGAAAAAATGGAAAGTTTACAAAAGGAAGTAATTAATGAGAAATCTGAAAAAGGAAATTCTAAATGTTAATATGAATTTTCTGAATCAAGAGAGACTTGATCTTTATAAAAAGATTAAGGAATTAGAAGATTTAAATTTTAAAAGAGGACAAACTGAACAAACTCTGAACATTTTAACTAGTCAGGCTCAGAACTCAAAATTTTACAATATAAAAGCAGGTTTAGGATATAATGACAGTCAAAGATTGAAAAAGGCACCTGCAAACTTGTATGATTATTCTAAAATGAAAATTTTCAATGAATCAAATACAGGTGTCATCTCTAAACCTGTGAACTATTCTTTGCCTAAAAGAATACCATTTGTAAAATCAGAGACTTTGTTTTCAGAAGAAACACCTCTTAAAACTGGTGAACCAGAGATAATCTCTGAAACAAAAGAAATAAATATAAGTTCAAAGATTTGTGAATTTTCTGAATCAAATATTATTTCTGAAGAAAAATATGAAGTAATTGTTAAATCTGAAGTATCTGAAGTTACTTCTGAGATAACTTCTGAATTCAATTCTAAAGTAATTTCAGAAGATATTTCTGATAATAAATCAGAACATGAAGAAAAATATGATGAATTCTCAGAAATTGACTCTTTAGAAGATGTTGATGAGAATCCCAATATATTTTTTTGATAATTCTGATGATGAGTCAACAACAACAAAAAATTCAAATATTTTTGCAAATAGTATGACTCAAAATAAATTTTCAGATCTAATAAATGCTTCTGATTCAGAAAATGATGATGATCATATGGTGCAAGTGATTGATAAAAATGGCTATTTGGTTTACAAATCACAATCTTGTATGACTGAAGGAGAAATACTAAAATCTGAAGCTTCAAAGATACCATCAGAAATGTTTGGTCCTGTGTTTTTAAAACCAGAATATCAGAATTCAGATTTTTCTCCTACAAATACAAACATTTCATTGACTTCAACAGCATGTTCAGTAACATCTTCTGACTTCAACACTAGAGTTAAAATTTTTGAACAAGGACAATCCTCATATTCTCTCTCTGAAGTTCAGAAAATTATCTCAAATTCTGAAAATAAACCTAAAGTGAACAAAATAATTTCTTATACTAATCCTTATTTCTTATCTTTTACAGAGCTATCCAATTTAGTATGGAGAAAGAAAGATGAAAGACTGTCAAAGAATGACAAATTAGATAGTTTTTCATTTTCAAAGAAGAATGATGTACCTAAATCAAAGATAGTGAATAAAAAAAATTTTGTTGAAAAATCAAATGTTATTGATTCTTATATGTCTAATGATGTTGTAAATACATTAAAGAATTATATTCACTGTATTAATTGTGGTCATCATAATTTTCATCTTAACTCCAAAACAAACAAGACAAATTTGATAAAATCTATTCAGAAATGTTCAGCTATATTAACAAATTCAATTAAACAAAAAAATAAAAATAAAAATAAAACTAAGAAAGATAAATCTCAAAGTTCTGAACAAACTTCTGAATTGAAAAAATCTGAAGAAAAAGTTCAGAACTTCAAATTTTATTACTAATCTCAAAGGACCATTCTGAAATGGGTACCTAAAACTCAATAATCTCTTTTGTAGATATGTCATGTGTGGGTCTTAGATTATGGATGTTGAAGACACATGACACCTTTCAAAGAACTACTAACTGATTATAATGAAAGATATGGAATAACAGTTAGCTTTGGAAACAATGCAAAGGGATATGTAAGAGGATATGACACTTTCATTAAAGGAGATGTGAAAATAATGAAAGTTTTCTATGTTGAGGGACTAAGACATAATTTTTTCAGTATTAGTCAATTTTGTGACAAATACTGGAAGGTTAATTTTGACATAGATTACTGTCATGTTTTGAGTACAACAAACAAAAATGAATTAACTGCTTATAGAGATGGAGATATCTACACAGCAACATTCACTGCAACTAGTCAACTACAAGGTGTATGTTATAAGTCTACATCAATGAAAAATGATAGTTGGCTTTGGCACAGAAGAATGTCACATCTGAACTTCAAAGCCATTTCTGAACTAGGCAAACATCAATCTGTAAGAGGACTACCAAAGATCAGATTTGAAAAGAACTCTCTTTGTTCTGCATGTGAAGTAGGGAAGATCAAAAGAAGTTCTCATCCTCTGAAAATGTTATCTTCATGCAAAGCTCCAGTAGAAATGCTACATATGGATTTGTGTGGACCAATGAAGACTCAAAATGGGGGGGGGGAAGAAATACATCCTTGTCATAGTAGATGAATATACAACATACACTTGGATTGAATTTCTGAGACTCAAATATGATACTTCTGAACGACTTATACCTTTTTTGAAGAAAATTCAAGTTCTTCTTCAACTCCCAATTCAAAAGACCAGAAGTGACAATGGAACAAAATTCACAAATTCTGCACTTCAGAACTTTTTGGAATCTGTTGGAATTTCACATAATTTTTCCACTGCAAGAACTCCTCAATGGAATGGGGTGGTTGAAAGAAAGAATAGAACTTTGGTAGAGGCTGCAAGAACCATGCTTGCATATTCAGAACTTCCTCTTTCTCTTTGGGCAGAAGCTATTGCTACTGTATGTTTTACTCAGAACAGGACCATTCTAAACAGAAAATTTCTTAAAACTCCTTAGGAAATGCTAAAACAAAGAAAACCCTCTATTGATTATTTTAAAACCTTTGGTTGCAGGTGTTTTCTGAAGAACGATACTCAGCATCTTGACAAATTTGCACCAAAAGGTGTAGCTGGTATCTTTGTTGGCTATTCTCAAAGATCCAAAGCTTATAGAGTACTCATTAAAGGAACTCAAAGAATCATTGAAACAACAAATGTCAGATTTCATGAGCCAACCTTGACTTCTGAACAAAACAGTTCAAAACTCGCTCATAAACCAACTTCTGAAAGTTTGGACTCAGAACATAATCAGACAAACTTTACTTCTGAATCTCAAACTTTACTTAAAACAAATTTAGACAATTTATGTCAAGACTTATTTGATATTTTTGTAAATGTTTCTGCAGATTATCAAAATCCTTCTCTCATCAGAAGCACAAATGATCAAAACATTTCAGAAATACAACTTACAAGTACATCAGCACCACAAATCTCAACCTCAAATTCAGAACTACTATTTTCTGAAAATGTACATCCAACTTCTGAACCAGTTCAAGTTACCTCTGAACAAGTTCAAGTTATTTCTGAACCAGTTTCAGATACTTCTGCACATGTACATCAAAATTCTAAACCAATTCAAAATTTTCCTTTCGAGGGGGAGACTTCAGATTTACATTCAATTATCAATCATGATACTGAAACTCAAGCAATTGTTGATGATTATGATTCTCTGAACAATGTTTCCTCTGTTCAACCATTGCCAAATTTGAACAAACGGACATCATCCAATACATCAAATTATTGGAGATGCATCAAAAGGTGTTCAAACAAGATCTGCAACAGCAAATGAGTGTCTGTATGTTAATTTTTTTTCATTTCTTTAATATTCTCTTATTTCTTTGATAAATATTGCACTGTTTAAGGGGGAGAATCATAGTTGCTAATGATTCAAGGGGAAGTGGTATTAATTTCAAATTTTTGAACCACTCTTTCCTACTAATCAGATCTGAATTGCTGATTCAAAGTCTTACACTTCATATCTAAGAAGTATGAACAATCTTCCTTAGATAAAATATTTTACAATTGTTCAAACCTACTTCTGAATTCTCAAAATGATTTATATTTTTCAGAAGTTTGTATTTTTAAATGATTTTTAGTGTTCTAAAGTGACATAAGTTTAGTTCTGAACTAAACTTAAAAGTTCTGAAGTTCCTCTGAATTCTTTTTTTCAGACTTCTGAATTTCTTCTCAGAAGTTCTGAACTATTTCTGAAGTTTTTGAACTTGTTCTCAAAACTTAACTTCCTGTTGATATTTCTTAAGTATCACTTAAGCGTGTGCCACGTGTTTTAATTTCTTTGGATATTTCTTAAGCACGTTGTCTAAACGGTTCATTTATCCAACTTAATGATGATTACTACTCTAATCACATTTACTTTTTTGGCCACGTGTCCATCAGCGATTATCCAGTCATATAAATCAATGGATTCTTCGTCGTCTTCATCTTTTAGCAATTTTTCACTGAGAAATCTATCCGTGTTCATTGATCTTCTTTCTATTACCAATCCTTGTTCTTCAAACATCATGTCTACTTCAAATGCAATGGTTTCTGCTTCCTCAAGTTTCAATGACAGCAATGGATCATCGAGTGATGGTTCATTCAAGATCGTGCCTCAAAAATTAGTCGTTGGAACAACGGAAATCCCACTGAATAATGATCAAATGGTTCAAGACACAACCACAACTGCTATGAATCAAGCCGGACCTTCAAACTCTAACCCTAACCCGAAAACTGATAAAATTGGGGAAACACAAATTGAATCTATTGAAGTTGTTTCTGAATCAAATGCTGGTGATAGTGAATCCCAGACTCGTGCTGCAAGTAGTGATATGTCCAAACTTTATGTTCCTGCTGAGAAACTGCTTGAAATCAAAAAAAATAACTGTACTTTGAACTTCAAATCGACAAACTTTGCTGATGATCAAACGATTTTGATCGAAATTCTGAAGAAACATCCACTCCGTACTCTACTCTCTAGGAAATTCTCTGTTCCTACTTCTTACCTTCAACAATGGTGGTACTATGCTGAGGTTGATGAATCTGAAGATGAAATCGTGTCCTATGTCCATGCTTACAAGGTATGCATCTCTGTGGATTATATTAGAAGTCTTCACTATCTGTCAAAACCAGATGAGGTTCTTGGGAAAACTTGTTATGATCCAATTCCATCTTCATCAGAACTGATATCAGATTTCATGAGTTTGAGATACTCTGAAAATCTAAGTGCTTTAAGCTCTTTTAGAAGAAAATGTTTACCTCCGATATGGTACTGTTTATTCTCAATTCTGAATACTTGTTTATCTGGGAAAAGTTAAAGTTTGGATCAAGCTTCATCAAATGGGAGAATCATCTTTCATGGCGTTGCATTCAACAAGCATTATGATTATGCTTCCCTTATTTTTGAAGAACTCAAATCTGCTGTTTTGAAGAAGTCCACATTCAACTACATACTATTTCAGAGATTCTTTCAAACACTCATCAAAGGAGCAATGAAAGCAGTGTCAAAAATCCATGTTCTAGCACATGAGGTACATGTTCCTATCTTTACTATGGACAGTTTAAGACCACCAAATGCAAAACTCACATTTCCAAATGCAGTTCCCCTTCCTTCTCACTTACTTGATCTTGTAAGTACACCAAATAGGATTGTGAGTGAGTATTTAGAATCTATGAGATTACCTCAACCAGTAGTCCCTTCCCCTGAGTCAAACCAGAGTGGGGATAATGTAAGAGAGTCTAGACTTGTTAGAAGGAGAGGGGAGGCTGTTCAAGGGGGAGAACAACCTCAAGGAGTAAAGAGAAAAAATGAAAATGAGAGAATGGCTAGAAGAGTTAGAAAAAGAATTTAAGAGGGGAGAACACAGGTAAAAGAAAAACAAACCTGTGAACCACCTGTTACTAGCTGGGCACCCACATCTTCTATCATTCCACATTCTTTGGTGGATGATATTGAAAAAGCCAGTGAGCCCATGGCAAATTTGGTTATCCCCCCCAGCCACTCACCCATCTCTCATCAGAAGGGTGTTTCATCAACACATATGGGGCAAGCAGCTTATAATCCATTAGGACCCCAATTGGAGGTTCCTTTTGTTGAAAATGAAGGACATATGTCCCCCCTTCACCATTTGAACACATTGAGTCTGAGGGTCCCCTCAACTTTGAGCCTACTGAACCACTTAATGTAGAATCCATTCACACTAGCACACATCTTCCAGATGTCAAGCAAAGTGTTTGTCACATTGCATCAACAACTATAGATATTTCCTATTTCTGGATATCAAGGATTAGTTGGAAGACCTGGTGGAGTGAACATCACAAAAGCCCCATTTACAGAATCAAATGTGGTTCATGATGTCTCTGTGGCACATACAGGCCAGCCTTCTTCTGAAGGACTGCAAACAAGACCATATGTTCGTCTTGGAACCTTACCCACATCTTCTGAATTCACATAATTCAAAGATTTATGTACTTCTGAATTTATAAAGATTCAGAAGGACATCAAGGAATTGACGGATACAACCAAAAAGGTGATGGAGGATAGGTTGGATCAACAAGGGGAGAGTATGGTAAATAAGTTGACTAATTTTCAACTTCAATCATCTAATGATCTGAATTCTTTTAAACAAGCACTTCTGACTGCTTTTTCTAAAGTGGCGTCATTTGTTTCTTCTCTGAAAGCTTCTCAGCCTTCTTCTTCATCTGCTCAACCAGATTTTTCTACTTATGCAACAAGGCTGATATTACTCAGATTTTGAATCAGCTTTCCTCTATTCAGAGTTCTCAGACAGATTTCAGCACAAGATTATCTGCTCTAGAGTGCAGGGTTCAATCAAATACTTCTAAAAGGGGTCTTGATGATCAGGATCCTGATAATCAAGAGGGGGAGAAAAGACAGAGAGTATCTGAACTAGAAAATGCTGAAAATGTTCAAGTGCAAAGTTCTGAGAATACTTCTGAAGATGCTCAGAATGTTGGTGACGCATCTAATAGAGTTTCAGAAGCTATAGAAGATATCTTATCAGCAGAACATGAGGGACAAGAGGTATATGATCATACTTCTGAAGAAATGATAGAAGAAGGGTATGAAACAGAGAAGTTATCCTTTGATTCTAAAGGTAACTTAAGCTCAGATAATACAGACATAATTCCAGACTCAAATGAAGAAATGCTAAGGGAATAACTTAAGACATAATTTCTAATGTTATTATGTTTGAAGAAGACATGTCTGGAGTAAATATGGGAGAAAACTCAGAAGAGATACAAGACTTAGTAATTTGGAAGCCTCAACAACTTCTGAGTGAAGAATTCAGAAGAGCTTCTGAAGGATTGTGGAATATTCTAAACCAATTTTGTTGGGTACATATGTTTATGAATAAACCAAGAAGTCTGGAGTGTAGACTTTTGGATAACAGTTTTTCAGTCTTCAGAGATTTTCTTGATCAACCAGATGAAAGAGTTGAATTAGAATTTGATCTAAGTCATATGGGAGGAACTGAAATTGCAGATGAAATTTTGATGGTCTACTCTGGAAAATTTGAAGTAAGAGTCAGATCCTACATTTCAATTCCCAAAATTGATATTCCTCTTCTTGAAGAACCTATACTAGATCAAATCTATGAAAAGGAAGATATGTTTCTTTATGGAGAAATAAGTTTAGAGTTTCCTGAAGTTATTCACTTTCATATGTATAAAACTAGTTTGAAGTTTGCAAAGCTGGAGAATTTTGTAAATGATGAGTGGTCTGAAGAACAAGTATCTCAAGTTAGAAACTTTGTTCAGAAACATGGTGTTCAGAATTTGAATGATTCCACTCTAATCAAGAAAATTAGATGTCTAACAAAGACTGTTGAAGATGATTTGGTAATATACAGATTTGGAGCAGAGAGAAGGAATGGATATCTGTGTGAATTTACTCAATATGATCTATACAAATTAAGATTGTAAGACAAGTTGACAGTTCTTCAGTTTTGTGTTGCCAGAAGTGAAGTTGAGCTGGTTTTTGAAGTTAGAAGAATTCTAGGAATCTACATAAGAAACATCATCAAGCATGACTTTCAATTAGCTCTGGAATTTGGTTTATCTAAAGTGAATCTGTTGAAACCTGTAAACCTTGAAAATACAATAACTAGAGTGTTCACTAGTCCAGATCTTTTTTGATTTCAGATATTCCAAAATGCTCTAACTCAACTCTGAATTGGTTTCTTACTTATGCAAAGGATTATATTGAAGATTCAGATGTCAAAGAAACAATGGTACTCAGATATCATTAGAAAGATAAGGATCCCAATTAACGAAGCAAGAAAGGAAAGTCCAGTTGTCAAGGTAATTAATGCTGACTTGAAGACAAGACAAAATTACAAGTATGCATTTTTTACAGTTGAAAGACAAAATGGTGAGATTTCCACCTTTTCTGAAGCTGATTTCCAGAATGTGAATCTCAGAGATCTACTCAGAGTTTACAGAAGTATTTATCCTTTTCATGATTCAATAACCAAGTTCAGAAAATCATTTCCAATCCTCAGAGATGGCTTGTACAGAGTATTTATATGGGCTGCAAAGACTGATTTTCAGGTAGTTTATGTTCTGAACAAGAAACAAGTACACTTGACTAAACCAAATCTGAGCTTACCAGATATTCAGAATCTGAAGAAGAGTCCTTTAGTAATTCAACCTCCAGGTTTCGTTCGCAAATGCTTTGAAGAATTATTATTTGTGAGATTTGAAGAACTCCACAAATGTTGCAATGGAACTCTCATGGCAATTAGAGATCGTTTGGTAAAAAGACAAAATAGAAAACCAAAGAATCTGAGCAATGAAGATTGGGAGAAGCACAAGAAGCCTGCAAAAGAGATGGTTAGAATTGTTGAATCATTACTTGAATACAGGAGCTTAATTTTGAAAGATGTTAGAGAAGTTCTGAACTTCTGGAAGTATGATCTGAACTTCTGAAGCAAAGGGGGAGATTGATAGAGATATCATAATAGCTTCAAAAGGCACTGGGTTATGAAGTTATAAAGATCTGAATAATGAAGATTCAGACTCAGAAGAAAAGACAAAAGCCTAAGGCATAACTTCTGAAGTGTCAACTTCAGAAGTTCTGAAGATATTCGGAAGAGGTTCTGAAGACACTTCTGAAGAAGATCTGAAGAAGTTCAGAACCTGTTCTGAACTTGTCTGTCATAAATGTACTGTTACTTTAGTTTTTCTATTACTTGTATAAATAGATTATTTGTTAGATTGTTATAACTAACGTTTTCATAAGCCTTGTAAAGACATATTTTGTAATACTGTTCATCCTATCAATACATACGACATTTGTCTATCATATTACTGTTCTAATCTTTCCATATATTGATATCTTCATTGTTTGGGTCCTATCAATTAGTGGTTTTTGGACAGTCGTTTGATGGAATGGGAAGAACAGAAGATACCGGTGAATTCTCATCAGAAATTTCAGGACCCGAAAGAGTAATTCCAAAAGCGTGAAGAACTTCAGGAATACTCAAGGATGGATTCTTTTGTATTTGCTCTGAAAATATTTCTTCGCCCATACAATCTTGAAAAATGGCATCGATTTCGGATTCTCTGGAACCTGAAAGATAATCAAAAGTAACGGGGTTAAGTTTGAGTTCAGAAGTAGAATACTCAGAAGTCAGTTGAGTTTGATCATCGAAATCGGTGTTAATACTTTCCATAACAGTCTTAGTACGTAAATTAAAGACTCTAAAAGCTCTTGAATTTAACGAATATCCTAAAAATTGAGCTTCATCGGATTTCTTATCAAACTTGCCAAGTTTTTCTCCGTCATTTAAGATAAATCATCTGCAGCCAAAAATATGAAAGAATTTAACACTTGGTTTTCTTTTATTTATAATCTCATAAGAGGTTTTGAGATGCCTACTGACAATAATTGAACGGTTCTGAGTGAAACAAGTAGTGGCTACATCTTCTGCCCAAAAATGGATAGGGAGTCCAGAAGCTGCAAGCATTGTTCTTGCTGCTTCAACCAAGGTTCTGTTGCGTCTTTCTACTACACCATTTTGTTGAGGAGTACGCACAGCAGAGAAGTTCTGGGTAATTCCATTTACAACAAAGTATGCTTCAAGCTTGGAATTTTTGAACTCAGTACCGTTATCACTTCTTAGGTGCTGAATCTTTTGGTGTAGAAGAACTTGGATTCTGGTCATCATATTTTGCAAGACAATAGGCACTTCTGATCTTTGTCTAACAAATGCGAGCCATGTATACCTGGAAAATTCATCAATAAGTACCAGTATATACTTTTTATCAGATAGACTCTGAATTGCAATGGGACCACAGAGGTCGACATGTTACAATTGCAAAGGTCTAGTACAAGAATGATCACTTTTTGTTTTATGAGATGCTCGTTTTATCTTTCCCATTTCACTTGCAGGGCAGAGGTGATCCTTTTGAAAGTGTACTTCTGGAAGACCAGTTACCAAATTATGTTTGACAAGCATCTCAAGGTTATCAAAATTTAAGTGAGACATTTTGTGATGCCATAACCATGCAACTTCACTCTTTTTAGAGATAAGACAGAGGGTTTCTTTACCGTCCTTTGATGTGAAGTTCATCATATACAGATTACCTTTTCTGTCCGCTCTCCAGAGTTCTTCTCCTGCCTTAGAAAACAAGTAACAATGCTTTTCATCAAATACGACAAGTATTTTAGAATCACAAAGTTGACTTACACTTAGCAGGTTATGTTTTAATCCAAAAACTTGAGCTACTTTTGATAAGGTAATATAACCTACTTGTAAAGTACCGTAGCCTTTTATTTGACCCTTACCATTGTCTCCAAACGTTACAGCTCCACCATATTTGTTTTTAAATTGGGAGAGTAATTTTTTCGTACCAGTCATGTGCCTCGAGCATCCAAGATCAAGATACCAGATGTGCACACGCTGCTTCTGCAATCACAATCAGAGTGTTTTAGGTACCCATCTCATAATGGGTCCTGTAATGTTAGTTTTAGACTTTTCACTCTTTTTATCGTGCACATTATTTGATATAGTAGTATTTAAGGGTTTGTTCTTTTTATTATCTATATTTTTGTTTTTCTTTGGTTTAGTCCTGAAGTGTGAAAAGTTATTATATGAACGATCAGAAGGCCTCGAGAAAAATTGCTTGAGTTTTAAGAATAAAGAAAAACATTCAGAATTCTGAGACATAAAAGATTGCATTGAATTTTCATTAGAATAATGATAATTACAATTCTTCTTGTTTCTGTTTATACTAGTATCAGTAGTTCTATTGAACTTCTTAGCTAGGCTAGACTTATGCTTAGAATCATAAGTGTTCTTCTGTTGAGACTTCCTCTGATAAACCTTCTCAGGAGCTTTTGGAATTACTGAAACAAAAGCAGAAAGATTAGATTTCCATTTGCCTTTTTGAGCAGGAGTAAACTTTGGAGGACTTGGTTGCAGAGATTTTTGCTGAATATTTAATTTCTTTTTAAGACTTTCTTCTTTCTCAAGTTCAAGACAAGGTTTGGCCTTAAGACACATTCCAATGAAGTCTGGATGAATGGAAACCGGTTTTCTCTGTTCTGTTGGAGGAACAGAGAGTATTGGTATTCCACTTGAATATTTTTCAACATTCAGACCAGAGGCTCTGATCTCCAGAGGTTCATTTGTGTACAAGAAGGGGGCATTTTCATTTTTAACTATCTCTGGAACCTTTCTGTAAACAGAAGGTAATTGATTTTCTAAACGTGAAAAATATTTCTATGAGTTATCAAAGAAATCATCACTTTGGTCATCATTCTCCCAGGGATATGTAGTTAATTTCAAATCGTCTTTAGTCTCTGAAAGATTTAAGTCGACAAAGGAACAAGGAATTTATCCAAAGTTGAGAGAATATCATTTTCAAAACCAAGTCTTATCTCTTCTTCTGCTTGATCCAAACTTGAAAATGTCACTTTTCTTCTATATTTTATTCAGATCAACGTTTGTTTTTCCAGAAGAATATTCGATGTTTTTAAACTTGAGTTTTCCTTATGATGACCATTTTCATGTTTGATTTTTTTAAAATAGATTGCTCATATAAAATTGGAAACACGGATTTCAGAGTAGACCTCTTTTCACACGTATAGGGATCCAGATCCTCGAAACCAAGTCCATATCTCTCTACTTGTGTATTTATTTTGTCATGAACTTTCTGAGCATCTAGATATGTTTTGATCTGTAGCTTTTTCTTTTGAAGTTCAATACGTAAAAGTTCTCTCTCCTTTTGAAAATAGTTTTTAAGTGCTACAGAATTCAATCTGTCACTTTCTTTTGCTTTGATCTCCTTATCTTTGCTTTCCAAAAGTTTAGTAAAGTTCAAATTCTCTTCCTTGAATTTAACTTCAGTAATTTTTAAAACTTTAGAAGTCTTCTCATTTTCAGAACTTAGCTCCAGTTTTTCTTCTGTTAGAAGATCCATCTCTCTTTTGTATATATCTCTTTCCCTTTGAGTTACTGAAAGAGTTTGCTCAATATTTTTTCGCAATTTCTTTTCAACTTTAAGTTTTTGCTTAAGTTCTTCAAAATTATTTGACAAAATCAGAATGGTGTTTTCAAGTTCAGATGAGTCAGAGATAGTACTAACCGGTGATTCAGAAGGCTGTTCCTCTAATTCATTAGTTTTGGCCATTCCGCAGAACATGGCCTCGTCACAACTTGACTCATCTCCTAGCCAGTTTTCCTTTTCTGCAAAGTGAGCTCTTTCATCGACATTATACTTGTATTTATTCTTGTAATACATTTTGTCTTTATCCAGAGCTCCCTTACAATTCTTTGAATAGTGCCTTGGCTTGCCACATCTATAGCACACGTCCTTCTTTTTCTTCAGTTCATCCTCTTTCTTCTCTGCCTCTGTCTTCTTAGCCCTCTAGATCACTTGTTTAGGAGCATAATTTGGAGTTGAATGATCAAATATTTTGCTTCCTTGAAAAGATCGATTACCAATTTTTTTTTAATTGTTTGGTTATGAGTTCTAGGGATTCAGCAAAAGCTTTGATTTCATCATCAGAGTCAGCGTCATCTTTTCGGATTGCTTCTGTCGTGAGAGTTTTACTCTTTCCTCTATTCTCAATTTCTTTACTCCTTCTGACCGACCCTCTTGATTCAGAAATTAGAGCCAAAGGTCCACCTATTGTTGTTTTCTTCTAAACGACCTCTTTCTCATGAGCTTGAAGTGTGTCGAATACATCATGTAGAGACCATTGTTCTAGATCCTGATTTGCTTGCAGAGACATTGAGAGATTTGACCACTCTTGATTCAATCGTTTGAGAAATAAGATATTGTTATCTTCCTTAGATTTGACGATATCACATCTTTTGCATAGATTTAACAGAATAATAAATCTATGAAAAGTTTGCTCCAGAGATTCTTCAGGAATAGCCTGGAAGCTATTGTATTAATTCAGAGCTTGAGCTCTTCTGTTTTTCTTCATTTTAGCGCCACCTTCTTGAATGTTTTCCAGCTGATCCCATAGCTCTTTAACAGTATCACAGGAATCCAGAGATTGGAAAATCTCATTTGGAATTGCCATGATTAGGAGACTCTTTGCCTTTTTGGCCAATTTCACCTTTGCCTTCTCTTCAACAGACCAACTATCCCTTGACTTTGGAACATGTCTTGCAGGGATCTCGTCGGTAACAGCAGTAGCAGGAACCCTTGGAATCGTTGTCATTAGAACAAACGGACCATTTTGAACAATAGGGTAAAGTTCTAAATCCAATCCTTCATAGAAGTTGATCATACGAATCTTCCATTACGAATATTCATCACGAATTAGAGTAGGAGGTTTGGTCAAGGATCCGTAGGTGTAAACGGCATTCAAATTTGAATTTGCCATTTTTTTAGAAAATAGGGAATTGAGAAGATAATAGGAGGATTTTTGAAATCTAGAACAAATAAATTTCAAGTGAATTGAAACCGGACGATATTCTTACTGATTTTAGATCTAAGCTTGAATTACCACCGATTTGGAGAAAATTGTTATGAATTTAACAAATTCTCGTAAAACAAGGTAGAATTATGAATAGTAGCTTAAAACTAACGATAACTGCAAATAGAAGAGGGAATTCTCCAAATGGAGGAGATCTAATAATCAATAGATTGATTAGATGGCTCTGATACCAATTGTTAGAACCCAGATCCCTTTTCTAACAATTAATCAATAGATCGAATGAGTAAATGTAAGCGGAAGCAATTTAGATCTATGAATTAAAGCAGTTAACATTAAGAACAGTAAGAACAATATTGAAGAACAATTGCTAGTTCGTATTGATAACCTGGAAGATGGTTACAATACGATGAATGAAATTCTCTCTTTGTTCTACAAAATGTATATTAGATCGACAACTATTACATTCATAAAAGGATCTATTTATACAAGTACAATGATAGAAGTCAACATTCTAGCCTATTACAGACTGACACGTAAGCAAAGATTATAACAAATTCAGTTATAC
Organism: Silybum marianum; assembly: GCA_036898165.1. Lineage (NCBI taxonomy): Eukaryota > Viridiplantae > Streptophyta > Magnoliopsida > Asterales > Asteraceae > Silybum > Silybum marianum. The sequence continues at coordinate 34,474,634 of CM072530.1, forward strand.
AATTCGAAGCACGGAACATGTGTAGGCCACGTCATCAAGAGCACGTGTGATACTTCTGTTGTAGTCTAGCTGTTCTTCCATACTCTGGACTTCTCTATGAAGAGTGAGACCAGAAGATGAACTTCTGATCTCTTGCACTTGTACAATTCTGGTTCATACTTTTCTAAAAATGAGGTCTAACAAAGTTCAATATGCAAAAATTTCCTTTCCTTTTGAAAGTAGTTTTAAGTGCTACATAATTTAATCTGTCACTTTTTTTAGCACTTATCTCCTTGTCCTCATTTTCCAGAAGTTTACAAAAGTTCTGGTTCTCTTCTCTGAGTTTGATTTTTGTTGATTTTAGAAGTTTTAAAATCGTTTCATTCTCAACAGATAGTTCAAATTTCTCATCAGTCAAAATCTCCATCTCTCTTTTGAAAATATCTTTTTCCTTCTAGATGGTAGAAACATATAGTTCAATGTTTTTCCTCAATTTCTTTTCAACAAAAAGCTTATGTTTTAGGTTTTCAAAATCAACAATTAGATTTAAAATTGTTTGCTCGAGTTAAGAAGAATTAGAGATAGTACAGACCGGAGTCTCAGAAGGTTGATTTTCTGAGTCATCTGCCATTGTCATTCTATAGAACATGACTTCATCTTCACTTGATTGATTATCTAGCCAGTTCTCTCTTTCAGCATAGTGTGCTCTTTCAACTTTGTTGTATTTGCATTTGTTCTTGTAATATTGTATGTCTTTGACAAGAACACTTTTACAGACCTTCGAATAATGACCCGACTTTCCACATCTGTAACAAACATCTTTCTTCTTGTTCAACTCTTCGTATTTCTTCTCAGCCTCTGACTTCTGCGTCTTCAGTATTTCCTGCCTTGGAACATAAGGTTGAGTAGGTCATTCATTTCTGATTTCAAATCTTCTATTTCCATTGAATGAACGATAACCAAAGTTTTTGGTAAACTGTTTGGTAATAAGAGCTAATGATTCAACAAACGAATTTATTTCGTCATCTTCAGAATCAGAGAGATCTTCTGGATTGATTTATGAGACAAAAGCCTTACTCTTCCCTTTCTTTTCTGTCTCCCTGCTTCTTCTAGGTGACCCTCTTGATTCAGAGATGAGGACCACTGGTCCTCCAAAACTTGTCTTCTTCTGAATAACCTCTTTCTCGTGTGCTTGAAGGGTTCCAAACACATCATGTAATGTCCACATTTCCAAATCTTTGATTAGCTTAAAGAGACATAGAAAGATTTGACCATTCTGGATTCAAGCGTTTGAGGGATAAAACATTATTATTCTCCTTTGATCTGATGATATCACATTTCTTGCACAGATTTTATCAGAGTGTTAAATATGTGATAAATCTATTCTAGAGTCTCTTCTAGGAGTGCTTGAAAACTATTGTATTCGTTCAATGCTTGAGCTCTTCTGTTTTTCTTCATTTTAGCACCTCCCTCCAATTGATATGCAAGTTGATCCCATAGTTCCTTGTCGTCTCACAGGAATCAAGAGATTGAAAAATCTTATTGTGAATTTCCATGATTAGTAGACTTTTTGCCATTTTGGCAATTTCTACTTTGGCCTTATCATCATCAGTCCAATTTCCCTTTGCTTTGGGAGCTTGGCGAGCAGGAATTTCTTCAGTTTTTGCTGTGGGGGAACTCTTGGAATGGTGGTCATGGGTACGAAAGGACCATTCAGAATGGCGGGATATAGATTTGCATCTAGTCCTTCGTAAAAGTTTATCCTACGAATCTTCCATTGAGGATATTCGTCTCGAATTAGAGTAGGAGGTTTTGTTAAGGATCCAGAAGTGTATATGGCGTTTAGATTTTAATTCGCCATTTGTACAGAAAACACCGATTCAAAATTTGCAGAAACTACTCTTGAAATTTAGAACAAATAAACTTCAAATGAATCGAAACGAAACGTTTTATTTACTGATTTCAGAATTAAACTAAGATTACCACTGATTTAGAGAAAAAATGTATAATATCGACAAAATCTCGTTAAACTGGGTAGAATGAATAACAGTAGTTTAAAACCTGAAATTAACTGCTAGATAAGTGGGGATTTCTCCAAACTGGACGAGATCGAATAATCAATAGGTTGATTATTAAGCTTTGATACCAATTGTTGGAACCCAGATCCCATAAACAATATATGAGCGGAAGCAATATAAATCAATGATTATAACTATAACAACAATTGAATTAGTAAGAACAATATGAAGATCGAATGAGAATTTGTATTGAATAATCTGGGGAACGATTACAAATACGTTGAATGAAAAACCCTTTCTCCCTCACCGGTCGTCAACACTTTTACAGTGATAACTAACTCTATATATACTAGTACAAAAGGAAAAGTCAATGATCTAGCTTATCACCAATTGACACGTCACTTGTACGACTAACAGAATTTGTTATGCAAGGAAAGTATGTTAGATCCCAAACAATCAAGATATAGAAAGATAACAAGAAATAGATCACTGAATATTGTATATTGTATTGATCAGATGAACTGTATTACAAAATGTGTCTTTACAAGCTTATGAAAACGTTAGTTCTAACTATCTAACAAACTATCTATTTATACAAGAAATAGAAATGCTAAAGTTACAGTACAAAAATGACAAGCATGTTCAGAACTACTTCTAACAAACTATCTATTTATACAAGAAATAGAAATGCCAAAGTTACAGTACAAAAATGACAAGCATGTTCAAACTACTTCTGAACTTCTTCAGAACTTCTTCAGAAGTATCTTCAGAATCTTCAGAACTTCTGAAGTTGCCACTTCAGAAGTTATGCCTTAGGCTTTTATCTACTTGTTTTCTGAGTTCTGAGTCTTTCTTTCTTCAGATCTTTCTAACTCTTCAAAACCCAATACCTTCTGAAGCTATCTTAGTATCTCTATCAATCTCCCCCTTTGCTTCAAAAGTTCAAATCATAATTCCAAAAATTCAAGATTTATCTAACATCCATCAAAATTAGATTTTTGTATTCCAACAAATATTCTGCAATTCTGATCATCTCTTTTGCAAGCTTCTTGTACTTCTCCCATTCTTCATCATTCAGATTCTTTGGTCTTCTGTTTTGTCTTTTAACCAAACGATCTCTGATAGCCATTAAAGTTCCATTGCAGCATTTGTAGAGTTCTTCAAATCTCACAAAAAGTAATTCTTGAAAGCACTTGCATACAAAACCTGGGGGTTGAATTACTAGAGTACTTTTCTTCAGATTTTGAATATCTAGTAGACTTAAGTTTGGTTTACTCAGATGAACTTGTTTCTTATTCAGCACATATGCAACTTGAAAATCAGTCTTTGCAGCCCAGACGAATTCTCTATACAAACCATCTCTGAGAACTGGAAATGATTTTCTGACCTTTGTAATGGAATCATGAAACGGATAAAGACTCCTGTAAACTCTGAGCATATCTCTTAAGTAGACATTCTGAAAGTCAGCTTCTGAAAAAGTAGATATCTCACCATTTCTTCTTTCCACAGTAAAAAATGCACAACTATAATTTTTTCTTGTCTTTAATTCTGCATTAATCACTTTGGTGACAGGACTTTCTTTTCTTGCTTCATTAACAGGAATCCTTAGCTTTCTTATGATATCAGAATTCCATTGTTTCCATCCAAAGGATTTGTTGATCCAGCAATCAATATAATTAAACTTCTGTTCATGTTCCATTAACATTTATGGATGAAAATATTCAAGAAACATCGTAAATTTACTCTCTTCAATCCTTTGTTCTTGTAGTTGTTCCTCTTCAGAAATTTACTTTATAGGAACCAACTCTTCAGAAATATTTTCAGAAATTTTCTCCTTTTCTTTTTCCTTTTCCTTTGGACTTACTTCTGAAATTTCAAGATTCAGAGTGAACTTCTGAATTTCTTCCATGTCTTGCTTCTTTGTATGGATCTTGAAATCATAAGCATCACTTAGCAAATAGTCAGCTCCTCTGATTTTGTTTACTTTCTTGTGACCAGCCAGATAACTCTTTCTTACAAATTCTCTGAAATGTATTCTTTCTTTGATCAAATACACTATTTCTTCTTTGATATCAGATTCTTCAATAAAATCTGCCATATAGTTCAGAAACCAATTGAGAGTAGATGTAGAATACTTTGGAATGTCAGATGCAACGAATGTCTTAGTGGCTCCTTCCACAAAGTATATAAAACCAATATTTGGACTAGTGAATAATCTTTTCAGCCCTGACCTTTCAATAAAAACAGGCTCTAACAAGTTTACTTTGTTTAGTCTGTATTTTAAAGCCAACTGAAAGTCATGCTTAATGAGATTCCTTATATAAATTCCCAAGATTCTTCTAATCTCTGAGACTAGTTCAAATTCACATTTGTTAACACAAAAAGATAAAGTTGCCAGCTTATCTTGCAATCTTAGCTTGTACATATCGAACTGAGTAAACTCACATAAAGTACCATCCCTTCTTTCTGCTCCAAATCTGCTTATGAACAAATCATCTTGTATTGACTTTGATAAACATCTGATCTTCTTTATTAAAGTTGAATCATGGAAGTTCTGAATACCATATTCTGAATATAGTTTTTTACTTGAGCAATATGATCTTCAGTCCATTCATCATTCAGAAAGTCTTCCAATGTTGCAAATTTCATGCTTCTTCTGTACATAAAGTAGTAAATGTCTTCAGGAAACATCAAGCTACTTTTTCCAGGACTAAACACATTTTCTTTTTCCAAAACTTGATCCAAAACAGGTTCTTCAAGTGCTGGAAGATCTATTTCAGGAATAACAATGCAAGGTCTAAACCTAACTTCAAACTTTTCTGAGAAGACAATCAGAATTTCATTTACAATTTCAACTCCTTCCATGTGATTCAGATCAAATTCTATTTCAAATCTTTCATCTGGTTGGTTCAGAAAGTCTTCTAAAATTGACAGTCTATTATCCAAAAATCTACACTCCAGATTTCTTGGATTGTTCAGAAATACACGAACCCAACAAAATTTTCTTAATAAACCACATAGTTCTTCAAAAATTTCACTATAAACCTCATTCAGATTTTGTTGTGGCTTCCAAATTACCAGATTTCTGACTTCATTCACTTCTGAGGTTTCTTCCATGTTGACATCAGATTCTTCTTCAAACATGATAATATCTGAGAGATCACTTGGTCCACCAATTACATCTTCAAATGCAAGATATTCTCTTAACATTTCTTCATTGGAATATGGAATTACATTTGTTTTATCTAAACTCAAGTTTCCTTCAGAATCAAAAGACAGTTTTTTTTTCTGTTTCATAACCTTCATCAATAAATTCTTCAGAATGGACAACATTAACCTCTTGATCATCATGTTCTGCAAGAATATCTTCTATGGCTTCTGAAACTCTATTTGAACCTTCTATATTCTGAGCTTCTTCAGAATTTTTTTCAGAAAATTGACCTTGAGAATTTTCGACATTTGCATGTTCATATACTTTCTGTCTTTTCTTCCCCTCTTGATTATCAGGACCCTGATCATCAACATTCCTTTTGGAAGTATCTCCTTGAGGTCTACACTCCAAAGCAGATAATCTGTTATTTAATGCTGTCTGAGAAGTCTGAATAGCAGATAATTGATTCAGAATTTGATTAATGTCATCTTTAGTAGCAAATTCAGAAGTATGAAATTGAGAGCTTGAAGAAGAAGGCTGAGATGCTTTTAGAGAAGATACAAAAGAAATTACTTTAGAGAAAGCATTCAGAAGTGCATCTTTAAATGTGTTGAGATCATTTGAAGAAGAAACATGAAAATCATTCAATTTGTTCACCATTGTCACCTCCTGTTTTTCCATCCTATCCTCCATCACCTTGTTTGATTTGTTCGTCAATTCCTTTAAGTCCTTCTGAATCTTTTCAAATTTAGAAGTACAAAAATCCTTGAATTCTAAAAATTCAGAAGATGTGGGTAAATTGCCAAGATCAACAGATGGTCTTGTTTGCAGTCCTTCAGAAGAAGGCTGGCATGTAGATGCCACAGCATCAAGAATCATAAATGACTCTGTGAATGGAGCTTAGTAATCTTCACTCCACCAGGGCTTCCAACTAATCCTTGATATCCAATATTAGGAATATCTATAGTTGTTGAGGCAATGTGACACACACTTTGCTTAGTACATCTGAAAGATGTGTGCTGGTGTGAAGGAATTCCACATTTAGTGGTTCTGTAGGCTCAAGATTGAGTGGACTCTCAGACTCTATGTGCTGGAAACAGTGAAGGGGGGACATATGTCCTTCTTTTTCAACAAAAGGATCCTCCAAATGGGGTCCTAATGGTATATGAGTTGCTTGCCCCAATTATGTTGATGAAACAACCTTCTGTTGAGAGATGGATGAGTGGCTGGGGGGGGTTAACAAGTGTTGTCATGGGCTCACTAGCCTTTTCAATATTACCCACCAAAGAATGTGGAGTAATAGATGATGTGGGTCCCGGCTTGTAACATTTTGTTCACAAGTTTCTTTATTTTGTACTTGTGTTCTCCCCTCATCAATTCTTTTTCTCACCCTTCTACCCATTCTCTCATTTACATTTTTCCTCTTCAGACTTTGAGGTTGTTCTCCCCCTTGAACAACCTCCCCATTCTTCCTAGATAATCTAGTCTACTTATCATGCTCACCACTCTTCTGGGAATCAGGGGAAGAGACTACTGGTTTTGGTAGTCCCATTGATTCATTATACTTACTCACAATCCTATTTTCTGAACTTACAAGTTCAAGTAGGTAAGCAGGTAATGGAATGGCATTAGGAAATTTTAATTTTGCACTTGGTGGTCGAAGATTATCTATGGTAAAAATAGGAACATGTACCTCATGGGGAAGATCAGGAATAACAGGAACAGCCTTCATTGCACCTTTGATAAATGTTTGAAAGAATCGTTGGAAGGGAATGTAGTTGTATGTGGATTTCTTCAGAATAGCAGTCTTCAAATCTTCAAATATTAGTGAAGCATAGTCATAGTGTTTGTTGAAAACCATACCATGAAATATAATCCTTCCATTTGTAGATGCTTGGTGTAAGCTAGAACTTTTTCCAGAGAAGCAAGCGTTTAAAATGGAGAATAGGCAATACCAAATTGGGGGTAGACACTTCCTTCTGAATGAACTTAAAGCATTTAGTTGTTCAGAATATCCCAAGCGCATAAAATCTGAAATCATCTCAGAATGTGATGGAATTTGATCATATGAAGTTTTCCCAAGAACTTCATCTGCCTTTGGAAGATAATGTATACTTCTGACATCTTCCACAGAAACACAAACCCTGTAGGCATGAATATATGAGGAAATATCATCTGCAGCATCATCGACCTCAGCATAATACCACCATTGTTGTAAGTAAGAAGTAGGAACTGAAAATTTCCTCAAGAGCAAGACACGAAGTGGATGTTTCTTCAGAATTTCTATCAAAACCAGTTGATGTTCAGAGCACAGTTATTCCTTTTGATTTCGAGCAATTTTTCCTCAGGAACATACAACTTGGACAAATCAGGGCCATCACTGCTCTCAGCACGAGATTGAGACTCACTTTCACCAGCGTTTGATTCAGATACCACCTCAATGGGTTTGAGTTGAGTTTCCCCAATTGTAGCAGAACTAGGGTTAGGGCTAGGTTTGGAAATTGGATTTGAAGGTCCGGCTTCATCAATAGTAGTTGTTGCAGTGTCTTGTACTACTTGATCATCATTCAGAGGGATCTCCATGGATCCAATCACTATTTTGTTAGGAACAATTTTGAATGATGCTTCACTAGATGAGTCATTGTTGTTGCTGAAACTCGAAGAAGCAGAAACCATCACATTCGAAGTTGACATCACTGGAAGGGAACAAGGATACAAACTTGATTGAAAATGAATAAGCACAGATAGATTTTGGAGGCAAAAGGCACTAGAAAAATGACGAAGAAGATGATTCCATCTGTGTTATATGACTAAATAAGCATAGATGGACACGTGGCCAAAAATTAAACAAGATTAAAAGAGTAATCATCATTTATTTGGATTAATGAACCGTTTAATCGACGTGGGTTAAGGATTTTCCCATGAAATTAAAACACGTGCACACGCTTAAAAAATGAATAACGGGAAGTAAAGTTCTGAGAACAAGTTCAAAAACTCTAGAAGAAATTCAGAACTTCCGAGAAGAAATTCAGAAGTCAAAATGAAAACTTTCAGAAATACTTCAGAACTTGCAAGAAAAGTTCAGAACCAAACTGATATTCCTCCAAAATGACAAAAATCATTTAAAAAGACATACTTCTGAAACATATAAATCGTTTTAACTATTCAGAAGTAGGTTTGAACAATAACAAAAATATTTTATCTATAGTAGCTTGTCCATACTACTTAGATTTGAAATTCAAGACTTTTAACATCATCTCAGATCTGATTGATAGAAAGGAGTATTTAAGATTTAGAATTTCTAGCAACACTCCCCCTTGAATCATAAACATGTATGATTCTCCCCCTTTAACAATGCTATTTATCAGAGAAAAAAAAATTGTTAGAGAAATGAGAAAAAATGAAAGTATTTAAGAAATAATCATCTTTGAAGAAGAAATTATAACTTCTGGAATTTAGAAAGACTGAATTTCTGAAAACAGAACTTTAGAAAATCTGAAGTTCAAAATATTCAGAATTTGGAAAAATTAATCTCAGAATATAATTTCTAAATACTTACATAGACATATTCATCATGCCTAATTTACTTACCAGAAAATTAAATCGTTTCTCATCAAGAGCTTTGGTAAATAAATCAGCCAATTGATAATCTGTCTGAACAAAAAACATTTCAATATTACCTTTTTCCACATGATCTTTGATAAAATGATATCTTACATCAATATGCTTTGTTTTTGAATGTTGAACAGGATTAGCTGTGATAGCTATGGCACTCTTTGAGTCACAATATAAAGGAATCTTTTTGAAAGAGTAACCATAGTCCTTGAGTTGTGTTTGTATCCAGATCACTTGTGAACAACAGATTGCAGCTGCAACATACTCCGCTTCTGCAGTAGAAGTGGAAACACATTTTGTTTCTTTGAAGACCAACTTACAAGTCTGTCACCCAAAAATTGACATGATCCAGATATGCTATTCCTGTCCAATTTGCAACCACCATGGTCTGCATCTGTGAAAGCTGTTAGTTCAAAACCAGAATCCTTAGGATACCAAAGTCCCAATGAAGGAGAACCTTTGAGATATCTAAGGATTCTTTTAGCAGCAAGAAGATGAGATTCCTTAGGATTAGCTTGATATCTAGCACAAATACATGTAGCAAACATTATATCTGGTCTACTAGCTGTTAAGTAAAGCAAAGATCCAATGATACCCCTATATTTCTTTTGATCAACAGATATGCCATTTAGAACTGGAGATAATTTTGTTGCAGTGGCCATTGGAGTTTGAATACTAGAACAGTTAGACATGTCAAACTTCTTAAGTAAGTCAAAGACATACTTAGATTGATTAATGAACATGCCAGTGGGAAGTTGTTTAACTTGAAGACCACGAAAAAATGTTAACTCTCCCATCATACTCATTTCAAATTCAGTTTGCATAATTTTCTCAAAATTTCTACAAAGTTTTGGATTAGTAGAAGAAAATATAATATCATCTACATATATTTGTATTAATATCATATCATCAGCTTCCTTTTTCAGAAATAAAGTGGTATCAACAGTACCTCTTTTGAATTTGGAGTTCAGAAGAAAAGTTGTGAGAGTGTCATACCATGCTCTTGGTGCTTGTTTAAATCCATATAAGGCTTTGTCCAAAATATAGACATGTTCTAGGAATTCTTTGCTAACATATCCTTCTGGTTGTTCAACATACACTTCTTCATGTAGAATACCATTCAGAAATGCACACTTGACATCCATTTGAAATACCTTCATATTTTTATGAGGTGCATATGCCAGAAACATTCTGATAGCTTCAAGTCTTGCAACAGGGGCAAATGTTTCATCATAATCAATTCCTTCTTGTTGACAATACCCCTTAGCAACAAGCCTTGCTTTGTTTCTCACAACAATTCCATTTTCATCCTTTTTTATTTCTGAATACCTTTTGGTTTAGGAATTAATCTCCAGACTTTGTTCCTTTCAAATTGATTTAGCTCATCTTGCATAGCTAAAATCCAATCTGGATCTTGAAGAGCTTCAACTGGCTTCCTGGGTTCCATGCTGCTTAAGAAATTCACATACAAACACTCATTAGCTGTTGCTGATCTTGTTTGAACACCTTTTGATGCATCACCAATGATTTGATGAATATGATGATTAGATGTCCATTTGTTCACATTTGGTAATGGTTGAACAGATGATACATTGTTGAAAGAATCATAATCATCAATAATTGCTTGTGTTTCAGTATCATGGTTGATAACTGAATGTAGATCTGAATTCTCCTCCTCAAATGGTGTATTTTGTACTGGTTCAGAAGTTATAGGAACGGTTTCAGAAACAAGAATATTCTGTACTGTTTCAGAAACAATAGTATGCTGAACTGATTCAGAAGGCATGTGTACTGATTCAGAAATAGGAATTTCTGAATTTGAGGTTTAGACTGGTGGTGCTGTGATGTATGATATTTGAATTTCTGAAATTTCTTGATCTGTTATGTTTCTGAGTAGAGAGGGATTCTGATAATCTGCAGAGACATCAACAGAAATATCAAATAAATCTTGACATAAGATATCTAAGTTTGATTTAAGTAAAGTTTGAGATTCAGAAGATTGATTTGTCTTGCTATGTTCTGAATCCAAGCTTTCAAAAAGAGGGTTAAGTGTGAGTTCTGAACTGTCATGTTCAGAAGTCAATGTTGGCTCATGAAAACGAATATTTGTAGTCTCAATGATCCTTTGGGTTCCTTTGATCAATACTCTGTATGCCTTGGACCTTTGAGAGTAGCCAACAAAGATACCAGCTACACCTTTTGGTGCAAATTTATCCAAATGATGTGTATCATTTCTGAGAAAACACCTGCAACCAAAAATTTGAAAGTAATCAATAGAGGGTTTTCTTTGTTTAATAATCTCATAAAGAGTTTTAAGTAGTTTTCTGTTAAGAATTGTCCTGTTCTGAGTGAAACATGTAGTAGCTATAGCTTCTGCCCAAAGAGATAAAGGAAGTTCATAATAAGGAAGCATGGTCCTTGCAGCTTCTACCAAAGTTCTATTCTTTCTCTCAACTACTCCATTCTATTAAGGAGTTCTTGCAGCGGAAAAGTTATGTGAGATACCAACAGATTCCAAAAAGTTCTGAAGTGTAGAATTTGTAAATTTTTTGCCATTATCACTTCTGATCTTTTGGATTGGTAGTTGAAGAAGAACTTGAATTTTCTTCAGAAAAGGAATGAGCCTTTCAGAAGTGTCAGATTTGAGTCTAAGAAATTCAACCCAAGTATATCTTGAATATTCATCTACAATGATAAGAATATACTTCTTTCCACCCATACTTTGAGTCTTTATTGGTCCACACAAATCAATGTGAAGCATTTCAAGTGGAGCTTTGCATGATGATAGCATTTTCAGAGGATGGGAGCTTCTTTTGATCTTCCCTAGTTCACAAGCAGAACATAAGAAATTCTTATCAAATCTGATCTTTGGTAGTCCTCTGACAGAGTGATGTTTTTCCAGTTCAGAAATAGCTTTGAAGTTCAGATGTGACATTCTTCTGTGCCAAAGCCAACTATCATTCCTCATTGTGTTGGAAATGCAACATACTCCTTTTAATTGACCAGTTGGAGTAAAGGTAGCAGTGTAGATGTCTCCATCTCTATAGGCAGTTAATTCCTTCTTGTTTTTTGAACTCAGAACATGACAGTAGTCTATATCAAAATTGACTTTCCAATATTTGTCACAGAATTGACTGATACTGAAGAGATTTTGTTTAAGACCTTCAACATAGAAAACTTTCATTACTGTAACTTCTCCTTTGATAAAAGTACCATAACCTCTTACATATCCTTTGGCATTATTTCCAAAACTATTGTTCCTCCATATCTTTCATGATAATCAGTTAGTAGTTCTTTGAATGGTGTCATGAACATCCATAATCTAAGACCCACGCATGACATATCTGCAAAAATGATTATTGAGATTTAGGTACCCATTTTGAGAATGGGTCCTTTGAGATTAGTAAAAAATTTTGAAGTTCTGAACTTTGACTTCAGATTTTTTAGATCAGAAGTTTGTTCAGAACTTTGAAATTTGTCAGTCTTAGATTTATTTATTTTTTTCTTTTTTTTTTCTTGCCAATTTAGCTGAAAAGTTCTGAATAGATTTCTTAAGATTATTCTTCTTTGATTTGGAGTTTATTTGAAAATTATGATTACCACAATAAATGCAGTGAATATGATTCTTCAAAATGTTTAATAAAGTAGTAGAAGAACAAGAATCAACACTATGAGATTTATCAACAAAATTTCTTTTATTCACTTTATTAAGTTTGTGTACATCATGTTTCTTTGAAAATGAAAAACTATCTAATTTGTCAGTCTTTGATAGTCTTTCACCTTTCTTTCTCCAAACTAAAGAGGACAGCTCTGTAAAAGATAAGAAATGAGGATTAGTATAAGTAGTCTTTTTATCAATTTTAGATTTATCTTTGGATTTATGTTCTGTATTATGAACTTCAGAATTTTAATTGGAAGACTGTCCTTTTTCAAAGAATTTGACTCTATGTATAAAGTCAGATGATGATGTTGAAGATCTTTTAGAAGTTAAAGATGTATTTGAAGAAATGGAAGTATCATTTGATGATGTGGAAGAAATTTCAGTTTTTAGAAACTCTTGTTTCAGAAAAACAGGGTTAAACATTTCTGAAGACAACTTTGGTGCTTCAGATTTTAAGGTATCCCCATCAATCATAGATGATTGTAATTTGTACACCAAATATCCATCTTTATCTATAACCTGAACCATATGATCATCATCATCATCTAAATCTGATGCATTCATTAAATCTGAGAACTTATCTTGAGTCATGCTAGAAGCAAAAAAAATTTGATTTAAAATATTTTCAGACTCATTATCAGAATTATCAAAAATAATTTCTGAATTCTCATTTTGTAAAGATTCAATATCTGAAAATTCATCATATTTTTTTTCATGATCAACATTATCTTCTGATTCAATAGTTTGTTCAGAAGATAATTCAGAAATTTGTTCAGTAGTTTTCTCAGATTTAACAAATGATTCAGATTTTTCTTCAGAAATAATTTTAGATTTAGAAGTAATTTCAAAAGGTTTTAAAACATTATTACTTATTACTTCTGATTCAGAAATTATCTCAGTTTTATCAAAATCAAACGATTTTTCTTCAGAAAACAGAGTTTCTGATTTGACAAAGGGAATTCTTTCAGGCAAAGAGTAGTTAACAGGTTTGGATATAGTACCCATGTTGGTTTCATTAAAAATTTTCATTTTAGAATAGTCATAAAGATTTGCAGGCGCTTTTTTCAGTATTTGACTATCATTATATCCCAAACCTGCTTTAATATTGTAAAATTTTGAATTTTGAGCCTGAGTTGTCAAAATGTTCAGAGTCTGTTCAGTTTGACCTCTTTTAAAGTTCAGATCTTCTAATTCCTTTATCTTTTTGTAAAGATCAAGTCTTTCTTTGTCCAGAAAGTTCATTTTTACATTTAAAACTGCTTTTTCAGATTTCTCATTAATAATATCTTTCTTTAAACTGTCCAGTTTTTCTTTTAATTGAAGTTTTTCTTCAGAAACTTTTTCAAGAATTTGTTCAGCTTCTTGGCAGTTTTGTTTATAGATTTGACTTTCTGCTCTAAATTGATTTACCAAAATTCTTTCACCTTTGATTCTGTTTCTGAGAGTTTCAAATTCAGAAAACATATTCTGAAATTGATTTTGCACTTCAGAATTTTCAGAAATTTGTTCAAAATTTGGTTCAGAATTTGGTTCAGAAAAAGAATTCAATTCAGAAGATGAAGAAGATACCTCAGAATCATGTGCATGTTTTTCTTCTGGATCCATTTGGCACATGTAGCATTTTGAAGCATAATGAGCTACCTCTTCATTATCATCTCCATCACACCAGTTTAACTGTCTTGCATAATGACCAGGCTTACCACAATTGAAACACCTTGCCGGTTCAGATGACTCAATTTGACCAGCATCTTGACTTTTCTTAGGTCCAACTTCAGACCTTGGTTTATTCTGATATTTTTTATTATATCTTTGAGTGAATTGCCTTGTCATAAAAGCAATATTATCAGAAATTCTTTTAAGTTCTTCATCTGATTCATCCCCATCACACAGAGTTGTCTTTGGAATTTCACAAACTTTGTTTTTAGTAGAGATGGTCAAGGAGTTGTTGTACTTTTGCTTAACAAGGCTACAGTTTCATTTGCCTTTTTCTGCTCATTCTGTCTAGTTTGATCTTGTTCTCTTGTTGGAACAAGATGCCATATACATCATGAATAGTCTTCCTAGACAGATTCCTTGTAACCATGTTATCAGAAAAGCTTGACCATTCATTTCCCAAATTGTTCAGAAATTTATTGTTTATCTCTGGGTTTGATTTCTGAACACCATTTCTTCTCAGATCATTGAGAATATTGTTGAATCTATGATATGTATTAGTAATTGATTCATTTTCTTTATATCTAAAATTCTCATAAGTACCCACACAGATATTTAATCATTGTGCTTGGGCTTTTGTACTACCTTGCATCTGGGCTTCCACCTCATCCCACATAGCTTTGGCAGATCTTAGACTATCTACCCTATTAAAGATTTCATTTGGAATAGCCATAGTAAGAAGAGTTAATGCCCTTTTATCAATTTTCGCTTAAGCTTTCTCAGCAGTATTATACATACCTGGGCTTTTCTTGATTCTTGATGCAGGTATTTCAAAAGTGGATTCAGTTCTTGGAACTGCAGGGATTTCCACATAGACCTCCATAGGGCCATTTATGATTGATTGCATTAAAGCTTCATCAATATTGTCCAATAATTGAACCATCCTGATTCGCCATTGATGATATTCCCCTAAAAACAAAGTTGGTGGTTTGGTTTCTGATCCAATGGAGACGATTTCTTTCGACATCCTTGATTTGAAAAAGATCGAGAATTCACCTGAATTTGAATCTTGTCGATCAACAACATAACAAGAACTGTCAGAACTGACAAGTTCTTCTCTAACCTTCAACAACAGATGAATTGACTGTGATACCAATTGTTAGATCCCAAACAATCAAGATGTAGAAAGATAACAAGAAATAGATCACTGAATATTGTATATTGTATTGATCAGATGAATTGTATTACAAAATGTGTCTTTACAAGCTTATGAAAACGTTAGTTCTAACTATCTAACAAACTATCTATTTATACAAGAAATAGAAATGCTAAAGTTATAGTACAAAAATGACAAGCATGTTCAGAACTACTTCTGAACTTCTTCAGAAGTATCTTCAGAATCTTCAGAACTTCTGAAGTTGCCACTTCAGAAGTTATGCCTTAGGCTTTTATCTGCTTGTCTACTGAGTTCTGAGTCTTTCTTTCTTCAGATCTTTATAACTCTTCAGAACCCAGTATCTTTTGAAGCTATCTTACTATCTCTATCAAAGTACTAGAAATCCAGAGCGTTTTTAGGTCTCTGGGCGCTTCTGTGATGAGAGAGATCAGAAGATGAACTTATGGTTTGTCTTCTGAGTTTTAGGACTTAGCAGATTCTGGTTCATACTTTCATAAACTAAGTTCTAACAAGATGTCTTTCCACTACACCCTTGAATTGAGATTTAGATTTCTGAATGGCATCTCTGATTTCTAGCCATTCAGAGAATCCATAGAACTTTAGGAATTGGGGTTTTCTTCTTCATACCTACTTCCTCTGAACGTCGTTACTCTTATCTTTAGACCTTTTCTTAACTTGCCTCCTCCGATTGTTGCATTAGTAATTGTTCCAGGAGACGCGGTAGGTTACCTTGTTAGTGCACCATTCCAATTCATCATTCTTGGGTTCCTGATTTTCTTATTTCAGGGCTTGTAGAATCTTTTCTTGAGCTACGATTGGATTCACTTTTAGTTTATTTCTAGCCAGTTCCTTCTCAACTAGCTTTTCAGCGACTCGCTCGCTTTGTTCTTCTGCATGTCGCTGATGTTTAGCTCTTATTGTATCTTCTCTGACCATTTGTTGAGCTACCCTGAGACTTTCTTGAGCTTGCTTTGTTTCTTGATCTCTTAGTCGTTGAGCTTCTAAGGCATCTGCTCGTTCTTCAGGGATAGGAAGGAGAATTCGTCATAGATTCTTATTGGTACAGGAGCTTCCGGCTCAGAGGTACGAAAAGGAATTTTTACTCTGGCCATTTCTAGTTCTCTTATGAAGTTCGCCCTTCTCTCTTCTTCTTCTGGTTTAGGAATAGGTCTCCTATTTACACGCCTTTGGATAAGGCCTTCTTCCTTTCCAGATTCAGATTTAGATATTTACAGGAACTGATCTTCAGCGTAAGGTTCTTTCAGGAATTGAGATTCCTTTGGGGAACAGGGATCACTGATACATGGAAAGGAAGAAGAGGGTTCGTCAGTAACAGGAGTAGGAGAGGGTTGTTAGAACTTTAAGTGTGAATCAGGACTTGTTCAGAAGAAACAAGTTAATCTCTCTAGAAGAAGGCACTTCAGAAGATCAACTCTTTAGATATGATAGTCCAGAAGTAATGGTGTCAATTCAGAAGATTGAGCTTGTTCTGGATTTCCCATTATTGGACTACACGTTCTTAAATGATGTGGCATGTAATGCTCATTCTACTGATTCTGTTACTAGTACAGTGGACATGTTAATATGTGATAGGCTAGCTTGTTGACTTTTCCTATGTAATAGTATAAATAGGGATAGTCTTCACTAGGTTATCTGTCGATAGAAAAGGAGAGAAACAGAGAGAGTAATTTGTACGCTGTAATCATTGATATATTGAGTGATATACAAATTACTGTTGTTCTTCATATTGTTCTTCATTCATTGTTTACAATTTTATATTACTGTTGATTAAATTGCTTTCGCTTTCCACTCTTATTATTCGTACATTAATCAATTGTATTTGAGTATTTGAGGGATCTGGGTTCCAACAATTTGTCACACCCCGCTAAAGCGGAAACACGAGGTACGACAGTTCTAGGTTTCACAACAAAAGGAATATAAACACCAACCATACATATAAATAAAACGTCAAAGTTTAAAGTTTATAAGTTCACAACCCGACTACTTTGACTTTAACAAGCAAATTACATTAATATATATATATATAAAGTGTTGATTGGTATTCCACAAAAATAAGCTAAGCCTGATCGGTTACCTTCTTATTTTCCTGTAAAGCATGTTAAAACAGAAGGGTCAACTACAAAGAGTTGGTGAGTTCACAGGTTTTCAAATGCACAAAAGATTTTATATGCAAGGTATAATAATAGCGAATCGGATGATCGCATCAAATTTATCATTTTAACCTTTATGAGCAAATATACAAATTATCTTTACACATGATATTTAAATATTGAGCCACTACTAAGCCTAAACGACATTCTACGCCCCACGAACTACCTCTGCGGTGAACCTAAAGTCCACATGTGTAGAGCATTCTTAATTGATAAAGTGCACCCCCTACTTGCCAGTTAGGTGGGTATGTCAACCAAATAGCGCTATCCACAAATATCATCGGCTCGAAACAAATACAAAGTTAAATAGTAGTGTACCATGGGGATTTCACATAACTCAATACATCAATTGTTAATATCAATTTGCTCATCTCAATGATTTATATATTTTTCATTTAACAATAAAAATCAATTCAACTTTGTTTTAAAACAACAACCTTACACCCAAAACGTATCAAAACATTAAAAAGAGGGGCCGTGAATACTCACATTTTAGCAAAAGCATCCAAATAGATACACGAGACGTCTGCTTGACGGCCTAACGCTTTCCTAACAAAGCAAAGTACCCAAATGATCACTTATATGTCTAACGATTACTATGAGAGTGCTTATAAGTCCTTATATGTCCAACTTGGTCTACTATTGGCCCGTTACACATAATGTACATAGGCTCTTTAATGATATAAATTACACCGAAAATGTAATGTTGTAGTCCTTCAAGTGATCAAAATTCATGAAATCAAACAATTTCAGATTGATAGAAATATCATAATAGCTTCAAAAGGAACTGGGTTCTTAAAAGAGAAAAAGATCTGAAGAAGTTCTGAAGACACTTCTGAAGAGGTTCTGAAGAAGTTCTGAAGACACTTCTGAAGATATTCTGAAGGAGTTCAGAACCAATTCTGAACTTGTCTGTTATGACTGTTGTGTCACTTTAGTCTTTCTATTGTATGTATAAATAGATAGTTAGTTAGATTGTTAGAACTAACGTTTTCATAAGCTTTGTAAAGAGATATTTTGTAATACTGTTCATCCTATCAATACATATTACATTTGGCTATCATATTACTTTTCTAATCTTTTCATATATTGATATCTTGATTGTTTGGGTCCTAACAATTGGTATCAGAGCCAATTCATCTGTTCTTGAAGAAAATTTGTGAAAGAACTTGTCAGATCTGATAGTTCTTGGTGTTCTTGATCTACAAAATTCAAATTCAATACAGGTGAATTCTCGATCTTCTAACAATCAAAGATGTCTAAAGAAATAGTCTCAATCGGATCTGAAACGAAACCACCAACTCTCTTCTTAGGGGAATATCATCAATGGAGAATTAGAATGATTCAATTCCTGGATAACATAGATGAAGCCTTAATGCAATCTATCACAAATGGCCCACTAGAGGTATTTGTTGAAATTCCAGCAGTTCCCAGAACTGAATCCACCCCTGAAATCCCTGCATCAAGAATCAAGAAGAGTCCTGGAATGTATAATCCAGCGGAAAAGGCTCAAATGAAAGTCGATAGAAGAGCATTAACTTTACTCACCATGGCAATTCCTAATGAGATATTCAATAGGGTTGATAGTTTAACTTCAGCAAAAGCTATGTGGGATGAAGTAGAAGCTCAGATGCAAGGAAGTACAAAGGCTCAAGCACAGAGATTAAATATCTGTGTTGGAACATATGAAAATTTCAGGTACAAAGAAAATGAATCTATTACTGATACATATCATAGATTCAATAACATTCTGAATGATCTAAGAAGAAATGGTGCTCAGAAATCAAATTCTGAGATAAACAACAAATTTCTGAACAATCCTGGAAATGAATGGTCAAGTTTTTCAGATAATATGTTAACTAGGAACTTATCTAGAAAGACAATTCATGATGTCTATGGTATCTTGTTCCAACAAGAAGACAAAATCAAAGTTAGACAAAATGAACAAAAGAAGACAGAAGAAACAGTTGCCCTTCTAAGCAAGAACTACAATAATTCTTTGACCATTGCTACCAAGAAAGTTTGTGAGATCCCAGAGATGACAGTGTGTGATGGGGATGAATCAGATGAAGAGCTTAAAAGGACTTCTGATAATATTGCTTTCATGACAAGGCAATTCAAACAAAGATACAATAAAAAATATCAGAATAAACCTAGATCTGAAATTGGACCTAAGAAGGCTCAAGAGGCTGGTCAATCTGAAACATCTGAACCAGCAAGATGCTTCAACTGTGGAAAGCCTGGACATTATGCTAGACAATGCAAGATGCCTAAAGTCAAAAATTCAGGTTATTATGAGAAAAAGCATCTATTAGCAAAGAAAAAAGAGCTTAATCCTGCTCTAGTAACCAAGTATGAAGAAGACTGGTTAAACTGGAGTGATGGAGATGATGATGAAGAAGCTTCTCACTATGCAACCAATTGCTACATGTGTCAAATGGATTCTGAAATTAATACTAAAGATTCAGAAATGACAAATCAATTTCAAAATATGTTTTCTGAATTTGAAACACTCAGAAACAGAATTAAAGGTGAAAGAATTTTGGTCAATCAATTTAGAGCTGAAAGTCAAATATATAAAGAAAATTGTCAAGCAGCTGAACAGATTCTTGAAAAAATTTCTGAAGAAAAACTTGTTTTAAAAGAAAAAATGGATAGTTTACAAAAAGAAATAATAAATGAAAAATCTGAAAAGAAAATTCTAAATGTTAAGATGAATTTTCTGAATCAAGAGAGACTTGATCTTTATAAAAAGATTAAGGAATTGGAAGATTTAAATTTTAAAAGAGGACAAACTGAACAAACTCTGAATATTTTAACTAGTCAGGCTCAGAACTCAAAATTTTACAATATAAAAGCAGGCTTAGGATATAATGACAGTCAAATTCTAAAAAAGGCTCCTGCAAACTTGTATGATTATTCTAAAATGAAAATTTTCAATGAATCAAATACTGGCATCATTTCCAAACCTGTAAACCATTCTTTGCCTGAAAGAATTCTTTTTATAAAATCAGAGACTTTGTTTTCAGAAGAAACACCTCTTAAAACCGTTGAACCAGAAAGTATCTCTGAGACAGAAGAAATGAATAAAATTTCAAAATTTTTTAAATCTTCTGAATCAAATATTATTTCTGAAGAAAAATCAGAAGTAATTGTTAAATCTGAAATTGTTTCTGAAGTTACTTCTGAATCCAATTGTGAAAACATTTCAGAAGATACTTCTGACAATAAATCAGATCATGAAGAAAAATATGATGAATTCTCAGATATTGAATCCTCAGAAGATATTGATGAGAATTCCAACATATTTTTTGATAAATCTGATAATGAGTCTACAACAACAAAAAATTCAAATATTTTTGCAACAAGTATGACTCATAATAAGTTTTCAGATCTAATAAATGCTTCTGATTCAGAAGATGATGATGATCAAATGGTACAAGTCATTGACAAAAATGGCTATTTGGTTTATAAATCTCAATCATGTATGACTGAAGGAGAAAAATTAAAATCTGAAGTTTCAAAGATACCTTCAGAATTGTTTGGTTCTGTGTTTTTAAAACCAGAATATCAGAATTCAGATTTTTTTCCTACTAATACAAACATATCATCAAATTCAACACCATGTTCAGTAACATCTTCTGACTTTAACACCAGAGTTAAAAAAATTTAACAAGGCCAATCCTCAAACTCTCTCTCTGATGTTCAGAAAATTAACACAAAATCTGAAGCTAAACCTAAAGTGAACAAAAGAGTTTCATATTCTAATCCTCATTTCTTATCTTTTACAGAGTTATCCACTTTAGTTTGGAGAAAGAAAGATGAAAGACTGTCAAAGAAGAATGATGTACCTAAAACAAAGAAAGTGAATAAAAGAATTTTTGTTGAAAAATCAAAAGTTATTGATTCTTATATATCTAATACTGTTGTAAATACATTAAAGAATCATATTCACTGTATTAATTGTGGTCATCATAATTTTCTTCTTAACTCCAAAACAAACAAAAGAAATTTGATGAAATCTTTTCAGAAATGTTTGGCTACTTTGACAAATTCAAGTAAACAAAGAAATGGAAATAAAGATAAATCTCAAAGTTCTGAACAAACTTCTGAGTTGAAACATTTGAAGAAAAAGTTAAGAACTTCAAATTTTAATACTAATCACAAAGGACCCATTCTGAAATGGGTACCTAAAACTCAATAATCTCTTTTGCAGATATGTCATGTGTGGGTCTTAGATTCTGGATGTTCAAGACACATGACACCTTTCAAAGAACTACTAACTGATTACCATGAAAGATATGGAGGAACAGTTAGTTTTGGAAACAATGCAAAGGGATATGTCAGAGGATATGGCACTTTCATTAAAGGAGATGTGAAAGTAATGAAAGTTTTCTATGTTGAGGGACTAAGACATAATCTTTTCAGTATTAGTCAATTCTGTGACAAATACTGGAAGGTTAATTTTGACATAGATTATTGTCATGTTCTGAGTACAACAAACAACAATGAATTAACTGCTTATAGAGATGGAGATATCTACACAGCAACATTCACTGCAACTGGTCAACTACAAGGTGTATGTTATATGTCTACATCAATGAAAAATGATAGTTGGCTTTGGCACAGAAGAATGTCACATCTGAATTTCAAAGCCATTTCTGAACTAGGCAAACATCAATCTGTAAGAGGGCTACCAAAGATCAGATTTGAAAAGAACTCTCTTTGTTCTGCTTGTGAACTAGGGAAGATCAAAAGAAGTTCTCATCCTCTGAAAATGCTATCTTCATGCAAAACTCCACTTGAAATGCTACATATGGATTTGTGTGGCCCAATGAAAACTCAAAGCATGGGGGGAAAGAAATATATTCTTGTTATAGTAGATGAATATACACGATATACATGGATTGAATTTATGAGACTCAAATCTGATACTTCTGAAAGACTGATACCCTTTCTGAAGAAAATTCAAGTTCTTCTTCAACTCCCAATTCAATAGATCAGAAGTGACAATGGAACAAAATTTACTAATTCTACACTTCAGAATTTTTTGGAATCTGTTGGTATTTCTCATAATTTTTCCGCTGCAAGAACTCCTCAACAAAATGGGGTAGTTGAAAGAAAGAATAGAACCTTGGTAGAGGCTGCAAGAACCATGCTTGCATATTCAGAACTTCCTCTGTCTCTTTGGGCAGAAGCAATTGC
Source organism: Silybum marianum (assembly GCA_036898165.1). Lineage (NCBI taxonomy): Eukaryota > Viridiplantae > Streptophyta > Magnoliopsida > Asterales > Asteraceae > Silybum > Silybum marianum. The sequence goes on from CM072530.1 coordinate 34,497,264, forward strand.
TACTGCATGTTTGACTCAGAACAGAACCATTCTTAACAGAAAATTTCTTAAAACTCCTTATGAATTGTTAAAACAAAGAAAACCCTCTATTGATTATTTTAAAATCTTTGGTTGCAGGTGTTTTCTAAAGAATGATACTCCTCATTTTGACAAATTTGCACCAAAAGGTGTAGCTGGTATTTTTGTTGGCTACTCTCAAAGATCCAAAGCTTATAGAGTACTCATTTAAGGAACTCAAATGAATCATTAAGACTACAAATGTCAGATTTCATGAGCCAACAATCACTTCTGAACAAAACAATTCCGAACTCGCACATAAACCAACTTCTGAAAGTTTGGACTCAGAACATAATCACACAAACTCTACTTCTGCATCTCAAACTTTACTTAAATCAAATTTAGATGCTTTATGTCAAGACTTATTGATATTTCTGTAAATGTCTCTGCAGATTACCAAAATCCTTCTCTACTCAGAAATTCAAATGATCAAGAAATTTCAGAGATATAGATTTCAAATACATCAGCACCACAACTCTCTACCTCAAATTCAGAACTTCCAATTTCTGAAAATGCAACTTCTGAACCAATTCAAGTTGTTTCTGAACCAGTTCAAACTATTTCTGACCATGAACCTCACAGTTCTGAACCAATTCAGAGTTTTCCATTTGAGAGGGAGTCTTCAGATTTACATTCAGCCATCAATCATGATACTGAAACTCAAGCAATTACTGATGATTATGATTCTCTTAATAATGTTTCATCTGTTCAACCATTGCCAAATGTGAACAAATGGACATCTAGTCATCCAGTTCATCAAATAATTGGAGATGCATCAAATGGTGTTCAAACAAGATCTGCAACAACAAATGAATGTCTGTATGTTAATTTTTTAAGCAGTATGGAACCCAAAAAGCCATATAAGGCACTTCAGGATCCAGACTGGATTTTAGCCATGCAGGATGAGTTAAATCAATTTGAAAGAAACAAAGTCTGTAGATTGATACCAAAGCCAAAAGGTAAATCTGTCATTGGCACAAAATGGGTGTTCAGAAATAAAAAGGATGAAAATGGAATTCTTGTAAGAAACAAGGCAAGACTTGTAGCTAAGGGGTATTGTCAACAAGAAGGAATTGATTATGATGAAACCTTTGCTCCTGTTGCTAGATTAGAGGCTATTAGAATTTTTCTTGCTTATGATGCTCATAAAAACATGAAGGTGTTTCAAATGGATGTAAAATGTGCATTTCTGAATGGTATTTTACATGAAGAAGTGTATGTTGAACAACCAGAAAGCTTTGTAAGCAAAGAATTCCCAGATCATGTTTACATATTAGACAAAGCCTTATATAGACTTAAACAAGCACCAAGAGCATGGTATGATACTCTTACAACTTTCCTTCTGAATTCTAAATTCAAAAGAGGTACTGTTGATACAACTTTATATCTTAAAAAGGAGGGTGATGATATGATTTGATTTTGATACAAATCTATGTAGATGATATTTTATTTGCTTCTACTAATCCAAAATTTTGTAGAAATTTTGAGAAAATCATGCAAACAGAATTTGAAATGAGTATGATGGGAGAGTTGACATTTTTCCTTGGTCTTCAAGTTAAACAACTTCCCACTGGCATATTCATTAATCAATCTAAGTATGTCTCTGACTTACTTAAGAAGTTTGACATGACTGATTGTTCAAGTATTCAAACTCCAATGGCCACTGCAACTAAGCTAGAACCTGATTTAAATGGCAAATCTGTTGATCAGAAAAAGTACAGAGGCATAATTGGATCTTTGCTTTACTTAACTGCTAGTAGACCAGATATAATGTTTGCTACATGTATTTGTGCCAGATATCAAGCTAATCCTAAGGAATCCCACCTTCTAGCTGCAAAAAGAATACTTAGATACCTAAAAGGTTCTCCTTCATTTGGACTTTGGTATTCTAAGGATTCTAGTTTTGAACTAACAGCATTTACAGATGCAGATCATGGTGGTTGCAAATTAGACAGGAAAAGCACTTCTGGATCATGTTAGTTTCTGGGTGATAGACTAGTCAGCTGGTCTTCAAAGAAACAAAATTGTGTTTCTACTTCTACAGCAGAAGCTGAATATGTAGCAGCTGCAATATGTTGCTCACAAGTGATCTGGATGCAAATTCAACTAAAAGACTATGGTTACACTTTCAAAAAGATTCCTTTGTATTGTGATTCAAAGAGTGCCATAGCCATCACTGCCAATCCTGTTCAGCATTCAAAAACCAAGCACATTGATGTAAGATATCATTTTATCAAAGATCATGTGGAAAAAGGTATTATTGAAATGTTTTTTGTTCAGACAGATTATCAGTTAGCTGATTTATTTACCAAAGCACTTGATGAAAAACGATTTAACTTCTTGGTAAGTAAATTGGGCATGATGAACATGTCTATGTAAGTATTATACATCACCTATACTCTAGCAGTTACATTCTGAAGTTCTTATTTTTTTTATCAAATTCTGAATATTTTGCTCTTCTTTGGATATTCTGAAGTTTATCATTCAGATTTTTGCTACTTTTCAAACTCAGAAGTATATCTCTTCAATAACTAGGTTGATTGTATTTTAATACCTTTCATTTATTTCTCATTTCACTAATATTTGGGTGATTCTTTGATAAAGTTGCAATAATCAAGGGGGAGAATCATAATTGCTAGTGATTCAAGGGGAGTGTTATTAATTTCAATTATTTCTAACTACCCTTTCCTACATAACAACTCTGCATTGGTGAAATAAAGTCTTGCACTTTATATCTAAGAAGTATGAACAAGCTTCCTTAGATTAAAACAGTTTCATATTTTGTTCAAATCTACTTCTGAATTCTCAAAATGTTTTACATTTTTCAGAAGTTTATATTTTTAAATGATTTTTAGTCTTCTAAGATGACTCAAGTTTAGTTCTGAACTTCACTTACAAATTCTCCGGTTATTCTGAATTCTTTCTTTCAGAATTCTGAACTTTTTCTCAGAAGTTCTGAACAACTTCTGAAGTTTTTGAACTTGTTCTCAGAACTAAAACTTCCCGTTGATTTTTTCATTTAAGCGTGTGCCACGTGTTTTAATTTCATTGGATTTCTCTTAACCACGACCATTAAACGGTTCATTTCTCTTAATAAATGATCATTACTACTCTAATCACATTTACTTTTTGGCCACGTGTCCTTAAACGTTTATTCGATCGTATAAATCAATGGATTCTTCATCATCTTCATTCTTTTAGCAATTTTACTCTGAGAAATCTTTCTGTGTTTATTCATCATCTTTCAGCTATCAGTCTGTGTTCTTTCTACATCATGTCTTCTTCAAAAACCATGATTTCTACTTCCTCGAGTTCCAATGATAACACTGGATCATCCAGTGATGCTTCGTTCAAGATTGTGCCTTAAAATTTAATGGTTGGATCAATGGAAATCCAACTAAGTGATGATCAAATGCTTCATGACACAGCCACAACTGCAACTCATCAAGCCGGACCTTCAAACCCTATCATTAACCCTAACCCTAACCCGACAACTGCTAAAATTGGGGAAACACAGAATACACCCATCGATGTTGTTTCTGAATCAAATGTTGTTGAAAGTGAATCCCAAACTCCTGCTGAAAGTGGTGACCTGTCCAAACTCTATGTACCTGCTGAGAAATTACTTGATATCAAAAGAAACAACTGTGCACTGAACTTCAAATCCAAAGACTTCATTGACGATCAAGTAATGTTGATTAAAATCCTGAAGAAACATCCCCTGCGCACTCTCCTTTCAAGAAAATTCTCTGTTCCTGCTTCTTATCTTCAACAATTCTGGCATTATGCTGAGGTGAATGAAAATGATGATGAAATTGTATCTTATGGTCATGCCTACAAAGTTTGTATATCTGTAGATGACATTAGAAGCCTTCACTATTTGCCAAAACCAGATGAGGTTCTTGGGAAAACCTGTTATGACTCAATTCCATCCTCATCAGAAATGATCTCAGATTTTATGAGCTTGGGTTATTCTGAAAATTTAAGTGCTCTGAGCTCTTTTAGAAGAAAATGTTTACCTCCAATTTGGTATTGCCTGTTTTCCATTCTGAATACCTGTTTATCTGGGAAGAGCTCAAGTTTAGACCAAGCTTCAGCAAATGGGAGGATTATATTTCATGGTGTTGCCTTCAACAAACACTATGATTATGCTAGCCTTATCTTTGATGATCTCAAATCTGCAATTTTGAAGAAGTCTACATTCAACTATATACCATTTCAGAGATTTCTTCAAACACTTATCAAAGGAGCAATGAAGGCTGTCTCAAACATCCCTATTCTAGCTCATGAGGTACATGTTCCTATTTTCACTACGGATAGCTTAAGGCCTCCAAATGCAAAACTTGTTTTTCCAAATGCAGTTCCACTTCCTTCTCATTTACTTGAACTTGTAAGTACACAAACTAGGATTGGGAGTGAGACTTTAGAATCTATGGGATTACCTCAACCAGTAGTCCCTTCCCCTGATTCAAACCAGAGTGGTGATCATGCAAGGGAGTCTAGACTTACTAGAAAGAGGGGGGAGGCTGTTCAAGGGGGAGAACAACCTCAAAGAGTGAAGAGGAAAAAAGTAAATGAGAGACAGGGTAGAAGGGTCAGAAAAAGAATTGATGAGGGGAGAACACAGGTACAAGAAAAACAAACCTGTGAACCACCTGTTACAAGCCGGGCACCCACATCTACTATTATTCCACACTCTTTGGTGGATAATATTGAAACAGCCAGTGAGCCTATGGCAACCTTGGTTAACCCCCCCAGCTACTCACCCATCTCTCAACAGAAGGGTGTTTCAACAACACATATGGGGCAAGCAGCTTATAATCCATTAGGACCCCAATTGGAGGTTCCTTTTGTTGAAAATGAAGGATATATGTCCCCCCTTCACAGTTTTGAGCACGTTGAGTCTGAGTGTCCACTCAACTTTGAGCCTTCTGAACCACTTAATGTGGCATCCATTCACACAAGCACACATCTTTCAGATGTTCCTAAGCAAAGTGTTTGTCACATTGCATCAACAACTATAGATATTCCAATTTTTGGATATCAAGGATTAGTTGGAAGTCCTGGTGGGGTGAACATCACAAAAGCTCCATTCACATAATCAAATGTGGTTCATGATGCCTTTGTGGCTCATACAGGCCAACCTTCTTCTGAGGGTCTGAAAACAAGTTCATTTGTTGATCTTGGCAACTTACCCACATCTTCTGAATTCACAGAATTCAAAGATCTCTGTACTTCTGAATTTGCAAAGATTCAGAAGGACATCAAGGATTTGACGGATTGTACCAAAAGGGTGTTGGAGGTTAGGTTGGATCAACATGGGGAAAATATGATTAACAAGCTGAATGACTTTCATCTTAAATCTTCTAATGATCTGCATTTGTTTAGAGAAGCACTTTTGTCAGCTTTTTCTGAGGTGGCTTCCTTTGTTTCTTCTTTGAAAGCTTCTCAGCCTTCTTCTTCTTCTGCTTCACAAGCTTATGCCACTAAAGATGATATTTCTCAAATTCTCAATCAACTTTCATCCATTCAGAGTTCTCAATCAGACTTAAGCACAAGATTATCTGCTCTGGAATGCAGATCTCAATCAAATACTTTTAAAAGAAGTCTTGATGATCAGGATCCTGATAATCAAGAGGGGGAGAAAAGACAGAGAGTATCTGAACTAGAAACGAATCAAGTTCAAAGTTCTGAGAAGACTTCTGAAGATACTCAGAATGTTGGTGAAGAATCAAATAAAGTCTCAGAAGCCATAGAAGATATTTTATCTGCAGAACATGAGGTACAAGAGATAAATGGTCATTCTTCTGAAGAAATGATAGAAGAAGGGTATGAAACAGAAAAGTTGTCTTTTGATTCTGAAGGTAACTTGGGCTCGGATAACACAGATATAATTCCAGATTCTAATGAAGAAATGCTAAGGGAATACCTTGCTTTTGAAGATGTTATTGGAGAACCAAGTGATCTTTCTGATGTGATCATGTTTGAAGAAGATATGATTGATGTAAATATGGGAGAAAGCTCAAATAAAATAAAGGATTTAGTAATTTGGAAGCCTCAACAACTTCTGCGTGAAGAGTTCAGAAGTGCTTCTGAAAGATTATGGGATATTCTGAATCAATTCTGTTGGGTGCATGTCTTTCTGAATTATCCAAGAAGTCTGGAGTGTAGACTTTTGGACAACAGATTTTCTATCTTCAGAAATTTTCTTGAACAACCAGATGAAAAAGTTGAATTAGAATTTGACTTAACTCATTTAGAAGGAGTTGAAATTATTGATGAAATCTTAATTGCCTTCTCAGAAAGATTTGAAGTTAGAACCAGACCTTGCATTATCATTCCTAAGATACATCTTCCAATACTTGAAGAACCTGTATTGGATCAAGTGTTTGAGAAAGAAAATATACTTATTTCTGGAGAAAGCAGTATGATATTTCCTGAACACACTTATTGCTTCATGTACAAAAGAAGTATGAAGTTTGCAAAGTTGGAAGACTTTTTGAATGATGAATGGTCGGATGATTATATTGCTCAAGTGAAGAACTTTATTCAGAATCATGGTGTTCAGAACTTTCATGATTCAACTTTAATAAAGAAGGTCAGATGCATATCAAAATTAGTTCAGAATGATTTGACTATATTCAGATTTGGAGCAGAAAGAAGAGATGGTACTCTTTGTGAATTTACTCAGTTTGATATTTACAAGCTTAGACTACAAGATAAGTTGGCAATCTTATCTTTTTGTGTTAATTCTGGTGAATCTGTGTTAGTCTCAGAGATTAGAAGAATCTTGGGAATATACATAAGGAATCTCATAAAGCATGATTTTCAGTTTGCTTTGGAATACAGACATAACACAGTAAATCTGTTAGAACCTATATATATTGAAAGATTTGGGTTGAAGAGATTGTTTACTAATCCAGATATTGGGTTCATGTATCTTGTTGAAGAAGTCTCTAAGACATTTGTTATTTCTGATATTCCAAAGTATTCTACATCCTCACTCCAATGGTTTCTGAACTACATGACAGATTTCATTGAAGAATCTGACATCAAAGAAGAAATTGTCTATCTAATCAAAGAAAGAATACATTTTAGAGAATTTGTGAGAAAGAGTTATCTTGCTGGTCACAAGAAAGTAAACAAGATAAAAAAAGCAGATTATTTACTAAGTGATGCATATGACTTCAAGATCCACACAAAGAGACAAGATATGGAAGAAATTCAGAAGTACATTCTGAATGTTGAAAGTTCAGAAGAAAGACAAAAGGAAAAAGAAAAGGAAAAGGAAGAAGTTCTTAAAAATATTTCTGAAGAGTTGGTTCCTGAAAAGCAAATATCTGAAGAGGAACAACTACAAGTACAAAGAATTGAAGAAAGTGCTTATACTATGTTCCTTGAATATTTTCATCCAGAAATGTTCATGGAATATGAACAAAAGTTCAACTATATTGATTGCTGGATTTAAAAGTTCTTTGGTTGGAAACAATGGTACTCAGATATCATTAGAAAGATAAGGTTCCCAATTACTGATGCAAGAAAGGAAAGTCCAGTGGTCAAGGTAATTAATGATGGCTTGAAGACAAGACAAAATTACAAGTATGCATTCCTTACAGTTGAAAGACAAAATGGTGAAATTTCTACCTTTTCTGAAGCTGATTTCCAGAATGTGAATCTCAGAGATCTTCTCAGATTATATAGAAGTCTTTATCCCTATCATGACTCAATTACCAAGTTCAGAAAATCTTTTCCAGTGCTTAGAGATGGATTATATAGAGAATTTATATGGGCTGCAAAGACTGATTTCCAGGTTGCTTATGTTCTAAACAAGAAGCAAGTACACTTAAGCAAACCAAATTTAAGTCTACCAGATATTCAGAATTTGAAGAAGATCACGTTAGTACTTCATCCTCCTGGCTACGTTTGTAAATGCTTTCATGAACTATTATTTGTGAGATTTGAAGAACTCCACAAATGTTGCAATGGAACTCTCATGGCAATCAGAGATCGTTTGGTAAAAAGACAGAACAGAAGACCAAAGAATCTGAGCAATGAAGATTGGGAGAAGCACAAGATTCTTGCAAAAGAAATGATTAGAGTTGTTGAATTCTTACTAGAATACAGAAGACTAATTCTGAAGGATGTAAGAGAAATTCTGAATTTCTGGAAGTATGCTTTGAACTTTTGAAGCTAAGGGGGAGATTGATAGAAATATCATAATAGCTTCAAAAGGAACTAGGTTCTTAAAAGAGAAAAAGATCTGAAGAAGTTCTGAAGACACTTTTGAAGAGGTTCTGAAGAAGTTCTGAAGACACTTCTGAAGATATTCTGAAGGAGTTCAGAACCAATTCTGAACTTGTCTGTTATGACTGTTGTGTCACTTTAGTCTTTCTATTGTATGTATAAATAGATAGTTAGTTAGATTGTTAGAACTAACATTTTCATAAGCTTTGTAAAAAGATATTTTGTAATACTGTTCATCCTATCAATACATATTACATTTGGCTATCATATTACTGTTCTAATCTTTTCATATATTGATATATTGACTGTTTGGGTCCTAACACAGAATTTCACTTTCTGACAGAAACTATAAGTCCTAAAAATGATCAAATTAATGTAACATCCAAAATGACAAAATTTTCCATCTTTTCATGCATTTTGGACATATAAAAAGGGTTCAAATAATTTATACAATACAGTGTGTCACAGCAGGTATGGCAGATTACCCGCTGTTAGTAAAACAATAATTTGAAGAGTTCTACTAAGTATTTTTCAGAAATTTCAGTTGGATTAGAAGCATAACACATAAAGGAAACTTTTAAGAGAAGAATCACTCATTTTGAATGAGTTATGAGGAAGATATGGCACCACAAAGTTGCATGCACACATCTGTCATTAGTTGACAGATTGCACACTTAATTTTAATAAATTGGTTAATGCCTCAATACTTCATATATTTGAGTGAAAATAGATTCATATGAACCCTAACTCATAAAAGAAAACTCCAGAAGAAGAATTATGCATTATGGACAATTAATCAAAGAGATATTATCACACAAAGTAGGGTTTACCTTTTCGTGGATTCACAGTTTGCATACCTAAAATGTTTTAGGTGTTTGAAGGGTCAAAACTCTATGTTTTAATGTGATTCGACTTGCCAACAGAAGATAACTCATAAAATTGACTCTCAAAAGAAAAATCATCCTTTTTCATTGAGGTTTGAAGGAGATATGGCCGTTTGAACATGCATGCGCAAATCTGTTAGCTTTGGACATATTGCACACTCATTTTGTTTTGAATAATTGAAACCCCAAATCACCATATCTTTGAGTGAAACCAGTGGCATTTGAAAGGTAACTCATTAAATCAAATTCCAGAAGAAAAATAAAGTAATTTGGATGATTATTTTGTGAATTATGGTTGTTCAAAGTAGGGTTTACCTACCGTTGAACTTCCAAATGCATATCCAACCTGTTATGAGCATTTGGGGGGGTCAAAACTCAATGTTTTTTTAGTGAGACCACTTGGATTAGAACCCCAACTCAATAAATAAACTTTTACAAAGAAGCTTCATGACCTTCTTTGCAAGAAATGGACGATACAAACACAAGTATATATTCTGTCAGCACCAAAGTATTTTTTTTCAATGATTAAAATCATCATGCAACATGATTTTTACCTACTTTCTTGAGTTCTAATATTTGGGTCATAGATTACCACCACTATATGAACATTTTTGCATGTTTTTGGTGTATAATCTCTCCATAAAACTCAGAACATTTCAGAGGTTAGAAGAATGTGACTAAAAATGCAAGAAAAAGTGAGTTTTTCACTCAAAATTTACAAGAAAATGGTGAAGATGATGTTACTACTTACTTGAGTGATGAAATGTATTGAATATCTTCAAAAATCTTGCTCTTTGATGGATTTTTGATGAAGAAAATCGGCTGAATTGAAAAAGAGATGAGGGCAGAGTTCTAGAAATGTCTCTTGAGTTCTAGAGAGAGAAAGGAGAGTGAAATTTGAATTTTTAACATGCAAAATGAGGAGGAAATGAAAGAAAATATGTTTATATATGGGAGATTGGGGGGCGGGGATGCTTATGGGCCCCACTCCAAACCCAAATTTTTTTAAAAAAATAAAAATAAAACTCAAGCCCGAAACAAATAAAATTGTACTTTTTCTCAATTTTTACCTTTTTCCTCAAAATGCAAGCCCAAAAGTGAATAAATTCTATAAAAATAGAAGTTTTATATTTTAAATACTAAAACTATATATTTTATATAAATTGGGTATAAATTAGAGCATTTGGCACTATATAGGATGTTTCAGATAGATACGGGTCGGAACCGGACTTTCAAGCAACGGTAACTCTAGAAATTTTTCGGCCAATTTAATCTAACTAACTCCCAATCTTATAACTTATCTAAAATAAAACTAATATAAACTTAATAAGAGCTAACCTGGAAGCTCAAATTTAACAACTGCCACACAATTGGTATCAGAACCAACTAATCAATCTATTGATTATTTGATCTAATCCAGTATGGAGAAATACCCACTCAACTAGAATTGTTTCAATTTTAAGTACTGTGTTCAATTCTACACTATTTTACGAGTTTTTATTGTTCTTACACAATATTTCTCATATTCAGTGCTATTTCTAGCTAAAATCTGAGTTTAGTTGTGGCAAGCAAATTCTAGTTCAAGTTAACAGAAATCGTTATTAAACCTTTAATATTTTCTCAAAATCATCATACTCTATTTTTCTCAAAATGGCAAATCCAAATCTAAATGCCATGTATAGTTCCGGCTCTCTCACAAAACCTCCTACTCTATTAAGGGACGAATATCCCCAATGGAAAATTTACATGATCAACTTCCTTGAAGGTCTAGATCTTGATCTATACGCTTCGGTACTAAATGGTCCCTTTATTCCAGTTACCCCCATAACCAGGGTACCTGCAACTGCCACTACTAAAGAAATTTCAGCCAGGCAGGTCGCTAAAGAGAGAAAGGACTAGAATGAAGATGACAAAAAGAAGAACGAGGTTGATCAAAGGGCGAAGAGACTTCTCCTTATGGCACATCCAAATGACATCTTTCAATGACTAGATCAATGTGCCTCAACTAAAGATTTATGGGATCAGTTAGCCAATCAACTTGAGGGTGGATCCAAGATAAAGAAGTGTTGGTCCCTAAAGGGTCTACAAGAGTTCAATCAAGAGGGAACAGTTTGTAGAAGGGGGGGTTGAATACAAACTCACATAGATTTTGGTTTTTAAATGAGTTTATTGAAAATAAACAAATTTACAGTTACAAGCGGAATAAGAACAAATTTAACACCTATTCTATTGTAACTAAGAAACACCAAGTTTGATGCACAAGAAGATGAAAGAAAGAATAAAGAGGGTATAGGTTAGAAAGAAGCATGCATTAAGATGAAGAAGATATCTCCATCTTATTTATACCCGTTTGCCTTTAATGCAAGACAAAAGGTATATGCCACGTGTCAAGATTTGATAGGAAGCTTGTCCTTGCTAATAAGACAACCATGCTTTTGGCCGAATATGAACATTACCATATCAGATATGATGGGGACATAAGAGACAAGTCGTACGTCCTTTTCTGACATGGTTCTAGGTTTGACTTTTGTGCATCGAGGATAAGATCAATCTTTAATCTTGCAAAGGAATCTTCATTTGATCGCTGATACTGAATCTTCAAGGATGAACTTCAGTATCGATGAGGCTTTACAAGACTTCACACTTTGAGTAGACAATCGCTGGTATCCCTGAACCGCTTCAGTTCACTTAACTGATTATCTCTTTCTTCAGCTAGGGTCTTTGACTTTCGCTGAATGGTCTTCTGGTGTGATAGCTGATCTTCAGATCTTCAAAGATAAGCTCGTTGTTCCTTGATCTTCAGCGATCGCTGATGGTTATCAGGGTGTGCGATCGCTGAATATGAACAAAAGCTTATACAATGGAATTTCACTAAGTATAAAAAGGAATCATATTCAAATCTCTTAACAGGAGTTATGATCAACAATCTCCCTCTATTTGATTATGATTAAGCAACATAGGAAAATTGCTTTAAGAGACTAGTAAGGACTTAGGAAACATTTAAAGAAAACTTTTCTAAGTACTAATCTGTAAAGTCTTTTTCAGCTAGTCTATTATCTGAATTGAGTTTCATTTATATGGATATGAAAGCACAACTTTTACAAGTAAATAAGTTTAAAGTACATTCACTGATTAATTTTCAGAGTGAAAGATCAGTGAGTTAAGATAGTGTAACGAAAATAGAACTCTTTATCTTCATTGTCCCTTTTACTATTTTCAGGGATCTTTTCAGTACTAGGATGGAATTACAATAATTAAAAGTAAAGTACTTATACACTGAAGAAATATTACAAAGGAAATAGAAATCTATAACTAGTCAGAGATATTCTCGTTTCTTTTTTGTAACTCATTCTCATAAAGTGTCTTCTGTCGATTCATCAGAGGGGTATCTGACCAGCAGCGCCAAAGCATGATCTCTATGAGAGAGGATGGGGCCTTGCGAATCTCTTGGTTTCTCAAGAGTCCTAAGAATCCTTCATTATCCAAGAATACCATACCAGGTTCAGACAGTGAGATGATTTCATCTTCTTCATATCTTCGGTCTTGAGGGAGAGAGGTACACAGCATTGATATATATCTGGGAGCTCAAGATGACCAAGAATGCTTTGATAATCAAATTTAGTTTCATGCTCATTCTTAGCACTTGAACTTCCTTCAGCAGTTGATCTTTTCTTCTTCGATGATTCAGGGAGAGGGGGAACTTGCCCATGCTGTGACATTCTTTGCAGCAACTGATCCAGCACACTGTCCACCAAATTTTCGAAATTTCAGTTCTTCGAAATTTCAGTCTGTCAGTGCACCAATCAAGCTCTTTGTCTTTCTGCGTAGTTGCTTCAATGGATAGTGCACTTAGAATCTTCTGTTGAGCAAGAATTGGATCTACATTCAAATTTTCTTGTGCAAGTTCTTTCTGTACAAGCGCTTCAGCGACCCTTTCACTATTTTTAAGTTGATTTCTGGCCGCCTTATCTCTTGCAGAGTCTTCTCTGAGCAATTTCCTTGCTAAATCAAGACCATTCTCAATTTGCTTTATTTCCTCATCCCTGATCCTTTGTGCTTCCAATGCTTGTTCTCTCTCTTCTCTGGACAGAAAGTAGAATTCATCTACCATCCATATTGGTACGACTTCAATGGGTTCAGCTTCAGGCACCCTTATTCTTCTAGCCTCGAATTCCTTTAGGAACTTTATTCGCCTTTCTTTTTCTTCTTCAGGCTCGCTTATGATCGGCTTTTGAACGCGACGCCTGGGAATAAGGCCTTCTTCTTCTTCAGAGTCAGTTTCAATTATGTACATAAACTGCTCTTCAGAGGAAGGTTCCTTCCATGAAGTTGAGTCCTTTGGGGGACGAGGATCACTGAGGGAAGGAGAGGAGGAAATAGTATTGTTAGAGGGAGTTTTTGTAGGTGAAGGAGGTGTGGGAGTTTCAGAGAGAGGAGTTATGAAAGGGATAAGAGGAAGAGATACCTCGAGAGTGGTCTCCCCCTCAGATATAGGGATAGTGGTATCCAGATCTACCACTTCTTTTCTTTTGCCTGAGGGACCGGATTGTCCCTGAGAGGTTGTGGTCCGTCCCCCAAGGGCTCTTGATGAGCTACTCCAGGCCTTGACAATCTGAAGTGCTCTAAAGCACTTCCAATGTCATCGTCGTCTTCATCATCATCCATCCCCCCATAGTGAGGGATAGGTTCTTCATCATCTTCTTCATCATCTTCTTCTTCTTCTTCTTCTTCTTCTTCTTCTTCTTCTTCTTCTTCTTCTTCTTCTTGATCTTCAACTTCTGCCCGCTGGATATAAGGAGAAATTTTCTCTTCAGGGAACCTCCTGTTATGCTCCGAGATGAGTTCGTCAGCAGACTCTTTGGCACATCTCTCCCCCTCAATGTTATCAGGAGGTAGACAATGCACCATCAGAGTGCGAACATTCGTCTGAACGTCCTTCAGCTTCTCGTCAGTTTCTTGAAGCGTGGTTCGATCAGCAGCGTTGAAAGACGAGGAACTTGTCTTAGAGAGCTTTGTGAGCATCTGCATCATATCGGATTGAGTCTTTTGAATAGACTCAAGGACGTTTGCTTGAGCATCAACCTTCTGCTCCAGGCTTGTCAGGGTCTGATGAAGGGCCCTGTTATCTTCCTTCAGGCCGAAAACGTCAGAGATGAGGTTGCTGACATTAGTCTTGATCGTTGGAGAACCAACGATCCGTTTGATAATTAGCTTGGCAGACGTCTGAAGGTTGTCCACCCTGACCCTTGTGAGAGCACATTCCTTGACCAGGTAGTCAATTGCAGGGAATGTAGGGTTGGGAAGGACAATGGGAGGTAGCTAAGTGACTGGAGTGGGAAGCTTAGGAATATCCATCTCTTGCTTCACGTCTCTGAGCCTAGCAGCGCTGGGAGGACCCTGAGGAGACTTCCCCATATCCTTGCTGATGGGAGGAGCGCTGGTGGTGGTGGTTGTCGTCGCTGAAGTAGTAGTATAAGCGAGACTTGATGATGACATAGATAAAGATGCCAAAAACACATCCGGATTAGAAGATGGATGAAAAAATGTATGTTTCTCCCTGAGAGTATCATGAGGATTACTCTTAGGGACCACATTTGCAGAGGCAGTGTCTTGAGGATCACTGACCAGTGTCTAAGAATATCTGTGAGAGATACTCTGAGGTCCTTGTAATTTGGCTTTCCAAAACTCAGATTTCCTAAATAATATTGAGGTTTGGACTGCATGCATTTCAACATTATCAGGGAAAGGGACAACTATCGCTGAGTCACTTGTTGAGGTGAGGAACAAAGAAGAGGAGATAGAAGTAGATAAAAAGGCAGTGAAAGTAGTACCTGATCCAGCTTCAGCGGAGCCGGCTAAAACACCCTCAGTGACCGGAGTCGCTGATGATGTAGGTGGTGCTGATGAAGAAACAACGGTTGAGAAGACCGTTGAAGTGGCTAAGGTTTTAGGTGGTGTTGGTAGTACACCAAAATCAGAGAGAGTGGTCTTTTGAGAGACCATCTTCTTTGGCTTCTTGAGTTTGGTTGCGATGGTCTTTTTATGACCATCGGTTGGTTGCTTCCTCTTTATAGCGGCAGCAGTGTCTGGGTTGCTCGCTGTTGGGTTGGTCAGCGAGCTGGACACTGGAAGACGAGCTCCAATCACCTGCAGCATGTAAGGGGTGAAAGGAGCATCACCTGGACGTTCCTCAATGTCCAGGGACTTCTTCCCTACGACAGAGAAGGAGTGATCGCCGACCTTCGGGAATTCTTCCCCGAAGGCAACTTCCATTATGGTCGCGAAGAAGCGAGGATAAGGGATGACAGGATGTCTGGTGGTGGCGTTGATGCGACTAACCATGTCGCTGAAGATGTAATCAGCGTAGTTGAGGTTGTGGCCGGTGCAAAGGGAGTAAGCGAGGTTTTGAAAGTGCTTGCTCGCTTGGTCGTGCGAGCCGATCTTCGACCCAAGGCATTGGATCACCTGGGTGAAGATGTATTGTCAGCGAGCAGGTAGCCTTTTCTTCTCTACCTTATAACCCACCGTCTTTAGAGAGGGATTCTCCCAAGAATACCCAATAGAGTCCAAGAATGCATCGATTTGCATCTTGGTGGGTTCAGCGCCCCATTGTTGATTCTTAGCGCGTACAGGGAGACGTGGAGCCTTTCTGAGAAACCCAGTAGTGAAGGAGAAGAAACCAAGGTCTGGAATCTTGAATCCAATAGTAGGGAGTTGGGTTCCCTTGTCAGTTGTCAGCATGGTACAGTGAGCCGTGTACCATAGGGGTTGGAGATGAGAAGAGATGCCCACTGGGTTGTGGACGAAAGCGTACATCAGTGGGCACGCCTTGATGAAGTTTGCTCCTTCAGCGAATTGAGGGCGGTCTGCAGGGATCTCCACCAACACGATGTAGTGGCAGGATTTGAAGACGGCTCTTTCCAAGGAAAAATGACAGGTTGGTGCAGCGACCAAGGTAGTGTCTTCAGCAACAGAGGAGGTTGCAGCGGTCTTACTTGCAGAGGCCATTGCTGTGGGAAAGATAGGAACACCAAAGAGGTAAGTCATGGTTTTATACATAAATGTATAAACCAGAGTTTGGTATAAAGAATACCAAATTTAAGATCAAAGAGAACAAATATTTTGATGAATAATATCAAAATGCTTGTTATAAGCAAAAAAAAAACCTTAGGTAAATGGATAAAATTTAAAAAAAATAATCTTCTGTTCTAAGGAAAGAACTTAGAACAGGGTTTTTATAAAGGAAAAACTTTTTAAGTTTGATCCAGATTATCTTTATTTTTGTTTCTAAGAAATGTTTTTATATTATTTTTAAAGTTTTAAGGAGAAGAAGAGGTGAAACAAGATGTTTCCAGTCATAATTTAAGGTTTAGATCAAACCTTAGTTTAGTTCGAGAAGAAAACACACAAATGCGTCTTCTTGGTGTTCTTGAGAAAACTTGAAGATTTGAGGGTTTCTTTTGCCTTTAGGAGAGTTATGAAAGCGGAAGGAATAAAGTAAGGCAAAAAGAAGGCTTAAATAGCAAGAGGAGAGAGAAGGAAAGGAGTGCTAAACAACGGTTTTAGCTTTTTGAAAAAGAAATGATGACCTGGCGCACGTTCCAAGAAAGGAGTTGGAATGGAAACGTCGCGGTCCGTCGTGTGTCAGAAAAAGGTCTGACGTGTCGTTTTCTTTATTTTTAAAAGATTATAATGATAATTATCCATAAGGAAAGTTTATCATTATTTATTTTAGAAAAATCTTCATCACTAATTATAAAGGATTTTCAGTGAGGAGTTTTAATTTTAAGAGAGACATTCTTTGATGAGGAAAGATATCAAAGAGTGTTAAAGATTAGAAGATAATACCCGAGGAGATGGCCCAGATATCGCTGAATCAGAGTTCAGAGAATGGAAAGTTTGAAAGCTTTATTTGTATTCCTTGTTGGTCACTGAATAATAAATTATTCAGCGTTCAACATACCAAGTTCGCAGATGAGTAGATTGAATCTAGTTTCATCAAGAGGCTTAGTGAAAAGATCAGCGAGCTGATATTCAGTAGGTACCAAATGGAGCTCAACTTCACCATTCATCACATGACCTCTGATAAAGTGATATCGGATCTCAATGTGCTTAGTTTTGGAGTGAAGTACAGGGTTATTGGCAATTGCAATAGCACTAGTACTATCACAATAGATAGGGTTTTAGAGAGCTTGAGATTGTAGTCTCTTAGTTGATTTCTCATCCAAAGGAGTTGAGCACAATAACTACCAGCGGCTACATACTCAGCTTCAGCGGTGGAAGTGGACACTGAGTTTTGCTTTTTACTTGTCCAACTTATTAGCTTTCCACCTAGTAGCTGACACCCTCCAGTGGTGCTCTTTCTATCTATCTTACAACCTGCAAAGTCACTGTCAGAGTAACCAATAAGATCAAATCCTGAGCCTTTGGATACCAGAGACCAAGATTCGGAGTTCCTTTCAGATATCTGAAGATTCGCTTTACAGCGATTAGATGGGATTCCTTCGGTTTAGCCTGATACCGAGCACAGAGACAGGTAGCGTACATGATGTCTGGTCTACTTGCTGTAAGATACAGCAGAGATCCAATCATTCCTTGATAGGCAGTGACATTGACTGGTTTCCCATTGGGATCCTTGTTCAACGTTAGAGGAGGCGCCATAGGTGTCTTCATCGCTGAGCATTGATTCATGTCGAATTTATTCAGCATGTCTTTAACATATTTGCTTTGACAAATAAAAATTCCTTTGTCAGACTGCTTAATCTGCAATCCTAGAAAATATGTTAGTTCACCCATCATACTCATTTTATATTGTTTTTGCATTCTTGCAGCGAAACGAGTGCAAAGTTTGGGCCTTGTGGAACCAAAGATAATGTCATCAACATATATATGAGCGAGAATAGTATGTCCTTTATATTTTCTTAAAAACAGAGTTTGGTCAATTTTTCCACGAACAAATTTTTCTTTAAGAAGAAATTTAGAAAGGGTATCATACCAAGCTCTAGGAGCTTGTTTTAACTCGTAAAGAGCTTTTTCGAGTTCAAAAACATAACCAGGATGGTTAGGGTCTGAGAAACTAGGGGGTTGTTCAATATACACTTCCTCGCTGAGTTTTCCATTTAGAAAAGCACTTTTAACATCCATTTGAAAAACTTTGAAGTCTTTATGGGCAGCATAAGCTAGAAAGAGTCTTATGGCTTCTAAACGAGCAACAGGTGCAAAGGTTTCATCATAGTCAATTCCTTCTTCCTGTTTATAATCTTGAGCAACAAGTCTAGCCTTATTGCGAATTATAGTCCCGTTTTCATCTAGCTTATTTCTGAAAACCCATTTGGTGCCTATGACAGTTTTATCAGACGGTCTTGGAACAAGATTCCAAACTTTATTTCTACGAAATTCAGTTAGTTCTTCTTGCATAGCTGAAACCCAGCTAGGATCAGAGATAGCTTGATCTATCTTTTTAGGTTCAGAGAGAGAAATGAAGTTAACATAAAGACAGATATTATTTGTACCTCTACGTGTTTTGATACCTGCAGTGGGATCACCTATAATTTGATTTATTGGATGATTTGCAGTCCATCGCCGAGCTGGTGGTTGAGGAGAGAGATCAACAGCAGATTCAGCGACCTGTTCTTAAGTTTCTGGAATAGGACTTGTTTCAGCAACAGGTACTTTATTTAGAATCAATACAGGGGATTGATTTTCAGATATAGTTTGGTTATTCACTAAGGAATTTCCAAGAGAGGAATCAGCAACAGGAATCTGATTCAGAGGAGTAACATTCATCCCTGAAGATGGATGATTGTCACTTGAAGAATTCACAGGGATTTCATCATCACGTTCTTCAGCAGGAGGTTGATTGCTGAAATAGGTTTCAGGTTCCCCATAATGAGATTTCATCCAGGCATTCAATTCTTCATCATCCTCAAGAGAATGAGATGTATGAATGGGACGAGATTCATCAAAGTTAACGTGCATGGGTTCTTCAACATGTTTTCTTCTTTTGTTGAAGACTGAAGGATTTAGATACAAAGGAGTATCCAAGAAATATACCATCGTCAGCTTTTGGATCAAATTTACCCAAATGATCTCTGTCATTCAGAATGTAACATCTACATCCAAAAATGTGGAAATATTTCAGAGTAGGTCTTCTCCCATGAAATAATTCATAGGGGGTCTTCTTAAATCGTTTAACTATCAGGGATCGATTTTGAGTGAAGCACGATGTACTAACTGCCTCAGCCCAGAACTGAGTGGGTAGATGCGATTCGCTGAGCATTGAGCGAGCCGCTTCGATGATAGTACGATTTCTTCTTTCAGCAACACCATTTTGTTGAGGGGTTCTTACTGAGGAGAAATTGTGAGAGATGCCTCTTTCTTCAAAGAAGTTAACCAAAGTACTATTTTTGAATTCAATGCTATGATCACTTCTTATGGAACGAACAATTAGATTGTTCAAAACTTCCAACTTTTTGATAAAAGAAATTACCATTTCAGGGGTATCACTTTTGGATCGAAGGAAGAACACCCATGTGTATCTGGAGTATTCATCAACAATTACTAAAGTGTATTTCTTTCCAAAGATAGATTGGACATTGACAGGTCCAAATAGATCCATGTGGAGTAGCTGAAGAGGAGTGGTCACTGAAGAAACTTGCTTTGACTTGAAGGAGGCTTTTGTCAGCTTTCCCTTCTCACACGCTGAACAAAGAGATTCCTTTGTAAAGGTATGATTTGGGAGGTCTCTGACTAGGTCTTTTTGAGAAAATTCATTTATTGTCTTAAAGTTGAGGTGAGAGATAAAGCACATGTTCTCAGAGTGAGAACTCTTCATATTTATGACATATACATTTTCCACTCTTTTTCCTGTAAGGGCAAGCTTATCATTTCCGTTAGTGACAGTACATCTATTTTTAATAACTGACTAACGCTCAAGAGATTGTGCTTTAGTCCCTCAACATAAGCAACACCAGAAAACGATGTGGCTTCATTGGATAGAATTCCATAACCTTTAGTGTATCATTTGCCATTTCCACCAAAGGTCACTGATGGACCAGCTTCTTCTTTGTAATCAGAGAGCAGAGATTTTCTGCCAGCCATGTGCCTTGAGCATCCGCTATCAAGATACCAGATACCTTTGGCACTCTGCATACAACAAAAGATTAATTGTTTAAAGGTACCCATATTACTAGGGGTCCTGCTTGGTTAGATAGAGGATTGGCGGAGGAGCTACTACCTGAAGAACTATCTTCAGTGGATATTTTCACCTTTGATGGTTTTGCAACCTTGGTGGATTTCACTCTCGCTGATTTATCAGCTTGAGCTACTTTCTTTCCATGAGCTAGTTTATCAGCTCTAGTAGCGTTAGGACATTTGCTTGCAATGTGGGTAGTTTCACCACAGTGATAGCATTTCCTATATTTAAAGGATTTGGAAATCAGAGAGGGAGCAGGAAATTTCTCAGGGATAGGTCCAAGAATTCCTTTATCCATGGTCCTTGGAGGTATAACAACCTTTTCAGGGGTAGGAGTGAGATCGATTTTAATTCTGGGGGTTGGTCTCTGAGAAATGTCAGGGACCTTTTTCCCTGTTTTAGAAATTTTCTCTGAGGATTTCTTGTTCCTATCTTGAGTTTTCTTATTCTTAGGAACTTGATTAAGAAACTCGTTCTTGATCACTTTCTTAGAATTAAGTATAGAAAGCTTCTCTATAGAAGAGGAGGAAGAAGAAGTTGAAGAAGAAGGATAAGGGATAGAGGAGACAAACATTCCAAATTTGAGCATTGAACGATCATTCTCTGATTCTTCCTTTTCAAGGTTATAGCCTAACCCACTTCTTACTTTCATAGGTATTTGAGCATTGATGATCTCATTGACTTTATCAGAAGCCTTACACCATCCTTCGATGGTTGCCTTTTCAGACTTGAGGTCAGCGATAGCCTTTTCCCTATCAGCGATAGCTTGTTGTTTCTCGAAAATTGCTCTTTTTAGCAAATCTTTTAAAGTCATTAGTTAAGAGAGCTAGAGAGTTATCAAACTCAGAGATGTCAGCATCAGTGAGTTGATCTTCTGAATCAGTTTGACCTAATTCAGTGATGGAGGTGATTATTAGGTTCTTCCTTAGAAGTTCCCTCAGAAGTCACAAGTGCCAAAGAAGTACTTTTGGCACCTTTGAGTTCATTTATTAGGTTCTTCCTTAGAAGTTGAGATTGTTCCTCATTTAAGAGCATACCATATAATGCACTTAAGGACAAGGTTTCAAGATTCTTTGACAGCTTTAGACATGTAGTGTACACTGCCCATTGATCGGGTAATGCCTCCATGAATTTTGTCAGAATTTCAGCGTTTGAATATACTCTGTCGACTGATTTAAGATCAATCAGCAAACAGTTGAATCGCTGGTGAATTTGAGAAAGAGATTCACCCTTTTGATACATAAAACTCTCATATTTTCTTACAAGGTTTATGCATCTAGTGACTTTAACCTCAGAAGTTCCTTCATATTAGATACATAGAGTATCCCATATGGCCTTAGAAGTCCTCATTTTCATGACAGAATGATAGACATCATCTGGTAAAGCCATTGCTATTATAGATCTAGCTTTAGAGTCAATAGCAATTTCTTACTTGTCTTCTTCAGTCCATCTGTTAGGAGTTTTAACAATAACCCTTTCAGGAATGGCTGGAGTAGCAGTGATGGCAGGAACACTAGCTACTATTGTTGTAGGAACAAATGGTCCATTTTCTAGATAGTAGGGAATCTTTGGATCAGATCCCCCTAGAAATAGAGACATTCTTTCCTTCCATAATGGAAAATTATCATGGCTAAATCTTGGAGGTTTAGCTAAAGATCCATGATGATTGTAGTTTGTATTAGGGTTTGACATTTTAAAATAGTTTTAAGAAAAAAATATTTTAAAGATTTAAGAAGCAAACACTGCTCTGATACCACTTGTTGGTCCCTAAAGGGTCTATAAGAGTTCAATCAAGAGAGAACAGTTTGTAGAAGGGGGGGTTGCATACAAACACACACAGATTTTGGTTTTTAAATGAGCTTATTGAAAATAAACAAATTTACAGTTACAAGCGGAATAAGAACAAGTTTAACACCTATTCTATTGTAACTAAGAAACACTAAGTTTGATGCACAAGAAGATGAAAGAAAGAATAAAGAGGGTATAGGTTAGAAAGAAGCATGCATTAAGATGAAGAAGATATCTCCATCTTATTTATACCCGTTTGCCTTTAATGCAAGACAAAAGGTATATGCCACGTGTCAAGCTTGGATAGGAAGCTTGTCCTTGCTAATAAGACAACCATGCTTTTGGCCGAATATGAACAGTATCATATCAAATATGATGGGGACATAAGAGACAAGTCGTACGTCCTTTTCTGACATGGTTCAAGGCTTGACTTTTGTGCATCGAGGATAAGATCAATCTTTAATCTTGTAAAGGAAGCTTCATTTGATCGCTGATACTGAATCTTCAAGGATGAACTTCAGTATCGCTGAGAATTTTCAAAACTTCACACTTTGAGTAGACAATCGCTGCTATCGCTGAACCGCTTCAGTTCACTTAGCTGATTATCTCTTTCTTCAGCTAGGGTCTTTGACTTTCGTTGAATGGTCTTCTGGTGTGATATCTGATCTTCAGATCTTCAGAGATAAGCTGGTTGTTCCTTGATCTTCAGCAATCGCTGATGGTTATCAGCTTGTGCTATCGCTGAATATGAACAGAAGCTTATACAATGGAATTTCACAAAGTATAAAAAGGAATCACATTCAAATCTCTTAACAGGAGTTATGATCAACAAGAAGAATAGAAGATCTCAAGCACTGAATGAGTACAACAATTTTCAGGCTCTTCCAGAAGAAACTCTTAAGCAGACATTTCACAAGTTCAATATATTGATTAATCAATGTGAAAGATGTGACATCATTAGGTCACAAGAAGACAACAATGTTTTGTTCCTCAAAAGTCTGAATCCTGAATGGTCAAACTTGTGCATGTCATTACAAGCAAACCAAGATCTGGAGTAATGGTCTTTACATGATGTGTTTGGAACTATTCAGACACCTGAGAAGGAAGTAGTGCAGAAGAAGGTGAGTATTGCTGGTCCCTTGGCCCTAATTTCTGAATCAAAAGGGTCAGGGAGAAAAAACAGAGAAGCAGAAAGGGAAGACCAAATCCTTGATCTATGAAGCCGATACAGAAGCTGGACTCTCTGGTTCTGAAGATGATGAGATCAACTCATTTGCTGAGTCTTTGACTCTTATTACCAGACAATTCACCAGGATTGGTAATCGTTCATTTCCGAGCAATAGAAGGTACGACAACAGAAATGAACGCCCTACTCCAGCCTATGTACCAAGAAAAGAAGTTGCCAAGGTAGAAAAGACAGAGGCTAAGCTGAAAGAAGAGAAATTGAAGAAGAAGTAGAAGGATGTGTGTTATAGATGTGGCAAACCTGGTCACTATTCAAAAGATTGCAAAGGTCCTCTAGTTAAAGATGACATGTACTACAAGAACAAATACAAGTACAATGTCGACATAAGAGCCAAATATGCTAAGCATGAAAACTAGCTATCTGACCAATCAGGTGATACAAAGGACATGCTTTGTGGAATGGCAATGACAAATGATGCAAATGATCAACCTTCTGAAACCCCGGTTTGCACTACATCTGAACCTTCTGAACTTGAACAAACTATTGTAAACTTGACTCTTGACTTTGAAAATCTGAAACAGAAGCTTCTTAATGAGATGAAGTTACGAAAAGATCTTGAAAAATCATTTGCTGTTACTTAAAAAGAGAGAAATATTTTTAAAAGAGAAATGGAAATCCTTGCTGAAGAAAAGCAAGAACTTTTTGTGGAAAACCAAAAGATTTCAAAACTTAGTAAATCCACAGAGGTTCTATTTAAAGAAGACATTGATAAGCTTAACAAGCTTCTGATGGCCAAGGATAAAGAAATTGAGGCTAAATAAAGTGACAGATTAAACTCTGTAGCACTTAAACATTATTTTCAGAAAGAAAGATAATTTGTGCACATTGATCTTCAGAAGAAGGAGCTTTTGATTAAAAATTATCAAGATGCTCAGAAGGTGCATGAACAGATAAATACACAAGTTAGGAAAACATGCCTTGTAAGAAGAGATCTACTTTAGACTCTGTATTTTGTGTGGGCAAAGAACAAAAACCTGTATTTTCTATTCTATATGATCAATCAGTGTTTAAAAAGTCAAAATACAAGAATTCCCATCAAGTTCGAAAACTCAAATATAAAAATACCAGGTATTCTTCTTAAAGGGTGAGCCAAGTGAATCATAATGAAATTCAGAAGAAGAACGATATTTTTCATTTTGGTTCATTTACTCATTTAACTTTAAATCTAGAAGCTGATGAATTCATACCCACTAATGCAGAAGAAGAACTAAGACTCAAATTTCAAAATTATATTCTTGAAACTTTGGATGAGTCTGCACGTGCAGAATAAAAATCATTATCGTTACAAAAGGAACAAAACAAAATATCTTTACCTTTTGAAAACCATCCATAAATAATTCCTTGTTCCTTTGTTGATTTAAATCTATGTCAAGAAAAAGGACGACGATCAGTTGACGTCTATCCCTGGGAAAACGATGATCAACTTTATGATGATTTCGTTGAAATGTCAGATAAATTACTCACTAAATTTGAAAATCACATGCCCTGTACTTATGTTCGGGTAAAAACTTGTATCAAGGATAGCAATGCTCCCTTTATGTATACAAATGAACCACCAGAAGTAAGGGCTGCTGGACCAGAAGTTGAAAGACTCCCAAATGGAATATCAATTCTCTATGTTTCTACAAAAGAACAGAGAAAAGAGGTTCCCATTCATCCAGATTTTCTTGGTATGTGCATTCAAGATAAGACTTGTCTTGATCTTGAAGGAGAAGCAAAAATCAAAAAGTAAGTTACACTTGAGCAAAAATCTCAAATCTCAAAACCTCAGAAGGATATCAAGTTTACCAGAGATCAGAAAGCTAAATGGAAGTTTAATGATATTGGTTCTTCCATTTCAGTAAATCAGCAAAGTAGCCAAAGAGTGTGGATACCCAAGAAGAAATCAATAGAGAAGAATTCACCAGTTTCGACGCATAAGTCTAGGCTAGATAAGAAGATATTTCGAACAACTGATGCTAGAATAGACAATAATAAGAAATATTGTAATTATCATTCTAGTAATGAAAATTCCATGAATTCTTTTTTGTCTCAAAACGCTGAATGCTTCTCTCTTATCCTTAAATTAAAACAATTCTTCTCAAATACACATTATTTTACTTCTGATTTCAATAAACGTCCAACATTCAAAAACCAGAAGAAAAAGAGTGTTAAATCAAGCAAACCAGAAACTTTTGGAAAACCTACAAACTCTTCTGGACTTAAAGACAAATTCAACATAAATATAAAACCTAATAATAAAGGACCCATTATGAAATGGGTACCTAAATCTCTCTGATTTTACTTGCCGAAACAGCGTGTGCACATCTGGTATCTTGACTCTGGATGCTCGAGGCACATAACTGGAACAATAAACTTACTCTCCATGTTCAAATACAAATATGGTGGAGCAGTAACATTTGGAGATAATGGTAAAGTTCAAATAAAAGGCTACGATACTCTACAAGAAGGTAATGTTACCTTATCAAAAGTAGCTCATGTTTCTGGATTGAAACATAATCTTCTAAGTGTAAGTCAACTATGCGATGCTAAAATGTTAGTTGTATTTGATGAAAAGTAGTGTTACTTATTGTCTAAGGCAGGACAAGAGCTATGGAGAGCCAACAGAAAAGGTAACCTGTATATATGATGAACTTCACTTCTAAAGATGGTACAGGAAACCCTCTCTCTCATCTCCAAGAAGAGTGAAGTATCTCGGCTATGGCATCACAAACTCTCTCATTTGACTTTAAAAATCTTGAATTATTTGTCAAACACAACCTGTTTGAGGGCCTCCCAGAGGTTCATTTCTAGAAGGATCATCTCTACCCTGCTTGTGAAATGGGAAAAATAAAAAGAGCCAGCCATAAAACAAAGAGTGATCATTCTTGTGTAAGGCCTCTGCAAATGCTACAAGTTGACCTCTATGGTCCCATTGTTGTGCAGAGTCTTTCTGGCAAAAAGTATACACTTGTGCTAATTGATGAAGTTTCCAGGTACACATGGCTTGCTTTTGTTAGACAAAAGTCAGAAGTCCCAGTTGTTCTAATTAACATAATGAAGAGGATACAGGTGCTTCTACAACGTTAAATCCAACAACTAAGAAGTGACAATGGTACTGAGTTCAAGAACGCCAACTTGATGAGTATCTAACCAATGAAGGAATCTCTCAAAACTTCTCAGCTTCTCATACTCATCAACAAAATGGTGTGGTGGAACGAAGAAATTGCACTTCCATCCGTGCAACTACTGGACTACCCACACACTTCTGGGCTGAGGCTGTCTCTACTGCTTGTTTTACTAGAACAGATCTACCATCGTCAAGAGACATCTCAAAACTTCGTATGAACTTATCAATAACAGAAAACCTATATTTTAATTTCTATATATCTTTGGCTGCAGGTGCTTTATCTTGAATGACCGTGAAACGCTTGAAAAAATCGACAAGAAATATGATGAAGTAAATTCTTGGGATACTCTCTAACCTCAAAGGCTTTCAGAGTATTCAATCTCAAAACCAAGACAGTCATGGAGAGCATAAATGTAGACTTTGATGATCAAGCACAAATGACTTCTGATTATTCTGACTCAGAACTCAAACTCTATAACATAACTTCTGACTATCTCTCCAGCCCCAGAGAATCTGAAATACATGCCATCTTTAATGATTTTCTTGGAGAAGAAATTACATCTAAAAATGTAGTCAGAAATCCTCAAGTCAATATATCAAAAGTACTTCAAGCTTCTGAAATAACCGTCTAAGGTCCCTCTATATCCACGAGTTCAAATGCAAGTCCAGAGGAATCTTCGTTATGTCCTAATTCAGTTTCCTTTGTGCCTTCATTTGTGGGAGAGAAATTAGCTCCTTTCCTGAGGTGGAACATGAAGTGGAACTTTAAATTCAAGAAGATACTCCATAGGAACCAGAAGTGGAAATTGAACCCCTACAAGCAAATGAAGCTTTCTTTGTAAATTATTTAAGCATGGTGGAACCAAAGAAAGTCCATGAAGCTTCTCTAATTTTATAGAAACAAAGTATGGAAGCTTTGACCATTACCCAAAGATAAAAAAGGAATTGGTACAAAGTGGGTCTTTAGAAATAAGAAAGATGAAGATGGAATTATGATCAGAAACAAAGCAAGGCTAGTAGCTAAGGGGTATTATCAAGAAGAAGATATTGATATTGATGAAACCTTTACCCCAGTAGCAAGGTTGGAAGCAATTCGTTTGTTCTTGGCCTTCTCTGCATACAAAGATTTCAAAGTATATCAAATGGATGTCAAATGTGCCTTTTTAAATGGCAAACTCAAAGAAGTTGTATATGTCCAGCAACCCCCATGATACTACTTTGTTCATCAAAAAGAGCAAGGGTGAGTTGACAATGGTTCAAATTTACGTGGATGACATTATTTTGGTTCTACTAATCAAGAGGAAGTAGATTTCTTTTCAAAACTAATGGGAAGTGAATTTCAAATGAGCATGATGGGAGAACTAAACTTCTTCCTAGGGCTTCAAGTCAAATAAACTACCTCTGACATCTTTATAAACCAGGCCAAGTATGTTTGTGATATTTTAAAGAAATACAAACTTCACAACTCCACTACAATGAAAACTCCAATTTCTCCGAACACAAAACTTGACTCTGATCCCTCTGGGAAACAAGTAGACATCAAGAATTATAGAGGAATGATTGGATCTTTTCTGTACTTAACTGCTAGTAGACCAGACATAATGTTTGCCACCTGTCTGTGTGCGAGGTATCAAGCCAATCCTAAAGAATCACATTTGGCTGCTGTGAAAAGAATCTTTAGATACCTTAAGGGAACACCCTCATTGGGCCTTTGGTAACCAAAGCATTCTAGTTTTGGTTTAATTGCACATACTGTCTCTGATCATGCAGGATGTAATTTAGACAGGAAAAGTACCTCTGGAAGCTGCCAACTTCTGGAGAACAGGCTAATTAGTTGGACATCCAAGAAGCAAAACTGTGTTTCAACTTCTACAGCAGATGCACAATATGTTGTTGCTGCTAGTTGTTGTTCACAAGTCATATGGATGAAGACTCAACTCAGAGATTATGGTCTTGTGTACGACAAAATACTCATCCTCTGTGACTCAGAAAGTGCAATAGCCATCACAGAAAATCCAGTGCAACACTCAAAGACCAAGCACATTGATGCAAGTATCATTTTATAAAGGATCATGTGGAAAAAGGTATCATTGAAATGTACTTTGTTTTCACTGATTACCAACTTGCTGACATTTTCACTAAGGCTCTGGATGAAAACAGATTCAATTTTCTAATCAGCAAGTTGGGGATGCTCAATATGTGATGCAAATCCAGAATCTATCTCTCAAATAGCTCTTTTGTATTTTTTTTAAAAGCATGACTTTACCCTACTTTTATTTCTCATCATCTTCTAAATAAATTTCTCCATCGCAAGCATCACAGAAGCCTCTTGCTTAACTTATCATATCTCTGCATCTCAAAGTTGTACATTATTTACGATTCTTATGATCCAAGCATAGTTTGAGGGGGATCAGAGAACAGGAGTGTAACCGTATCAAGGGGGAGCGAGCAACAATGCATACTTCAAGGGGGATAGATTCTCAATTTCTGAATCAAATTCAAGTTTCAGAAGAAAACCTTTTAGAACCTCTGGATCAACTCTTATCGCTAAGGTTATTCAGAAGTCTTTGGAATGCCTTAGGTCTTTCTGAATGTATTTTTCTTTGGAAATTTTGTAACACTTTTTCTTCTGAACTAACTCTTGCCATCAAGGTTATCCAGAAACTTCTGAATTAACAAAATTTCCTCTAAAAAGTCATCCAAATAGGTATCAACTTTCTTTTGGCCCCAAAATACTTTTCTTTGACCAATTGACTGATTATAAACGTTTTCACACATCAAATCTCTGCATTAATGGTAAAGAAAAATTGTTTGAAGGTAATAATAGTTATCCAGAACTCCTATAGATAGCTCTTGCTTCCAAGGTTATACAGAAGCCTCTGTCATGACTATTAAGCTTTCTAGAAGAACATTTTTAATAAGGACTTAAGAAAAATCAACCTTTAAATTTCTCTTGCCGCCAAGGTTATTATTAAAAGGTTTGTTGTTCTCTTTATTTCTTTATTTTTAAATGATTCAAATTAAAACTTTCTACTGGTCATCAAATGAATTTTTTTAAAACCAGGAAGATTGTTTTAAATTAATTTTCGGAAATAAATGTTTGAATTCACGAATAAAGGAAAAACGTTTGGGTTTTCTACGCACAACCCACGTTCATTTCAAATCGGATCCTTTCTCTGCCAAAGAAATGTGTCAAAATTCAATTCTAGCCACATACGAACCGTCAAGACACGCATTAATTCCCCATGGTCCGCATGACTAATGGATGTTCAGCCCACGTCACCAAAACCGTACCTATCCTTTTTACCACTCGAGTACTCTATTCATTCTCATATTTAAACTCGAATTACCGTCACTTGAAACTTTTACCGTCTCCCTGCTCTCAAATCATCTATTTCATCAAGAATCCCCATTGCTAAAACCTGCAAGTTCATCAAAAACCCTAACTCTCAAATGGCTGCTTCGAATCAAATTCCTGCTAATGTGCAAAATCAAGAAGACCAAATGATCGATTCCACTGCTGAGAGTGCACCATTCGTGATTCTACCAAGCAAACCCAACAACATTCAGGTATTACTTGATCCATCCTCCTTCCATGAAGAATATCGTGTGATGATAGCCGTTCTTCAAAACCACCCACTAAATAGAGCACACACCATTGCCAATCCCAACGTACCTGACATATTCATACAAGAACTCTGGCAAACCCTTTCCATAAAAGATGAACTAACCCTCATTGGAAGTTTTAGTCTTCCAAATGATGAAGAAAGTGCAGTGAAGTACCAATAACCAGAAGAAAGATTGCCAAACTATTCCAACTTCCTGATTCGCATATCTGGGAAAACGATATCCCTACACCAAACCCAGACCTCGAGTAAAACCCAACTTCTAATGTTTTGGTGAATTTTCTGGAATTCTTAGGGTACAACAAATAGCTGAACAGACTCTCAGATATTACGAGGAAATCCTTACCTCCGACGTAGAATGTTCTTGTGTCTATTCTGAATAAGAGTCTCACGTGCAAGATTGGCTCCATGGATCAAGCTAGCACGAATATAATCACCATGATGTGCAGAATATTATTCAATCGCCCGCTGGACTACACGAATTTAATTTTCCAAGAAATTTGCGGCGCTATTCATAGCAAGGACCTTTCTCTGAAAAGGAACAAAGCTCTCTCTGCACTACTGTTTCCAAGATTTTTGGCCTTATTCATTCAAGGAGCTATTACAAAATTCAAATTCTCCTGTGTGCAACCTTTTGAAAAGATACACGTGATGAAGACTCATCGTCCCACCATCCACAAGGACGGCTACACGAAAAAGCGTGAACTCTCCAGGTATATGCTCAATCTTATAGGAACTCTATGGTAATCTCAGAACAGAGATTACCTACCCTTGATACATAGAAGTCAGTGTAAAAAGTGAGGGGTTGAGTGAGAATGAGCTTGAAAAGAATCAGAGTGGCAACCCGAGTGATTCTTCCCATGCTGATCGTTTATTAAAAGAGGGAACAGAAGATGTCCTTAGGGACACAACTGAGCGATTACAGCCGAGTCCAACCAGAGCTACCACATCTACTAAGGTTGATGCCAACACATCTTCACTTATTGAACAAGGACTTTGAGCTCAGTCCAAACCTAAACCAACAACCTAACCATTCAGAGGACATCTCAAATTCCTCTGAATCAAGCACATCTGGGGAAACCTTCTCATCATCTTCCTCTCAAAAGGATGATGATGCAATTATAAAAGTTCAGTTGCCCCAGAACTCGCCACTACCCTCTCACAACATCAATGTCTCTATGACCGATGATATAGACGGGATTGTAGTTGGCACGTTGTTAGATCTCATTAGCCCCAATTAGATAGAAAGCTTTATAAAGAATTGTATTTTGGGCTTTTTAGTGTTTTATTGGCTTGGGCTTAACACATGTATTGGAAACCTATAAATATGGTGTCTTAGAATTCTTATTTAAGGAAGTTTTGGGAGAAAACACTCTTTGCACACATACAGACTTATGAGAGTCGGTTCATTCTAATATGTAGTGTTCTTCACAATTCCCCTCCATAATGATGAATACATGAATATGAGTTGATGATTTTGTGATTAATGTTCTTTAATTCTCTATCTCTTCTCTACATTTTATGGAGTTTTCTCAATTGTTGCTAGTTTGGGATCTAACAATTGGTATCAGAGCCAATTGAAGAAACTTTTCTTCAATTCGGTCATCTATGGCAATGATTGTTGAATTGGTTATTGATTTTGGTGTTTTGGTGCTTAGACTGTTTCAATCACATGAGCCAAAACCCAAATATCCTTTCTATGATCTAATTTTATGTTTTAAGCGTATTTGAGATCCAATATTTCATCTAGATGAGATTTGGATGATCATTCATGGAAGATTTTATTGATTCTAAACCCAATTTGATTCTGCACACCACATATTTGATGAAATGTGCCTTTGAAGATTTAATTTCAGTTTATTAGATCTGATTAGTTTTACTACATGTGCGTATGTGTTTTGATTAATTTTGATCTCCCTCCTTCATTAGTCTGATATTTTAAGCAATAAGTAGGTGATTGATCCTTGATCTCATCTTGTTGTGTGCTTGAGTTCATTGCTTCTAAGCATCTCGGTAGTAGGGCTATTGATCTTTGATCTGGCCTTATTTTAATCCGAGATTGGACTCTCTCTTTTCTCATTCTTTTGGGTTCGATTAATTTCCGCTGCCCATGGTTAATTTTGTAGAGAAACATGTTTACACAATCTTCATATGAATCGACTTTGTTCAAGGATGTCTGATTCTTCAATTTTTGTTGTTCAACTTCCAAAACACGAAGTTTTTGCCGCTATTATTTTAAAACAGATAGGGGATTGATCATAGTATTCAAATGGAGTTGCTGATTGTTTGATTCTTTTGAGTAGCTGCTGTCATGATCACTTTTGAACAGAACTTGAATCATTTTCTGAGTAATCCTTGAGCTGCTGCAAAATGCCTGGCACCACTAATTATTTTTCATCAGGATAACTTGCTTTTATTGGAGATGCATAAGCTACTGTCCTTGATCTCAAGTTGATAGGACCAAAAGTCCTAAGTTTAGAAAGTTTTATAAAAAAGGAAAGGATTGATTGTAATATTTCTTATTTAGTTTAATTCCTTATAGGCTTGGGCTTACCATGTAATAGACCCTACTATATAAAGAAGTCTAGGGTTGAGGATTCGTTAATGAGAGTCGTTTAATTTACTTACGCGTTTGTAATTCTTTAAGCTTTCATCAATAAAACATACGACTCGATGATTTCCGTATGATTCCTCTTTTGATCTTGTTGAAACGGACCTAACACAAGTCTCTTATGGTATTGGAAAAAGCAAAAGGAGTTGCAATAGTGGTCAGATAGGATACTGGCAATGGGTGCATATAATTCGAAAGATTTGGAACTTTCGATGCCATCGATACAGTAAAAAACATCAACATAATGCCCTGCAGTTGACTTTGAGTGGCTTCCTCTGACATTTTATGACATTTCCCATAATGTAAAAATTTCAGCAATTGCATATGGTGTCAACCAACAGATGTCGAATCCCTCTTCTTGTTGTTAACTAAATCAGAGTTTGGATCTGATGGAGAGCATCGTGATTTGGAATAGTTGATAGGCTACATAATGGTGTTGCATTGATCGTAAAAACAGTGATCTTAGTTTCAGAAGAATGGATAGAGTGTATTTGCAGATGGATTATTCCGTTAATGAGGCTAATTCTGGTGCAGTGCAGCTGAATTTGATCAGCAAAATCAGCTAACTGCCCGTTTCCTTTATGAATCAGATCTCCTCACTAAAAGATATCGACTTAATTTACTTGTTACCAATGCAGCAGGCCCAGCACTATGTTTTGTGATCGATCTTTTGATGATTGAACATCAATGAGACGAAGCTTAATCATATTCAGAAATTCTGTTTAGAAGTTGCAAAGCAGTCCAGACACTGTTCGATGATCTTTATGGAACTGATCAAAAGAAGCAATACAGGTCTGTGGATTAAACGATCCAATCAAATACAAAAGCTATAACCAGAAGCTTAACAGAGCTTCATGAGACCAGAAGTAACAATTATACAGTTTTCTCTGTATGCAAATCAATTAAGTTCTGTATGCCAACAAGAGCTATGCACAAAAGCTTAACTCGATCCAGAAGGATTAACAGATCAGAGAGCTCTGTATACAAAAGGAAAGTCTACTCAAACAGCCAACTTGCTGATTATATGCAATCCAAAGAGAAAAATAATTGCATGCCTGTATCTTTTTGCATTAAGCTGCTGATTCATAAATCATTCAGAAGCTCAAAGGATCAGAAGACGTAGCTGTTCGGTAATAACTACGAAAATCCAGAAGTTTTGATGTACCAGAAGGTGTTGCAGAAGCTGTGTTGCATGACATTCCAAAGCTGTCCAGAAGCCTTTATGTGCTTCTGTCTGTCTGAAAATGCTGTCCAAAGCTTGCTATCCAAAAGTTCTTTTTAAGATAAACTGATCATAAGATATAACAGTTCAGAAGTTGTCCAGAAGTCATCCAGAAGCTATAGAGCTCAATCTTATATGGATCAGAAGCTGCAAAGCTTAATCAGAATTTTCGAGCTTATTTAAGTGTTGCTGTCAGTTCAGAGCTTAACCAGAGCTTATTCAGAACCTGTCCAAAAATCTTTATCAGAAGCTTTATCAAAAAAAGCTTTTTTAAGCCATCCATCACACCTCTTTACACGAGCAGAAGCTTAGACATCCAGAAGTTTTTCTTTTTGTCTTAAATCATAGCTTATTCAGATTCAGAAGCCTTACATAAGCTTATTCAGACCTTAATCAGAAGTTTATCCAGATCTTACTGGGATCTTATTAAGAGCTTAATGTTCAGAAGCTTCATCAAATGTGCACTAAGAACTTAATCCAGAAGGTTATGTCCAGAAGGTGCTGTCCAGAAGATGCCGTCCAGAAGTTTATCATCCAGAAGCTTCAGAAGAAAGTCATCCAGAAGTGATCACATGCAGTGCTTTAAATAGATAATCCAGAAGGCGCTGTATAAGCTGAATAAACTAAGATGGATCAGAATCTCTGTATTCACTATGTAGATGTTATGAATGATGGTATCCGGTACGATCAAAACTCCCAACCCAGACCTCCCGGAGACCAAAATCCACGACGGACCAGAGACGGACTAGAGGTTGTCCAGAGCATCAAATTCAAAGTAAGTTGGTCCAGAACTCACAACGAACCAAAGCCCATAACCCGATTATTTTTCGGTTTTCTGACAACATTACGCTGTTCTAGAAACACGCGCACCACATTTCACTCGAAGCTCCAATCTACATGGATATAGTTGCGTTGGAACGATAAACCACATATGCACGACTTTGAAGTTTTGAATTTTCTCAAATTCAGTGAGCTGGCATGTCTTATTCACTGTCAAAGTCTGTTGTCTAATGCTGGAACGAGAGCAATGATTTTCACTCATATTCCTTCCGACTTTCGATGGATGTTCGCATGTCCGTTCTTCATGGATTCAAGTTACATGTGTGACATATTTATTGTCACAATCTCCTCTGTTTTTCATTCTAAAGCTCGGAGCTGAATTCAACTCAACGAGGTCTAAAGCGTCAAATTCTTTGTTTTGATGACCGTTTTGCACAGCTGAGGGAAAACTTGCACAACTCACTTAATTTTCATCCAAATTGGTTGAATCAAAGCTTGTTGATAAGCTAAGAGGCGGAAGTTCAATGTTCATGTTTCATGTTTTCTCTCAATAGGTCTCCTTAATGGTCAAAAACAGCAACAAATTTGAGTCATGAAAGCTGGACAGAAAGTGGAAAATGTCTCGGTTTTTCATGAATATGAGCCTACATTTGAGGGGGGGGAGCTTGTAACGCCTTGAATACATGAAGAATGGCACATAAAAGCTTCTAAAGAAAGCAAGGGGGAGTTTATTTGATGATTCTTTCTTTATAAAACTTTAGGGGGAGATTGTTAGATCTCATTAGCCCCAATTAGATAGAAAGCTTTATAAAGAATTGTATTTTGGGCTTTTTAGTGTTTTATGGGCTTGGGCTTAACACATGTATTGAGAACCTATAAATATGGTGTCTTAGCTTCATTTGTAAGGAAGTTTTGGGAGAAAACACACTTTGCACACATACAGACTTATGAGAGTCGGTTCATTCTAATATGTGGTGTTCTTCACAATTCCCCTCCATAATGATGAATACATGAATATGAGTTGATGATTTTGTGATTAATGTTCTTTAATTCTCTATCTCTTCTCTACATTTTATGGAGTTTTCTCAATTGTTGCTAGTTTGGGATCTAACACACGTCCATGCTACCTACCAATCCTGAAGCCAATGAGTTCCCATCAGAGAGGTTATGGCAACAGAGCACACAACGTACCTCCATATTCAATATGTTTAAGGGTACGCACATCATTTTATTGATTCTCCACCCTCTGATGTTGGAGAAAAAGTCAACATGATAAGAACATCCGAAGAGGTGCCTCTTAGGAGCCCTCAAAGACAGGATGGATGTCCCTCCACACTCAATGTCCAAACAAGTCTGAATGAGGGCCCCTCTGGACACGAGGGTCATGAGGCTCCATGTGTTGGAGATGCATCGGTTACCCCCACCTGAGTTTGTCACAAATACCGCTCCAAGTATTTGTTGCTCAAATAAAGGGATCTATGGCGGATCTAAAACAAGCTGTTGATAACTGTAACTCAAATTTCAATGTAGAGCAAACCCATGTAAATTTCTATGAATGAAATACGAGCTACCATGATGGAACATACTCAAGCCATGGATCAAATGAAGAACTTCTTGATTAATGCCCATGACACTCAAAGAAACTTATCCATTGAGCAGTTTCAGAAGTTGGAAAGCAGCCTGAAGTCCAATGCAGAAGCCATTTCAAAGATCCCTTCTGAATTTCCAACTCCACAAGCTACTATTTCTATAGAAGAATTTGGCTTGTTTGCTGTAGATGTGAAGAAGTTACTTGATACGGTCATTTCCTCAGAGTCTTCCTCTTCTTCTGGATTCTTCACCAAATCAGACTTGGCAAACTTCCAGACTGCTTTGCTTGACAAATTTAACAATGTCCATGCAAAGTTTATCTCTAAGATAAACACTGCTCCAGCTGCTGAAATTACCCAGAAGGTATCTGCCTTAGATACCTCTGTGAAGACACTCACAACAACCATTAACTCAATCTCTGCCTATGTTGAGTCCAGGAAGAAAGCTAAAGAGGAAAGAACTTGCAAGAAAGCTTAACTAAAGAGAAAAAGATTTGAGGATCAGGATCAAGAGTCTTCTGATCCTCAGAAGGCGGAAAAAAAGGCAAAATGTGGGTCCCTCTTCTGAACCAGCCACAACTCCTATACCAAGTCAACCTTCATCATCTCAACCACCACAACATACCACAGAGGCTCCAGAAGCTCCAATTTCTGTAACTCCTTTAGCAGTGCGCCCACTGCCAAGAAATCCAGAAGTTGCTAATTTTATTCTTGGTCTTGAAAGAAGAAGAATACAGATCCCAAAAAGACTAAGGGACACCAATACTCGATCCAGAGCATCTGGTCAATCATCCTCTTCAACCCGTGCAATCCCAGAAACTACTCTCCCAACTCCAGAAGTGATTCCATCAGAAGATCCTACTCCAAATGTTCCAATCTCTGCATCCAATAATGAAGC
Source organism: Silybum marianum (assembly GCA_036898165.1). Classification (NCBI taxonomy): domain Eukaryota; kingdom Viridiplantae; phylum Streptophyta; class Magnoliopsida; order Asterales; family Asteraceae; genus Silybum; species Silybum marianum. The sequence goes on from CM072530.1 coordinate 34,534,512, forward strand.
CTCAATGAGTCAACCTGTCACTAAACAAAGAACGAAGGCTCCAATGGTTGATCAATCTGGTGATCAGACCATTGTGGAACAAATGCAAAGTATTACTGAAGTCAACGAATCAAGAACAACGTGAAAGAATAACCAGAGAGCGAGTCGTTACATCAAGAGAAATTATTTACAAACACTTATACTCAGAAAGATATGAAAGAGTTCAAATTATTGCACCAAAAATTGCTGAAGGCATAGATGCACAAACAATGCCAGTTTTTCAAGGTTCAGACAACCAAGAGAAAATGTGTTTGTTGCTTCACCCATCAGAAGAATACTTGGTTTGAGAACTCAATTATTTGAAAATACAGATGTAATGTATATACTGTGTATAGAGTAGAAAGGGCTAACATGCAAGTGTAAGATTTCACTGACTTTGATCTTCTGACTTCGAATCCTTCTGATCTGATTCCCCTTGGAATATATATGAAGTGCCTAAGAAGTAGAACTGCAGATGATAGCATTGCATATCTAAGAATCTTGACTAGTATGGAAGCGTTTGTTGAATTCAGAACCAAGGTGGACTTTCAGATAAGGCTTGATAAGCTTGTGGAGAAAGTATTTATAACTGCTCCAAATGAAGAATTGGAAGGGATCAGTTCAAAGAGATTTGGTGGTCTGATACTTGAACCTGAAAGAGGAATTGGTTTCCATAGACCAACAGGGAAGAAATTTTTTAGGCTGACTGAATCATTCATGTATTCCGATGAAACATTATTGATGATCAGTGGGTTGATAGATCTGAAAAAGGTTGACGTGAATAGAGCTATCAAAATAGTCGCATTTGAAATGGAGAAGCATCTTGAAGGGGTTTCCAAGATAAGAGAGATTATAAGGCAATATCATAGAGTTCTTAGTAGGCACGCAGAAGCCACATTCTAATTAATCTTTGTATCATCTTCTGTATTTTAAGTTCACTGTAATGAAAAGTATTTTTTTAATCTTGTTTCTTTCTTAGCTTGTATGTTGCGGTTCTGACTTCACACTTAGGGGGAGATTGTTAGCACTTTAAAGTGTGAATCAGAACTTGTTCAGAAGAAACAAGTTAATCTCTCCAGAAGAAGGCACTTCAGAAGATCAACTCTTTAGATATGATAGTCCAGAAGCAATGGCGTCAATTCAAGAGATTACGAATCTTTTGAATTTCACTTTATTAGACTACACGTGCTTAAATGACGTGGCATGTCATGCTTATTGTGCGTAACTGATTCTGTTACTAGTACAACTGTCGTGTCAATATGTGATAGACTAGCTTGTTGACTTTTCCTATGTAATAGTATAAATAGGGATAGCCTTCACTGTGTTATGTGTCAATAGAAAATGCGAGAAACAGAGAGAGTAATTTGTACGCTGTAATCATTGATAGATATTGAGTGATATACAAATTATTGTTTTTCTTCATATTGTTCTTCATTCATTGTTTACAATTCTATATTACTGTTGATTAAATTGCTTCCGCTTTCCACTCTTATTATTCGTATATTAATCAACTGTATTTGAGTATTTGAGGGATCTGGGTTCCAACAAGGGTGATTTAGGTGGATGAGTTTCAGAAGGGGAGATGTATGAAATTAACGAAAAGCATACTTCAGCAAAGAGCTCCCCCTCTGAATTTATTGAAATGGGATCGTCGGAATCCATTATTTGTTTATTCTTCCCTGAGGGATCAGACTGCTCCTGGTTAGGAGGTTGCCTGTCCCCCAAAGGTTCTCTGAAAATTATTCCAGAAGGTGTCATCTCTGGACGATTGGGTCTGAAAAATTTGATGGGATTGTAGGGATAATCATCATTGTCATCATCATCATTATTTCCAAATGATTGATTAGGGATGTCTTCTTCATTATCATCTTCATCATCATCATCATCATCTTCTTCTTCTTCTTCTTCATCACCTATCATACTTCATTCTATGAAAAGTATGAACCAGAATATCGCATGTATCAAAGATCAGAAGTTAAGTCAGAAGCTCATCTTCTGACTAAAGTCATCTCAGAGGCGCCCAGCGACTTGAAGAACCTCTGGACTCTAACTGTTATCTCATACACGCTTGTGATGAGTGGCGATCACACTTTCCGTGCGTCCCTGTACGTAACTGATTCTGTTACTAGTATAGCTGACGTGTCAAATCCTGATTGGCTAGATCGTTGACTTTTACTTTGTAATAGTATAAATAGATTCATTTTTCACTGTAATATTTGACGATCTTGGAGAGAAATTGTGATGTTCATTCATATGTATTGTAATCAAGTTCCAGGTTATTAATACGATTTTTCAATTGTTCTTCAAATCTCTTCTTACTGTTCTTACTACTTATTATTACTGTTCAGTATTAATCATAGATCGACATTGCTTCCCCTCATACTTTGTTATACGATCTATTGATTTGTTATAAGAAAGAGATCTGGGTTCCAACAATTGGTATTAGAGATTGAGAATCAGTCTATTGATTGTTAGATTTTTTTCATGTTTGGAGAAATCCCAATTCTATTTGCAGTTAATTTCATTTTTAAACTACCGTTCTCAATTCTACCCTGTTTTTCGAGATTTTGTTAATTCCATACAATTTTCTCTAAATCAGTGGTAATTTTAGTTTAAATTTGAAAATCAGTAAGAATATCGTCTCGTTTCGAATCATTTGAAATTTATTTGCTCCAAATTTCAACAGTGTTTCCTGCATTTCTTTTAACTCCTGTTTTCTGAAGAAAAAAAATGGCAAATCAAAACATGAACGCCATATACACCTCCGGATCCTGGAGCAAACCTCCAACTCTAATTCGTGATGAATATATCCTCAATGGAATATCCGCATGAACAATTTCTATGAAGGATTAGATGTTGAACTTTATCCTAATATTTTGAATGGTCCATTCATACCAATGACCACCATTCCAAGGATTCCTGCTACTGCTAATACTGATGAAATTCCTGCTCGACAAATTCCAAAACTTAGAGCAAATTGGTCTGATGAAGAAAAGGCTAAGGTGGAAATGGCCAAAAAGGCAAAGAGTCTTTTGATTATGGCTATTCCAAATGAGATTTTCCAATCTCTGTATTCGTGCGAAACTGCAAAAGAGTTGTGGGATCAGCTTGAAAATATTCTCGAAGGAGGAGCAAAGATGAAGAAAAACAGAAGAGCTCAAGCTCTGAATGAATATAATAGTTTTCAAGCTATTCCAGAAGAGACTCTGGAGCAGACCTTTCACAGATTTAACACTCTGATAAATCTGTGCAAGAGATGTGATATAGTAAGAATCAAGGAAGACAACAATGTTCTATTTCTTAAAGGACTGAATCCAGAATGGTCTAATCTCTCCATGTCTCTACAAGCTAACCAAAACTTAGAAATGTGGTCACTGCACAATGTATTTGGCACTCTTCAGGCACATGAAAAGGAAGTTGTTTAGAAGAAGACTTCAATTGGTGGACCTCTGGCCGTAATCCTTGAATCCAGAGGGTCAGGCAGAAGGAGTAAAGAGAACGAGAGGAAAGGAAAGAGCAAGGCATTCATTTCAGAAGCAAGTCTAGAAGGTGCTTCTGATTCTGATGATAATGAGATCAAATCTTTTGCAGAATCGTAAGCACTTATTACCAAACAATTCACCAAAAAGTTTGGTGATAGATCTTTTCAAGGAAACCGAAGATTTGATCGCCCCACTAAAACTTATGCTCCAAGGCAAGAGATCCAGAGAGCTTAAAAATCATAAGCAAAAAAGAAAGAGGAAGAGCTAAAGATGAAAAAGGATGTGTGTTACAGGTGCGGAAAGCCAGGTCACTATTCCAAAGACTACAAAGGTGCTCTTGTAAAAGACAAACCGTACTACAAGAACAAATACAAGTACAACATTGTCGAAAGATCTCACTATGCTAAAAAATAGAACTTGTTGGATGACGAGTCAAGCGGAGATGAAGCCATGTTTTGTGGAATGGCTAAGGCAGATGAGTCAGAAGATCAGCCTTCTGAAACTCCGGTTTGTACTCTATCTGAATTCTCTGAACTTGAAAACACCATCATGATTTAACCAATGATTTTGAAGATCTTAAACAAAAGCTTATTATAGAAAAGAAATTGAGGAAAAATCTTGAACAAACTCTTTCTACCATTCAAAGAGAAAGAGACATTTACAAAAGAGAAATGGATATTTTAATTGATGAAAAGATGGAAATGTCTGTTGAAAATGAAAAGATTTCCAAACTTTTGAAAAATACAGAAGTCAAACTCAAGGAAGAGAAAGAGCACTTAATGAAACTTCTGGAAGGCAAAGATAAAGAGATTAAGGCTAAAGAAAGTGACAGATTGAATTCTGTAGCACTCAAAAATTATTTTCTAAAGGAAAGAGAATTTTTGCACATAGAGCTTCAAAACAAAGAGCTACAGATCAAAAAATATCTGGATGCTCAAAAAGTGCATGATAAAATCAATACACAAGTAGGGAAAAACCGGACTTGGTTTTGAGGATTTTGATCCCTACACGTGTAAAAAGCGGTCTACTCTAGAATCTGTATTCTGTTTAGGAAAAGAACAAAAGCCTGTTTTTCCTATCTTATATGAGAAAACAGTTTTCAAAAAATCAAAATACGAAAATGGTCATCGTGTGAGAAAACTTAAATACAAAAATATCAAGTACTATTCTGGAAAAACAACTCACGTTGATCTAAATTTAGTACAAAAGAAAAGTGATATTTTCAGGTTTGGGTCGATTACTCATATAACTTTGAATCCAGAAGCTGATGAATTTATACCTATACAAGTAGAATAGGACTTACTTTTCAAAATGAAATTCTCTCAACTTTGGATGAGTGTTTTACACTTGAACATATGGATGCTCAACAAAACTCTATTGAAAACCATCTTGAGATCTTTTTTTGTTCTTTTGTTGACTTAAATCTTTTCGAAACTCAAGACAATTTGGAGTTTATTACTTATCCTAGGGAAACTGATGATCAAGATGATGATGATTTCTTTAGCAATTCAGAGAAATATATTTCAACTTTTGAAAATCTCTTGCCACAAGAATACTCAAAAGCTCCAGAGGTAATCAAAAATAAGGATGCACCTTTCTTATACACTATGAACCTCTGGAAATCAGAGCCTCTGGACCAATTGTTGAAAAACATTCAAGTGGAATACCAATACTCTCAGTTCCTCGAACAGAGAAAAGCGGTTTCCATTCACCCAGACTTTCTTGGGATGTGTCTTAAAGCTAAAACTTGTCTTGAACTCTAAAATGAAGAAAGTCTCAAAAATAAATTCAATACTCAGCAACAATCTCAGTAATCAAAACCTCAGAAGTTAATTATGCACAAAAAGGAAAATGGTAATCTAATTCTTCTACTTCCGTTTCAGTAAAACCCAAAGTTCCTAAGAAGTCTCATCAGAGGAAGCCTCCACAGAAGAACACATTTACTTCTAAGCACAAGTCTAGCTTAGATAAGAAGTTTCGATAGAACTACTGATACTAGAATAGACAGAAATAAGAAAAATTGTAATTATCATTCTAGTAATGAAAATTTCAAGCAATCTTTTATGTTTCAGAATTCTGAATGTTTCTCCTTGTTCTTAAAACTTAAGAAATTTTTCTCAAGGCCCTCTGATTACTTCTCTAAAAATCAAAAGTATTCCAACTTCAGGAATCAAACCAAAAGGAACAATGAAAACAAAAAGGGCAAACCAGTAACCTCTGCAAGAGCCAATCAAGCGTATGTTAAAAAGGTGTTAGGACCCAAACAATCAAGATATCAATATATGGAAAGATTTTAACAGAAATGTGATAGCCAAATGTAATATGTATTGAATAAATGTACAATATTACAGAATATATCTTTACAATGCTTATGGAAACGTTAGTTCTAACTATCTAACAAACTATCTATTTGTATATACCTGGGCTTTTCTTGATTCTTGACGCTGGTATTTCAGGAGTTGATTCCGTTCTAGGAACTGCTGGAATTTCAATAAAGACCTCTAGTGGACCATTTGTGATTGATTGCATTAAAGCTTCATCTATGTTGTCCAGGAATTGAATCATTCTGATTCTCCATTGATGGTATTCTCCCAAGAAAAGAGTTGGTGGTTTCGTTTCAGATCCGATTGAGACAATTTCTTTAGACATCTTTGATTGTTAGAAGATCGAGAATTCACCTGATTTGAATTTGAGATTTATTGATCAAGAACACCAAGAACTGTCAGATCTGACAATTCTTTCAGAAATCTTCAAGAACAGATGAATGGGCTCTGATACCAATTGTTAGGACCCAAACAATCAAGATATCAATATATGGAAAGATTTTAACAGGAATGTGATAGCCAAATGTAATATGTATTGATTAAATGTACAGTATTACAGAATATATCTTTACAATTCTTATGGAAACGTTAGTTCAAACTATCTATTTATACATGAAATAGAAAGACTAAAGTAACAGTACATTCATAACAGACAAGTTCAGAACAGGTTCTGAACTCCTTCAGATCTTCTTCAGAAGTGTTTTTAGAACTTCTTCAGAACCTCTTCAGAATGTCTTCAGAACTTCTGAAGTTGGCACTTCAGAAGTTATGCCCTAGGCTTTTCTTTATCTTTTCTTCAGATCTGTATATCTTAGTCCCTTTTGAAGCTATTTTTACATCTCTATCAATCTCCCCCTTAGCTTCAAAAGTTCAAATCATACATCCAAAAATTCAGAATTTCTCTAACATCTTTCAGAATCAAACTTCTGTATTCTAGCAAGTATTCAGCAATTCTGATCATCTCTTTAGCAAGTTTCTTGTGCTTCTCCCAATCTTCATTTCTCAGATTCTTTGGTCTTCTATTTTTCCTTTTTACCAAACGATCTCTGATTGCCATGAGAGTTCCATTGCAACATTTGTGGAGTTCTTGAAATCTCACAAATAACAATTCTTCAAAGCATTTGCAAACGAAACCTGGAGGTTGAATTACTAAAGTACTCTTCTTCATATTCTGAATATCTGGTAAGCTCGGATTTGGTTTGCTCAAGTGTACTTGTTTCTTGTTCAGAACATAAGCAACCTGAAAATCAGTCTTTGCAGCCCATATAAACTCTCTGTACAAACCATCTCTGAGAATTGGAAATGATTTTCTGAACTTGGTGATTGAATCGTGAAAAGGATAAAGACTTCTGTAAACTCTGAGAAGATCTCTGAGATTCACATTCTGGAAATCAGCTTCAGAAAAGGTAGAAATTTCACCATTTTGTCTTTCAACTGTAAGGAATGCATACTTGTAATTTTTTCTTGTCTTCAAGCCATCATTAAATACCTTGACCACTGGACTTTCCTTTCTTGCATCAGTAATTGGGAACCTTATCTTTCTAATGATATCTGAGTACCATTGTTTCCAACCAAAGGACTTTTAAATCCAGCAATCAATATAGTTGAACTTTTGTTCATATTCCATGAACATTTCTGGATGAAAATATTCAAGAAACATGGTGAAAGCATTTTCTTCTATTCTTTGAACTTGCAGTTGTTCCTCTTCAAATACTTGCTCTACAGGAACCAACTGTTCAGAAATAGCTTCAGAAATTACTTCTTTCCCTTTCTCTTTATCCTTCTGACTTGGTTTAGAACTTTCAATGTTCAGAGGCAACTTCAAAATTTCCTCCAAATCTTGTTTCTTTAAGTGAATTTGGAAATATTAAGTATCACTAAGTATATAATCAGCTCCTCTGATCTTGTTTTCTCTTTTGTGACCAGCTGGATAACTTTTCCTTATAATTTCTCTGAAATGAACTCTTTCTTTGATCAGATATATGATTTCTTCTTTGACATCTGAATCTTCAGTATAATCCTTGGCATAAGTAAGAAACCAATTCAGAGTTGAGTTAGAGTATTTTAGAATATCTGAAATCAAAAAAGTTTTATTTCCATCTGCTGTATATCTGAACCCAAGATCTGGACTAGTGAACACTCTAGTCATTGTAATTTCAAGGTGTATAGGTTCCAACAGATTCACTTTAGATAACCCAAATTCCAGAGCTAATTGAAAGTCATGCTTGATTAAGTTCCTTATGTAGATTCCCAAAATTCTTCTAACTTCAATGACAAGCTCAACTTCACTTCTAGCAACACAATAATGAAGAACTGTCAGTTTGTCTTGCAATCTTAATCTGTACAGATCATACTGAGTAAATTCACACAAATATCCATTTCTTCTTTCTGCTCCAAATCTGAATATTGCTAGATCATCTTCAACAGTCTTTGAAAGATATCTAATCTTCTTTATAAGAGTGGAGTCATTCAGATTTTGAACTCCATGCTTCTGAACAAAGTTTCTAACTTGAGAAAGTTGATCTTCAGACCACTCATCAGTTACAAAATCCTCCAGAGTTGCAAACCTCAGATTGGTTTTGTATATATGAAAGTAAATTGCTTCAGGAAACTCCAAGTTTGTTTCTCCAGAAAGATATATATCTTCTTTTTCATAAACATGATCTAGAATAGGTTCTTCAAGTAGAGGAATATCAACTTTGGGAATAGTAATGCAGGATCTGAATCTTACTTCAAATTTTCCAGAATAGACCATCAAAATTTCATCTGCAATTTCAGTTCCTCCCATATGACTTAGATCAAATTCTAGTTCAATTTTTTCATCTGGTTGATCAAGAAAATCTCTGAAGACAGAAAACTTGTTGTCCAAAAGTCTACACTCCAGACTTCTTGGATAGTTCAGAAAGACATGCACCCAACAGAATTGGCTTAGTATTTTCCATAGCTCTTCAGAAGCTCTTCTGTATTCATCATTCAAGGATTGTTGGGGCTTCCAAATCACCAAATCCTTTATTTCATTTACTTCAGAACTTTCTCCCATATTAACTCCAGACATATCTTCTTCAAACATAATGACATCAAAAAGATCACTAGGCTCACCAATAACGTCTTCAAATGCAAGATATTCCCTTAGCATCTCTTCATTTGAATCAGGAATAACGTCTGTATTATCTGAGCTTAAGTTACCTTCAGAATCAAAGGATAACTTCTCTGTTTCATACCCTTCCTCTACTAAATCTTCAGAAAATTAATATCTGTCTCTTGTCCTTCATGTTCTGCAAATAAGATATCATCTATTGCTTCAGAGACTCTGTTAGATGCTTCACCAGCATTTTGAGCATCTTCAGAAGTTTTCTCAGAACTTTGCCCATAAACATTTTCAACATTTTCTGGTTCAGACACTCTCTGCCTTTTCTCCCCCTCTTGATTATCAGGATCCTGATCATCAAAACCTCACTTATAAGTTTCTGACTGAGGCCTGCATTCTAGAGTAGATAATCTTGTGCCTAAATCTGTCTGAGAACTCTGAATAGAAGACAGTTGACTTAAAATTTGAGCAAAATCATCCTTGGTTGCAAAAATTGAAGAATCTTGTTGTGCAGAAGAAGAAGAAGTCTGAGAAGCTTTCAGAGAAGAAATAGAAGAAGCCATTTAAGAAAAAGCAGTCAGAAGTTCTTGTTTGAAAGTGTTCAAATCATTAGATGATTGAAGTTGAAAATCATTCAACTTATTTACCATACTCTCCCCATGTTTATCCAACCTATCCTCCAACACCTTTTTGGTTGTATCCGTCAATTCCTTGATATCCTTCTGAATCTTTGCAAATTCAGAAGTACAGAAATCTTTGAATTCTATGAATTCAGAAGATGTGGGTAAAATTCCAAGACCAACAGATTGTCTTGTTTGCAGACCTTCAGAAGAAGGTTGGCCTGTATGTCCCACAGAGACATCATGAACCACATTTGATTCTGTGAATGGGGCTTTTGTGATGTTCACCCACCAGGTCTTCCAACTAATCCTTGATATCCAAAAATTGGAATATCTATAGTTGTTGATGCAATGTGACAAACACTTTGCTTAGTGACATCTGGAAGATGTGTGCTTGTGTGAATGGATTCCACATAAAGTGGTTCAGTAGGCTCAAAGTTGAGGGGACTCTCAGACTCAATGTGCTCAGAATGGTGAAGGAGGGACATATATCCTTCATTTTCAACAAAAGGAACCTCCAATTGGGGTCCTAATGGATTATAAGTTGCTTGCCCCATATGTGTTGATGAAATACCCTTCTGTTGAGAGATGGGTGAGTGGGTGGGGGGGATAACCAAATTTTCCATGGGCTCACTGGCTTTTTCAATACCATCCACCAAAGAATGTGGAATGATAGAAGATGTGGGTGCCCAGCTAGTAACATGTGGTTCACAGGTTTGTTTTTCTTTTACCTGTGTTCTCCCCTCTTCAGTTCTTTTTCTAACTCTTCTACCCATTCTCTCATTTTCATTTTTCCTCTTTACTCTTTGAGGTTGTTCTCCCCCTTGAACAGCCTCCCCTTTCTTTCTAGTAATTCTAGACTCCCTTGCATTATTACCACTCTGGTTTGAATCAGGGGAAGGGACTACTGGTTGAGGTAATCCCATAGATTCTAAATGCTCACTCCCAATCCTAGTTGGTGTACTTACAAGATCAATTAAATGAGAAGGAAGTGGAACTGCATTTGGAAAACTAAGTTTTGCATTTGGAGGTCTTAAACTGTCCATAGTAAAGATAGGAACATGTACCTCATGTGCTAAAACAGGGATTGCAGATACTGCTTTCATTGCTCCTTTGATGAGTGTTTGAAAGAATCTCTGAAATGGGATGTAGTTGAATGTGGACTTCTTCAAAATTGCAGATTTGAGCTCATCAAAAATAAGACTAGCATAATCATAGTGTTTGTTGAAGGCAACTCCATGAAAAATAATCCTCCCATTGGCTGAAGCTTGATCGAAACTTGAACTTTTCCCAGATAAGCAAGTGTTCAGGATTGAGAATAAACAGTACCATATTGGAGGTAAACATTTCTTTCTAAAGGAACTTAAAGCGTTTAAATTTTCAGAGTATCCCAAACTCATGAAATCTGAGATCATTTCTGTTGAGAAAGGAATTGGATCATAAGAGGTTTTCCCGGGAACCTCATCTGACTTTGGCAAGAAGTGAAGACACCTAATATCATCCACAGAGATACACACCTTGTAAGCATGAACATAGGAGGCAATTTCATCTTCAGATTCATCAACCTCAGCATAGTACTAGAATTGTTGAAGATAAGAGGCAGGAATAGAAAATTTCCTAGAAAGTAGAGTACGGAGTGGATGTTTCTTCAAAATGTCAATCAAAAATATTTGATCATCAATGAAGTCCTTCGATTTAAAGTTCAGAGCACAGTTATTTTTCTTGATGTCAAGGAGTTTTTCAGCAGGGACATAAAGTTTCGACATATCACTGCTTTCAACATGAGTCTGAGATTCACTATCACCAACATTTGATTCAGAAATAACTTCAATAGGTTCGATTTGTGTTTCCCCAATTTTATCAGTTCTCGGGCTAGGGTTAGGGTTAGGTTTGGAAGGTCCAGCTTGATGAATAGCAGTTGTGGCTGTGTCTTGAAGCATTTGATCTTCAGGAAGTGGAACTTCCAATGTTCCCACAACCAGTTTCTGAGGTACAATCTTGAATGAACCATCACTCGATGATCAATTGCTGTCATTTTGACTCGAAGAAGTAGAAACCATAGCTTTTGAAGTAGACATGATAGTTGAAGAACAAGGATTCGAAACAGAATGAAAACAGATAGATTTTACAGAAGAAAATCGCTAAAAAAATGAAGATGATGAAGAATCCATTGATTTATAAGACTGGATAAGCGTGGGTGGACACGTGGCCAAAAAGTAAATGTGATTAGAGTAGTAATCATCATTTATTTGGATAAATGAACCAGTTAAATGACGTGATTAAGAAACATCCAATGAAATTAAAACACGTGGCACATGCTTAAGTGAAAATATCAACGGGAAGTTAAGTTCTGAGAACAAGTTCAAAAACTTCAGAAATTGCTCAGAACTTCTGAGAATAAGTTCAGAAGTCTGAGAATAAGGAATTCAGAAGAACTACAAAATTTTGAAGTGTAGTTCAGAACTAAACTTGGATCATCATAGAAGACCAAAAATCATTTAAAAATACAAACTTCTGAAATATATAAAACATTTTGAGAATTCAGAAGTAGGTTTGAACAAACAGAAAACTGATTTTATCTAAGGAAGCTTGTTCATACTTCTTAGATATAAAGTGCAAGACTTTATTTCAGCAATGCAGATTTGTTTTATAGTTATGAGTAGTGTAGAATTTTGAAATTAATACCACTCCCCCTTGAATCATTAGCAATTATGATTCTCCTCTTTAATTAGTGGAACTTTAACAAAGAAACAAGAAAATAATAGAGAAATGAAAAAAAATATGAAAAGTATTAAAATACAATCAACCTGGATACAGAAGGAATATACTTCTGAGTTTTAAAAGAAGCAAAGATCTGAATGTTGAACTTCAGAATATGCAGAATATTTCTGAAGAACAAACTATTCAGAATTTAAGATAAAAACCTCAGAATATAACTTCTAGAGTATAGTTGATGTGTAATACTTACATAGACATGTTCATCATGCCCAATTTACTTACCAAGAAGTTAAATCGTTTTTCATCAAGTGCTTTGGTAAATAAATCAGCTAACTGATAATCTGTCTGAACAAAAAACATTTCAATATTACCTTTTTCCACATGATTTTTGATAAAATGATATCTTACATCAATGTGCTTGGTCTTTGAATGCTGAACAGGATTGGCAGTGATGGCTATGGCACTCTTTGAATCAGAATACAGAGGAATCTTTTTGAAAGTATAACCATAGTCTTTAAGTTGAACTTGCATCCAGATCACTTGTGAGCAACATATTGCAGCTGCCACATATTCAGCCTCTGTTGTAGAAGTAGAAACACAATTTTCTTTCTTTGAAGACCAACTTACCAGTCTATCACCCAGAAATTGACATGATCCAGAAGTGCTTTTCCTGTCTAATTTGCATCCACCATGATCTGCATCTGTAAATGTTGTTAGTTCAAAACTAGAATCCTTAGAATACCAAACTCCCAATGAAGGAGAACCTTTTAGGTATCTAAGTATTCTTTTTGCAGCTAGAAGGTGTGATTCCTTAGGATTAGCTTGATATCTGGCACAAATACATGTAGCAAACATTATATCTGGTCTACTAGCAGTTAAGTAAAGCAAAGATCCAATTATGCCTCTGTACTTTTTCTAATCAACAGATTTTCCATTCAGATCCGGTTCTAACTTAGTTGCAGTAGCCATTGGAGTTTGAATACTTGAACAATCAGTCATGTCAAACTTCTTAAGTAAATCTGAGACAAACTTAGATTGATTAATGAATATGTAGTGGGAAGTTGTTTAACTTGAAGACCAAGGAAAAATGTCAACTCTCCCATCATACTCATTTCAAATTCTGTTTGCATGATTTTCTCAAAATTTCTACAAAATTTTGGATTAGTAGAAGCAAATATAATATCATCTACATAGATTTGTTTCAAAATCATATCATCACCCTCCTTTTTCAGAAATAAAGTTGTATCAACAGTACCTCTTTTGAATTTAGAATTCAGAAGAAAAGTTGTAAGAGTATCATACCATGCTCTTGGTGCTTGTTTAAGTCCATATAACGCTTTGTCTAAAATGTAGACATGATCTTGAAATCCTTTGTTTACAAAACCTTCTAGTTGTTCAACATACACTTCTTCATGTAAAATACCATTCAGAAATGCACATTTCACATCCATTTGAAATACCTTCATGTTTTTATGAGCAACATATGCAAGAAAGATTCTAATGGCCTCTAATCTAGCAACAAGAGCAAATGTTTCATCATAATCAGTCCCTTCTTGTTGACAATAACCCTTAGCTACAAGCCCTGCCTTATTTCTTACAACAATACCATTTTCATCCTTTTTATTTCTGAATACCCATTTTGTGCCAATGATGGATTTACCTTTTGGTTTTGGTATCAATCTCTAGACCTTGTTTCTTTCAAACTGATTTAACTCATCCTGCATGGCTAAAATCCAGTCTGGATCTTGAAGAGCTTCATATGGCTTATTAGGTTCCATGCTACTTAAGAAATTTACATACAGACATTCATTTGCTGTTGCAGACCTTGTTTGAACACCTTTTGATGCATCTCCAATAATTTGATGCACAGGATGACTGGATGTCCATTTGTTCACATTTGGCAATGGTTGAACAGATGAAACATTGTTTAGAGAATCATAATCATCAACAATTGCTTGAGTTTCAGTATCATGATTGATAACTGAATGTAAATCTGAAGTCTCCCCCTCAAATGAAACATTCTGAATTTGTTCAGAACTTTGATGTACATGCTCCGAAGTATCTGGAACTGGTTCAGAAACAACTTGAACTGATTCAGAAATAGCTTGAATTGGTTCAGAAGTAACTGGAACTGATTCAGAAATTGGATGTACATATGTAGAAGTTGGAAGTTCTGAATTTGAGGTCGAGATTTGTGGTGCTGATGTACTTGAAATTTGTATTTCTGAAATGTCTTGATTTTTTAAGCTTCTGATGAGAGAAGGATTTTGATAATCTGCAGAAACATTTACAGAAATATCAAATAAGTCTTGACATAGAGTGTCTAAATTTGTTTTAAGTAAAGTTTGAGATTCAGAAGAAGAGTTTGTCTGATTATGTTCCGAGTCTAAACTTTCAGAAATTGGGTTATGTGCGAGTTATGAACTGTGTTGTTCAAAAGTTAATCTTGGCTCATGAAATCTGACATTTGTAGTCTCAATGATTCTTTGAGTTCCTTTAATGAGTACTCTATAAGCTTTGGATCTTTGAGAATAGCCAACAAAGACACCAGCTACACCTTTTGGTGCAAATTTTTCAAGATGCTGAGTATCATTCTTTAGAAAACACCTGCAACCAAAGATTTTAAAATAATCAATAGAGGGTTTTATTTGTTTTAAGATTTCATAAGGACTTTTAAGAAATTTTCTGTTTAGAATTGTCCTGTTCTGAGTAAAACATGCAGTAGCAATTGCTTCTGCCCAAAGAGAAAGAGGAAGTTCTGAATATACAAGCATGGTTCTTGCAGCCTCTACCAAAGTTCTATTCTTTCCTTCAACTACCCCATTTTGTTGAGGAGTTATTGCAGCGGAAAAATTATGTGAAATACCAACAGATTCCAAAAAATGCTGAAGTGTAGAATTGGTAAATTTTGTTCCATTGTCACTTCTGATCTTTTGAATTGGTAGTTGAAGAAGAACTTGAATTTTCTTTAGAAAGGGTATCAGTCTTTTAGAAGTATCAGACTTGAGTCTCAGAAATTCAATCCATGTATATCTTGTGTATTCATCTACTATGACAAGAATGTATTTCTTTCCCCCCATGCTTTGAGTTTTCATTGGTCCACATAAATTCATATGTAGCATTTCAAGTGGAGCTTTGCATGAAGATAGCATTTTCAGAGGATGAGAACTTCTTTTGATCTTCCCTAGTTCACATGCAGAACAAAGAGAGTTCTTTTCAAATCTGATCTTTGGTAGTCCTCTTACAGATTGATGTTTGCCTAATTCAGAAATGGCTTTGAAGTTCAGATGTGACATTCTTCTGTGCCAAAGCCAACTATCATTTCTCATTGTTGTAGACATATAACATACACCTTGTAATTGACCTATTGCAGTGAATGTTGCTGTGTAGATATCTCCATCTCTATAAGCAGTTAATTCTTTTTTTGTTTGCTGTACTCAGAACATGACAATGATCTATGTCAAAATTAACTTTCCAGTATTTATCACAGAATTGACTAATACTGAAAAGATTATGTCTTAGTCCCTCAACATAGAAAACTTTCATCACTGTTACATCTCCTTTAATGAAAGTTCCATATCCTCTTACATATCCCTTTGCATTGTTTCCAAAGCTAACTGTTCCTACATATCTTTCATGATAATCAGTTAGTAGTTCTTTGAAAGGTGTCATCTGTCTTGAACATCCAGAATCTAAGACCCACACATGACATATCTGCAAAAGAGATTATTGAGTTTTAGGTACCAATTTCAGAATGGGTCCTTTGAGATTAGTAATAATATTTGAAGTTCTGAACTTTTTCTTCAGATTTTTCAATTCAGAAGTTTGTTCAGAACTTTGAGATTTATCTTTCTTAGTTTTATTTTTATTTTTATTGTTTTGTTTAATTGAATTTGTCAATATTGCTGAACATTTCTGAATAGATTTCATAAAATGTTTCTTGTTTGTATTTGAGTTAAGATGAAAATTATGATGACCACAATTAATACAGTGAATGTGATTCTTTAATGTATTTACAACATCAATAGATATATAAAAATCAATAACATTTGATTTTTCAACAAAAATTCTTTTATTCAATTTCTTTGATTTAGGTACATCTTTATTCTTTAAAAATGAAAAACTATCTAATTTGTCATTCTTTGACAGTCTTTTATCTTTCTTTCTCCATACTAAAGTGGATAGCTCTGTAAAAGATAAGAAATGAGGATTAGTATAAGAAATTCTTTTGTTCACTTTAAGTTTATTTTCAGAATTTGAATTAATTTGCTGAACTTCAGAGAGAGAATTTGAGGATTGTCCTTTTTCAAAAGTTTTAATTCTGGTGTTGAAGTCAGAAGATGTTATTGAACATGGTGTTGAAGTCAATGAAATGTTTGTAGTAGTAGGAGAAAAATCTGAATTCTGATATTTTGGTTTTAAAAACACAGGACCTAACATTTCTGAAGGTATCTTTGAAGTTTCTGTTTTTAGGATTTCTCCTTCAATCATACAAGATTTTGATTTGTAAACCAAATAGCCATTTTTATCAATGACTTGCACCATATGATCATCATCATCTTCTGAATCAGAAGAATTTATTAGTTCTGAAAATTTATTGTGAGTCATACTTTTTGCAAAAATATTTGAATTTGTAGTTGTTGTAGACTCATCATCAGAATGATCAAAAAATATATTGGGATTCTCATCAACATCTTCTAAAGATTCAATTTCTGAGAAATTCATCATATTTTTCTTCATGTTCTGATTTATTATCAGAAGTATCTTCTGAAATGCCTTCAGAATTATATTCAGAAATGATCTCAGAAGTAACTTCAGAAATTATTTCAGTTTAAAAATTACTTCAGATTTTTCTTCAGAAATAATATTTGATTCAGAAGATTAACAAATGTTTGAACTTGTATTTATTTCTTATGTTTTAGAAATTATTTCTGGTTCACCAGATTTAAGATGTGTTTCTTCTGAAAACAAAGTCTCTGATTTTACAAACGGTATTCTTTCAGGCAAAGAATAGTTCACAGGTTTAGAAATGACATATGTATTTGATTCATTGAAAATTTTCATTTTAGAATAATCATACAGATTTGCAGGTGCCTTTTTCAGTATATGACTGTCATTATATCCTAAACCTGCTTTTATGTTGTAAAATTTTGAATTTTGAGCCTGACTAGTTAAAATATTTAGAGTTTGTTCAGTTTGTCCTCTTTTAAAATTTAAATCTTCTAATTCTTTAATCTTTTTATAAAGATCAAGTCTCTCTTGATTCAGAAAATTCATTTTAACATTCAGAATTTCTTTTTCAGACTTCTCATTTATAATTTCCTTTTGTATGTTGTCGATTTTTTCTTTTAAAACAAGTTTTTCTTCAGAAACCTTTTTAACAATCTGTTCAGCTTCTTGACAATTTTCTTTATATACTTGACTTTCAACTCTGAATTGATTGTCCAAAATTCTTTCACCTTTGAGTCTGTTTCTGAGAGTTTCAAATTCAGAAAACATGTTTTGAAATTGATTTTTCATTTCAGAATCTTCAGTGTTATGTTCATTTTTTTCAGAAGAGTAGTTTATTTCAGAATTTAATTCAGAAGATGAAGAAGATACCTCAGTGTCTTGTTTGTCTTTTTCTGGATCCATTTGATACATATAGCAATTCGTTACATAGTGAGCAACTTCTTCATCATCATCTCCATCACTCCAGTTTAACCAATCCTCTTCATACTTGGTTACTAAAGCAGGATTAAGTTCCTTTTTCTTGGCTAACAGATGCTTCTTCTCATAGTAGCCTGAATTCTTCACTTTGGGCATCTTGCATTGTCTTGCATAATGTCTAGGCTTTCCACAGTTGAAGCATCTTGCTGGTTCAGATGTTTCAGATTGACCAGCTTCTTGACCTTTCTTAGGTCTACTCTCAGATCTAGGTTTATTATGATATTTTTGATTGTACCTTTGTGTAAATTGCCTTGTCATAAAAGCAATATTATCATAAATCCTTTTTAGCTCCTCATCTGATTCATCCCCATCACAAACTGTTGTCTCTGTGTTCTCACACACCTTCTTGGCAGAAATAGTTAGAGAATTATTATACTTTTTGCCTAACAAGGCTACAGTTTCATTTACCTTCTTTTGTTCATTTTGTCTAGTTTTGATTTTGTCTTCTTGTTGAAACAGAATACCATAGACATCATGAATGGTTCTTCTTGATAAATTTCTAGTAACCATGTTATCAGAGAAGCTTGACCATTCATTACCCAAGTTGTTCAAAAATTTGTTGTTTATCTCAGAATTTGATTTCTGAACACCATTTCTTCTCAGATCATTCATAATATTGTTGAATCTATGATAAGTTTCTGTAATAGATTCATTCTCTTTATACCTGAAGTTTTCATAAGTACCCACACAGATATTTAGTCTTTGTGCTTGGGCTTTTGTAGTACCCTGCATTTGAGCTTCAATTTCATGCCACATGGCTTTAGCAGATCTTAAGCTATCTACTCTATTGAATATCTCATTAGGAATAGCCATTGTAAGAAGAGTTAATGCTCTTTTGTCAACTTTAGCTTGGGCTTTTTCAGTGGTGCTATACATACCTGGGCTTTTCTTGATTCTTGACGCTGGTATTTCAGGAGTTGATTCAGTTCTAGGAACTGCTGGAATTTCAATAAAGACCTCTAGTGGACCATTTGTGATTGATTGCATTAAAGCTTCATCTATGTTGTCCAGGAATTGAATCATTCTGATTCTCCATTGATGGTATTCTCCCAAGAAAAGAGTTGGTGGTTTCGTTTCAGATCCGATTGAGACAATTTCTTTAGACATCTTTGATTGTTAGAAGATCGAGAATTCACCTGATTTGAATTTGAGATTTATTGATCAAGAACACCAAGAACTGTCAGATCTGACAATTCTTTCACAAATCTTCAAGAACAGATGAATGGGCTCTGATACCAATTGTTAGGACCCAAACAATCAAGATATCAATATATGGAAAGATTTTTAACAGGAATGTGATAGCTAACTGTAATATGTATTGATTAAATGTACAGTATTACAGAATATATCTTTACAATTCTTATGGAAACGTTAGTTCAAACTATCTATTTATACATGAAATAGAAAGACTAAAGTAACAGTACATTCATAACAGACAAGTTCAGAAAAGGTTCTGAACTCCTTCAGATCTTATTCAGAAGTGTCTTCAGAACTTCTTCAGAACCTCTTCAGAATGTCTTCAGAACTTCTGAAGTTGGCACTTCAGAAGTTATGCCTTAGGCTTTTCTTTATATTTTCTTCAGATCTTTATATCTTCAGAACCCAGTCCCTTTTGAAGCTATTTTGACATCTCTATCAAAAGGATCAACCATTCAAACCTAACATTAAAGGACCCATTATGAAATGGGTACCTAAATCTCTATGATTCTGATTGCAGAAACAGATATCTGGTATCTTGACTCTGGATGCTCAAGGCACATGACTGGAACAAAAAACTTAATCTCCAAATTCAAAGATTAAAGTGGAGGAGCTGTAACGTTTGGTGATGATGGTAAGGGTCAAATAAAAGAATACGGTACTCTACAAGAAGTTAATATTAGCTTATCCAAAGTAGCTCTTGTTTCTGGTTTGAAACATAACTTGTTAAGTGTAAGTCAACTATGTGATTCTAAGATACTAGTTGTATTTGATGAAAAACATTGTTACTTATTCTCTAAGGCAGTTGAAGAACTATTGAGAGCGGACAGAAAAGGTAATCTATACATGATGAATTTTACGTCCAAGGATGGTAAGAAAACTCTCTGTCTAATCTCCAAAAAGAGTGAAGTTGCTTGGTTATGGCATCATAAAATGTCTCACTTGAACTTTGACAATCTTGAAATGCTGGTAAAACATAATCTGGTGAAGGGCCTCCCAGAGGTACACTTCCAGAAGGATCACCTCTGCCCTGCTTGTGAAACGGGCATAATAAAAAGAGCATCTCGCAAAACCAAAAGTGATCATTCGTGCACTAGACCTCTGCAAATGCTACATGTTGGCCTCTGTGGTCCCATTGCAATTCAGAGCTTGTCTGGCAAAAAGTATATCTTGGTGGTAATAGATGAATTTTTCAGATATATATGGCTTGCTTTTGTGCGTCAAAAATCAGAAGTGCCAGTCGTATTAAAGAATATGATGACTAGAATACAAGTTCTTCTACAACAGAAAATACAGCAGCTACGAAGTGATAATGGTACTGAATTCAAGAATGCCAAGCTTGCAGAATACCTTGTAGCAAATGGAATTACCCAAAACTTCTCTGCTATACGTACTCCTCAGCAAAACGTTGTAGTAGAAAGACGCAACAGAACATTAGTGGAAGCAACCAGAACAATGTTTGCAGCTTCTGGTCTCCCTATCCATTTTTGGGCAGAAGCTGTAGCCATAACATGTTTCACTCAGAATCGATCCATCATAATCAAGAAGCATCTCAAAACCTCTTATGAGCTGATAAATAAGAGAAAACCCTCTGTTAAATTTTTCCACATTTTTGGTTGCAGGTGTTTCATTCTGAATGATAGAGAAAAACTTGGCAAGTTTGACAAGAAATCTGATGAAGCCAAATTCTTGGGATATTCGTTAAATTCAAAAGCTTTTAGGGTTTTTAATTTACGAACTAAGACTACAATGGAAAGCATAAATATCGATTTTGATGATCAAACTCAATTGACTTCTGAATATTCCAACTCAGAACTCAAACTTAATACTGTTACCTCTGATTATCTTTCAGGTTCAAGAGAATCCGAGATTGATGCTCTATTTGATGGTTTTTTGGGCGAAGAAATCCTTCACAGCAAGTACCCAATAACCCACCCTTGAATATTTTTGAAGTGCTTCAAGCTTTTGGAATCACTCTCTCTGGTCATGTATCATCAAATGAGAGTCCAACGGCAACCTCTACACCTCCAGTATCATCAAATGAATGTCCAGCGGTAACCTCTGAGCCTTCCTTTGAGGGGGAGATTTTAGGTGCTTTTCCAGATCCATAACCTATTCCAATATTAGATGAGGTTATTCAATCTTCGGATACAGAAGTTCAAGCTGAACAGATACATCAAACAAGGATGAAAAGATGGACAAAGTCTCACACTCCAGATCTAATTATTGGAAGTCCATCTAAAGGGATTAAAACTAGATCTGCAACTGCCAATAAAGCCTTCTTTGTAAATTTTCTGAGAATGATCGAGCCAAAGAAGGTTCATGAAGCTTTACAAGAGCCAAGTTGAGTGTAAGCTATGCAAGAAGAACTGCTTCAATTTGACATAAACAAAGTATGGAACTTAGTACCTCTGCCTAAAGACAAAATAGCCATTGGTACTAAGTGGGTATTCAAGAACAAGAAGGACGAAGATGGTTTTGTGATAAGAAACAAGCCAAGATTGGTGGCTAAGGGCTATTATCAAGAAGAAGGGATAGACTACGATGAGACATTCGCGCCTGTAGCAAGACTTGAAGCTATAAGACTTTTTCTAGCTTTCTCAGCATACAAAAACTTTAAAGTATATCACATGGATGTAAAATGTGCATTTCTGAATGGAAATCTCAAAGAAGAAGTATATGTTGAACAACCTCCTGTATTTGAAGATGATAGACAAACAGAATATGTATATCTTTTGGATAAAGCTCTATACGGATCAAAGCAAGCACCAAGAGCTTGGTACGAACGATTATCTACGTATCTGATCAGTCATTCATATGAGAAAGGATAGATCGATGCCACGTTATTCATCAAAATAGGTAAAGGTATGTTAACCGTAGTTCAAATATATGTGGACGACATTATATTTTGTTCTACTCATCAGTCAGAAGTTGATCTGTTTTCAAAACTGATGGAAAAAGAATTTGAAATGAGTATGATAGGAAAATTAACGTTCTTCTTAGGACTCCAAGTCAAAGAAACTACTTCTGGCATTTTCATAAATCAATCCAAGTATGTTTCTAACATGCTAAAGAAATTCAAACTTCAAAATTCCACCACTATGAAAACTCCTATATCTCCTAGCACGAAACTTAATCCTGATCCCTCAGGGAAATCAGTTGATGTTACATGTTATAGAGGTATGATCGGATGACTTCTATACTTGACTGCAAGTAGGCCAGATATCATGTTTGCCACTTGTCTCTGTGCGAGATTTCAAGCCAATCCAAAAGTATCTCATTTGGCTGCTGTAAAAAGAATTTTTAGATACCTAAAGGAACTCCATCACTGGGTCTCTGGTATCCTAAGAATTCTGGATTTTATTTAATTGCATATACTGACTCTGATCATGCAAGATGTAAGTTAGACAGAAAAAGTTCCTATGGTAGTTGTCAACTTCTAGGAAACAGACTAATAAGTTGGACATCCAAGAAACAAAACCGTGTTTCAACATCTATTGCAGAAGCTGTTGATCATAACTCCTCTCAATGATTTGAATATGATTCCTCTTTACACTTAGTGAAATTCCTAGTTTAATCTTAAGTTCAAATTCACCGATAAGCATACGCTGATGGCACACTGAAGATCAAGGAACCTTAAGCTTATCTCTGAAGATCAGCGATCACACCAAATAACCATTCAACGAAAGTCAAAGATCAAGCTGAAGAAAGAGATAATCAGTGACCTGAAGCGGTTCAGCGATAGCAAAGATCATCTATCCAAAGTGTGAAGTCTTGTGAAGCCTCAGCGATACTGGAAGTTCATCCTTGAAGATTCAGTCTCAGCGAGCAAGTGAAGCTTCTCATACAAGATTAACGTTGACCTTATCCTCGATGCACAAAAGACAAACCCTATACTATGTCAGAGAAGGACGTACGAATTGTCTCTTATATCCCCATCATATCTGATATGGTACTGTTCATATGCGGCCAAAAACATGGCTGCATTCTAAGCAAAGGACAAGTCTCCTATGGATGTTTGCCACGTTGCACATACTTTTTGACTTGCATTAAATGCAAACGGGTATAAATAAGATGAAGATATCTTCTTCATCTTTGAAGACCATGCCCGCTAAGAAAGTCTCACCCATAAGCTACAATTGTCAGCGAAAGGGTCACTCCGCTAATGAATGTAGATCCAAGAAAGTTGCAGCCCCCACTACCTCGCTGAACTCTGATAAGAAAGAGAAGTATTTGAAATTAAAAAACAAATACAAAGATCTGAAGAAAAACCAGCCAAAAGGCAAAGGTCTTGTAGCTAAAGAAGTTGATTGGGATGATGAAGATGACTGGGCTAAAACCTCTGATCAGTCAGGCACAGATGAAGAAGATCTTGGCTTCTTATGTCTGATGGCAAGAATAGAAGACGCTGAAGAAATATCTGAAACTTCTTCCTCTGAGTCTCCTTCTACTCAGGTATCCATCCCTTCTATATCCTTAATATCTGAAAATGATAACTTATCTGCGCTGGATGCTATGACTGTTGATTTTTAGAATTCCTTAAATGGAAAAATCAAAGCTGAGAAAATTAATACTGATTTATCTGAACAATTAAAAAATTGTCATCTAAAAATTAAAGAACTCTCAAAGATTGAAGAAACCTTAAAGGACCAAATCTTTGTAAATCAAACAATTAGCATCGAGAAGCAACAAGCTATCGTGAAAGACAAAAGGCCATCGCCGATCTCAAATCTGAAGAGGCTACCATCGAAGGATGGTGCAAAGCCTCTGACAAGGTAAATGAGATCATCAATGCCCAGATCCCTATGAAAGTAAGAAGTGGGTTAGGTTTTAACCTCGAAAAGGAAGAATCAAAGACAGACCGTTCCATACTTAAATTTGGAATGTTTGTCTCCTCTATCCCTGATCCCTCCTCTATGTCTCAGAGACCTCAATCTAATCAGAAGACTCCTGTGCTAAAACCCTTCAACTCTAAGAAAGTGGTCAAAAACAAGTTTCTTGACCAGGTTCCTAGAAATAGAGATGTTTAGAAGAACAACAAATCCTCTACCCCCTCAGGGAGCAATCCTAAACCTAGGAGAAAGATCTCTAAATTCTCTCAGATATCAACCCCTAGAATTAAGATTGATCTCACTCCTGTTCCTGAAAAGGTTGTTATACCTCCAAGAACAATGGATAAAGGAATTCTTGGTCCTTTTCCTGACAAAATCTCTTCTATCTCTCTGAAAACTTTAAATTCCAAACCTTACAAATATAGGAAGCGCTATCACTGTGGTGAAACTATCCACATTGCAAGTAAGTGTCCTAATGCTACTAAAGCTGATAAACTAGCTCATGGAAAGAAAGTAGCTCAAGCTGATAAATCAGCAAGAATGAAATCCACCAAGGTTGCAAAACCATCAAAGGTGAAGATGTCCACTAAAGAAAGTTCTTCAGCAAGTAGCTCCTCCGCCACTCCTTCCTCTAACAAAGCAGGACCCATAGTAATATGGGTACCTTCAAATATTTAATCTCTTTGTTGAATGCAGAGTGCTAAAGGTATCTGGTATCTCTATAGCGGATGCTCAAGGCACATGACTGGCAGAAAATCTATGCTCTCTGACTACAAAGAAGAAGCTGGTCCATCAGCGACCTTTGGTGGAAATGGCAAAGGATACACTAAAGGTTATGGAATCTTATCCTATGAAGCCACCTCGTTTTGTCGAGTTGCCTACGTTGAAGGACTAACGCACAATCTCTAAAACGTTAGTCAACTATGTGACAAAGATTTAAATGTTCTATTCCTAAGGAACAGATGTGCTGTCACTGACTATAATGATAAGCTTGCCTTAACAGGCAAAAGAGTTGAAAATGTATGTATAATCAATATGAATAGTTCTCACTCTGAGAACGTGTGCTTTATCTCTAAAGCATCCTCCAATGTAAATTGGTTATGGCATAAAAGACTCCCTCATCTCAACTTTAAGACAATTAATGAATTATCTCAAAAGGAACTCGTTAGAGATCTCCCAAATTATAACTTTGCAAAGGAATCTCTTTGCTCAGCGTGTGAAAAGGGAAAGCTGACAAAAGCTTCTTTCAGATCTAAACAAGTCTCTTCAGTAACCTCTCCTCTTCAACTACTCCATATGGATCTCTTTACACCTGTCAATGTCCAATCTATATCTAGAAAGAAATACACTCTGGTGATTGTCGATGAGCATTCCAGATACACATGGGTATTCTTTCTTCGATCCAAAAGTGACACCCCTGATATGATAATCTCATTTATCAAAAGGATGGAAGTTCTGAACAATCTGACTGTTCGTTCCATGAGAAGTGATCATGGTACTGAATTCAAGAACAGTACCCTGATAAATTTCTTTGATGAAAAAGGTATCTCTCACAACTTCTCTTCAGTAAGAACTCCTCAGCAAAACGGCGTCGCTGAAAGAAGAAACCGAACTATCATTGAAGAAGCTCGCTCAATGCTAAGAGAATCTCTCCTTCCGACTCAATTCTTGGCCGAAGCGGTCAATACAACATGCTTTACTCAGAATTGATCCCTGATTGTCAAGCGATTCAAGAAAATCCCTTATGAATTATTTCATGGAGGAAGACCTACTCTGAAGTATCTTCACATCTTTGGATGCAAATGCTACATTCTGAATGACAAGGATCATTTGGGAAAGTTCGATCCAAAAGCTGATGAATGAATCTTTCTTGGGTACTCCTCTATATCTAAGTCCTTCAGAATCTTCAACAAACGAAGACAACATGTTGAAGAATCCATGCATGTCAATTTTGATGAATCTCGTACAATACCCTCTTCTCCTATCCCTGAAACTTATTTCAACAATCAACCTCAAGCTGAAATAAGTGATGATCAAGTCCCTGTAATACCTACTAACAGTGATCCATCTTCAGGGATCAATGTTACTCCTCTCAATCAGATTCCTCCTTCTGATGCATCTTCTAGAAATTCCTTAGTAAATATTCAAGCTTCATCCTCTGAAAATCAAACCTCTGAGTGTCCTCAATTGATTTTGAATGATGATGTACCTGTTGCTGGAACAACAAACAGCATCCCTGAAAGAGAAGAACTAGTCGCTGAATCTGAGGTTGATCTCTCTCCTCAATCACAAGCTCAGCGATGGACTGCAAATCATCCAATAAATCAGATTATTGGTGATCGCAATGCAGGTATCAAAACACATAGAGGTACAGGTGATATATGTCTCTATGTTAATTTCATCTCTCTCTCTGAACCTAAAAAGATAGATCAAGCTATCTCTAATCCTAGCTGGGTTTCAGCTATGCAAGAAGAACTAACTGAGTTTCGTAGAAACAAAGTTTGGAATCTTGTTCCTAGACCCTCTGGTAAAACAGTTATTGGAACCAAATGGGTATTTAGAAATAAGCTAGATGAAAACGGGACTGTTATTCGCAATAAGGCTAGACTTGTCGCTCAATGATACAGACAGGAAGAAGGTATTGATTACGATGAAACCTTTGCACCTGTAGCTCATTTAGAAGCTATAAGACTTTTTATAGCTTATGCTGCCCATAAAGACTTCAAAAATTTTCAAATGGATGTTAAAAGTGCTTTTCTAAATGGGAAACTCGGCGAGGAAGTTTATGTTGAACAACCCCCTGGGTTCTCAGACCCTAACCATCCTGGTTATGTTTTCAAACTTGAAAAAGCTCTTTACCGGTTAAAACAAGCTCCTAGAGCTTGGTATGATACTCTTTCTAAATTTCATCTTAAAGAAAAATTTATTCGTGGAAAAATTGACCAAACTCTCTTTTTAAGAAAATATAAAGGTCATACCATACTCGCTCAGATATACGTCGATGACATTATCTTTGGTTCCACAAGACCCAAATTGTGTACTCGTTTCGCTGCAAGAATGCAAAAGCAATATAAAATGAGTATGATGGATGAACTAACGTATTTTCTAGGTTTGCAGATAAAACAATCTGACAAAGGAATCTTTATTTTTCAATGTAAATACGTTAAAGACATGCTGAACAGACTCCTATGCCACCTCCTCTGACTCTAAATAAGGACCCAAATGGGAAACCTATAAATGTCACTGCCTATCGAGAGATGATTGGGTCTCTGCTATATCTTACAGCGAGTAGACCTGATATCATGTATTCTACATGTCTTTGTGCTCGGTATCAAGCTGAACCAAAGGAATCTCATCTTATCGCTGTAAAACGTATCTTCAGATACCTGAAAGGAACTCTTAATCTGGGTCTTTGGTATCCCAAAGGCTCAGGGTTCGATCTAATTGGTTACTGTGATAGTGATTTTACAGGTTGCAAGATAGATCGGAAGAGCACCACTGGTGGGTGTTAGCTACTAGGTGGTAAATTAATTAGTTGGACAAGAAAAAAGCAAAATTTTGTGTCCACCTCCACTGCTGAAGCTGAATATGTAGCCGCTGGAAGTTGTTGTGCTCAAATCCTTTGGATGAGAAATCAACTCAGAGACTATGATCTCATGCTCTCCAAGATCCCTATTTATTGTGATAGTACAAGTGCTATTCAATTGCCAACAACCCTGTTCTTCACTCGAAAACCAAGCACATTGAGATTCGATATCACTTTATCAGAGATCATGTTATGAATGGTGAAATTAAACTTCATTTTGTACCCACTGAGTATCAGCTCGCTGATCTTTTCACCAAGCCTCTTGATGAAACTAGATTCAATCTACTCATCAGCGAACTTGGTATGTTGAACGCTGAATAATTCTTACTTACTCAGCGAACAACAAATGGTGTTACAAATAAAACTCCTCTATTACCATTCACTGAACTATGATTCAGCAATATCTGTCCTATCTCACTCAGGTATCAACTTCTACCCTTCTACTCCCTGATGTTTCTTTAATCAGGGAATGAATCTGAAAACATAAAACTCATCACTGACAATCGTGTATTATCTTTAATGAAAATTTTCAAAGATAATGATTCATATTTCCATTTGGATAATTATCATTATATTTTTATAAATAAGAAAAGGACACGTCAGACCCTTTTCTGACGCAAGACGGACCACGACGTTTCCCTTCCAATTCCTTTCTAGGAACGTGCGCCATGTCATCATTTCTTTTTCAAAAAGCTAAAATCATCGATTAGCTATCCGTTTCTCTCTTCTCATGCTATTTAAACAAATCCTTGCCTTATTTCTCTTTTTCGCTCTCAACGTTTCAAAAATGCAAGAATTCTCTAAGCATCTTTAAGCTTTCTCAAGAACACCAAGAACACACACTTGTGTGATTTTCTTCTCGAACTCAACTAAGGTTTGATCTAAACCTTACACTTTAAACAGGAAACATCTTGTTTCTACTCTCTTTTCTTTTTTTTATATCAAAACAAAATCTAGGGTAAATAAAATAAAAATCTGGATTAAACTTTAAAAACCTTTCAGAAACCCTGTTCTAAGTCTTTTCCTTAAGAACAGAAGATTTTCTTTAATCCATCTTTTATTCTGTACCTATTTTTTAAATATCCCAACTTTAAAAAGAATAAAACACTTTTGGTATTTTTTATATTTTGTTTTGCTTTGCTGTCACAAGTTGTTTGATCTTGTTCACCAAAACACTTGTGTCTTTTCCTTATTTGGTATTCTTTATACCAAAATCTGGATTATACATTTTGTATTAAACCATGATTTTTCTATTTGGTGTTCCTACCTATGCTACAGCAATGGCCTCTTCAAGCAAGGTTGCTGAAACCTCCCTCATCTCTGACACATTGGTTGCTGCTGCGGTTTGTCACTTCCCTCTGGAACAAGCAACGTTCAAGCCCTACAACTACCTTGCACTCGTGGACATCCCTGCTGAACGTCCACAATTCACTGAAGGTGCTACTTTCCTCAAGGCTTGCCCCCTGATGTTTTACCTTTGTTCACAACCCCATTGGCATCTCCTCTCATCTTCAGACCATAGGGTACACGGCTCACTGTACCACCTGCACAACTGACAAGGGCAAAGAACTCCCTGCCATTGGTTTCACCATTCCCACTCTGGGCCACTTTGCCTTCACCTCTGGCTTTTTGAGGCAAGCTCTTCGCCTCCCTGCTCGTGGCAAAAATGAGAGATGGGTCGCTGAACCAACCAAACAACATATCGACTCCTTCCTCGACTCCATTGGCTACGCTTGGGAAAACGCCTCTATGAAGACCGTTGGATCCAAGATGGAAAAGAAGAGGTTACCTGCTCACTGGCAGTATATCTTTACCCAGGTCATTCAGTTCCTCGGTTCCAAGACTGGCTCTCATGATCAAGCCAGTAAGCATTTTCAGGATATGGCCTTCGCCCTCTGCACAGGCTACAAGCTAAACTTCGCTGATTACATATTCAGTCATATGTACAACCGGGTGAAAGCTGCAAACAGCCACTCTGTCATCCCCTGCCCCAGATTCTTCACAACAATCATGGAGCATGCTTTCGGGGATGAGTACCCAAGACAGCCAATCACTCTTTCTCTTTGGTGGGAAAGAAGTCCCTGGACATTGAGGAACGTCCAGGTGATGCTCCCTTTACGCCTTACATGCTGACAATCATTGGAGCTCCTGCCTCCGTGTCGAGCTCACTGAAAAGCCCATCAGTGAGTATCCCTGACACTTCAGCCCCTAAAAGGAAACTCCCAACTGATGGTCACAAAAAGACCATCACAGCCAAGCTAAAGAAGCCAAGGGTGGTGATCTCTCAATAGACCACTCACTCTCATTCTGGTGTATCACCAACACCATCAACAGCCCAGCTACTTCAACAGTTTTCTCCTCCGTTGTTGCTTCTTTAGCACTACCACCGCATTCAGTGACCACGGTCACTGAAAGTGTATTAGTCAGCTCCGCTGAAGCTGTCTCAGGTAATACATTCAAAGCCTTCTACTCTTCTTCTATCCCCTCTTCTTTGGTCCTCACATCAGCACATGATTCAGAGATAGTTGTCCCTATCTCTGATGATGTTGAAACGCACGCAGTCTAAACCTCAGTGTTGTTTAGGCATTCTGAGTTTTGGAAAGCCAGTATCACAGGACCTCAGAATTTCTCTCACAGGCATTCTAAGACACTGGCTAGTGATCCTCATGACACTACCATTGCACCAGTGGTCCCTGAGAGTAATCCTCATGATGCTCTCAAGGGTTATAACGTGCATACTCATCCATCATCTAACCCAGAGCTCTTCTTGGCTGCTCTGTCTATGTTATCAACAGGTACCCTTCCTCTCTTCGCCTCAGCGATGACAACCACCACCACCAAGGCTGCTGTTGTTCCTCTCAGCAAGGACAAAGGGAAATCCCCTCAGTAACCATGGTCTTCTGCCAAGCTCATGGAGGTCAAGACTGAAAAGGCTGCTCCTAAGCTTCCTCCCTTCCCAGCTGAACTTCCACCAATTGTTCTTCCAAGCCCAACATTCCCTGCAATTGACTTTTTAGTCAAGGAATGTGCTCACACCAGGGCAAAGGTTGGGCATCTACAGAAGTCTGCTGAGTTCATCTTCCGGACAGTGGTTGGAACTCCAGGGATCAAGACCGCTGTCAACAACATTCTCAGTGACATCCAGTCCCTGAAGGAAGACAATCGGGCACATGGTCAGTCCATTGCCCGTCTGGAGAAGAAGATGGATGACCAAGATCTGGTGCTTGAGTCTATTCAGAAGACTCAATCTGATATGATGCAGTTGCTGACAAAGCTCTCTGAGAGCAGCTCCTCTTTCTCCACTGCTGATCGGACATCCCTGAATTCAGTCCTTGCGCACCAAGAGCGCCAAGAAGAAAAGCTGAAGGACGTTCAGGGGAACGTACGTCTGCTGATGGTGCACTTTCTCCCTGCTGACAACATCGAGTGGGAGAGATGCGCCAAAGAATTCGATGACGACATCATCGCGGATCACAATGCGACCTTCCCTGATGAAGTCATCTCTCCCTACGTCAAGCAGGTAGGACCTTCCCTCAACAAGAAGATGATGATGATGATGATGATGAGTATGAAGAAGCCATCCCTCACTATGGGGGAGGAAATGATGATGATGAAGACGATGACATAGGAAGTTCTTTGGAGCACTTCAATATGTCAAGGCCAAAAGTCTCTCATCAGGAGCCTTTGGGGGACGGACAACATCCCTCTCAGGGACAGTCCGGTCCCTCAGGCAAAGGAAATAATGTGGCAAAAGCTGATGCCACCATCTCTTTAACCGAGGGGGAGACCACTGTCGAGGTATCTCTTCCTTTCATTCTCTTCTCTGCTCCAATCTCTGAACCTCCCACATATCCCTCTTTCTCTCCACCAAATTTTGGCTCTGATAAAACTCCTTCTACCTCTCCTTTCCTCAGTGAGCCCAGTCCCCAAAGGACTCTATTTTTTGGAAGGAGCCTTCGTCTGAAGAGCAGTTTATGTACATATCTGACTCTGACATTGAAGATGAAGAAGGCCTCATTCCCGGACAACGCGCTCAGAGACCACTAATAAGCGAGCCTGAAGAGGAAGAAAGGCGAATAAATTTCTTAAATGAACTCGAAGCCAAGAAAATAAAACTGCCCTCTGCTAAAATAGAGTGTCCAACTCCAATCAGCATGGTAGATGACTTCTATTTCCTATCAAAGGAGGAGAGAGCTCAAGCACTTGAAGCACAAAGAATAAGGGACCAAAAAAAGAAACAAACAGAAAATGACCTAGAGCTTGCAAGAAGGCTTCTCAGAGAGGATGCTGCTAAAGACAAAGCGAAGAAAGCGATGTTTGATAAAAGCCAAAGAGTCGCTGAAGCTTTGGCACAAAGGGAACTAGCTAAAGAAAATATCCAAGTGAATCCCATCCTCGCTCAAGAAAAGATCCTGAATGCTCTGACCAAGACAAATGAAGAACCAAGCCTCAGAGAAAAAGAACTACGCTGGTGTACTGAAAGATTCAATATTCGAAGGTCTGATTCAAAAATCATTCGAGCAACAACCGAAGGACGTCCCTCCAAAAGGTACGAACTGAAAGTGTTTGTTCGTATGTACAAACATACAAGAGTTGAAAAAGAAGAAGCCAAGTTTTTAAAGTTCTATGGATACTCTGAATGGCTAGAAATCAGATATGCCATTCAGGGTTCTAAATCTAAGTTTAAAGATGTAGTGGAAAGAGCACTGGATCAGCTTCTTCAGAGGATGTCACAACATGTACAAGTTCCACCTCTCCCTAAGCCTACGCGAAAGAAAAGATC
Source organism: Silybum marianum (assembly GCA_036898165.1). Classification (NCBI taxonomy): domain Eukaryota; kingdom Viridiplantae; phylum Streptophyta; class Magnoliopsida; order Asterales; family Asteraceae; genus Silybum; species Silybum marianum. The sequence goes on from CM072530.1 coordinate 34,566,869, forward strand.
TGTTGATCCCAGAAACAGTAAGCACAATGATGTTATAATGAACGTGATTAGAGCAATATGAACAAAGTGAATTTAGAGAGTTTCCGTAGTCGTATATCTCACTTTAATATCGATTACATTGAAAGTAATGATCTGATTTTAGCTCTATGTTAATCGACATGATTAATGATCCCCTTGACTCCTATTTATATTGAAAGGTCTAAACTAAATAAGGAAGGAAAGAGTTTAAGGAATTATAAACTTCATTTTACAATTAAAGCATATCGTTTCCTTATTTTTTCACAACTAAAATAATATACCTAACAATCTCCCCCTTTGTGGAAAAATAAGTCTTTACTTCTTCAGCTCGAACATGCCTTCGAATCTTCTTAGAGTCCTTCGGTATAGGATTCTTTCGTCGATTAGCCTGACAGCTATTAGGAGAGAATTTCTTCGCACATTGCTCATCCTTGAAGTACTTTTCCTGTCAGTAGCCAACTCTGATGCAAGTCTGTTTCGGATTCCTAAAGTTCCATCTGAATATGCAGCCACTTCATTAAACCTGAGAAACCTCTTTTCTCCTTTCGCGTGCATCCAGACAACTCCATGAGCTGGATAGGCAAGGACAGTCATAACATCAATGTTTCCCGTTACAGGAATAGACTGGTCAGGTTTTGAAATATAAATCTTCTTTTGTTCGCTTTCTATCCCACGCTGTAGGTCATGAAGATAGCTGTACCTCAGTTTCTTCTGTATATGCCTAACCACTGCTCTTAGTGCCCTTTGCTCGTGCTCATTTCTGTTCTTATTTTCTCTTAATTCATTGTATAACGTTTCAAAGTCCATGATATCTAGTCTTGCAAAATCTGCTTCAGAGAAGGAATACACCTTACCATCTTCTCTCTGTACTTTGAATGTAGGATATTCGACTTGAAATACTCTGTCTGTATCGATCTTCAGAATCCCAACTATTCTGTGTCTTGAAATTACATCAGCAAGATTTTGAGCTCTCATCTTCAAGATATGGACATACTCTTTGACTTGAGCAGGGTCCATTTCCATCACTAGATGAATGTGTGCCAAATCTTCAGTCTTCTTTTCCTTCCTGAAGATCTTTTCCATAGTTTTTTCAAGGTATGACACACGTATTAGCTGATTCACTCATTTCCACTTGCTTTCTGTCAGCATCCTTTGCCACCGAATCTGATGAGGCAATAGTCTTGGTTCATTTTGACCCCCCAAAGCATAATTCATAGTCGTATGCTTTAGGTTAACGCGGTCTTGTTCTTGAAGGACTGGTTCATATGGATCTCTAAACAAGTTTCTCACTGAGTTCCGTGGACCTTAAATGTCAACTCTTTCTTCACTTGGTTCTGGTGCGGCAGGTTCAGCTGTACTCTCGAATTCAATATTGGCCGTAGGCTTTTCAACCGTTGGCATATCGGCTTCTTGAGTTGTTGGTGCACGCTGTCGGTGTTGGGTTGTTTGAGTAGATGGTCTTGAAGATGTAGCAGCGGCTGTTCGGGCTTGTGATCTTGAGGCCTGGCGTGTCTCCCCCTCAGAACGAGTTGGAGCAGAGCCCGGGTCGTCCTGGTGAGATCGAGAAGTAGGCACAGAAACAGCCGGGCGGCAAGACTCTTGAATCTCAGTACGCAAAGCAGTGATAGCACCCAAAATATCATCGGTTTGGTGCTTTTGGGCAGTCTTCAGGTCGCTTAGCTGTTGCTTGATGTCGGCTCAGAACACGTCAAACTCATGGCGAGTGACGGTGGTGATTTCCAGATTTCTTCTTAGAAGACCCATAAGTGAATCTTCCGGTTGACCTCTTGCAGTGGCTTCGGCTAGCAGGTTCGCATATAACATCGACATTAGCTCGTCATTATTGTACTCATATCGATGTGGTGATGGAGGCTGATCTTCATGATGGGATTGTGGCGGAAGTGAGTGACTGGAGCTTGGTTGTGAAGAGCTTGCTTGTTGGGGAACCCGTTGCCTCAGGCGGGCGGCTTCAAGAATTTCTCTTACGAAGGCTTCCCTCTCGGCTGTCATTAGAGCAGCATGAGCAGCCAGGGAGTCTTTTGCCTTTTGTAAGTGTGTGGCAATGATAGTTTCAGACTCGGGGGGAATGAAGTATGTGGGAGTCATGGTACCTATATGGGAAACACCGGGATCACTTAGATTACCCATTGACAATAGAGTTGAGAAAACTATATGACCTACTTTCAGTGTTGGCATAGATATAGCACTGGTAGGATTTCCTCCCAATCCTCGTGAAATGTCTGGAATGGGCATCACTATAGGAGTTCCGACTGGGCCACGAAGGCTCTCAGTGAGTGTATACATGTGTTCGCTAATTGGCTCTAGACTCGAAGTGCATACAATCGAAGTCGAAGCAGGTGAGCTACTGCCTCTTGTTTCAATAGTTGTGCCTCCCGAATGGAGGGGAGCTAGATAAGGAGCTAGACTCAAAAGTATGTTTGAAACTGTTGGCTGTTGGGAGCCTTCAGAGTGGCTAGGGGGTGTGCATGTGCGCTGCTAGGTCCACAACGTCTTGTCCACTAGTCATACCCAACGAATGAGTAAGGGTAGTTGGTGCGGTTACCTGGATGGGGGAATCTGGTCTCGCGCTCACTATAGTTTTTCTCTTCCCATCGCTCACACTCACACATTCTTTTTCAACAAATACACGCTCCTCTCTCCTTATCTCTCCAGTAAAAGGCTTAGTGAAGATGTCAGTCATTGATCCAGAGACCTGATCTTCTTCAAAGTCAAATGGTTCATTCGGCTCGTCAAGTTCATGATCGGCTTCAAAGGTGAAGGGTTCATGCGGCTCATCATTTGCATCAGTTGTTGCAGTTGGTTGGTCATCAGTGTCCGATGTAGAGTCGGATATGGGTGGTTGTGGACCAATGCGACTAAGGGCTTGTTCTTCGATGTTTGCAGTTCTCGGACGACGGGAAAGGGGTTGAGTATCAGATTCATCTTCATCGGATGATGAAGGTCGTGGGCGAAGACGGCTACGGCTAAAGAGCATTTTAAACGCGGAGTACATCGGGAAGTAGAAGTAGCTCGTGGGTTAGTGTGTGGTGGTATTGGGATGGATGAGGCAGCAGTTGTCCGGATTGGCTGATCAGGTGCACCGCCCTCGTCATTTCCCCTTACAATACGCTCATCACCCTGTTCAGGATCCCCATGATCCTGAACCTGCTCATCTACCCTAGGACCCTCTTCTTGCACAATATGTTCCTCGTGGATTGGCTCTTGGGCAGGCACAACCGGCGGTGGTTGAGCCATTAAGCCGTGTCTCTCCCTATAAGCTATCACACTCGGTGCATTCTGATCAACATAGGCAAGTAGTGCTTTAGGGAGTGGCATGATAAAGTTAAATTGGCGATCATTGAGCTTGAGGAACTTTAGTGAGTTGGTTGGTCCCAATGGTGATCCGGTGCGGCGAGGAATATCCGGTTTGGATGATATCATGGCATGTATAAATAACTGAAGGACCCGTTGAAAGGGTACGAAGGCACGATCATGAGAATTTGACTTGTCTTCAACTAGCTCCACGAAGTCCGTCCAGATGAGCATCGCGTAATCATAGTGACGGTTGAATGCTATACCGTGAAAGATTCTCAAGGTCGCAATACTGGCCTTTTCCATGCAGTGTGTTTGCTAGTCAGACATCGATTGACGATGGTGAATAGGGAAAACCATATGTGAGGCAGGTACATGCGCTTGAACTGGCCGGGGCTTGTGAGAGGTTCGGGTGAGTTGTATCCAAGGGCTCGGATGTCAGCATAGAGTTGTTCTTCGGTAGCAAGGACATCATATGGGTGTTAGTCGGTGGCGACCGGTAGGCGGAGGATTCGACGAATCCGAGAGGGTGTCAAGCGGGTGACAAAATCGTCGATTTTGGCAGTAAAGTGGTGATCACTGTCGTCCGGGTGGTATGTTAACGTATACCAGAATTGCTGGAGATAGAATAGGGGTACCCGATGGTCCAAAGCAAAGGCGTAACGAAGTGGATGGCGTTGAAGAATGTCGATGATGACTTGGTGTTCGATTGTGATGCCAAACTCGAGACGGTGGATTTTTGGTTTGATTTTCCAAAGATGTGCTTTAGGCATCAAGATTTCATCCCGGTTGACCGCGTTGGTACTGGTTCGGTGGATCGTTCAGACGGCATGGGATGTTCATCGTCGGAAAGGTTTGGATCATTGATGGCCGCCATTAGAACTGAAATGAAATATTTAGCAAAACATAGAAAATGTCAGTACTAAGGATGAAATTAGGATAAAAAACCCAAGTCTGGATATCGAGTCCTAAGGAGTCGATAATCTTGAATATCTTGTCCAATGGGGTCGATAAACAGTGATAGAGATATCATAATAGCTTCAAAAGGGACTAGGTTCTGAAGATATAAAGATCTGAAGAAAAGACAAAGAAAAGCCTAAGGCGTAAACTTCTGAAGTGCCAACTTTAGAAGTTATGAAGATTTTCTAAAGAATTTCTGAAGAAGTTCTGAAGACACTTCTGAAGAAGTTCAGAACCTGTTCTGAACTTGTTTGTTATGAATGTACTGTTACTTTAGTCTTTCTATTTCTTGTATAAATAGATAGTTAGTTAGTTAGTTAGTTAGAACTAACGTTTTCATTAGCCTTGTAAATATATATTTTGTAATACTGTACATTCAATCAATACATATTACATTTAGCTATCACATTCCTGTTAAAATCCTTCCATATATCGATATTCTTATTGTTTGGGTCCTATCAATTGGTATCAGAGCCAATTCATCTGTTCTTGAAGATTTGTGAAAGAATTGTCAGATCTGACAATTCTTGGTGTTCTTAATCGATAAATTTCAAATTCAAATCAGGTGAATTCTCGATCTTCTAACAATCAAAGATGTCTAAAGAAATTGTCTCAATCGGATCTGAAACGAAACCACCAACTCTTTTCTTGGGAGAATATCATCAATGGAGAATCAGGATGATTCAATTTCTGGACAACATAGATGAAGCTTTAATGCAATCAATTCACAAATGGCCCACTAGAGGTCTTTATTGAAATTCCATCAGTTCCTAGAACTGAATCTACTCCTGAAATACCGGCGTCAAGAATTAAGAAAAGCCCAGGTATGTACAGCACCACTGAGAAAGCTCAAGCTAAAGTTGACAAAAGAGCATTAACTCTTCTTACAATGGCTATTCCTAATGAGATATTCAATAGAGTAGATAGCCTAACATCTGCTAAGGCCATGTGGGATGAAGTTGAAGCTCAAATGCAGGGTAGTACAAAAGCCCAAGCACAAAGAATGAATATCTGTGTGGGTACTTATGAACTTCAAGTATAAAGAGAATGAATCCATTACAGAGACTTATCATAGATTCAACAATATTCTGAATGATCTGAGAAAAAATGGTGTTCAGAAATCAAATTATGAGATAAACAACAAATTTCTAAACAACTTGGGTAATGAATGGTCAAGCTTCTCTGATAACATGGTTACTAGAAATTTATCAAGAAAATCCATTCATGATGTCTATGGTATTCTGTTTCAACAATAAGACAAAATCAAAACTAGACAAAATGAACAAAAGAAGGTAAATGAAACTGTAGCGTTGTTAAGCAACAAGTATGATAATTCTCTGACTATTTCTGCCAAGAAGATGTGTGAGATCCTAGAGACAACAGTTTGTGATGGGGATGAATCAGATGAGGAGCTAAAAAGGATTTATGATAATATTGCTTTTATGACAAGGCAATTTACACAAAGATTCAATCAAAAATATCAGAATAAACCTAGATCTGAAAGTGGACCTATGAAAGGTCAAGAAGCCGGTCAATCTGAAACATCTGAACCAGCAAGATGCTTCAACTATGGAAAGCCTGGACATTATGCAAGACAATGCAAGATGCCCAAAGTGAAGAATTCAGGCTACTATGAGAAGAAGCATCTGTTAGCCAAGAAAAAGGAACTTAATCCTGCTTTAGTAACCAAGTATGAAGAGGACTGGTTAAACTGGATTGATGGAGATGATGATGAAGAAGTTGCTCACTATGCAACAAATTGCTATATGTGTCAAATGGATCCAGAAAAAAGACAAACAAGAAACTTAGGTATCTTCTTCATCTTCCGAATTAAATTCTGAAATAAACTACTCTTCTGAACAAAATTCTGAACATAAATCTGAACATAACACTGAAGATTCTGAAATGAAAAATCAATTTCAAAACATGTTTTCTGAATTTGAAACTCTCAGAAACAGAATCAAAGGTGAAAGAATTTTGGTCAATCAATTCAGAGCTGAAAGTCAAATATATAAAGAAAATTGTCAAGAAGCTGAACAGATTCTTAAAAAAGTTTCTGAAGAAAAACTTGTTTTAAAAGAAAAAATGGACAGCTTACAAAAGGAAATTATAAATGAGACGTCTGAAAAAGAAATTCTGAATGTTAAAATAAATTTTCTGAATCAAGAGAGACTTGATCTTTATAGAAAGATTAAAGAATTAGAAGATTTAAATTTTAAAAGAGGACAAACTGAACAAACTCTGAACATTTTAACTAGTCAGGCTCAAAATTCAAAACTTTACAACATAAAAGCAGGTTTAAGATATAATGAAAGTCAAATACTGAAAAAAGCAACTGCAAACCTGTATGATTATTCTAAAATGAAAATTTTCAATGAATCAAATACAGATGTCATTTCTAAACCTGTGAACTATTCTTTGCCTGAAAGAATACCATTTGTAAAATCAGAGACTTTGTTTTCAGAAGAAACACATCTTAAATCTGGTGAACCAGAAATAATTTCTGAAACGGAAGAAATAAATACAAGTTCAAACATTTGTGAATCTTCTGAATCAAATATTATTTCTGAATAAAAATCTGAAGTAATTGTTAAATCTGAAATAATTTCTGAAGTTACTTCTGAGATAACTTCTGAATACAATTCTGAAGTCATTTCAGAAGATATTTCTGATAATAAATCAGAACATGAAGAAAAATATGACGAATTCTCAGAAATTGACTCTTTAGAAGATGTTGATGAGAATTCCATTATATTTTTTGATAATTCTGATGATGAGTCTACAACAACAAAAAATTCAAATATTTTTGCAACTAGTATGACTCAAAATAAATTTTCAGATCTAATAAATGCTTTTGATTCAGAAGATGATGATGATCATATGGTGCAAGTAATTGATAAAAATGGCTATTTGGTTTACAAATCACAATCTTGTATGACTGAAGGAGAAATACTAAAATCTTAAGCTTCAAACATACCTTCAGAAATGTTTGGTCCTGTGTTTTTAAAACCAGAATATCATAATTTAGATTTTTCTCCTACTAATATAAACATTTCATTGACTTCAACACCATGTTCAATAATATCTTCTGATTTCAACACCAGAGTTAAAAATTTTGAACAAGGACAATCCTCAAATTCTCTCTCTAAAGTACAGAAAATTAACTTAAATTCTGAAAATAAACATAAAGTGAACAAAAGAATTTCTGATACTAATACTCATTTCTTATCTTTTACAGAGCTATCCACTTTAGTATGGAGAAAGAAAGATGAAAGACTGTCAAAGAATGACAAAATAGATAGTTTTTCATTTTTAAAGAAGAATGATGTACCTAAATCAAAGAAAGTGAATAAAAGATTTCTGTTGAACAATCAAATGTTATTGATTCTTATATATCTAATGATGTTGTAAATACATTAAAGAATCATATTCACTGTATTAATTGTGGTCATCATAATTTTCATCTTAACTCCAATACAAACAAGAAAAATTTGATGAAATCTATTTAGAAATTTTCAGTTATATTGACAACTTCGTTTAAAAGTAAAAATAAAAATGAAAATAAAACTAAGAAAGATAAATTTCAATGTTCTGAACAAACTTCTGAATTGAAAAATCTGAAGACAAAGTTCAGAACTTCAAATTTTATTACTAATCTCAAAGGACCCATTCTGATATTGGTACCTAAAACTCAATAATCTCTTTTGCAGATATGCAATGTGTGGGTCTTAGATTCTGGATGTTCAAGACACATGACACCTTTCAAAGAACTACTAACTGATTATCATGAAATATATGGAGGAACAGTTAGCTTTGGAAACAATGCAAAGGGATATGTAAGAGGATATGGCACTTTCATTAAAGAAGATGTAACAGTAATGAATGTTTTCTATGTTGAGGGACTAAGACATAATCTTTTCAGTATGAGTCAATTCTGTGACAAATACTGGAAGGTTAGTTTTGACATAGATCATTGTCATGTTCTGAGCACAACAAACAAAAATGAATTAACTACTTATAGAGATGGAGATATCTACACAGCAACATTCACTACAACAGGTCAACTACAAGGTGTATGTTATATGTCTACAAAAATGAGAAATGATAGTTGGCTTTGGCACAGAAGAAATGGATATTTGTGTGATTTTACTCGGTATGATCTGTACAAATTAAGATTGCAAGACAAACTGACACTTCTTCATTATTGTGTTGCTAGAAGTGAAGGTGAGCTTGTTTTTGAAGTTAGAAGAATTCTTGGAATCTACATAAGGAACTTAATCAAGCATGACTTTCAATTAGCTCTGGAATTTGGGTTATCTAAAGTGAATCTGTTGGAACCTATAAACCTTGAAAATACAATGACTAGAGTGTTCACTAGTCCAGATCTTGGGTTCAGATATAAAGCAGATGGAAATAAAACTTTTTTGATTTCAGATATTCCAAAATACTCTAACTCAACTCTGAATTGGTTTCTTACTTATGCCAAGGATTATATTGAAGATTCAGATGTCAAAGAAGAAATCATATATCTGATCAAAGAAAGAGTTCATTTCAGAGAAATTCTAAGGAAAAGTTATCCAGCTGGACACAAAAGAGAAAACAAGATCAGAGGAGCTGATTATATACTTAGTGATACTTATGATTTCCAAATTCACTCAAAGAAACAAGACTTGGAGGAAATTCTGAAGTTTTCTCTGAACATTGAAAGTTTTGAACCAAGTCAGAAGGATAAAGAGAAAGGGAAAGAAGTAATTTCTGAAGCTACTTCTGAACAGTTGGTTCCTGTAGAGCAAGTGTCTGAAGAGGAACAACTGCAAGTTCAAAGAATAGAAGAAAGTTCTTTCACCATGTTTCTTGAAAATTTCCATCCAGAAATGTTCATGGAATATGAACAAAAGTTCAACTATATTGATTGTTGGATTCACAAGTCCTTTGGTTGGAAACAATGGTATTCAGATATCATTAGAAAAATAAGAATCTCAGTTAATGAAGCTAGAAAGGAAAGCCCAATGGTTAAGGTAATTAATGCTGACTTGAAGACAAGACAAAATTACAAGTATGCATTCTTTACAGTTGAAAGACAAAATGGTGAGATTTCTACCTTTTCTGAAGCTGATTTTCAAAATGTATATCTCAGAGATCTACTCAGAGTTTATAGAAGTCTTTACCCTTTTCATAATTCAATCACCAAGTTCAGAAAATCATTTCCAATTCTTAGAGATGGTTTGTATAGAGAATTCATATGGGCTGCAAAGACTGATTTCCAAGTTGCTTATGTTCTAAACAAGAAACAAGTACACTTGAGCAAACCAAATCTGAGTCTACCGGATATTCAGAATTTGAAGAAAAGCAATTTAGTAATTCAACCTCCAGGCTTCGTTTGCAAATGCTTTCAGGAACTATTATTTGTGAGATTTGAAGAACTCCACAAATGTTGCAATGGAACCCTCATGGCTATCAGAGATCATTTGGTGAAAAGACAGAATAAAAGACCAAATAATCTGAGCAATGAAGATTGGGAGAAGCACAAGAAGCTTGCAAAAGAGATGATTAGAATTGCTGAATCCTTGCTAGAATACAGGAACTTAATTCTGAAAGATGTTAGAGAAATTCTGAATTTCTAGAAGTATGATTTGAACATTTGAAGCTAAGGGGGAGATTGATAGAGATATCATAATAGCTTCAAAAGTGACTGGGTTCTGAAGATATAAAGATCTGAAGAAAAGACAAAGAAAAGCCTAAGGCATAAACTTCTGAAGTGCCAACTTCAGAAGTTATGAAGATTTTCTGAAGAGTTTCTGAAGAAGTTCTGAAGACACTTCTGAAGAAGTTCAGAACCTGTTTTGAACTTGTCTGTTATGAATGCACTGTTACTTTAGTCTTTCTATTTCTTGTATAAATAGATAGTTAGTTAGTTAGTTAGAATTAACGTTTTCATTAGCCTTGTAAAGATATATTCTGTAATACTGTACATTCAATCAATACATATTACATTTGGCTATCACATTCCTGTTATAAAATTTCCATATATCGATATCTTGATTGTTTGGGTCCTATCAAATAGATTTATCGATTTCTATAGTATCGATGAAATGACTTGGTGAAGTTTTGAAGGATCAAACCTGTGAGAATCGACAATGAAGATGTCGGGTTAGGGGGACTCGAGAACGACAACCACAACCAAGTCGATTAAAAATTATGTCAAGACCTCAAGGGTCGAGAAAAGTACTTGGGTATTTTGAAGAACAAAATTATCGAACCGATAAGACTCGATAAAAATTGTTGTCGGGTCTCTAAGGGTCGATATCAAACACTTGGTATTTTGAAGATCGGGTTATCGAACCTAAAAGACTCGATAAGAATTTATGTCGAGTATTCAAGGATCGATAAAAAGACTTAGGATTTTAAATAAAAGGTTATCGATCCTTTAAGACTCGATAAAAATTGATGTCGGGTCTTTGATGGTCGATAAAAAGACTTAGGATTTTAAATAAAAGGTTATCGATCCTTTAAGACTCCATAAAAATTGATGTCGGGTCTTTGATGGTCGATAAAAAGACTTAGGATTTTTATGAGGATGTTCTTTATCAACCATAAGGGCTCGACAACCATCTAAGTCTTGTCTTTAGTGATCGATAAAACATCAAAGAACAGAAAAAAACCTAAGTGATCTGATCCATCACAAAGTGGCCTAAAAACGGAAATAAATCCTAAGGCTAGGTGCGATTAGTGATTATGAACATATTTAAAGAATAACGAAATCACATAAGCATAATATAAACCCTAAACATTGACAGTCAGTACTCAAACTCGGAAAAACAAGGTTTTGTGTAAAAGAAAATCGAACAGTTGAATGATCAAAACAGTAGCATGTGATGAATGAAAGTAAAAACACCAAGATTTAAAGATGATAAGAGGAAGATTGCGAACCTGGTGGTGTATTCTGATTCCTAAAACTCGAAGATTTGAGAAACTAATTCCTGTAACTCAGGTAGTCGAATGGTGTTTTAGAGAGAGAGGGAAAATCAAAACTTGTTTGAAAAGGAAGGGAATGAGAGTGGGGCCCGAGATATAAATAGTGGGTCATCGGATGATGACACTTGGCAAGCATTCATTGGGCCGAGAAAGTGGATGACATCAGCAAGATGTCGAGCGTTCTTTTTGTCGGGCCAAGCATGGTCGACAAAACTAATTTTATCGGGCCATAAGGGGTCGATAACTTTGGACTCTGATTTTCAAACTAAGTCTGTTTTGATTTCAAAAATTAAATACGTGCTCCCCCGGAAAATAAGAAAACTTTGCTCCCCCTACAATCGTGAGATAGTAAAAACGTACCTTGTCGCTCCCCCTTAAAAACTGAACTGGTTAGTCGACAAGAAAGATAGAGAGAGGAAAAAAACGATGAAAAATACAGAACTGTAAAGTAATTTCAAAACTCAATAAACGAGAATCCAAGAGTGATGCAGATTCACAGATTTCTAGAGAATGGGAATGTGCATAAAGCTTGGATAGACGTTTTGTGAAGTTTGAAACATCTGATTTAGAAAATTAGGTTTTGAGATTCAGCATGCCCAACTTGGACACTAGGAACTGGAAGCGTTTCTCATCCAAGGCCTTGGTGAACAGGTCGGCAAGCTGTAGTTCTGTATTTACAAAGTATAATTCAATCGTACCTCTTTCGACATTGTCTTTTATGAAATGATACCGAACGTTGATATGTTTAGTCTTCGTATGTTGGACAGGGTTGCTTGAGATGGCGATGGCGCTTTTGGAGTCACAATAGATAGGAATCTTATCAAACCAGAATCCATAGTCCTTGAGTTGTGTGCGCATCCACAGTACTTGAGAACAGAAACTTGCAGCAGCTATGTATTCGGCTTCCGCAGTAGAAGTGGAGACGCAAGCTTGCTTTTTCGAGAACCAACTTACCAGTTTATCGCCTAGGAATTGAATGTGACCCGATGTGCTCTTACGATCAAGCATGCACCCGGCATGATCGGAATCTGAAAAGACAGTTAGTTCGAAACCCGTATCCTTGGGATACCATTGGCCAAGATCAGTAGTACCTTTTAAATATCGAAAATACGTTTGATAGCACTAAGGTGAGATTCCTTTGGAGATGCTTGATATCTAGCGCATAGACATGTGGCAAACATTATGTCCGGTCGACTAGCTGTTAGATACATTAAGGAACCAACCATGCCCCGGTAGTGTTTAGAATCTACCGCTTTTCCCAAAGGATCAGCGTGTAATTTTGAACCCGGAGACATGGGTGTACCAATCGGTGTACATGACGTCATGTTATATTTTCGTAACATGTCCGAGATGTATTTTGATTGGTTGATGAATATTCCCGTTGAAAATTGTTTTATTTGAAGACCGAGGAAAAAAATCATCATTCCCATCATGCTCATATTGAATTTTGTAATCATGAGTTCGGAGAATTCCTTGCATTGTTAAGGGTTAGTTGAACCGAAGATAATGTTGTCCACATAGATCTGAATAAGCATAATATCACCGTCTTCCCTTTTAATGAAAAGAGTTGGATCGATTTTACCTTTGGAGTATCCATTTTTCACTAAATAGGCAGACAGGCTGTCGTACCATGCGCGCGGTGCGTGTTTTAAGTCATAAAGAGCCTTGTCGAGAATGTACACATGATTTGGCTTTGAAGGATCGAGAAATCCGTCCAGTTGGGATACGTAGATTTCTTCGCACAGAACCCCATTCAAGAAGGCCGTTTTGACGTCCATTTGAAAAACCACAAAATTCTTGTGAGCCGCGTATGCTAAAAACATTCGAATTGCTTCAATACGGGCCACGGGGGCAAATGTCTCGTCATAATCAATCCCTTCTTGTTGGCGGTATCCTTTTGCTACAAGTCGTGCTTTGTTGCGTATGACAATCCCGTCTTCATGTTGTTTATTTTTGAAAATCCATTTGGTACCGATGATGGTTATGTGTTGTGGTCGCGGAACGAGGAGCCATACTTTCAAGCTTTCAAATTGATTGAGTTCGTCTTGCATGGCCACAATCCAATCAGGATCATTCATTGCTTCTTGAATGGATGTGGGTTCGATCTTGCTTAAAAAGGAAGAGAACAAACAATCATTGGCCGAGGCGGAACATGTCGTAACTGGTCTGGTTGAATCTCCAATAATCTGACTTGCTGGATGAGATCGGACCCATTTGGTGATATGCGGAAGCGGTTGAAATGCATTTGGGTCCGGGGTAGGGTCAGCATAAGTACCGAGTGGAAGATTTTGAACAGATTCTAAGGCTGGTGGTACGGCAAAGGATCTTGTGGAACGAGGGACATCCGTGGGGGGATGAAGTTGATGATGGGGGAGAGGATTTCGGTGCAGTAGAGAGCGGATTGGAACTCGGTTGATCAGTTGTAGGAGCAGCAGTTTGAGCGTTAGGAGCGGATCTAGATGAGCTTGAAGTTGCAGCAGTTGAGACGGTATCCGAAGAAACTGGCGGACCAGTAAGATTGGTAGTCTCGGCAACCTCCAAGATAGGCGGAGTAATTTGATTCGGGATATCAGCGTGAGAATCAAAGTAATCCGAGTAAAAGTACTCGAATAAATCATCCAGATCAGAAGTAGTAGCTTTGGATGTAGAAGGTTGAGCGGGGATTTGGTGAAGGTTCCGAACGGAAGTGATCGGAAGCTGATATATCGGTGAGTGCGGGTCCAGAACTGTCGTGTTCAGGAGCCATTTCGACTTTAGGATCAAACTGAATATTGACGCTTTCTATGACACAACGAGCAAGTTTCATGTAGACCCGATAGGCTGAGGCATTATGAGAGTAGCCAAGAAAATAAGCTTCATCGGCCTTTGGCTTGAGTTTACCACGATCTTCTTTTTCATTGAGAACAAAGCAGCGAACACCAATGGTTCGGAGATGATCAATGGAAGGAGCGCGGTTGGATACCAAATGATACGGTGTCTTGTTGAATCGCTTGTTGATGATAGAACGGTTTTGAGTGTAGCAAGCGGTGTTGATGGCTTAGGCCCACAGATAAAGCGGCAGTTTGGAGAAAGTGAGCATAGATCGAGCCGCTTCAACAAGTGTACGATTCCGGCGTTCGACCACACCATTTTGTTGCGGAGTGCGAGCCGCAGAAAATGTGTGTGAAATTCCCACCGATTCGAGATAACCGTCAAGCGAACGATTTTTGAATTCGGTTCCATTATCAGTGCGGATGGTTTGAGCGGTAAGTTCTAGTTTAACTTGAATAGATTTCAGGAACGTAATAATGGTTTCGGGAGTCTCATATTTGGAGTGAAGAAATTTAACCCACGTAAAGCGAGAAAAATCGTCAACCATAACTAGAACATACTTCTTACCATGAATACTTTGAGTCCGCATCGAGCCACACAAATCCATATGCATGAGTTGATGAGGTCGAGTTGTGCTATGGTTTGTGTGAAACCTTCTTCATCTTTCCCATCTCGCAAGCGTCGCATAAGTGTGGTTTATCAAACTTTATCGTTGGTAGGCCGGTGACTAATCCGTTAATGGAGAGGCGATTGATGTTCTTGAAGTTTAAGTGAGAAAGTCTTCGATGCCATAACCAGGTCTTTGGATTAGAGACATTTGAGATCAGACAAACGTTGGAAGGGGCGGTCACTTGGGAAAGATCAATGGTGTATAGATTGGATTTGCATGTGCCGACCAATATTTCCTTTCTGTCAAAAGTTCGCATGCAGCATCTTTCGGGTCGAAAGTTGACTTCAAGTTGTTTGTCAAAGAATTTGCCAATACTTAGCAGATTAGGGCTCAGACCTTGGACATAGGAAACATTTGAAATTGTGAGATTGTTGTGAATGATGTCACCATGTCCTTGGATGGGTGCTAAGTGATTGTTGCCAAATTTAACGAATCCGCCCTGTTTCTCCTTGTAATTGGCAAACAGCTTCTTTTGTCCGGTCATGTGTTTGGAGCAACCAGAATCTAAGTACCACACATGACCGATCTGCACAAAATCAGGCAGATTTAGGTACCCATTTGTAAATGGGTCCTTCGAGGTTAGTTGACTTTGTACCTTTGGATACCCACTTGAAGTGGGACTTAAGATCGTTAGTCATGGTCCTTTTAGGAACCCATTTATAAACAGGTGGATGAGAAAAAGAATTATGATGAAAATTATAAGAATTATGCATGTTCGGAAAATAATCACAACCATAATCAAATGAATTTAAGCGCACAAAGTTATTCACACCGCAATTAGAGCAACAAATTTGATTACAAGAAAATTTAATTAAATGTCGAAACGAGCGAATAGTATATGGAAATTGAAATTGACGATTAGTTTATTTGACATAAATAGAATTTGTAAACGAAAATTTGTCTTTATTTCGAGATGAAGACTTTGGAGTGCTTTTGCCTTTTTCAACCCAAACTTGAAAGTATGAACATCTGAAACATCAATAGGACGCTTGTTAGTACTTTTTGGAAGAAATTTATTTTGATTTGTTTTGTTAACTGGAGAGTAAATCGTTTGACTTGTGGAGCACTCATTTGGATCTTTCGGAAGAAAAACTGATTCAATTGGCTTTTTGCCTTTGTCCAAAAACTCCGTATGAGTTGGAAGTGTAGGATTGAAGTCAAATTCAGCATTTAAATCATTTAAACATTCGTTGTGGTCAAGTAAAGAATGGTTAGAATTTGTATCCGAAGAAGTTTGAGGTTCAAGGTCATCTAATTCCTTATTGATTTGTTCTTGTGAGAGAGAACATTTCTGTTTTGGAGGATTGTGGTTGGGATCAATTGGGAAGTATGAAAAATCGCAATCGTCCAAATATGAGCTGACAAAGGCTTTACAAGAGGAAATATTTGAAGTTGTGTCAACTTCGGGGTTTTGAGTTTGTAAAGCTTTGTTTTCTAAATTTTGGATTTTGGCGATTAATGCCTCTTTTTCCTTATCCGACGAAGAACGTTCGTGTTCCAACATTTTTTCAAGTTGAATAATTTGTTTTTCTAAAAATAGAGTGGGAATGTAGGGTTTACATTCAGGAATTTTATTTTGAAGTTGTTCGTCAGAATATGAGGAAAAATAGTCATTTGGAAGAGTTGTTTTTGAAGATTCCTCTTCTATCTTTTGAGGATAGTAGAACGGAATTTGATGGAAATTCTTGTTTTGTCTTTTACAATCTTCTATTTCTTCGACGTTGGACTCCGACTTCATACAAGGAATTTTGTAATCTGGACCAAGGTTCAGATATTCGAATTTATAGATAGTCGGAGTATTATAGATGGCCTTTTCTAGATGTTTTGGATTATCAAATCCTAACCCAACTTTTGAACCTAACTCTTTTGGAATGTTTAAGTGAATTTTGTGTTCAGTTTGTCCAATTTTATACAGTTTTAGTTCCAAATCTTTGAGTTTTTTCAAGAGGTCTTTTCTTTTGATGAAAAATCTTCGGTCTCCTTTTCAGACTTGTTAAGTTGTAGTGAGAGATCCGAGATTTGTTGTTTTAAAAGATAATTTTCTTCTTGAAAAACATTTTTTTCGTTTTGACGATTTTGAGCAATACTTTGAGATGTTGCAAGTTCGGCTTCGTAAATTAGCAATTGATTATAATTATTTTCTAAGTGTGCTTGTTAATTGGAAACCAAGAGTTTCTCGGTTTTTAACTTAGATTGTAATTCTTTTAATTTAAGCATCATATCATTCATTTGAGAAATTAAAGCGTCATAGTCAGAATGGCTTACCTCGGGTGTGAAGTCGGAAGCGTTTGAAGTGGAATCATCACAATATGCCATCAGACTGAAGTGTGCTTGGACATCGTGTTCCTCATCATCATCATCATCATTGCCTTGGTTGAGCCATTGTTCATCTTCGGCCATAAGAACTTTGCCGGCCTCTTTTTGTTTCGCCAACATCAACTTGTATGTGAAGTAGTTTGAATCTTTGACGACTGGCTTTTTGCATCCACGGGCATAGTGACAAGTCTTCCCGCAGTTGTAGCATAAACTCTTCTCACCCTTGAATTTATCTTCCGGTTAACTGGCGGACGTTGCTCTCTTGATTTTGCTTCAAACATATTCTTTCGTTCATAATTCTTGTTGCCCGAAGCATATCGTTGTTGATTTGGGTTAGAGCGACGGGCAAAACTTTGTTGAAAGTCTCTTGTGAGGAGTGCCAACTGTTGTTGGAATTGAGCAATGTCCGGATCATAATCAAAGTCTTCATCATCCAGTTCGGAAATCGCCTCTTGAGGAGAGTTATGAGAAGTGGCGGGGCTAGCTTTTGCAACTAGAGCTATGGGATCAGAAGACTTTTTGATCTTTTGGTTGGCTTCCATGGCTTCGAGCACTTCTTTTTCATCTTGAAGGAGGGTTTCATAAACTTCATGAAGATCGAGATCAGCAAGATATTTGTTGTGTTTAATTTGATTGGCAAATCGACGCCATTCAAGTAGTAAGTTGGTTACAAACTTTACGTTGTTCTCGATCTTTGTTTTACGAATCTCATTCTTGCTTAGTTCACTTACTAAGTGCACGAACCGGGAGTAGGTGACCGAGAGTTTTTCACCTTCTTTGGCTTTGAAGTCCTCATACTGAGAGATACAATTTGTGATTTTGAGCTGGGTCCCGATTTTTGTGGCAAGCATGAATTTCTCTATTTCTACCCACATGGCTTTGGCATTTCGTTTATGACTGTCGATACTCATATAGATATCGTTTGGGATGCTCATGAGGAGATATGATCTAGCAAGTTGATCTCCTCTCATGATTCTCTTTTCGTTTTCATCATATGCAGATTTTGGTTTGACGTCCTGTCAGGCTGGGAGGGGAGGTTCTGCATTTGGGTTGGCCGGAAGAGTATGATAGAAAACCGGAAGAGGATCATCACTGATTGACCGCATGATTTCGTCGGTGAAATCATGATGTTCAATAAAGGCAAGGAAGCGGTCTTTCCATTGAGAATATTCTCCGGGAAACAGAATGGGCGGTTTTGTATCTGAACCAATTGTCATTGCTTCGCGAGTGGTCATTGTACTTTTTGTTTTGAAGATCTCGATCAATGAGTTTTTGGTAATTTTCTGAGGTGTTTTATGAGACAGAAAGGTTTTCTCGATTGACACAGAATCGATAAGAAAGTTTTCTCGGGTGACAGGTGATCGATAAAAAAATTTATCGAGTGGTATAGACTCGATAAGATGTTTTCTCAGGTAACGCGGACTCGATACAAATTCTTAAAGAAGAATTTTTGAATCGATAACCATGAATTTATCGATCACAAGGAATCGATAACTAAGTTTTCTCGAATTAAAAGGAGTCTTTTGACTTGACAGAAACAGAATCGATAAGAAGATTTATATCGATACCAGGGAACTCGATAAATAAATCTTGTCTATTAGTAAGGTCTCGATAAAAAATCAAGAATACTTACTTTGATTTCTCTTTAACCGATAAACAAGAAACTAAAAACAATAGGGTTCTTGACTAAAAAGAACAAATCTTTTTATAGACAAGAATGTCTAAGTTTTCAAGTTTCTTATCTGTTTAGTTAAAAAAAAATTACTAGAGTTTATGATTATTACTAAATAATTCTTTAGTAAGAAAAGCTGCAAGAGTCACTAGTTCCTGAGTTTTCTTATGTAAAGAATTTAAAAAGTAATTAAAATAAACTAGAATAATTTTAGTTAGAGACAGATTAAATAATTTTGACAGAAAATCTAGATGAACACAATATTAATCGACAAAAATCTATGTAACAGAGGTATGAATCGAGGAAAAACAAATCTTAAATAGAATTTACGTTTGATCGGGTAGACAGTACTCGATAAATATTCAAACGAAAGAAGTAAGGATCGAAAAAACACACATGAGGCTTTTTATCGGGTGAAACATTGTTTAGTATGACTCGAGAAAAATTCAAGAAAGCAGTAATCAAGGATTTATCTTCTGTTTCGTGAAAACCTTCAGAAAATCGGAAAAGAACTCTGATCATCGGCTCTGATACCACTTGTTGATCCCAGAAACAGTAAGCACAATGATGTTATAATGAACGTGATTAAAGCAATATGAACAAAGTGAATTTGGAGAGTTTCCGTAGTCGTATATCTCACTTTAATATCGATTACAATGAAAGTAATGATCTGATTTTAGCTCTATGTTAATCGACATGATTAATGATCCCCTTGACTCCTATTTATATTGAAAGGTCTAAACTAAATAAGGAAGGAAAGATTTTAAGGAATTATAAACTTCCTTTTACAATTAAAGCATATCCTTTCCTTATCTTGTCACAACTAAAATAATAGACCTAACAAGATCAAATGCTGAAGGAGGTTCATCATCCAAAAGTGATCATGAAACCAAATTCAACTACGAAAGCATTCTCGGTCATCTGGAAATCCCTAACATCTCAATGCTTAGAGTCTCTCTCCCTCAAAACAGAAAATATGAAGAAAATGAAATCATCACCTTCCCTGAACCAGGCATAGTCTTCCTGGATAATGATGGTTTCCTAGGGTTCTTCAGAAACAGCGAGATTAGCAAAGCTCCATCAGGCTTCATCAAAATCATGCATCACTACTGTTGGTCAGATGAACCTCTGATGAACAGACAGAAGAGACTCTATGAAAATGAAATGCGAAAAAGACACGAAAAGCTCTCTGACTGATTTTTTTTCTTCTTTTGTATTTCTCTTCAGTGTACTGTACTTCCCTTTAATTTCAAATTTGTAATTTCATTTTTCATGTAATATCTTCAGATTATTAATAAAATTTCAAATGAAGTACTTTACTCCAACTGTGTACTAAAAAGATCCCTGAAAATAGTAAATGGGACAATGAACATAAGAGTTCTAACTTCTTTACTCATCTCCCTGCTCACTGATATTTCTCTCTGAAATTTAAATCGGTGAATGAACTTAAGGCATCTACTTGTAAAAATTGTGTTTTCATATCCTTATAAATGAAACTCAATAGATAAAATAGATTAGCTGAAAAAGATCATACAGATTAGTATTTAGGAATTTTTTCTTAATTATTTTTTAAAGTCCTTACTAATCCCTTCAAGTAACTTTCTCATATTACTTAATCATAATCAAATAGGGGGAGATTGTTGATCAATAACTCCTCTCAGTGATTTGAATATGATTCCTCTTTACACTTAGTGAAATTCCTAATTTAAGCTTAAGTTCAAATTCAGCGATAAGCATACGCTGACTGCCATCAGCGATCACTGAAGATCAAGGAACCTTAAGCTTATCTCTGAAGATCAGCGATCACACCAAATAACCATTCAGCGAAAGTCAAAGATCAAGCTGAAGAAAGAGATAATCAGCTACGTGACCTGAAGCGGTTCAGCGATAGCAAAGATCATCTATCCAAAGTGTGAAGTCTTGTGAAGCCTCAGCGATACTGGAAGTTCATCCTTGAAGATTCAGTCTCAGCGAGCAAGTGAAGCTTCTCATACAAGATTAACGTTGACCTTATCCTCGACGCACAAAAGACAAACCCTATACTATGTCAGAGAAGGACGTACGAATTGTCTCTTATGTCCCCATCATATCTGATATGGTACTGTTCATATGCGGCCAAAAACATGGTTGTATTCTGAGCAAAGGACAAGTCTCCTATGGATGCTTGCCACGTTGCACATACCTTTTGTCTTGCATTAACTGCAAATGGGTATAAATAAGATGAAGATATCTTCTTCATCTTTGTGCATGCAACCTTCTGTCTTAAACCTTCTTGCTTCCTTCTTGTGCATCCGTCTTAGTGATTTCTTAGTTACAATAGAATAGGTTTAAACTTGTTCTAATTTCCGCTTGTAAATGTAAATTTGTTTATGCAATATAAACTAATTTAAAAACTAAAAATATGTGTGTTTTTATTCAACCCCCCCTTCTACAAACTGTTTCTATATCCAAGAACTCTTGTAGACTCCTAAGGGACCAACAGAAGCCGAGTATGTTGCTGCTGCTAGTTGTTGTTCACAAGTCATCTGGATGAAAACTCAACTCAGAGACTATGGTCTGGTGTACGACAAGATACCCATCCTACGTGACTCAGAAAGTGCTATTGCCATCACTGAAAATTCAGTTCAGCACTCAAAGACCAAGCACATTGATGTAAGGTGTCATTTCATTAAGGATCATGTGGAGAAGGGGACAATTGAAATGTACTTTGTCTCCACTTATTATCAACTTGTTGATATTTTACAAAGGCTCTGGATGAAAAGCGATTCAATTTTTTGATCAGCAAGTTGGGAATGCTAAACATGTAATAAACTTAATTTCTATGGGCTTCATAGGATTAAGTTAATTCACTTGTTCTGTATATCTCAATTTTCTTTACTTAGTCATTCTTTGTGTGTTAAACAATAAATCAGAACCGCCCAGAAGCCTCTGGTCACTTCTGATGATTATCTCAGAAGCGCTCAGAAGCCTCTGGACACATCTGTTCTTAAATAAGCAATTGTTTTCACTTTTTGATCCAAGTATAGACAGAAAGGGCAGCATAATTTGAAAGAGCAAGGGGGGGCAACATACTCAAACTTCAAGGGGGAGCACACAGTGCAATTTTTGAGGGGGAGCACAGACTTGTGCTATATCTTAAGGAAATCTTTTCAAAACAAGTCTAACAGATGTTAGCTGCCTTCTGAACCTCTCTTTACTTAAAAAGTTTTTGCGAATTGGTTACTTCTGAATAACTCTTGCCGTCAAGGTTAATAAGAAATTTCAAATTCAACTAAAACTCTTCTGAAAAAGACATTCTCATGACAAAATTCTTGGTCTGAAAATGTTTTATATGACCAAAAAGCTATTCTCTGATTATGTCTTTCTTTTGATTTTTTTTAATAAGTTACTTCTAAATTTAACTCTTGTCTTCAAGGTTAATTAGAATTTTTTTATTTCGTTAAATTTCTTAAGAAATGCTATTTATATAGAATTTAAAATTTTCATTTGGTACAAAACTGATTTATTTCTCCAAATGTCTGATTTTAAATTTTTTTTAAAAAGAATAATTAATTTCAAAAATTATTCTTTTAATCCACAATTATTTTTTGTTGATTAATTGATAATTTTTCTTCTTAATTTCTTTTTTAATTTTGTAGGGAATATTCAAAATATTTAAAGCAGCACCGGTTATCATTGCAAACCGTCTAAAACCTTTCCGTGCCTCATCAAATTCCTACACGCGTGTGTCATCAAATAATACACTCAAAAGATTCCTCCACGTGTCATTAATCGTCTGACTGCATGAGTGCACGCCTACTTGCTTACGTCAGTACCTATAAACGGTTTGCTTTTCCCCAAATCAAAAAACCCCTCAATCACCAAAATCACTCGAGTTCTATTTCTCTCTCATTATATAAACTCAAAAATAGAAACTCATAACTCTACTGCTCATCGCATTCCTCCTCCAGCTACCATTCCTATTTGCTACCCTGCACTCTTAAGCTCTCAAAAAACCCCAAATCACTGATGGCAAACCCAGCTGAAAATGTGCAAGAAGAAGAAGGGCGACTAATCGATTCAACGGCAGAAAGTGCCCCAATAGTAAAGCTACCACTCAAAGCCAACAATCTGCAAGTTCTCCTTGATCCAAGTATGTATCAAGAAGACTACAAAGAAATGATCGAGTTCTTGCAATATCATTCACTGAACCGAACCCTAACCCTAACCAACCCCAATGTGCCCGAAATCTATGTCCAAGAGGTCTGGCAATCAATGTTTGTCACGGACGAAGAAACCCTCTTAGAAAATTTCAGTCATCCCACAGATCCTGAGAACACCGTCGAAATGCCTATCAGAAAGAAGAAAAATGCCAGGTACTTCCATTTTCCCCTACCTGTTATTGAAGTTGAAGGCCAAAAAGTACTAGGTCTTGCACAGAACCCCACACCTGAAGCTTTGCTAGCTTTCATCAACTTCTTGGGATAAAATGAAACACTCACCAAGCTGTCTGAGTTCAAAAGGAAGAAGCTGCCTCCCATGTGAAATGTGCTAGTCTCTATTCTCAACAAAAGTCTCACTTGCAAAATCGGCTCTCAAGACCAAGCAAGCAAAAACATTCTTACAATAATGTATGGAATGTACTTCAACAGACCATTGGATTATGCAAGTTTGATCTTTCAGGAAATTAAAGCTGCTGTACACACCAAAGTTTCACATCAGAGCCAAGGCAAAGCTCTCTCAGCACTCAAGTGAGGATGAGGCTGAAAATAATGAGAGTGAACCACCGAGTGAATCTACCATCCTGATAGATTAATGCAAGAAGCTACAGAAGATGTCCATAGAGACACATATGTGCGAACCTCGCCGAGTCCAACAAGGGTAACCACACCTGCTGAGGTAGATGCCAACGCATCTACTCTCATTGAAAAAGGACAGAGCAGTCCAAACCACCCTGAAACTAACCGATCAGAGGATATCCTTCAATCCTCTGAATCAAGCACAGCCGGGGAAACCACATCATCTTCATCATCCTCTCAAAAGGGTGATGATGAAAATATAAGAGTTCTATCGCCCCAGAACTCGCCACAACCAACACAATTCGTTGGTGTCTCTGTGACCAACGAAGCCTTAGGGAACGTAGAGGGTACGTCCATACCCTTTGATAGTGTAGAAGCTGAAGAATTCCCATCAGAGGGGTTACAACATTAGGATGCACCACTTGCCGGAGTTTTCCTACCCCAAAAGGTAAGCACATTGTGTTTAGCTCCCCATCCTCTGATGATAGGGAAAAAGCTGATCCAATCAGAACAACCAAAAAGGTGTTTATCAATGGTAACCCTTGAAGACAGCTTGGAAATCCCTCTACGCTCAACGTCAAAACAGGCGTGAACGAGGGCCTCTCTGAACGCGAGAGACAAGGGGCTCCATGTGTTGGGGATGCACCGGTTACCTCTTCTGAATTTGTCACCAATGCAGCGTTCCAGGCATTTGGTGATAAAATTCAGAGATCTCTGGAGGATCTAAAACTTTCCCTTGAGTCCCACCAAACAACGCTCGACGATCTTAAGAATGCTCAAATTGCCCAGACTCAGCCTCTGGAAGCTATCCAAAAGTTAATTTCTGATAATGCCAAGTCTCAGAGGAACTCTGCCTCTGACTACTTCAATAAACTAGACGCAGGAATCAAGGCAAATGCAGAGGCAATCTTTCATATTCCTGATGACATTCCGACTCCAGAGGTCACAATATCTGCAAATGAGTATGGATCTTTCGTTGCTGGCATCAAGAAAATCATTGATGCTGTGATCCCTTCAGAAGCCTCTAACTCCACTTCCTTGTCCTTAGTTCGTAAATCTGATATGGCTATCTTCCAGCAAGCTATGATGGACAGGTTCAATGCACTGACTGCCAAATATGTTTCTAAGACCAATTCCAGTTCCACGAATTTGTATCAGAAGGAATCTAACTTAGAAACCTCTGTTTCAAAATTGTAGTCTCTGGTCAGCTCTCTGTCTGCAGATTACGAAGAAAAGAAGAAAGCCAAAGAGGCCAGATCATGCAAAAAGGCAGGGTTGAAGCGAAGGAAGTCTGAGGATCAGGATCCTGATTCTCAGAAGGCGGAGAATACATCCAAAAAGGCAAAAGTTGATGTTTCTGAAACGGCCTAACCTCAGGATAAAGGTAAAGCTCCTGCCTCTAGACCCTCTGAACCACCACCATCCAAACAAACCCCTCTTACATCAACTCCACTAGCCGTAAACTCTGGCCCACTTCCTAAAGATCCAGATATGGCTAAGTTCATTCTTGATCTTTTGGGAAACGAAAGAAAGCCCCAACCTCAACCTTCACAATCGCAGCCATTAAAATCCCCCAACCTCAGAAAGATCAATCAATCCCCTCTTGTGCCAGAACCAGAGAATTCACAGCCACTCAAAATCCAAAACCCTCTGACTCTGTCTCTGAACAACCCATTGTTGATCAAGAAGGTGAAGAAGCCAAAGCTAAGACTGAATCTGATAAAGCTAAGGCTAAAGCTGCTAAAGCTAAGGCTGAAGCTGATAAAGCTAAGGCTGAAATTGAAAACGTCAAGAGAGAAGCGTCAATCAAAAGAAGGGCTGAGATCCAAGAAAAGAAAGATAAGTTGTGGAGGTTTGAACTTCCAACTTTGGAAATTAAGCACAGACACATGTACGCAATCACATATCAGAAAGTCTTCTTAATGCTTCCTATCTTTGCCAATGACTATCTGTAAGCGATGAAGTGAAAAACAGATTCATGAGTCATAGGCAAGTAAGGAAAGAGACTTACTCAAAAGTACCAATCAAGAATATCTCTGGGATCAAGCATGTCAGATTCGAAAACACGGAGATTATGTACACAATCTATGAAGTGATGAAAGAAGACAATAACAAATACTACTTCTATCATCTGCCTGTTGGAGAATATCTCTACTCCCAATGAAGACAGAGAGGGCGTCAATCATCTGCCTGTTGGAGAAGTGTTGACAGAACCTGAAGATGTCATTGTGTTTAAAAGACCAATCAGAAGAAGTTTCTTTAGAATCTCAGAAGCACATAAGTACTCTACAGAAGTTGTGTAAATTGTCAAGAGTTATGCATCTCTCCAGATTGATGATAGAAGTAAAGATAAAAGAGATAGAGACATAGCTAAAAGGATGGATAAGCAACTCGACACAATCTTAAAGGTCAGGGAAATTACTGATCTGTTTTACAAGATTGTCACTTCAAATCCTAATGCTCCCTTCTAATCCATTATACGAAGCCCTTTATCAAGAATTCAAACACTTATACAAAGCCCTTTTCAAGAATTCAAACACTGTTGACAAAGTGTTAGATGTTGCACCAACTGGAAGTGGGAAGACTATATATGCAGAATTTGCAATTTTATGGAACCATCAGAAAGGGTCTTATAGCGTCATGTGTGTTGTGCACATCGCTCCTATTGAAGAACTTGCCAAAGAGTGATATAATGAATGGAAAAAGAAATTTAGAGATGGTCTTGATTTGAGAATCTGAAACTGTCCAAGGAAACAACAACAGATTTGAAATTGCCTAAGGAAACAGCAACAGATTTGAAATTGCCTAAGGAAACAGCAACAAATTTGAAATTGCCTAAGGAAATAACAACAAATTTGAAAATGCCTAAGGAAACAGCAACGAATTTGAAATTACTTGAACGAAGTTATTATTTCCACATTCTGGACTTCATACTTAGGGGGAGATTGTTAGACTTCATTCTGTGAAAAGTATGAACCAGAATATCACAAGTATCGAAGATCAGAAGTTAACTCATAAGCTCATCTTTTAACTTCAGTCATCTCAGAGACGCCCGGAGACTTGAAGAACCTCTAGACTCTAACTGTTATCTCATATGCCCAAATGACGTGGCAAATCACACTTTCCGTGCGTCCCTATACGTAACCTGATTCTGTTACTAGTATAGCTGACGTGTCAAATCCTGATAGGCTAGATCGTTGACTTTTACTTTGTAATAGTATAAATAGATTCATTCTTCACTATAATAATTCACGATCTTGGGGAGAAATTGCTCTGTTCATTCATATGTGTTGTAATCAAGTTCAAGGTTATTAATACGATTTCTCAATTGTTCTTCAAATATCTTCTTACCGTTCTTACTGCTTATTATTACTGTTCAATATTAATCATAGATCTACATTGATTCCGCTCATACTTTGTTATACGATCTATTGATTTGTTATAAGAAAGGCATTTGGGTTCCAATATCATCTTCAACGATGATGGGATGATGTTGGGGTTGTTGTTGGGTTTATTCAGGGAGGAGTGTATTTGCTTTGCTGATTAACTCATCTGCGAGCTTTTGGTAAATTTCTTCCCCTCTTTGTTTCCAATTGGTAAAGCATGCACCAGAAGGATATGCACATTAGAATTGAGAGTAGAGATATTCTCAGCTTGTCCCTTCTAAGTTTGAGTTAACAAAGTCAGGTTCCCTCTCAGTAATTGAGGGGACGATACTAGATTAGCCTCTGAACAAGGCGTAAGATCATTGCCTGAGATTTCTGAATATCAGCAAGGGTCTTCTACTGCTGATCAACCCGTTCAGCGAGACGAGTGATGGCTAATTCATTGGCGGAATTATCTTCCTTCATTGTCTGAATGTCCGTGAAGATGTTGGAGTTAGTTTCCTTCATACCAGAGACCCCAGCAACTTGATTGAAGATAATCTCTGAGGTAAGTTGCAGAGTATTTCCTCTGCGCCTGATCATGATGCATTTATTCACCAGATAGTGTAAGGCAGGGAAGGAGAGAGGAGGCAGAGATACCTTGGGTAGTTCCATCGGTATGAAAAGTATCTTAGAGGCTAGCTTCTCTTTCTTCACCAACTTAAGATCTTCAACATTCTTGATCTTAGGGGACTTAGAAGACGTAGGCTCGCTGAGAGGAGCAGCAGTAGTGGTTGTAGTTGTGGTTTCTGATGAAAAGATAGGAGCATCGAAACCTGACGAAAACAAAGACAAACGAGCCAAAAAGAGCTTGAGGTTAAAAGAAAGATGTTGGGAGGAAGTAAGTGTATGCAAGGGTTCCTTGAAAGTATCTGAAGGATTACTCTCAGGGTTGTTTCTTGCTACAGTTGTGCCCTGAGGATCAAGAACCTGTCTCTGAGAATGTTTAAGAGAAACAATCTCAGGTCCTGTGCACGTTGCTTTCCAAAATTCAGATTGTTGAAACAAAGTTGATTCTTGGACAACATGTTGTTCAACCTCATCAGATATGGGGACAGCCATAGCTGAATCATGAGTTGATGTGAGGACCAAAGAAGAAGAGGTAAAAAGAGAAGAGAAGGTTGTGGTAGTGTTACCTGATCCAGCTTAAGTGTAGCCTCCTATCACATCTTTAGGGTCGAGGTAACTGAAGAAGGGGGTAGTGCTAATGAAGCGACAATGGAAACAGAAGCCGTTGTCGTGGCTGAGGAGAGAGGAGGCGTTGGTGGTACACCGAAATCAGAGAGAGTCGTCTGTTGAGAGACGCTCTTCGTTTGCTTCTTTGTTGCAGGCTTCTTTGTTGCAGGCTTATGTGCGACGGGCTTTTTGTGGATCTCGTTGGATGGGTCCTTTCTTTTGAGAGGGGAGAAGAAGAGTCCAGGTGGATCACTGATGGGTTTGTCAGTGATCTGGATACAGTCTCTACCTGAGTGGTAAGAGTGGGAGAGGAAGTACCTGCGGGGTCAGTTTCCCTCATGAGGTTTAACATATAAGGGAGGTAAGGGGCATCTCCAGGCCTTTCATCGATCTCCAGGGACTTCTTCCCAATCTGAGAGAAGTGTTGATTTCCCTCAAAGGGGTATCCCTCATAAACAAATACCAAGATTGTAGCCATAAATCTTGGATAAGGGACAGTCTTCTCCCTCTTCTGTGCTTGCACTCTGTTGTATAGGTCACTGAAAATGTATTTTGCATTCAATTTTCGGTTGTTGCAGAGAGAGAAAGCCATCTCCATGAATCGCTTGCTGGCTTGATCTTGGGAGCCAGTCTTAGTGCCTAAGCACTGAATCACGTGAGTGTAAATATATTCCCATCTTGCTGACAATCTCTTCTCTTCTACCTTGCTGATCACCTTACTGACTTCAAGGGTGGGTTCAACAGTAGGCCAATTGTAACCTATGAGGTCAAGGAAGCTGATAATTTCATCTCTAGAGGGTGCAGAAACCCATTTTAGATTCTTTCCCCTAGCAGAGAGGTGTAGAGCAGCTCTGACGACCCCAGAGGTAAAAGCAAAAGTTCCTAAGCTAATGATGAATTCAATAGTAGGAAGTTGGGTGCCCTTGTCCGTGGTGACACTGGTGTAGTGGCAGTGTACAAGAATTCTTGGAGATGAGAAGTGATTCCAACAGGTACATGAGTGAGGGCATGCTGCAGAGGGCTTTTGCTAAGAAATCGAGCACCATCTCTGAAATGAGGTCTATCAGCAGGGATGTCCAACAAAGCAATGTAGTTTCTTAGCTTCACTTGGGCTTGTTAAGGGGTGAAAGTGGCTTCAGAAGCACCAACGAAGTTAGTGATAGGGAGGACTT
Source organism: Silybum marianum (assembly GCA_036898165.1). Lineage (NCBI taxonomy): Eukaryota > Viridiplantae > Streptophyta > Magnoliopsida > Asterales > Asteraceae > Silybum > Silybum marianum. The sequence goes on from CM072530.1 coordinate 34,596,154, forward strand.
CACCTTCAGCGTATGTGTTGATGTTCTTGCTTGAGGATGTGTTAATATCCGAAAAATCCTATGAATTTGGATCCTATATTTTGAAATGTTATGTAAAGTCATTATTCAGATATTCAGACTTCAGAGTTCAGAAGTCTGAAGAATTGCAGTTCAGAAGTTTGAAGAATCACTGTTCAGAAGTTCTAAAGAACAAAGTTCAGAAGTTCTAAAGAACAAAGTTCAGAAGTTCTAAAGACAGTTGATAAGGTTAATTTATTAACCTTATTTATATCGCGTTTTTAGTCAATCTCTAGATAAATTAGTTTATTTTTCAGTGAGAGTCGTCTATTTTAACTATTAATTATTAGTTTTTATAATTACTATATATAATTAAAGAGATGTAATTTTGGACCTTTAACACACATATCTTACGTACTCATATCTTATATTTTCAGGTTAAGATAAGGCACGAAAGCGGTGATCACGGAAACCGCATGTTTTGGCGTTCAAAGATAATGGATTACGAAATGTTGTTATTGGACCATGGCCGCAATTTTGGACTGCTGATTTTGCACTTTGGACCATCATCCATTTCTTTATATTTAAGCTTAAGACTATAATTAATTATTAATATATATATATATATATGTCTTTATATATTTTGGTTGGGCTTAAAAGCCTTATTGTATTAAGACATCTTGGAAAGCCTTTTAAAGGCCTTAGTCCATGTTTATTAGTATATATAGGATGTATGGGGTGTAAAGAAATCCATCCCTCATTTTTGCACTTGAAGTCAAGAATTGCAAAGCAAGTTTCATAGTTGGCAACTTATGCTTCATGGTTTTGTTGCAATCTTGGTTAAACGGTTATATAAGAAAGTATTTAGTTGTTGGAAATTCTCTTTGTATTCCTTGCTCGTTGTTGACGGTTGCCATCAGAAATTACGGGTAATCTCTTGTTGTGGGTATTTCTAAAACTCTCTTTTTAGTTAACCGTTATTAACCTTTATTTTTGGTGCTACTTGTTTCCAAAGTTTTATTAAAATCAGTTTATAGGTTTGTTTAAAAATCATTTACTTCATCTTCAAAGGAATCATTTTCATGCTTTATAAATCATAAGTAGTTTGCATAAAGATCTTTATAATTAATTATTTTAACTTGTTTTACTTGTGCTCCAAGGTTGCATAAATCTCTTTAAAAAATCATCAAAGTAGTTTTTATCATCATCTCAAAAATAGTTCTTATTCAAGTTTATAAATTATAGTAAGCTTTCATTTCCATTATTTACAAAATAGTTTTCTCAAAACTTTTATAAAAAGACATCACACGATGGAAGGCTAAAACCCATTTGCTTGGGGTGCAAGGTAAACGTCTCGGTTAAACAGTGGTAAGACGATAAAAGGGTGTCTCGACTATACCGGATAAATCTTTAAGTTGTTGAAATCGGATCGTTAATATTTCATTATATAATACCGCTAATTAATTGACAACTAATTATAGGTATAAAAATGGGTTAACCTTAAATAAGGTTACGAAAAGTATTAATTCTCTGAGACGACGGGTTATCCCTTATAATATCCTTTTATTGGATTACCTAAATTTAATCTTGAGAAAACCTTGTATCCCATGCTCCTTTTTATAAACAGACTTTTCACACAATCACAAATCAAACCAACCAAGAAAATTAGTTAATCAACAAAACACTCTTTTTCGCCATCTGAAATCAATTCAGTTAAAGATCGAGCTTTTCAACTCTTAAAACGAACTTTAAACACCATCTCTGTGGGAACAATATCCGGTACTTTGTACCATTATTACCTGTTACAATACGACAGTATTCAGAGGTGTATACTTGCGCTGAGGTCTATTTTAGAGTTGATTATTAAGAGTAGCAATACTTTTACAACAACAGTTCAGAAGTTCTGAAGACATTTCAGAAGTTCTAAAGAGCAGAGTTTAGAAGTTCTAGAGAGCAGAGTTCAGAAGTTCTGAAGAATTTCTGAATAGATTTTTGATGACGTGTCTTTATGTAATTGGGTTGTGATTTAAATGTCTGTTATTTTAGTTTTACTCTCGTAGTATAAATAGTTTGTAATAGCCTCCTTGCTCATTACGAGAGTCGATCAAAGTTAATTGTGTGTTTCTGTAAGTGTTCTTACGTTTCTTAATATAATGAGGATTCATTGGGCATTCATACCAGATCTGTTGTAATAAGGGACTTTCAATTGGTATCAGAGCTGAATCGAAGCAATTTATCTTTGATACGATCAATGGCTTGCAGCAGATTTGAAGAAATTGATGAAATCAATGAAGTTTTCTCTCGATGATGAACGGTAACTTTTCAGGTTGAATTTTGATGAATTGATGAGAAATTTGATGTTCTTTCATGCAAATTGATTCTTTGATTGCTGCGTATTCATATGGAATCAATTACGGTCATCAATTTCAAGAATTATTTAGCAAATTTGACAAAATTTGAAGTTTCTAGGTTTTGGTTTTCAAACAAACTGTTCGTGATCAAATTGATGAGTTTTTCGAGATTATTGTGAATTAAGTCAATTCATTGTAGAGGATTGCTCGAAATATGTTTATGAAAGAGATACAATCGTCAATTTGAAGTTTCACTGAGCAAATTTAAGTTTCTGAGATATTTAGACCGAACAGATTAGAATCGATCGGATTTGGAACTGAATAAGATGAGGAAATCCGATAAGTCTTCAAATATTAAGCTAAATTCGATAACTGAAAATTCTATATTCGATAGTTACGATTTGAATACTAAAGTGATCGAATATGCGAAATTGATAAGCAATTGGAACCTGTTAATGGAAATCCGATTGTTTGAGTTTTGATAATCGGATTCAAATGTTCCGATGTTGACATGATTGGATAATTGTAATAAATTAGATCATTATCGGATTATCAACACATGATTGAATTATTGCTACAAAAATGATCGAATTATTGAGCAATAACAAAGTGATCGGATTTTAGGCAAAGAAAAGGATCGGATTTTGGACAACAACATGATCGAATTTTGGATGTATTATGATCGGAGTTTAAACTCATTTTTGACTCTGTATTAAATTCAAATTCGTACGATTCATAAAAAATTTACTCAAATTTGATGCATCCGGGTAAAGGGTCAGATATGCATTTAATAAACAAATCTCGAGGCCAACCCCCAGACCCCGCAAGGGCGTTGCCCCTTGACCCTACCGTGCTAAGTCGCAGGAGGGGGACACTGTTCATCAAAGAGATTTCATGTAACGCAAATACGTCACTGATTTTCATTACATGTTTGTAAAACATTCTTGTTGTCTTATTTCTTGGTTTTTTAGATTGGAGTTTCCGCATAATGCATGAGACAACACTGATTATTATGATTTGTTATCAGACAAGGGAGTGCTTAATTGTCTATGCTCAAGGTATCCTCAAGCTACTTAGTTTGTCTTGTTATTTTTATCATGGCCCTATAATTTCATCAAGCTAATTTCTTCAAGCTCGTCAGCAATTGTTCCAAATTTGACTGTATTGGTCAAAGTATCTTTTATACTATCTGAAGAGCCAGATTTGAAAAGTTTTCAGAATTTGGATGATTTATTCAGTATTTGGTTTGAAGATTAGAAGTTTGAGTTTCAACAATCATTTCTCTTAAGATTTATTCTTGAGGCAAGACTGCTGAGTTCTTGCAATCTGTGTTCTGAATTGATCACTTGGACTATAGAGTGCTTGCAATCATTGTTCTACACTTTTTTATCAAGATACTAGACTGTTGAGTGTCTTCAATCATCTTTCTGTTCTGATTACGCAGAAATTTGAGTGTCTACAATCAGTGTTCTGGTGACTTTATTCTGTGTTAGAGATTTGAGTGCTGATAATTATTCATCTGATTGTGAAGATTGAATTTGGATTTGGTTATTCATTCTTATGGAAGTATTCTGGAAATCGGCTTATCTTTCTAGTTTGACATTGCTGATCTAGAAGCTATGATCTTAATGCCATCTTTCTACCGAAAATTAATTGTCTTAAGGTGTTTTGGTCAAGCAATCTTTGTGTTGATTCCCTATTTCATGAGCGTATTAGAAGAAGTTCTTGAGCTGAATGCTTATTCAACTCATGGTTCAATGACAGATTCCTTGTTATAAACTGAAAATGCACTGTATATTGTCATGTAATTCGCACATTATTTTTCTTGTGAGCTTATCAGATGTGCTTAATTTCTACAGTTTGAAGCTAATTTTAGTGCACTCAGTCGGGGCTACTACACATTGAATCTGATGTTAGTGTTGAAAGTAAAGATAAGAGCTTTATTCAAAGGGGAGTTCTTGAAGACCAACAACACTATTGTTTGTCAAAGAAATCAAGGGGGAGAAGATCTGAAGATTAAAGACTGTGATTCCTTTACAAAACATTAGGGGGAGATTGTTAGGATCCGAAGAATCCTATGAACTTGGATCCTATATTTTGAAACTAATGCCATTACTGTAGAGTAAAAGAGTATAAACCAGTTATTTTGGTACAAAGAATACCAAAAAGATGAGAAAAACAAAGTTAATATACTTGTTATTAGGCAGATTTTAGAAAAACGTTTGAACAAAGTTTTAGTGAAAAAATATCAAAGTGTATATTTTTGGTATAAAAATATACCATAAACAGATTTGAGAAAAGTTTGAGTTGTAGTTTTGGATCAAAAAGACCAAAAAGTCTTCTGTTCTAAGAAGAAAACTTAGAACAGGATTTTGTATTTTTGAGTTTTTGACAGATAATAAAACACAAAAACATAAAGTTGATCTTTATAACAAGATGTTATAGAAGATGGGTAGAAGATTCAAACAACATTTAAGTTGTTGATTAAACACAGTAAATAAGAAAAACAAATAGATTAAACCTTGAAGAAAGTGAGGAGAAAGAAAAACGCACAAGTGCGTGTTCTTGGTGTTCTTGGCGAATGTAGAGAGAATTCAAATTCTTTTTGCTTACTTAGAAAGATTTGAGCGCGTAAAGAATGAAAAGGAAATGAGATTTCCTTATATAGTTGGAGGAGAGAGAAAGGAAAACTAAACGACAGTTTTAGCTTTTTGAAAAAGTTAATTATGACCTGTTGCCCGTTTCTAGGGTTTGATAGGATAGGAAACGCTGAAGTCCGTCGTGTTTCAGAAAAAGGTCTGACATGTCCTTTTCTTTTGATAAGATTATCATTTAAATAATAAATGCTAATCATTATCCATTTAAAATCCTCATCATTTGCAATAAAAGTATTGTCAATTGATAGAGATATCATAATAGCTTCAAAAGGGACTGGGTTCTGAAGATATAAAGATCTGAAGAAAAGACAAAGAAAAGCCTAAGGCATAAACTGCTGAAGTGCCAACTTCAGAAGTTATGAAGATTTTCTGAAGAGTTTCTGAAGAAGTTCTGAAGACACTTCTGAAGAATTTCATAACCTGTTCTGAACTTGTCTGTTATGAATGTACTGTTACTTTAGTCTTTCTATTTCTTGTATAAATAGATAGATTGCTAGTTAGTTAGAACTAACGTTTTCATTAGCCTTGTAAAGATATATTCTGTAATACTGTACATTCAATCAATACATATTACATTTGGCTATCACATTCCTGTTAAAATCTTTCCATATATCGATATCTTGATTGTTTGGGTCCTATCAATTGGTACCAGAGCCAATTCATCTGTTCTTGAAGATTTGTGAAAGAATTGTCAGATCCGACAATTCTTGGTGTTCTTGATCGATAAATTTTAAATTCAAATCAGGTGAATTCTTGATCTTCTAACAATCAAAGATGTCTAAAGAAATTGTCCCAATCGGATCTGAAACGAAACCACCAACTCTTTTCTTGGGAGAATATCATCAATGGAGAAACAGGAGGATTCAATTTCTGGACAACATAGATGAAGCTTTAATGCAATCAATCACAAATGGCCCACTAGAGGTCTTTATTGAAATTCCAGCAGTTCCTAGAACTGAATCAACTCCTGAAATACCAGCGTCAAGAATCAAGAAAAGCCCAGGTATGTATAGCACCACTGAAAAAGCCCAAGCTAAAGTTGACAAAAGAGCATTAACTCTTCTTACAATGGCTATTCCTAATGAGATATTCAATAGAGTAGATAGCTTAAGATCTGCTAAAGCCATGTGGGATGAAATTGAAGCTCAAATGCAGGGTACTACAAAAGCCCAAGCACAAAGACTAAATATCTGTGTGGGTACTTATGAAAACTTCAGGTATAAAGAGAATGAATCTATTACAGAAACTTATCATAGATTCAACAATATTATGAATGATCTGAGAAGAAATGGTGTTCAGAAATCAAATTCTGAGATAAACAACAAATTTCTGAACAACTTGGGTAATGAATGGTCAAGCTTCTCTGATAACATGGCTACTAGAAATTTATCAAGAAGAACCATTCATGATGTCTATGGTATTATGTTTCAACAAGAAGACAAAATCAAAACTAGACAAAATGAACAAAAGAAGGTAAATGAAACTGTAGCCTTGTTAAGCAAGAAGTATAATAATTCTCTGACTATTTCTGCCAAGAAGGTGTGTGAGATCCCAGAGACAACTGTTTGTGATGGGGATGAATCGGATGAGGAGCTAAAAAGAATTTCTGATAATATTGCTTTTATGACAAGGCAATTTACACAAAGATACAATCAAAAATATTAGAATAAACCTAGATCTGAAAGTGGACCTAAGAAAGGTCAAGAAGCCGGTCAAACTGAAACATGTGAACCAGCAAGATGCTTCAACTGTGGAAAGCCTGGACATTATGCAAGACAATACAAGATGCCCAAAGTGAAGAATTCAGGCTACTATGAGAAGAAGCATCTGTTAACCAAGAAAAATGAACTTAATCCTGCTTTAGTAACCAAGTATGAAGAGGACTGGTAAACTGGAGTTATGGAGATGATGATGAAGAAGTTGCTCACTATGCAACAAATTGCTATATGTGTCAAATGGATCCAGAAAAAGACAAACAAGACACTGAGGTATCTTCTTCATCTTCTGAATTAAATTATGAAATAAACTACTCTTTTGAACAAAATTCTGAACATAAATCTGAACATAACACTGAAGATTCTGAAATGAAAAATCAATTTCAAAACATGTTTTCTGAATTTGAAACTCTCAGAAACAGAATCAAAGGTGAAAGAATTTTGGTCAATCAATTCAGAGCTGAAAGTCAAATATATAAAGAAAATTGTCAAGAAGCTGAACAGATTCTTAAAAAGGTTTCTGAAGAAAAACTTGTTTTAAAAGAAAAAATGGACAGCTTACTGTTACACATTTGAATGTATGAACCATAAGATGAAGAATATGACGTGGCACATACATCCAGCATGTCTACCTTTTGCAACTGATTAGTTTGTTACACGCTCCCATCTTACACGTGTTAGTTTGTAATAGGTTAGGATGTTGACTTTTACATTCTGCTATTTGTATAAATATATCTTTTCTCTAATGTAAATGTTGTCGATCTAATTGCAAGATTGAAGAACATACTGTGCGTCATTCCAAGTATTTGTAATCGTGATTCAGGTTGATAGAAATATCATAATAGCTTCAAAAGGAACTGGGTTCTTAAAGTGAAAAAGATCTGAAGAAGTTCTGAAGACACTTCTGAAGAGGTCCTGAAGAAGTTCTGAAGACACTTCTGAAGAAGTTCTGAAGGAGTTCAGAACCAATTCTGAACTTGTCTGTTATGAATGTCTTGTCACTTTAGTCTTTCTATTGTATGTATAAATAGATAGTTAGTTACATTGTTAGAACTAATGTTTTCATATACCTTGTAAAGATATATTCTGTATAAAATACATTCAATCAATACAAATTACATTTGGCTACTATCATTCCTGTCATAATCTTTTCATATATTGATATATTGATTTGTGAAAGAACTTGTCAGATCTGACAGTTCTTGGTGTTCTTGATCTACAAAATTCAAATTCAATACAGGTGAATTCTCGATCTTCTAACAATCAAAGATGTCTAAAGAAATAGTCTCAATCGGGTCTGAAACAAAACCACCAACTCTCTTCTTAGCGGAATAACATCAATGGAGAATTAGAATGATTCAATTCTTGGATAACATAGATGAAGCCTTAATGCAATCTATCACAAATGGCCCACTAGAGGTATTTGTTGAGATTCCAGCAATTCCCAGAACTGAATCCATCCCTGAAATCCCTGCATCAAGAATCAAGAAGAGTCCTTGAATGTATAATCCAGCTGAAAAGGCTCAAATGAAAGTTGATAGAAGAGCATTAACTTTACTCACCATGGCAATACCTAATGAGATATTCAATAGGGTTGATAGTTTAACTTCAGCAAAAGCTATGTGGATGAAGTAGAAGCGCAGATGCAAGGAAATACAAAGGCTCAAGCACAAAGATTAAATATCTGTGTAGGAACATATGAAAATTTCAGATACAAAGAAAATGAATCTATCACTGATACATATCATAGATTCAATAACATTCTGAATGATCTAAGAAGACATGGTGTATAGAAATCAAATTCTAAGATAAACAACAAATTTCTGAACAATCTGGGAAATGAATGGTCAAGTTTTTTAGATAATATGGTAACTAGGAACTTGTCTAGAAAGACAATTCATGATGTCTATGGGATTTTGTTCCAACAGGAGGACAAGATCAAAGTTAGACAATATGAACAAAAGAAGACACAAGAAACAGTTGCCCTTCTGAGCAAGAACTACAATAATTCTTTAAACATAGCTACCAAGAAAGTTTGTGAGATTCCAGAGATAACAGTGTGTGATGGGGATGAATCAGATGAAGAGCTTAAAACGATTTCTGATAATATTGCTTTCATGACAAGGCAATTCAAACAAAGATACAATCAAAAATATCAGAATAAACCTAGATCTGAAGTTGGACCTAAGAAGGGTCAAGAGGCTGGTCAATCTGAAACATCTGAACCTGCAAGATGCTTCAACTGTGGAAAGCCTGGACATTATTCTAGACAATGCAAGATGCCAAAAGTAAAAAATTCAGGTTATTATGAAAAGAAGCATCTATTAGCAAAGAAAAAGGAGCTTAATCCTGCTCTAGTAACCAAGTATGAAGAAGACTGGTTAAACTGGAGTGATGGAGATGATGATGAAGAAGTTGCTCACTATGCAACCAATTGCTACATGTGTCAAATGGATCCAGAAAAGGACAAACAAGACACTGAGGTATCTTCTTCATCTTCTGAACAAAATTCTGAACAAAATTCTGAAATTAATACTAAAGATTCAGAAATGACAAATCAATTTGAAACACTCAGAAACAGAATTAAAGGTGAAAGAATTTTGGTCAATCAATTCAGAGCTGAAAGTCAAATATATAAAAAAAATTGTCAAGCAGCTGAACAGATTCTTGAAAAAATTTCTGAAGAAAAACTTGTGTTAAAAGAAAAAATGGATAGTTTACAAAAAGAAGTAATAAATGAAAAATCTGAAAAAGAAATTCTAAATGTTAAAATGAATTTTCTGAATCAAGAGAGACTTGATCTTTATAAAAAGATTAAGGAATTGGAAGATTTAAATTTTAAAAGAGGACAAACTGAACAAACTCTGAATATTTTAACTAGTCAGGCTCAAAACTCAAAATTTTACAATATAAAAGCAGGCTTAGGATATAATGACAGTCAAATTTTAAAAAAGGCACCTGCAAACTTGTATGATTACTCTAAAATGAAAATTTTCAATGAATCAAATACTGGCATCATTTCCAAACCTGTAAACCATTCGTTGCCTGAAAGAATTCCTTTTATAAAATCAGAGACTTTGTTTTCAGAAGAAACACCTCTTAAAACTGGTGAACCAGAAAGTATCTCTGAAACAGAAGAAATGAATATAATTCCAAATATTTGTAAATCTTCTGAATCAAATATTATTTCTGAAGAAAAATCAGAAGTAATTGTTAAGTCTGAAATTGTTTCTGAAGTTACTTCTGAATCCAATTGTGAAAACATTTCAGAAGATACTTCTGATAATAAATCAGAACATGAAGAAAAATATGATGAATTCTCAGATATTGAATCCTCAGAAGATATTGATGAGAATTCCAATTTTTTTTTTGAAAATTCTGATAATGAGTCTACAACAACAAAAAATTCAAATATTTTTGCAGGTGTTTTCTAAAGAATGATACTCCACATCTTTTGTTGCAGGTGTTTTCTAAAAAATTCAAATATCTTTGGTTGCAGGTGTTTTCTAAAGAATGATACTCCACATCTTGACAAATTTGCACCAAAAGGTGTAGCTGGTATCTTTGTTGGCTACATCTTAAAGATCCAAAGCTTATAGAGTACTCATTAAAGGAACACAAAGAATCATTGAGACTACAAATGTCAGATTTCATGAGCCAAAAATGACTTCTGAACAAAACAGTTCAGAACTCGCACATAAACCAACTTCTGAAAGTTTGGACTCAGAACATAATCACACAAACTCTACTTCTGCATCTCAAACTTTACTCAAATCCAATTTAGACAATTTATGTCAAGACTTTTTTGATATTTCTGTAAATGTCTCTGCAGATTATCAAAATCCTTCTCTACTCAGAAATTCAAATGATCAAGACATTTCAGAAATACAGATTTCAAATACATCAGCACCACAACTCTCTACCTCAAATTCAGAACTTCCAACTTCTGAAAATGCAACTTCTGTACCAATTCAAGTTGTTTTAGAACCGGTTCAAACTATTTCTGACCATGAACCTCACAGTTCTGAACCAATTCAGATTTTTCCATTTGAGGGGGAGTCTTCAGATTTACATTCAGCTATCAATCATGATACTGAAACTCCAGCAATTATTGATGATTATGATTCTCTGAATAATGTTTCATCTGTTCAACCATTGCCAAATGTGAACAAATGGACATCTAGTCATCCAGTTCATCAAATAATTGGAGATGCATTAAAAGGTGTTCAAACAAGATCTGCAACAGCAAATGAGTGTTTGTATGTTAATTTTTTAAGCAGTATGGAACCCAAAAAGCCATATGAAGCACTTCAAGATCCAGACTGGATTTTAGCCTAGCCATGCAGGATGAGTTAAATCAATTTGACAGAAACAAAGTCTGGAGATTGATACAAAAGCCAAAAGGTAAATCTGTCATTGGCACAAAATGGGTGTTCAGAAATAAAAAGGATGAAAATGGAATTGTTATAAGAAACAAGGCAAGACTTGTAGCTAAGGGGTATTATCAACAAGAAGGAATTGATTATGATGAAACCTTTGCTCCAGTTGCCAGATTAGAGGCCATACGAATCTTTCTTGCCTATGCTGCACATAAAAACATGAAGGTATTTCAAATGGATGTAAAATGTGCATTTCTGAATGGTATTTTACATGAAGAAGTGTATGTTGAACAACCAGAAGGCTTTGTAAGCAAAGAATTCCCAGATCATGTTTACATATTAGACAAAGCCTTATATGGACTTAAACAAGCACCAAGAGCATGGTATGATACTCTTACAACTTTTCTTCTGAATTCCAAATTCAAAAGAGGTACTGTTGATACAACTTTATTTCTGAAAAAGGAGGGTGATGATATGATTTTGATACAAATCTATGTAGATGATATTATATTTGCTTCTACAAATCCAAAATTTTGTAGAAATTTTGAGAAAATCATGCAAACAGAATTTGAAATGAGTTTGATGGGAGAGTTGACATTTTTCCTTGGGCTTCAAGTTAAACAACTTCCCACTGGCATATTCATTAATCAATCTAAGTATGTTTCTGACTTACTTAAGAAGTTTGACATGACTGATTGTTCAAGTATTCAAACTCCAATGGCCACTGCCACTAAGCTAGAACCTAATCTAAATGGAAAATCTGTTGATCAGAAAAAGTACAGAGGAATAATTGGATCTTTGCTTTACTTAACTGCTAGTAGACCAGATATAATGTTTGCTACATGTATTTGTGCCAGATATCAAGCTAATCCTAAGGAATCACACCTTCTAGCTGTAAAAAGATTACTTAGATACCTAAAAGGTTCTCCTTCATTGGGACTTTGGTATTCTAAGGATTCTAGTTTTGAACTAACAGCATTTACAGATGCAGATCATGGTGGTTGCAAATTAGACAGGAAAAGCACTTCTGGATCATGTCAGTTTCTGGGTGATAGACTAGTCAGCTGGTCTTCAAAGAAACAAAATTGTGTTTCTACTTCTACAGTAGAAGCTGAATATGTAGCAGCTGCAATATGTTGCTCACAAGTGATCTGGATGCGAATTCAACTAAAAGACTATGGTTACACTTTCAAAAAGATTCCTTTGTATTGTGATTCAAAGAGTGCCATAGCCATCACTGCCCATCCTGTTCAGCATTCAAAAACCAAGCACATTGATGTAAGATATCATTTTATCAAAGATCATGTGGAAAAAGGTAATATTGAAATGTTTTTTGTTTAGACAGATTATCAGTTAGCTGATTTATTTACCAAAGCACTTGATGAAAAACGATTTAACTTCTTGGTAAGTAAATTGGGCATGATGAACATGTCTATGTAAGTATTATACATCACCTATACTCTAGAAGTTACATTCTAAAGTTTTTTTTTTCTTTCAAATTCTGAATACTTTGCTCTTCAGAATTACTTTGTATATTCTGAAGTTTAACATTTAGATTTTTGCTACTTTTCAAACTCAGAAGTATATCTCTTCCGTAACTAGGTTGATTGTATTTTAATACTTTTCATTTTTTTTTCATTTCACTAATATTTGATTGATTCTTTGATAAAGTTGCAATAATTAAGGGGGAGAATCATAATTGCTAGTGATTCAAGGGGGAGTGTTATTAATTTCAAATTTCTCTACTACCCTTTCCTACAACAACTCTGCATTGGTGAAATAAAGTCTTGCACTTTATATCTAAGAAGTATGAACAAGCTTCCTTAGATTAAACCAGTTTTCTATTTGTTCAAATCTACTTCTGAATTCTCAAAATGTTTTATATTTTTCAGAAGTTTATATTTTTAAACGCTTTTTTGTCTTCTAAAATGACCCAAGTTTAGTTCTGAACTTCACTTAAAAATTCTGCGGTTCTTCTGAATTCTTTCTTTCAGACTTCTGAACTTTTTCTCAAAAGTTCTGAACAACTTCTGAAGTTTTTGAACTTGTTCTCAGAACTAAAACTTCCCGTTGATTTTTTCATTTAAGCGTGTGCCACGTGTTTTAATTTCATTAGATTTCTCTTAAACACGACCACTAAACGGTTCATTTCTCTTAATAAATGATGATTACTACTCTAATCACATTTACTTTTTGGCCACGTGTCCTTCAACGCTTATCCGATCATATAAATCAATGGATTCCTCATCATCTTCATTCTTTTAGCAATTTTTTCTCTGAGAAATCTTTCTGTGTTTATTGATCATCTTTCTGTTCCCAATCCGTGTTTTTTCTACATCATGTCTACTTCAAAAACCATGATTTCTACCTCCTCGAGTTCCAATAATAACACTGGATCATCAAGTGATGCTTCGTTCAAAATTGTGCCTCAAATATTAATGGTTGGATCAATGGAAATCCCACTAAGTGATGATCAAATGCTTCATGACACAGCCACAACTGCAACTCATCAAGCCGGACCTTCAAACCCTATCATTAACCCTAACCCTAACCCGACAACTGCTAAAATTGGGGAAACACAGAATACACCCATTGATGTTGTTTCTGAATCAAATGTTGCTGAAAGTGAATCTCAGACTCCTGCTGAAAGTGGTGACCTGTCCAAACTCTATGTACCTGCTGAGAAATTACTTGACACCAAAAGAAATAACTGTGCACTGAACTTCAAATCCAAAGACTTCATTGATGATCAAGTAATGTTGATTAAAATTCTGAAGAAACATCCCCTGCGCACTCTCCTTTCAAGGAAATTCTCTCATTCTCGCTTCTTATCTTCAACAATTACGGCATTATGCCGAGGTAGATGAAACTGATGATGAAATTGTCTCTTATGTTCATGCCTACAAAGTTTGTATATCTGTAGATGACATTAGAAGCCTTCACTATTTGCCAAAACCAGATGAGGTTCTTGGGAAAACCTGTTATGACTCAATTCCATCCTCATCAGAGATGATCTCAGATTTTATGAGCTTAGGTTACTGCGAAAACCTTAGTGCTGCGAGCTCTTTTAGAAGAAAATGTTTACCTCCAATTTGGTATTGCTTGTTTTCCATTCTGAATACCTGCCTATCTGGGAAGAGCTCAAGTTTAGACCAAGCTTCAGCAAATGGGAGGATTATCTTTCATGGTGTTGCCTTCAACAAACACTATGATTATGCTAGTCTCATCTTTGATGAACTCAAATCTGCCATTTTGAAGAAGTCTACATTCAACTATATACCATTTCAGAGATTTCTTCAAACACTTATCAAAGGAGCAATGAAGGCTGTCTCAAAAATTCCTGTTCTAGCTCATGAGGTACATGTTCCTATTTTCACTATGGATAGCTTAAGACCTCCAAATGCAAAACTTACATTTCCAAATGCAGTTCCACTTCCTTCTCATTAATTGAACTTGTAAGTACACCGACTAGGATTGGGAGTGAACATTTAGAATCTATGGGATTACCTCAACCAGTAGTCCCTTCCCCTGATTCAAACCAGAGTGGTGATCATGCAAGGGAGTCTAGAATTATTAAAAAGAGAGGGGAGGCTGTTCAAGGGGGTGAACAACCTCAAAGAGTGAAGAGGAAAAATGTAAATGAGAGACAGGGTAGAAGGGTAAGAAATAGAATTGATGAGGGGAGAACACGGGTACAAGAAAAACAAACCTGTGAACCACATGTTACAAGCCGGGCACCCACATCTACTATTATTCCACATTCTTTGGTGGATAATATTGAAACAGCCAGTGAGCCCATGGCAACCTTGGTTAACCCCCCCAGCCACTCACCCATCTCTCAACAGAAGGGTGTTTCCACAACACAAATGGGGCAAGCAGCTTATAATCCATTAGGACCCCAATTGGAGGTTCCTTTTGTTGAAAATGAAGGATATATGTCGCCCCTTCACAGTTTTGAGCACATTGAGTCTGAGTGTCCACTCAACTTTGAGCCTTCTGAACCACTTAATGTGGCATCCATTCACACAAGCACACATCTTTCAGATGTTCCTAAGCAAAGTGTTTGTCACATTGCATCAACAACTATAGATATTCCAATTTTGGATATCAAGGATTAGTTGGAAGTCCTGGTGGGGTGAATATCACAAAAGCTCCATTCACAGAATCAAATGTGGTTCATGATGCCTTTGTAGCTCATACAGGCCAACCTTCTTCTGAAGGTCTGAAAACAAGTTCATCTGTTGATCTTGGCAACTTACCCACATCTTCTAAATTCACAGAATTCAAAGATCTCTGTACTTCTGAATTTGCAAAGATTCAGAAGGACATCAAGGATTTGATGGATTCTACCAAAAAGGTGTTGGAGGTTAGGTTGGATCAACATGGGGAAAATTTGGTTAACAAGCTGAATGACTTTCATCTCAAATCTTCTAATGATCTTCATTTGTTTAAACAAGCACTTTTGTCAGCTTTTTCTGAAGTGGCTTCCTCTGTTTCTTCTTTGAAAGCTTCTCAGCCTTCTTCTTCTTCTGCTCCACAAGCTTATGCCACTAAAGATGATATTTCTCAAATTCTCAATCAACTTTCATCCATTCAGAGTTCTCAATCAGAATTAAGCACAAGATTATACGCATCTGGAATGCAGATCTCAATCAGATACTTTTAAAAGGAGTCTTGATGATCAGGATCCTGATAATCAAGAGGGGGAGAAAAGACAGAGAGTATCTGAACCAGAATCTAATGTAAATGATCAAGTTCAAAATACTGAGAAAACCTTTGAAGATACTCAGAATGTTGGTGAAGAATCAAATAAAGTCTCAGAAGCCATAGAAGATATTTTATCTGCAGAACATGAGGTACAAGAGATAAATGATCATTCTTCTGAAGAAATGATAGAAGAAGGGTATGAAACAGAAAAATTGTCTCTTGATTCTAAAGGTAACTTGGGCTCAGATAACACAGATATAATTCCAGACTCTAATGAAGAAATGCTAAGGCAATACCTTGCTTTTGAAGATGTTATTGGAGAACCAAGTGATCTTTCTGATGTGATCATGTTTGAAGAAGATATGATTGATGTAAATATGGGAGAAAGCTCAAATGAAATAAAAGTTTTAGTAATTTGGAAGCCTTAACAACTTCTGAGTGAAGAGTTCAGAAGTGCTTCTGAAAGATTATGGGATATTATGAATCAATTCTGTTGGGTGCATGTCTTTCTGAATTATCCAAGAAGTCTGGAGTGTAGACTTTTGGACAACAGATTTTCTATCTTCAGAAATTTTCTTGAACAACCAGATGAAAGAGTTGAATTGGAATTTGATTTAGCTCATTTAGAAGGAGTTGAAAATGTTGATGAAATCTTAATTGCTTTCTCAGGAAAATTTGAAGTTAGAATCAGACCTTGCATTATCATTCCTAAGATACATCTTCCAATACTTGAAGAACCTGTATTGGATCAAGTATTTGAAAAGGAAAATATACTTATTTCTGGAGAAAGCAGTCTGATATTTTCTGAAGACACTTATTGCTTCATGTACAAAAGAAGTATGAAGTTTGCAAAGTTGGAAGACTTTCTGAATGATGAATGGTCTGAAGATCATATTGTTCAAGTAAAGAACTTTATTCAGAATCATGGTGTTCAGAATTTTCATGATTCAACTTTAATAAAGAAGATCAGATGCATATCAAAATCAGTTCAGAATGATTTGACTATATTCAGATTTGGAGTAGAAAGAAGAGATGGTACTCTGTGTGAATTTACTCAGTTTGATGTTTACAAGCTAAGACTACAAGATAAGTTGGCAATCTTATCTTTTTGTGTTAACTCAGGTGAATCTGTGTTAGTCTCAGAGATTAGTAGAATCTTGGGAATATATATAAGGAATCTCATAAAGCATGATTTTCAGTTGGCTTTGGAATATAGACTTAACACAGTAAATCTGTTGGAACCTATATATATTGAAAGGTTTGAAATTTTGAAGAGATTGTTTACTAATCCAGATATTGGGTTCATGTATCTTGTTGAAGAAGTCTCTAAGACATTTGTTGTATCTGATATTCCGAAGTATTCTACATCCTCACTCAAATGGTTTCTGAACTACATGACAGATTTTATTGAAGAATCTGACATCAAAGAAGAAATTGTCTATCTAATCAAAGAAAGAATACATTTTAGAGAATTTGTGAGAAAGAGTTATCTAGCTGGTCACAAGAAAGTAAACAAGATAAAAGGAGCAGATTATCTACTAAGTGATGCATATGACTTCAAGATTCATACAAAGAGACAAGATATGGAAGAAATTCAGAAGTACACTCTGAATGTTGAAAGTTCAGAAGAAAGACAAAAGGAAAAAGAAAAAGAAAAGAAAAGGAAGAAGTTCTTGAAAATATTTCTGAAGAGTTGGTTCCTGAAAAGCAAATATCTGAAGAGGAACAACTACAAGTGCAAAGAATTGAAGAAAGTGCTTTCACTATGTTCCTTGAATATTTTCATCCAGAAATGTTCATGGAATATGAACAAAAATTCAACTATATAGATTGCTGGATTCAAAAGTCTTTTGGTTGGAAACAATGGTACTCAGACATCATCAGAAAGATAAGGATTCCAATCAATGAAGCAAGAAAAGAAAGTCCTGTGATCGAAGTGATTAATGCTGATTTGAAGACAAGACAGAATTACAAATATGCATTCTTTACTGTTGAGCGACAAAATGGTGAGATTTCTACCTTTTCTGAAGCTGACTTTCAGAATGTTCATCTCAGAGATCTTCTCAGAGTATACAGAAGTCTTTATCCCTTCCATGACTCAATTACCAAGTTCAGAAAATCTTTTCCAGTGCTTAGAGATGGATTATACAGAGAATTTATATGGGGTACGCAAAGGCCGATTTCCGAGTTGCTTATGTTCTAAACAAGAAGCAAATACACTTAAGCAAACCAAATCTAAGTCTACCAGATATTCAGAATTTGAAGAAGAGCACTTTAGTACTTCATCCTCCTGGCTTCGTTTGTAAATGCTTTCATGAACTATTATTTGTGAGATTTGAAGAACTCCACAAATGTTGCAATGGAACTCTCATGGCAATCAGAGATCGTTTGGTAAAAAGACAGAATAGAAGACCAAAGAATCTGAGCAATGAAGATTGGGAGAAGCACAAGATACTTGCAAAAGAAATTATTAGAGTTGCTGAATACAGAAGACTAATTCTGAAGGATGTAAGAGAAATTCTGAATTTCTGGAAGTATGATCTGAACTTTTGAAGGTAAGGGGGAGATTGATAGAAATATCATAATAGCTTCAAAAGGAACTGGGTTCTTAAAGTGAAAAAGATGCGAAGAAGTTACGAAGACACTTCGAAGAGGTTCTGAAGAAGGTCTGAAGACACTTCTGAAGAAGTTCTGAAGGAGTTCAGAACCAATTCTGAACTTGTCTGTTATGAATGTCTTGTCACTTTAGTCTTTCTATTGTATGTATAAATAGATAGCTAGTTAGATTGTTAGAATTAATGTTTTCATATACCTTGTAAAGATATATTCTGTATACAGTACATTCAATCAATACAAATTACATTTGGCTACTATCATTCCTGTCATAATCTTTTCATATATTGATATCTTGATTGTTTGGGTCCTATCACAGGTTATATTACAAGTTAATCTGTTCATCAATCTTTGATTGTTCTTATTGCTGTTAATTAATCGATATTAATTGCTTCCGCTTATACTCTGTTGTATGAATTTATCGATTGATCTTTTAAGTAGAGAATCTGGAACCAACAATTGGTATCAGAGCCTGATAATCATTCTATTGATTATTAGATCTCCTCAATTTGGAAATTTCTCTCTTCATTCATTCAGTAATTTCCTGTTTTAACTACTGTTCACAATTCCAACCTGTTCTACGAAGATTCATAGCAATTCTGTCTAAATCAGTGGTAATTGTAGTTAAAATTTTGAAGAATTAGTAAAATTATGTTATTCAATTCAATTGAAATTTACTTGTTCTAGATTTCAACTCAAATTTGTCATTACATTCTCCTCGATTTACAAAAAAAAATGGCAAATCCAAATCTGAATGTTGTTTACACCTCTGGTTCTCTGACCAAACCTCCTACTCTTATTCGTGGTGAATATCCACAATGGAAGATTCGAATGATAAATTTCTATGAATGATTGGATATTGAACTTTATCCTATTGTCCAAAATGGTCCCTTTGTACCAATGACTACAATTCCAAGAGTTCCTGCCACTACCAATACTGATGAAGTCCCTGCTCGAAAAGTTCCAAAGCTAAGGGAAAATTGGTCTGATGAGGAAAAGGCCAAAGTTGAACTTGCTAAAAAGGCAAAAACTCTTCTTATCATGGCTATTCCGAATGAAATTTTTCAATCTCTGGATTCCTGTGATACTGCTAAGGAATTATGGATCAATTAGAAAATCTTCTGGAAGGTGGTGCTAAAATGAAGAAAAATCAAAGAGCTCAAGCTTTGAACGAATACAACAGCTTCCAGGCCATTACGGATGAATCTCTAGAACAGACTTTTCATAGATTTAATAATCTGATAAATCTATACAAACGATGTGATATTGTTCGATCAAAGGAAGACAATAATGTCTTATTTTTAAAGAGATTAAATCTAGAATGGTCAAATCTCTCCATGTCTTTACAAGCTAATCAAGATCTTGAGCAATGGTCTCTACACGATGTATTTGGAACTCTTCAAGCTCATGAGAAGGAGGTTGTACAAAATAAAACAACTATAGGTGGACCTCTAGCCTTGATTTCTGAATCAAAGGGAGCTACCAGAAGAAGAAGTGAAGATAGAAGAGTGAAAAACAAGGCATTGATGTCAGAAACTGTTCCAGAAGAAGTATCTGATTCTGATGATGAAATAAAGGCATTTGCTGATTCCTTGGCTCTTATTACCAAACAGTTTACAAACCGTTTTGGAAATAGGGCATTTCAAGAAAATAGAAGGTCTGATCGCTCTAACTATACTCCTAAGCAAGAGGTTCAGAGACCCGAGAAGACTGAAACAGAGAAGAAGGAAGAAGAGATGAAGAAGAAAAATGATGTCTGCTATAGATGTGGAAAACCAGGACACTACTCTAAGGAATGCAGAGGAACTCTGGTCAAAGATAAGTCGTACTACAAGAATAAGTACAAATATAATGTCACTGAAAGAGCTCACTATGCTGAGAAAGAGAACTGGCTTGGAGATGAGTCCAGCGGTGATGAGGCCATATTCTGTGGGATGGCGAATACGAATGAATCAGAAGACCAACCTTCTGAATCACCGGTTAGTACTCTTTCTGAATCCTCTAAACTTGAGAATACAATTGTGCTTTTGTCAAATAATTTTGAGGAACTTAAACAAAAGCTTACAATTGAAAAGAAGTTACGAAAGTATATTGAGAAAACTCTTTCTACAACACAAAGGGAAAGAGATATTTACAAAAGAGAAATGAATATCTTAACAGAAGAGAAACTGGAACTTGACATTGAAAAAGAAAAGATTTCTAAAAACTTTAAAGATACAGAAGTTTTGTTAAAAATGGAGCAGTTAAGTTTTAAGAAACTTCTGGAAGAAAAGGATAAGGAGATTCAAGTTAAGGAAAGTAACAGATTAAACTCTGTAGCTCTTAAGAATTACTTTAAAAAAGAAAGAGAATTTTTACATATTAAACTTCAAAACAAAACGCACCAGTTCAAAACATATCTGGATGCTCAAAAAGTTCATGAGAAAATAAGTACACAAGTAGGAAGATCTGGAATTGGTTTTAAAGATTTGGATCCCTATACGTGTGAAAAAAAGTTTTGTTTAAACTCTGTTTTTCGAATAGGACAGCAACAGAAGCCTGTGTTTCCAATTCTTTATGAACAATCATGCTTTAAACGATCTAAATATGAAAATGGTCATCATCAACGAAAACTCAAGTTTAAAAACGTTATATATTCTTCTGAAAAGTATAATGTTGATTTAATACAATCCAGAGGAAGGATGATATTTTCAAATTCGGTTCAAGTGTTCTTATAAAGTTAAATCCAAAGGTTGATGCATTTATTCCTACTCAAGCAGAGGAAGATTTAAGACTTAGTTTTGAAAATGATCTTCTTTTAAGTCTGGACAATTGTTTTAACCTTGAAAATAACAGTAAACAAAACAATCCAGAGATTTTTCCTCGTTCGTTTATTGATTTAAATCTTTCTGAAGCTTAAGAGGATTTAGAAGAAATCACATATTCCTGGGAAAATGATGATCAAAGTGAGGATTTATTTGACAATTCAGAAACATATCTCTCTCATCTTGAACATCAATCTCCTCTCTATGCTAAAACTCCTGTCTGAAAGCTAAATCTTGTCTTGAACTTGAAAAGGAAGAAATACTTAAAAAGAAGATCCCAATCCAAACTCCTAAATCTTATCCTCCAAAACTTTCTTATGTTCAGAAAGGTAAATGGAAATCTAATCTTTATGTTCGTGTTTCAGTAAATACAAAAGCTTCTGAGAAGGTAAATCCGAGGAAATCTCTGCTGAAGAATATATCAGATTCTAAACATATGTCTAGTCTAGATAGGAAGTTCTTTTGAACAACTGGTACTAGAAAAGACAGTTTTAAGAATAATTGTAATTATCATTATCGCAATGAAAATTCAATAAAATATTCTATGTTTCAGAATTCTGAAGGTTTTTCCTTATTCTTAAAATTAAAACAATTCTTCTCACGACCTTCAAATCCTTCAACTGCAAATCGTTCGTACTTCATTAAGAATAAAGCAAAGAAAAACAAAAAAACAAAAAATCCAAATAATTCGTCTTTACCTTCTGTCAAATCAAATCAAAAGCAAATACAAAAGGCTGATAAAACAAAAACTAACGTTAAAAGACCCATAATGGTATGGGTACCTAAGAAACTCTGATCTTGATTGCAGAAACAACGTGTGCATATCTGGTATCTTGACTCTGGATGCTCGAGGCACATGACTGGTTCACGAAACTTAGTCTCCAAATTTAAAGACAAAAATGGTGGAGCTGTAACGTTTGGTGATAATGGTAAGGGTCAGATTAAGGGCTATGGTACTTACAGGAAGGTAACATTACCTTATCCAAGTAGCTCATGTTTCTGGTTTGAAACATAACCTCCTAAGTGTAAGTCAACTCTGTGATTCTAAGATACTTGTCGTACTTGACGAAAAACATTGTTACTTATTTTCTAAGGCAGGTGAGGAACTTTGGAGAGCAGACAGAAAAGGTAATCTCTACATGATGAATTTTACCTCCAAGGATGGTAAGGAAACCTTATGTCTTATTTCCAAAAAGAGTGAAGTTGCATGGCTCTGGCATCATAAAATGTCTCACTTAAACTTTGATAATCTTGAGATGCTTGTAAAAAATAATTTGGTATCTGGACTTCCAGAAGTTCATTTTCAAAAAGATCACCTCTGCCCTGCATGTGAAATGGGCAAGATCAAACGAGCATCCCATAAAACAAAAAGTGATCAATCTTGCATAAGACCTCTGCATATGCTACACGTCGATCTCTGTGGTCCCATTGCAATTCAGAGTCTTTCTGGTAAAAAGTATATTCTGGTACTTATCGATGAATTTTCCAGGTATACTTGGCTTGCTTTTGTTCGACAAAAGTCAGAAGTACCTATTGTACTCCAAAATATGATGATCAGAATCCAAGTTCTTTTACACCAAAAGATTCAACAGCTAAGAAGCGACAATGGTACTGAATTTAAGAATGCCAAACTTGAAGCATACTTTGTTGAAAATGGAATTACTCGGAACTTCTCTGCTGTACGCACTCCCTAACAGAATGGTGTCATTGAACGTCGCAACCGAACCTTGGTCGAAGCAGCCAGAACAATGCTTGCTGCTTCTGGACTCCCAATTCACTTCTGGGCAGAAGCTGTAGCCACTGCTTGTTTCACTCAGAATCGTTCCAGAATTGTCAAGAGGCATCTCAAAACCTCTTATGAGATTATTAACAAAAGAAAACCATCTGTCAAATTCTTTCATATCTTTGGTTGCAGGTGTTTTATCTTAAATGACAGAGACAATCTTGGCAAGTTTGATCCAAAATCAGATGAAGCAAATATCTTAGGCTATTTTTTAAATTCCAGAGCCTTTCGTGTTTTTAATCTAAGAACTAAAACAGTTATGGAGAGCATTAACATTGATTTTGATGATAAAACTCAACTGACTTCTGAATATTCTTCTTCAGAACTCAAACTTAATACTCTTACTTCTGACTTTCTTTCAGGATCCAGAGAATCCGAGATTGATGCTATTTTTCAAGACATTCTGGGCGAAGAAATAATGTCAGAACCTGTTGTACCTAACTCTTCTTCCAGTATACCTGAAGTTCTTCATGCCTCTGGCATAACTTTCTCCGGTCCTACCTCTTCTGAACCTAGCTCTTCAATCCCTTCTGTTCCTGTTTCATCTGATTGTCCAGAAGATTCTTCTGTTCCATCATCTTAGGGGGAGACTTTAGGATCAAGAGCTTCAGAATCAATATTTCCGGATGAAGTTATCTCATCTTCTGAAACCGAAGTTCAGGCTCAACCACAAACAAGGATGACGAAATGGACTAAATCACATACTCCAGATCTCATAATTGGTAATCCTTCTGAGGGTGTCAAAACACGATCCGCTACAGCAAATGAAGCTTTCTATGTCAACTTTCTAAGTATAATTGAACCCAAGCAAGTTCATGAAGCCTTAGCCGAACCTAGTTGGGTAGAAGCAATGCAGGAGGAGTTACTTCAATTTGAACGTAACAAAGTTTGGAACTTAGTGCCATTACCAAAAGGCAAAGTTGCCATTGGTACTAAGTGGGTTTTCAGAAATAAAAAGGATGAGGATGGAACTATGATCAGAAACAAGGCTCGTCTGGTGGCAAAAGGATATTGTCAAGAAGAAGGTATTGATTATGATGAAACCTTTGCTCCTGTTGCAAGACTGGAGGCGATAAGACTTTTTCTGGCATTTTATGCATACAAAAACTTTAAAGTCTATCAAATGGATGTTAAATGTGCATTTCTAAATGAAAAACTCAAAGAAGAAGTGTATGTTGAACAACCCGCTGGCTTTAAAGATGCAAGACATCCAGAATACGTCTTTCTTCTTGACAAAGCTCTGTATGGCTTAAAGGGTATGAGAAAGGTAAAATTGACAGAGCCTGATATGAACGTTTATCCAAGTTTCTGATCAGCAAAGGGTATGAGAAAGGTAAAATTGATACCACACTTTTTATCAAAAGAGGCAAAGGTATGTTAACTATTGTTCAAATTTATGTGGCCGACATAATTTTTGGCTCTATTCATCAAACAGAAGTTGATTTGTTTTCTAAATTGATGGAAATTGAATTTGAAATGAGTATGATGGGAGAATTAACTTTCTTTCTAGGACTTCAGGTTAAACAAAGTACTTCTGGTATTTTTATTAATCAAGCAAAATATGTCTCTGACATGTTAAAGAAATTTCATTTTCAGAACTCATCAACTATGAAAACACCTATCTCTCCTAGCATGAAACTAGGTCCTGATCCTTCTGGGAAACCAGTTGATATCACGGGCTACAGAGGTATGATAGGTTATCTTCTGTATTTAACAGCAAGTAGGCCTGATATTATGTTTGCCACTTGTCTTTGTGCTCGTTATCAAGCTAATCCTAAAGAATCCTATTTGGCAGCTGTCAAAGGAATTTTTAGATACTTAAAGGGAACTCCTTCATTGGGTCTCTGGCATCCTAAAAATTCTGGGTTTGATTTAAATGGCATATACAGATTCTGATCACGCAGGATGTAAGCTGGACAGAAAAAGTACCTCTGGTAGGTGTCAACTTCTGGGAAATAGACTCATCAGCTGGACATCCAAGGAACAAAATTGTGTCTCAACATCTACTACAGAAGCTGATTATGTTGCTGCTGCTAGCTGTTGTTCCCAAGTTATTTGGATGAAAACTCAACTCAGAGACTATGGTCTGATTTATGATAAGATTCTCATACTCTGTGACTCTGAGAGTGCAATTGCCATTACTGAAAACCCAGTTCAGCACTCCAAAACAAAGCATATTGATGTCAGGTATCATTTCATCAAAGATCACGTAGAAAAGGGCACAATAGAAATGTATTTTGTCTTTACTGATTACCAACTGGCTGATATTTTTACAAAAGCTCTGGATGAAAAGCGTTTTAATTTTTTAATCAGCAAGTTGGGAATGATAAATATGTAAATCTTATTCTTAGCGTTTATCAGAGACCTCTGATCGTTTCTGGATTTCATCCAGAAGCATTCAGAGACTTCTGATCGCCTCTGGTGTAAGTTTTATTTTGTTTCTTGCGCTCTTTATTCCTTTTCATCCAAGTAATACCAGAAAGGAGCCAATTCTGAAAAGCAAAAGGGGAGTTTATCATTCAAGGGGGAGCTCACCTCTCTAGGGGGAGTTTATCATTCAAGGGAGAGTATCATACTTG
Organism: Silybum marianum; assembly: GCA_036898165.1. Taxonomy (NCBI): domain Eukaryota; kingdom Viridiplantae; phylum Streptophyta; class Magnoliopsida; order Asterales; family Asteraceae; genus Silybum; species Silybum marianum. Next base: position 34,621,739 of record CM072530.1, read on the forward strand.
GAAGAGTTCAAAGTCTAACGCTGGTTAGCTGTCTTCTGAATTCCTCATCCACCTAAGTTTCTTCTGAATCTTCTTATTTCTGTGTTTTTGTTGCCGTCAAGGTCTCTCAGAATATTTATGATTCATTTTAAACTTATCTTAGATGTTGATTCAAAGTTGACATGTTTTTCAAAATATTTTTCTATGCATCAAAATATTCTAAATTTTTTTATTGAACATATACATTTTATTAACTCTTGCCGTCAAGGTTGTTTAAAATATATATATTCAATTTTAATTTTTCTTATTATTTTCTTTTCATGAAAAATCAAACTTTCATTTGGTTCACAAACCTTTTTTTTTACCGAATGACTGATTTTAAATATAAATAAACAGATTTATATATTTTAAATTGTTTTTAATCAACTATTTTTTTTGATTACTTAACAATTTGTTTTATATTTCTTTTTATTTACTTACGGGATAATCAACGGATTTTAAGCCAATAACCCTTCAGTTTTTATCTCAAATATCGTGTCTTAATCATCACTAGCTCACCTTCCTACTTTCCACGTGTCACCCATCGTGTGACTGCATGTATCCACGCCTGCGTGCTTATATCATCCCTCCTGAACCGTTTCTCCTACTCCCAAAAATTAAACCTTTTCCAATTCCAAATTGGTCTCATATAAAATCCCCAAATTTCAGAAACCCATCTTCTTCCTTACCACTGTTACTACTCAAACTCTCCTACTCACGAATTTGCTCATCAACTTCACCAACTCTCATCAATGACTTCTCATCTGGCAAATCCAATTCTTAACGATGACGAAGGTCGTCTCGTCGATTCCACTGCAGATAGTGCTCCGTTTGTCAAACTGCCATTGAAAGCAAAAAATGTGCAGGTTCTTCTTGATCCTAACACCTACCAGTCCGAGTTCAGAATCATGGTTGAATTTCTCCAAAAGCATCCTCTAAACCGAGCCCTAACTCTGACAAATCCAAATGTTCCTGAAATTTATGTTCAAGAAGTTTGGCAATCGATGTACATTTGTGATGATGAAACTTTGCTTGGCAACTTCAGCCATCCAGATCAACCTGAAAATGTTGTGGAGATACCAATCACCAAGAAAAATTAGCCAGGTATTTTCATTTATCCCCATCACAGGTGCAAATTGATGGTGATTTTGTCCAAATCCAGCCCTAGAATCGAACCCATCTGCTGATGCTCTGCTATCCTTCATTCTTTTTCTTGGCTACAATGAACCCCTAACTAAACTATCTGAATTTAAGAGAAAGCAGTAACCCCCGATGTGGAATCTTCTCGTCTCCATCCTGAACAAGAGCCTCACATGTAAAATTGGGTCCCTCGATCAAGCAAGCAGAAACATTCTGACCATCATGTATGGTATGTATTTTAATCATCCTTTGGACTTACTCAAGCCTCATTTTCCAAGAAATTAAAGCTGCTGTGCACACTAAGGTAACTCATCAAACCCAAGGAAAACCTCTTCCAGCCTTAATGTTTCCACGATTCTTATTCCTGGTTACCTACCCTGCAATTGGTGCACTCAAGGCCCCATTAGTTCAACCTTTCTGCAAAATTGCTTTAATGAGCTCTCATCGACCAACCATCGACCGCAACGGCTATCCCTCTCCAAGAGAGCTTTCCAGGTACATGCTAAACCTAATTCAATCTAGCTCTTCTTATCTCCAATCTTATAGAAGCTCTATGATTTTCTCAGAACAGAGAATTTCTACCCTAGAGCATTTAGAGCCAGTTTTAGGAAGTGAGGAGTCAAGTGAGGCTGAGGCTGAAAATAATATGAGTGACCATCCGAGTGGTTCTACCCATGCCGACGTCTTGCTAAAAGAGGGTACTGAAGATGTCCATCGAGACACAATTTAGCGAATCTCTCCTACATCCCAAAGGGTAACTTCATTTGCTGAGGTGGATGTCAACACATCTACTTTCATTGACAAGGACCACCCAGTCCAAACCACCCAGAGACCATCCGATCAGAGGATACTTCTTCATCCTCTGCATCAAGCACAACCAGGGAAACCTCTTCTTCATCATTCTCTCAACAGAATGATGATGAAAATATAAGAGTTCATTTGCCCAAGAACTCGCCACCCTCCCACACAATGTTGCTGTCTCTGTGACCAATAAAGTTTTAGGAGCCTCAGAAGATAAGTCCATATCTTCTGATAGTTTAGAGGCTGAGGAAATCCCATCAGAGGGGTTACAGCCACAGAACGCACCACTTACCGGAGTGTTTACACTTCATCAAGGTAAGCACATTGTCTTCAGCACCTCATCCTCTGATGATGAGGACTCTGTTGAGATAATTAGAACAACCGAAGAGGTGCCTGTTAATCAAAGCCCCTCGAAGACAGGTTGGAAGTCCCTCCACACTCAACGTCAACACAGGTGTGAATGAGGGCCTCTCTGAACGCGAGAGACAAGGGGCTCCATGTGTTGGAGATACACCGGTTACACCTTTTGAGTTTGTCACAAATGCAGCGTTCCAGGCATTTACTGATAAGATTCAGAGATCTATGGAAGATCTAAAATCATCCATCTCCAATAATCACTCTCTTTTTTTGAGCATCAAAGCTGAACAAGCAAGTCAAGCTGCTACTCTCCAAGCCCTTCAAACAGTTCTCTCTGATAATTCAGCAGCCCAGAAGAAGTATCTTGATGATCAGTTCAAACTTCTAAATGAAAGGATCATCGCCAATGCTGATGCAATTTTTCATATTCCTGACTCTCTTCCACCTTCAGAAATTACAATTTCTGTGGCCGAATATAGCTCTCTGGTAGCTGATTTAAACAAGATTATCAAAGCTGTCACTTCTTCTGACGATCCTAATGACACCACTCTGGTTAAGAAGTCAGACATGGCTACTTTTCAAAAGGCCATGATTGACAGAATATATGCTATATCTTCCAAGTTTGCATCCATGGCTACGACCTCGAATGTTGATCAGAGGCTCTCTTCCATGGAAACCACTCTTTCTCAAATTACAACTCTGGTAAGCTCTATCTCTAATACCTTCAATGCCAAGAAAAAGGCAAAGGAAGAACGTGCTTGCAGAAAAGCTGAGCTTAAACGACAAAGGTCTGAGGATCAGGGTCCTGATTCTCAGAAGGGGGAGAAAGAACCAGAAGCCAAGAAAGCCAAATCTACCACAAACGCTGAAAGCTCCAATCCAACTACATCTACTCCTTCTGACAAACAACAACCACCTTCTTCCAGGCAAACCTCTTCTGCTCAACCTTCATCAACACAAAATCCTCTTACTCCAACTCCGTGAGCTACTCATTCAGGTCCTCTTCCAAAAGATCCAGAGATAGCAAACTTTATTCTACAGGTAGTCGGCAACACAATAAAAACACCGTACTCTTCGTCCACTAAAGCAGAAATAGCCAAAGAAAAGGAAGCTAGAGCCAGAGTTGAGGCATCAAAGGCTAAAGTTGAAGCCTTGAACAAAAGAAGAGAAGAAGAACGAATAGAAGCTGAAATCAGAGCAAAAGCTGAAGCAGAAAAAGCCTCTGCAGAAGCAGCAAGAGCACAAGCAGAAATGGAAAGAGAAAAAACTGTAAAGGCAAATGCTGAAGGATCATCAAGTCGAGCAGCTGAGAATAGAGAAAAACTACAGAGACTTGGAAGAATTGATCTTCCAATTCTGGAAATCACAAAAAGGTACATGTATGCTCCTATAGACCAGAAGATCTATCTCATGTTGCCCAACTTCTCAAACGCCTACAATGTAAGTGATGCTGTAAAAGACAAATTCATGGCACACAGACAAGCAAGAAAGGACGTTTATACTTTTGTACCTATCAAACGGATCTCTGCGATAAAACATTCACCATTTGAAGATACAGAGATATGGTACACAATTTATGAAGTTATCAGAGAAGACAATAAGACTTATTACTTCTGTGATAATGATCTATTGTCTATCTTTCCCTCTGATCTTATCTTTCTGGAGAAATTCATGAAGACTCAAATGACTAAAAGAAGTGATGATCAAGATCAAATTGCTTATTCTCGAATCATTCAATGCATGAAGTCCTACATCAGATACAAGAGACAGGTAGATTTTCAAATAGGAATCAATTACAGTGTTGATAACCTAGCCATCTCTGCTCCCAATGAAGATCTAGAAGGCATCAACAATATGAAAATCGGCAGAGTATTGATTAACCCAGAGGAAGGGGTGATTTTCAAAAGGCCAGACAGAAAAAGTTTCTTCAGAATCAAAGAGGCACATAAATACTCATCAGAGGTCGTTTACATTGCAAAAAGTTTCATCGCTGTTGAGATCAAAAATCATAATCCAGAGTTCTTGAAAAGATGATCAACAGCTTTTCAAATTTATTATCAATCAGAGAGGTCATAGATAAGATTGGAAAGATTGTCTCTGAAGTCGCTCCTTTCTGAACAGACTTCACTCTTCTGGTTTCATACTTAGGGGGAGATTGTTACACATTTGAAAGTATGAACCATAAGATGAAGAATATGACGTGGCACATACATCCAACATGTCTACCTTTTGCAACTGAATAGTTTGTTACACGCTCCCATCTTACACGTGTCAGTTTGTAATAGGTTAGGATGTTGACTTTTACATTCTGCTATTTGTATAAATAGATCTTTTCTCTAATGTAAATGTTGTCGATCTAATTGCAAGATTGAAGAACATACTGTGCGTCATTCCAAGTATTTGTAATCGTGATTCAGGTTATATTACAAGTTAATATGTTCATCAATCTTTGATTGTTCTTATTGCTGTTAATTAATCGATATTAATTACTTCCGCTTATACTCTGTTGTATGAATTTATCGATTGATCTTTGAAGTAGAGAATCTGGAACCAACAATTACAAAAGGAAATTATAAATGAGAAGTCTGAAAAAGAAATTCTGAATGTTAAAATGAATTTTCTGAATCAAGAGAGACTTGATCTTTATAAAAAGATTAAAGAATTAGAAGATTTAAATTTTAAAAGAGGACAAACTGAACAAACTCTGAACATTTTAACTAGTCAGGCTCAAAATTCAAAATTTTACAACATAAAAGCAGGTTTAGGATATAATGACAGTCAAATACTGAAAAAGGCACCTGCAAATCTGTATGATTATTCTAAAATGACAATTTTCAATGAATCAAATACAGATGTCATTTCTAAACCTGTGAACTATTATTTGCCTGAAAGAATACCATTTGTAAAATCAGAGACTTTGTTTTCAGAAGAAACACATCTTAAATCTGGTGAACCAGAAATAATTTCTGAAAGAGAAGAAATAAATACAAGTTCAAACATTTGTGAATCTTCTGAATCAAATATTATTTCTGAAGAAAAATCTGAAGTAATTGTTAAATCTGAAATAATTTCTGAAGTTACTTTAGAGATAATTTCTGAATACAATTCTGAAGTCATTTCAGAAGATACTTCTGATAATAAATTAGAACATGAAGAAAAATATGATGAATTCTCATAAATTGACTCTTTAGAAGATGTTGATGAGAATTCCAATATATTTTTTGATAATTCTGATGATGAGTCTACAGCAACAAAAAATTCAAATATTTTTGCAACTAGTATGAGTCAAAATAAATTTTCAGATCTAATAAATGCTTCTGATTCAGAAGATGATGATGATCATATGGTGCAAGTGATTGATAAAAATGGCTATTTGGTTTACAAATCACAATCTTGTATGACTGAAGGAGAAATACTAAAATCTGAAGCTTCAAACATACCTTCAGAAATGTTTGGTCCTGTGTTTTTAAAACCAGAATATCAGAATTCAGATTTTTCTCCTACTAATACAAATATTTCATTGACTTCAACACCATGTTCAGTAACATCTTCTGACTTCAACACCAGAGTTAAAAATTTTGAACAAGGACAATCCTCAAATTCTCTCTCTGAGGTACAGAAAATTAACTCAAATTCTGAAAATAAACATAAAGTGAACAAAAGAATTTCTTATACTAATCCTCATTTCTTATCTTTTCATTTTTAAATAAGAATGATGTACCTAAACCAAAGAAAGTGAATAAAAGAATTTTTGTTGAAAAATCAAATGTTATTGATTCTTATATATCTAATGATGTTGTAAATACATTAAAGAATCATATTCACTGTATTAATTGTGGTCATCATAGTTTTCATCTTAACTCCAATACAAACAAGAAAAATTTGATGAAATCTATTCAGAAATGATCAGCTATATTGACAAATTCAATTAAAAGTAAAAATAAAAATAAAAATATAACTAGGAAAGATAAATTTCAAAGTTCTGAACAAACTTCTAAATTGAAAAATCTGAAGACAAAGTTCAGAACTTCAAATTTTATTACTAATCTCAAAGGACCCATTCTGAAATGGGTACCTAAAACTCAATAATCTCTTTTGCAGATATGTCTTGTGTGGGTCTTAGATTCTGGATGTTCAAGACACATGACACCTTTCAAAGAACTACTAACTGATTATCATGAAAGATATGAAGGAACAGTTAGCTTTGGAAACAATGCAAAGGGATATGTAAGAGCATATGGCACTTTCATTAAAGGAGATGTAACAGTAATGAAAGTTTTCTATGTTGAGGGACTAAGACATAATGTTTTCAGTATTAGTCAATTCTGTGACAAATACTGGAAGGTTAATTTTGACATAGATCATTGTCATGTTCTGAATACAGGAAACAAAAATGAATTAACTGCTTATAGAGATGGAGATATCTACACAACAACATTCAATACAACAGGTCAACTACAAGGTGTATGTTATATGTCTACAACAATGAGAAATGATAGTTGGCTTTGGAACAGAAGAATGTCACATCTAAACTTCAAAGCCATTTCTGAACTAGGCAAACATCAATCTGTAAGAGGACTACCAAAGATCAGATTTGAAAAGAACTCTCTTTGTTCTGCATGTGAATTAGGGAAGATCAAAAGAAGTTCTCATCCTCTGAAAATGCTATCTTCATGCAAAGCTCCACTTGAAATGCTACATATGGATTTATGTGGACCAATGAAAACTCAAAGCATGGGGGGAAAGAGATACATTCTTGTCATAGTAGATGAATACACAAGATATACATGGATTGAATTTCGGAGACTCAAGTCTGATACTTCTGAAAGACTAATAGCCTTTCTGAAGAAAATTCAAGTTCTTCTACAACTCCCAATTCAAAAGATCAGAAGTGACAATGGAACAGAATTTACAAATTTTACACTTCAGAATTTTTTGGAATCTGTTGGTATTTCACATAATTTTTCCGCTGCAAGAACTCCTCAACAAATTGGGGTAGTTGAAATAAAGAATTGAACTTTGGTAGAGGCTGGAAGAACCATGCTGGCATATTCAGAACTTCCTCTTTCTCTTTGGACAGAAGCAGTTGCTACTGCATGTTTTACTCAGAACAGGACCATTCCAAACAGAAAATTTCTTAAAACTTCTTATGAAATGTTAAAACAAAGAAAACCCTCTATTGATTATTTTAAAATCTTTGGTTGCAGGTGTTTTCTAAAGAATGATACTCAGCATCTTGACAAATTTGCACTAAAAGGTGTAGCTGGTATCTTTGTTGGCAATTCTCAAAGATCCAAAGCTTATAGAGTACTCATTAAAGAAACTCAAAGGATCATTGAGACTACAAATGTCAGATTTCATGAGCCAACATTGACTTCTGAACAAAACAGTTCAGAACTCGCACATAAACCAACTTCTGAAAGTTGGACTTAGAACATAATCAGACAAACTCTACTTCTGAATCTCAAACTTTACTTCAAACAAATTTAGACAACTTATGTCAAGACTTATTTGATATTTCTGTAAATGTTTCTGCAGATTATCAAAATCCTTCTCTCATCAGAAGCACAAATGATCAAAACATTTCAGAAATACAAATTACAAGCACATCAGCACCATAAATTTCAACCTCAAATTCAGAACTTCTACTTTCTGAAAGTGTACATCCAACTTCTGAACCAGTTCAAGTTACTTCTGAACAAGTTCAAGTTATTTCTGAACGAGTTTCAGATACTTCTGCACATGTACATCAAAGTTCTGAACCTATTCAGAATTTTCCTTTTGAGGGGGAGACTTCAGATTTACATGCAGTTATTAATCATGATACTGAAACTCAAGCAATTGTTGATGATTATGATTCTCTGAACAATGTTTCTTCTGTTCAACCATTGCCAAATTTGAACAAATGGACATCAAGTCATCCAGTGCATCAAATTATTGGAGATGCATCAAAAGGTGTTCAAACAAGATCCGCAACAACAAATGAATGTCTGTATGTTAATTTTTTAAGTAGTATGGAACCCAAAAAGCCATGTGAAGCACTTCAAGATCAAGACTGGATTTTAGCCATGCAAGATGAGTTAAATCAATTTGAAAGAAACAAAGTCTGGAGATTGGTACCAAAACCAAAAGGTAAATCTATCATTGGCACAAAATGGGTATTCAGGAATAAAAAGGATGAAAATGGTATTGTTGTAAGAAACAAGGCAAGGCTTGTAGCTAAGGGGTATTGTCAACAAGAAGGAATTATTATGATGAAACATTTGCTCCTGTTGCTAGATTTGAAGCCATTAGAATATTTCTTGCATATGTTGCTCACAAAAACATGAAGGTGTTTCAAATGGATGTGAAATGTGCATTTCTGAATGGTATTTTACATCAAGAAGTGTATATTTCTTCCAGATCATGTCTACATTTTAGACAAAGCCTTATATGGACTTAAACAAGCACCAAGAGCATGGTATGATACTCTCACAACATTTTAGACAAAGCCTCTTTTGATTTCTAAATTCAAAAGAGGTACTGTTGATACAACTTTATTTCTGAAAAAGGAAGGTGATGATATGATATTGATACAAATATATGTAGATGACATTATATTTGCCTCTACTAATCCAAAATTTTGTAGAAATTTTGAGAAAATCATGCAAACTGAATTTGAAATGAGTATGATGGGAGAGTTGACATTTTTCCTTGGTCTTCAAGTTAAACAACTTCCCACTGGCATATTCATTAATCAATCTAAGTATGTCTCAGATTTAGTTAAGAAGTTTGACATGACTGATTGTTCAATTATTCAAACTCCAATGGCCACTGCAACTAAGTTAGAACCTGATCTAAATGGAAAATCTGTTGATCAGAAAAAGTACAGAGGTATAATTGGATCTTTGCTTTACTTAACTGCTAGTAGACCAGATATAATGTTTGCTACATGTATTTGTGCTAGATATCAAACAAATCCTAAGGAATCACACCTTTTAGCTTCAAAAAGAATCCTTAGATATCTCAAAGGTTCACCTTCATTGGGACTTTGGTATCCTAAGGATTCTAGTTTTGAACTAACAACATTTACAGATGCAGATCATGGTGGTTGCAAATTAGAAAGGAAGAGCACTTCTGGATCATGTCAGTTTCTGGGTGATAGACCGGTTAGCTGGTCTTCAAAGAAACAAAATTGTGTTTCTACTTCTACAGCAGAAGCTGAGTATGTAGCAGCTGCAATATGTTGCTCACAAGTGATCTGGATGCAAATTCAACTCAAAGACTATGGGTACACTTTCAAAAGGATTCCCTTGTATTGTGATTCAAAGAGTGCCATAGCCATCACTGCCAATCCTGTTCAGCATTCAAAGACCAAGCACATTGATGTAAGACATCATTTTATCAAAGATCATGTGGAAAAAGGTAATGTTGAAATGTTTTTTGTTCAGACAGATTATCAGTTAGCTGATTTATTTACCAAAGCACTTGATGAAAAATGATTTAACTTCTTGGTAAGTAAATTGGGCATGATGAATATGTCTATGTAAGTATTACACATCAACCATACTCTAGAAGTTATATTCTGAAGTTTTTATCTCAAATTCTAAATAGTTTGCTCTTTAGAAATATTCTGAATATTCTGAAGTTTAACATTCAGATCTTTGCTTCTTTTCAATCTCAGAAATATAATTTTTCTTTATCTAGGTTGATTGTCTTTTAATACTTTACAAATTTTTTTCTCTTTCTCATTTCTCTAATATTTTCTTGTTACTTTAATAAAGTTGCACTGAATGAGGGGGAGAATCATAGTTGCTAATGATTCAAGGGGGAGTGGTATTAATTTCAAAATTCTGCACTACTCTTTCCTACAAACAAATCTGAATTGCTGAAATCAAGTCTTGATCTTCATATCTAAGAAGTATGAACAAGCTTCCTTGGATAAAATAAGTTTTCTGTTTGTTCAAACCTACTTCTGAATTCTTAAAATGTTTTATATTTTTCAGAAGTTTGTATTTTTAAATGATTTTTGGTCTTCTAAAGTGATCCAAGTTTAGTTCTGAACTACACTTAAAAATTATGTGGTTCTTCTGAATTCCTTCTTTCAGACTTCTGAACTTATTCTCAGAAGTTCTGAACAATTTCTGAAGTTTTTGAACTTGTTCTCAGAACTTAACTTCCCGTTGTTTAAGTGTGTGCCACGTGTTTTAATTTCATTGGATATTTTTAATCACGTCGTTTAAACGGTTCATTTATCCAAATAAATGATGATTACTACTCTAATCACATTTTACTTTTTGGCCACGTGTCCATCAACGCTTATCCAGTCTTATAAATCAATGGATTCTTCATCATCTTCATTTTTTAGCGATTTTACTCTACAAAACCTATCTGTTTTCATTGATCTTCATTCTATTTCGAATCCTTGTTCTTCAACTATCATGTCTACTTCCAAAGCTATGGTTTCTACTTCCTCGAGTCACAATGACAGCAATGGATCATCGAGTGATGGTTCATTCAAATTCGTACCTCAGAAACTGGTTGTTGGAACAATGGAAGTTCCACTTCCTGAAGATCAAATGGTTCAAGACACAGCCACAACTGCTATTAATCAAGCCGGACCTTCAAAACCTTAGCCTAACCCTAACCCGAGAACTAATAAAATTGGGGAAACACAAATCGAACCTATTGAAGTTGTTTCTGAATCAAATGCTGGTGATAGTGAATCTCAGACTCGTGCTGAAAGTAGTGATATGTCAAAACTGTATGTTCCTGCTGAAAAACTGCTAGAAATCAAGAAAAATAACTGTGCTTTGAACTTTAAATCGAAAGACTTTACTGATGATCAAATAATTTTCATTGACATTCTGAAGAAACATCCACTCCGTTCTCTACTTTCTAGGAAATTCTCTGTTCCTGCTTCTTACCTTCAACAATTCTGGCACTATGCTGAGGTTGATGAATCTGAAGATGAAATTGTCTCCTATCTTCATGCTTACAAGGTGTGTATATCTGTGGATGATACTAGATGTCTTCACTTCTTGCCAAAGTCAAATGAGGTTCTTGGGAAAACTTCTTATGATCAAATTCCTTCCTCAACAAAAATGATCTCAGATTTCATGAGTTTGGGATATTCTGAAAATCTAAATGCTTTAAGTTCCTTTAGAAGAAAGTGTTTACCTCCAATATGGTACTGTTTATTCTCAATTCTGAATATTTGTTTATCTGGGAAAAGTTCAAGCTTGGATCAAGCTTCAGCAAATGGGAGGATTATCTTTCATGGAGTTGCCTTCAACAAGCACTATGATTATGCTAGTCTTATTTTTGATGAACTCAAATCTGCAATTTTGAAGAAGTCCACATTCATCTACATACCATTTCAGAGATTTTTTCAAACTCTCATCAAAGGAGCAATGAAAGCAGTATCAAAAATCCCTGTTCTAGCACATGAGGTACATGTTCCTATCTTTACTATGGACAGGTTAAGACCTCCAAATGCAAAAGTTACATTTCCAAATGCAGTTCCACTTCCTTCTCATTTAATTTATCTTGTAAGTCCACCAAATACGATTGTGAGTGAGCATGTAGAATCTATGGGATTACCTCAACCAGTAGTCCCTTCCCCTGATTCAAACCAGAGTGGTGATAATGCAAGGGAGTCTATAATTAATAGAAAGAGAGGGCAGGCTGTTCAAGGGGGAGAACAACCTCAAAGAGTAAAGAGGAAAAATGAAAATGAGAGAATGGGTTAGAAGAGTAAGAAAAAGAATTGATGAGGGGAGAACACAGGTAAAATAAAAACAAACCTGTGAACCACCTGTTACCAGCCGGGCACCCACAAACCTGTGAGCCCATGGAAAATTTGATTAACCCTTCCAGCCACTCACCCATCTCTCAACAGAAGGGTGTTCCATCAACACATATGGGGCAAGCAGCTTATAATCCATTAGGACCCCAATTGGAGGATCCTTTTGTTGAAAATGAAGGATATATGTCCCCCATTCATCATTTTGAGCACATTGAGTCTGAGGGTCCACTCAACATTCAGCCTACTGAACCACCTAATGTGGAATCCATTCACACTAGCACGCATCATCTAGATGTCACTAAGCAAAGTGTTTGTCACATTGCATCAACAACTATAGATATTCCTATTTCTGGATATCAAAGATTAGTTGGAAGACCTGGTGGGGTGAACATCACAAAAGCCCCATTAACAGAATCAAATGTGGTTCATGATGTCTCTATGTTGGTCCCAATAAGGATCTACAAGAGTTAAATATTAAGTAAACAGTTTGTAGAAGGGGGGGGGGTTGAATACAAACACACAAATTTTAGTTTTTATATGAGTTTATTGAAAATAAACAAATTTATAGTTACAAGCGGAATTAGAACAAGTTAAAAACCTATTCTATTGTAACTAAAGAAACACACAGTTTGATGCACAAGAAGATGAAAGAAAGAATAGAAGGAAGCATGCATGTAGAAGAAGAGGATATCTCCATCTATTTATACCCGCTTGCATTTAATGCAAGACAAAAGGTACATGCCACGTGTAAAGCTTGGATAGGAAGCGTGTCCTTGTAAATAAGACAACCATGCTTTTGGCCGAATATGAACAGTACCGTATCAGATATGATGGGGATATAAGAGACAAGTCGTACGTCCTTTTCTGACATGGTTCTAGGTTTGACTTTTGTGCATCGAGGATAAGATCAATCTTTAATCTTGCAGAGGAAGCTTCATTTGATCGCTGACACTGAATGTTCAAGGATGAACTTCAGTGTTGCTGAGGCTTCACAAGATTTCACACTTTGAGTAGATAATCGCTGCTATCGCTGAACCGCTTCAGGTCACTTAGCTGATTATCTCTTTCCTCAGCTTTGGTCTTTGACTGTCGCTGAATGGTCTTCTGGTGTGATAGCTGATCTTCAGATCTTCAGAGACAAGCTTGTTGATCCTTGATCTTTAGCGATCGTTGATAGCAGTCAGCGTATGCTATCGCTGAATTTGAACAGAAGCTTATCTAAGGAATTTCACTAAGTATAGTAAAGGAATCATATTCAAATCACTGAGAGAAGTTATGATCAACAATCTCCCCCTATTTGATTATGATTAAGCAACATAGGAAAATTGCTTTTAAAAGATTAGCAGGGACTTATAAAATTTAAAATAAATTTTCTAAGTACTAATCTGTAAAATCTTTTTCAGCTAAACTATTATCTGAATTGAGTTTCATTTATAAGGATATGAAATCACAATTTTTACAAGTAGAAGAGCTTAAAGTACATTCACTGATTGAACTTTCAGAGTGAAAGATCAGTGAGTAAAAGATAGTGTAACGAAAATAGAACTCTTATGTTCATTGTCCCTTTTACTATTTTCAGGGATCTTTTCAGTACTAGGATGGAGTAAAGTACCTTGAATTTCATTAATTATAATCTGAAGAATTACAGCGAAATGAAATTACAATGATGAAGGTAAAGTACTTGTGAAGTGAAGAAATATTACAAAGGAAGTAGAAAACTATGACTAGTCAGAGATATTCTTGTTTCTTCTTTGTAGCTCATTCTCATAAAGAGTCTTCTGTCTGTTCATCAGAGGAGTATCTGACCAGCAGCGCCAAAGTATGATCTTTATGAGAGAGGAAGGGGCCCTGTGAATTTCTTGGTTTCTGAAGAGTCCTAAGAACCCTTCATTATCCAAGAATACCATACCAGGTTCAGACAGTGAGATGATTTCGTCTTCTTGATATCTTCGGTCTTGAGAAAGAGAGGTACGAAGCATTGATAATCAAACTTAGTTTCATGCTCATTCTTCGAAGTTGAGCCACCTTCAGCAACTGATCTTTTCTTCTTTGATGGTTCAGGGAGAGGGGGAACTTACACATGTTGTGACATTCTCTGCAGCAACTGATTCAACTCATCTTCTACCACATTCTTGAACTTGGATTTGGAACCCTAAATGGCATCTCTGATTTCGATCCATTCAGTGTATCCATATAACCTTAAGAATTTTGCTTCTTCTCTCTCTGTTCTGGATGGCCTTGTCATTCTTACATATACCTTTGGACCACCTCTGTTGGAGTGTCGCCCTTGGATAGTTGCATGAATGATTTTGTCATCAGATCTTTGAAAGTTCAGCATCTCTGTGCACCAATCTAGTTCTTTGTCTTTCTGAGTTGTGGCTTCAGTGGTTAGTGCAGTGAGAATCTTCTGTTGAGCGAGAATGGGATCTACGTTTAGGTTTTCCTGTACAAGTTCTTTCTGAGCCAGAGCTGCAGCAAGCCGTTCACTCTTTTCTAATTGCTCTTTGGCTGCTTTGTCTCTTGCTGAGTCTTCCCTGAGAATCTTCCTTGCTAAAGCAAGATCATTCTCAGTTTGCTTTATTTCTTCATCTCTGAACCTCTGAGCTATCAGAGCTTGTTCTCTCTCTTCTTTGGATAAAAAGTAGAATTCATCTACTATCCTGATTGGTACAGCGTTTATTGGGTCTTCTTGGGGCACCCTTATTCTCTTGGCTTCGAATTCCGTTTATTGGCTCGCTTATGATCTGCTTCTGAACGCGACGCCGAGGGATGAGGCCTATTTCTTCCTCAGAGTCAGTTTCCTCTATGTACATAAACTGCTCTTTGGGAGAAGGTTCCTTCCTTGTGGATGAGTCCTTTGGGGGATAGGGATCACTGAGGGAAGGAGAGAAAGGAGATTTATCAGAGAGAGGTTTTGAAGGAGGAAGGGTTATATATGGGGATTCAGAGAGAGGAGTAATGAAAGGGATAAGCTGAAGTGATACCTTATCAGCGGTCTGCCCCTCTGATATAGGGATGGTGGCCTCAAGATCGACCACTCTGGCTGAAGGTCCAGCTCCGTCCCCCAAGGGCTCTAGCTGAGATGTGCTTGGTCTGGATAATCTGAAGTGCTCCAGTGCAAAACCCAAGTCATCATCATCATCATCATCAACCTCATAGTGAGGGATGCGTTCCTCTTCTTCTTCATCATCTTCTTCCTCATCATCATCATCAAATCTTGCAGTGGAGGAAGGTTTTGGTCGTTGGATGTAGGGAGAGATCCTTTCATCTGGAAACCGACGATTGTGCTCGCCGATAAGTTCGTCAGCGAACTCTTTGGCCACCTTCTCCCCCTCAATGTTATCATGGGGCAGAACATGGATCATCAGAGTGCGCACATTTGTGTGCACGTCCTCCAGCATGGCCCGATCAGTAGAAGCAAATGAAGGACCAGTCTCACTGAGCTTTGAGAGAGCCTGCATCATTTCGGACTGAGTCTTTAGAATAGACTCTAGGACAGCGGCCTGAGCATCAACCTTTTGCTCAATGTTGGTGAGGGATTGGCGAAGGTCCTTGTGCTCGTCCTTCAGAAACTGAACGTCAGACACCAAGTTGCTGACGTTGATCTACATTCCTGGAGTGCCAGCGACCTGCCTGAAAATCAACTCTGCTGAAGTTTGCAGAGTGTCCAGCCTGGCTCTAGTTAGAGCACACTCATTGACCAGATGATCAATGGCACGAAATGTAGGAGCAGGCAGAGACACAGGCGGCAAGTCAGTGACCCTAGGAGGAAGCTTGGGGGCAAGGTTCTCCATCTTGACATCCCTGAGCTTTTTGGCACTGGGAGGGCGTTCAGGAGACTTCACCATTGGCTTCGTAGTGGTGGTGGTGGTTGTGGTCGCTGTCGCTGAGTAGACATGAGCAGTGGCAGCAGCTGATGACATTGACGAAGAGGCGAGAAAAGAATCCGGATCAGATGATGGATGTAAAATAGCATAATTTTCCTTGAGAGTATCATGAGGATTACTCTCAGGGACTACTTTTGCAGAGGCAGTGTCCTGAGGATCACTGGCCAGTGTCTTAGAGTATCTGAAAGAGATACTCTTAGGTCCTTTTAAATTGGCTTTCCAAAACTCAGATTGCCTAAAAAAATTTGAGGTTTGGACTGCGTGCATTTCAGCATTATCAGAGATAGGGACAACTATCACTGAGTCA
This sequence comes from Silybum marianum, assembly GCA_036898165.1. NCBI lineage: Eukaryota > Viridiplantae > Streptophyta > Magnoliopsida > Asterales > Asteraceae > Silybum > Silybum marianum. Next base: position 34,638,036 of record CM072530.1, read on the forward strand.
CTTGCTGATGTGAGGACCAAAGAAGTAGAGATGGAAGAGGTAGAGAGGGCAGTGAAAGTAATACCTGATCCAGCTTCAGCAGAGCTGGCTATAACACCTTTAGAGACCTTAGTCACTGATGGTGGTGGTAGTGCTGATGAAGCTTCAACGGCAGCAGAAACCGTTGGAGTGGTTGTGGATGAGGGTGGTGCTTGAAGTACACCAAAATCAGAGAGGATGGTCTGTTGAGAGACCACCTTCTTAGGTTTTTTTGAGGCGATGGTCTTCTTATGACCATCAGTGGGGGTTTTCCTCTTTGCAGCAGTAGTGCCTTGGGTACTCACTGAAGGGATGGGCAGCAAGGAGGTCACTAAAAGAGGTGCTCCTATAATTTGGAGCATATAGGGAGTGAGAGAAGCATCACCTGTACGTTCTTCCAGGTCCAGGGACTTCTTCCCTACCATAGAGAAGGCGAAGTCACCAACTTTCGGGTAGCTCTCCCCGAAAGCTTCTTCAAGGATTGTGGAGAAGAAACGTGGGTAAGGGATAACGTGATGTCTGGTGGAGGCGTTGAGGAGGCATCGCTGAAGATGTAATCAGCGTAGTTCAGAGGATGACCCGTGCAGAGAGAAAAAGAAAGGTCTTGAAAATGTTTGCTCGCCTGATCGTGGGAGCCAACCTTTGACCCTAGGCACTGAATGACCTGGGTGAAAACATACTGCCAGCGAGCAGGGAGTCGCTTCTTTTCCAGCTTTGAACCCACCGTCTTCACTAAGGGGTTCTCCCATTTGTAGCCAATGGATTCCAAGAAAGCGTCAATCTGCTGCTTTGTTGGTTCAGCACCCCATTGCTCATTCTTCTTGCGCTGAGGGAGTCTTAACGCCTTGCGTACAAACCCCGCTGAGAACGCGAAGAAGCCAAGGTCAGGGATTGTGAAGGAGATAACAGGTAGGACAGTGCCTTTGTCTGTTTTCAGCGTGGTACATTGCGCCGTGTACCAGAGAGCCTGAAGGTGAGAGACAATGCCCACTGGGTTGTGGACGAAGGCATACATCAGAGGGCACGCCTTGAGAAAGGTTGCAGCGTCCTCGAACTGAGGATGTTCAGAGGGAATGTCCAACAATGCAATGTAATTGAATGGCTTGAAAGTTGACTTTTCCAGCTCAAAGTGACAGGTTGGTGCGGCGACCAACTAGTTAGCAGCAGCAGTTTCAGCGACGTTGGAAGCAGAGGCCATTACTGTAGGAAAAATGGCAATACCGAAGAGATAAATCATGGTTTTAATACATGAATGTATATACCAGAGTTTTGGTATTAAAAGTACCAAATGTAAGAGCAAAGAAACAAGCATGTTGATGAACAATATCAAAATGCTTGTTGGCAATAAAAAATTTAATGGCAAATTAAAAAAATGATAAAACGTAAAAAAAACTTCTGTTCTAAGAACAGGGTTTTGAAAGTGAAAAAGCTGTTCACTTTAAAAAACAAGATTTTATTGATTTTAAGAAAGAAAATATAATAGAAAGTTGAAACGAGTTGTTTCCAGTATTTGATATAAGGTTTAGATCAAACCTTAAACGTGTGAAGAAGAAAAACGCACAAGTGCGTGTTCTTGGTGTTCTTGGAGAAAGCTTGAAGAATCGAAGGTTTCCTTTGCCTTTAGAGAAGTTATGAAAGCGGAAGGAATAAAGTGAGGCAAAAGGAATGCTTAAATAGCAAGAGGAGAGAGAAAGAGAGAATAGCTAAACGACGGTTTTAGCTTTTTGAAAAAGAAATGATGACCTGGCGCACGTTCCAAGAAAGGAGTTGGAATGGAAACGTCGCGGTCCGTCGTGTGTCAGAAAAAGGTCTGACGTGTCCTTTTCTTTATTTTTAAAAGATTATAACGATTATTATCCATAAGGAAGGTTTATCATTAATAATTTTAGTAAAATCTTCATCACTAAAAATAAAGGATTGTCAGTGAGGAGTTTTAATTTTAAGAGAGACATTCTTTGATAAAAATTTATCAAAGAGTTTTAGAGTTTAGAAGATAATACCTGAGGAGATGGCCTAGATATCGCTGAACCAGATTTCAGAGAATGGAAAGTTTGAAGGCTTTATTTGTAATCCTTTGTTGATCACTGATTAATAAATTATTTAGCGTTCAACATACCAAGTTCGCTGATGAGTAGATTGAATCTAGTTTCATCAAGAGGCTTGGTGAAAAGATCAGCGAGCTGATATTCAGTAGGAACAAATGGAGCTCAACTTCACCATTCATCACATGATCTCTGATAAAGTGATATCGGATCTCAATATGCTTGGTTTTGGAGTGAATTACAGGGTTGTTAGCAATTGCTATAGCACTTGTGCTATCACAGTATATAGGAATTTTAGAGAGCTTTAAATCGAAGTCTCTAAGTTGATTTCTCATCCAAAGGATTTGAGCACAACAACTACCAGCTGCTACGTATTCAGCTTCAGCGGTGGAAGTGGACACTGAGTTTTGCTTTTTACTTGTCCAACTTATTAACTCTCCACCTAGCAGCTGACACCCACCAGTGGTGCTTTTCCTATCAATCTTACAACCTGCAAAGTCACTGTCAGAGTAACCAATAAGATCAAATCCTGAGCCTTTGGGATACCAGAGACCAAGATTTGGAGTTCCTTTCAGGTATCTGAAGATTCGCTTTACAGCGATTAGATGGGATTCCTTCGGTTCAGCTTGATACCGAGCACAGAGACAGGTGGCGTACATGATGTCTGGTCTACTCGCTGTAAGATACAACAGAGACCCAATCACTCCTCGATTGGCAGTGACATTGACTGGTTTCCCATTGGGATCCTAGTTTAATGTCAAAGGAGGCGCCATAGGAGTATTCATCGCTGAGCATTGATTCAGCATGTCTTTAACATATTTGCTTTGACAAATAAAAATTCCTTTGTCAGATTGCTTAAACTGCAAACCTAGAAAATATGTTAGTTCACCCATCATACTCATTTTATATTGTTTTTGCATTCTTGCAGCGAAACGAGTGCATAATTTAGGTCTTGTGGAACCAAAGATAATGTCATCAACATATATCTGAGCGAGAATCGTATGACCTTTATATTTTCTTAAAAACAGAGATTGGTCAATTTTTCCACGAACAAATTTTTCTTTAAAAAGAAATTTAGAGAGGGTATCATACCAAGCTCTAGGAGCTTGTTTTAATCCGTAAAGAGCTTTTTCAAGTTTAAAAACATAACCAGGGTGGTTAGGGTCTGAGAAACCAGGGGGTTGTTCAGCATAAATTTCCTCGCTGAGTTTTCCATTTAGAAAAGCACTTTTAACATCTATTTGAAAAACTTTGAAGTCTTATGGCTTCTAAACGAGCTACAGGGGCAAAGGTTTCATCATAATCAACTCCTTCTTCCTGTCTATAACCTTGAGCAACAAGTCTAGCCTTATTGCGAATTATAGTCCCGTTTTCATCTAGCTTACTTCTGAAAACCCATTTGGTTCCTATGACGGTTTTATCAGAGGGTATAGGAACAAGATTCCAAACTTTATTCCTACGAAATTCAGTCAGTTCTTCTTGCATAGCTGAAACCCAGCTAGGGTCAGAGATAGCTTGATCTATCTTTCTTAGGTTCAGAGAGAGAAATGAAGTTTACATAAAGACAAATATTACCTGTACCTCTACGTGTTTTGATACCTGCAGTGGGATCGCCAATAATCTGATTTATTGGATGATTTGCAGTCCATCGCTGAGCTGGTGGTTGAGGAGAGAGATCAACAACAGATTCAGTTACCTGTTCTTCAGATTCTGGAATAGGACTTGTTTCAGCAACAGGTACTTCATTTAGAATCAATTCAGGGGATTGATTTTCAGAAGAGGTTTGGTTATTCACAGAGGAATTTCCAAGAGATGAATCAGTAACAGGAATCTGATTTAAAGGAGTAATGTTTATCCCTGAAGATGGATTATTGTTACTTGTTGAGTTTACAGGGATTTCATCATCATATACATCAGCTGGAGTTTGATTGCTGAAGTATGTTTCAGGTTCCCCATAATGAGATTCCATCCAAGCATTCAATTCTTCATCATCACTAAGATTATGAGAAGGATGAATGGGACGGGATTCATCAAAGTTGACATGCATAGATTCTTCAACGTGTTGTCTTCTTTTGTTGAATACTCTGAAAGACTTAGATACAGAAGAGTATCCAAGAAATATACCATCATCAGCTTTGGGATCAAATCTACCCAAATGATCTCTGTCATTCAGAATGTAACACGTACATCCAAAAATGTGAAGATATTTCAGAGTGGGTCTTCTCCCATGAAATAATTCATAGGAAGTCTTCTTGAATCGCTTAACAATCAGGGATCGATTCTGAGTAAAGCACGCTATATTGACAACTTTAGCCCAGAATTGAGTTGGAAGACGTGATTCGCTGAGCATTGAGCGAGCTGGTTCAATTATAGTTCGATTTCTTCTTTCAGCAACACCATTTTGCTGAGGAGTTCTCACTGATGAAAAGTTGTGAGAGATGCCTTTTTCTTCAAAGAAACTAACCAAAGTACTATTTTTGAATTCAGTACCATGATCACTTCTTATGGAGCGAACAAGTAAGTTGTTTAGCACTTCCATTCTTTTGATAAAAGAGATTATCATTTCAGGGGTATCACTTTTGGATGGAAGGAAGAACACCCATGTATATCTGGAGTATTCATCAACAATCACTAAAGTGTATTTCTTTCCAGAGATTGATTGGACATTGACAGGTCCGAATAGATCCATGTGGAGTAGCTGAAGAGGAGTGGTCACTGAAGAAACTTGCTTTGACCTGAAGGAGGCTTTTGTCAGTTTTCCCTTTTCACACGCTGAACAAAGAGATTCCTTTGTAAAGGTGTGATTTGGGAGGTCTCTGACTAAGTCTTTTTGAGACAACTCATTTATTGTCTTAAAGTTGAGATGAGAAAGTCTTTTATGCCATAACCAGTTTATGTAAGTGGATGCTTTAGATATAAAGCACATGTTCTCAGAGTGAGAACTATTCATGTTTATGACATATACATTTTCAACTCTTTTGCCAGAGAGGGCAAGCTTATCATTTCCGTCAGTGACAGCACATCTATTCTTTAGGAATAGAACTTTGAAGTCTTTGTCACACAACTGACTAACGCTCAAGAGATTGTGCTTTAGTCCCTCAACGTAAGCAACACGAGAAAAAGATGTGGCTCCGTTGGACAGAATTCCATAACCTTTAGTGTATCCTTTGCCATTTCCACCAAAGGTCACTGATGGACCAGCTTCTTCTTTGTAGTCAGAGAGCAGAGATTTTCTGCCAGTCATATGCCTCGAGCATCCGCTATCAAGATACCAGATACCTTTGGCACTCTGCATACAACAAAAGATTAATTGTTTAAAGGTACCCATATTACTATGGGTCCTGCTTGGTTAGATACAGGATTGGCGGATGTACTACTAGCTGAAGAACTCTCTTCAGTGGATATCTTCACCTTAGCTGCTTTAGCAACTTTGGTGGATTTCACGCTCACTGATTTATCAGCTTGAGCTACTTTCTTTCCATGAGCTAGTTTATCAGCTCTAGTATCATTAGGACACTTGCTTGCAATGTGGGTTGTTTCACCACAGTGAAAGAATTTCCTATACTTCAAAGGTTTGGAGAAAAGAGAGGGAACAGGAAGTTTCTCAGAGATAGGTCCAAGAATTCCTTTATCCATGTTCCTTGGAGGTATTACAACCTTTTCAGGGGTAGGAGTGAGATCGATTTTAATCTTGGGAGTTGGTCTCTGAAAATAATCAGGGACCTTTTTCCCAGATTTAGAAATCTTCTCAGAGGACTTCTTGTTCTTATCTAGAGTTTTCTTATTCTTAGGAACATGGTCAAGAAACTTGTTTTTGATCGCCTTCTTAGAATAATCCACAGGAAGCTTCTCTTTAAAGGAAGTGGAAGAAGAGGTTGAAAAAGAAGGATCAGGGATAGAAGAGACAAACATTCCAAACTTGAGCATGGAACGATCATTCTCTGATTCTTCCTTTTCAGGGTTATAGCCTAACCCACTTCTCACTTTCATAGGTATTTGGGCATTGATGATCTCATTTACTTTATCAAAAGCCTTACACCATCCCTCGATGGTTGCTTTTTCAGACTTGAGATCAGCAATAGCCTTTTCCCTATCAGCGATAGCTTGTAGTTTCTCAATGCTTATTGTTTGATTTGCAAAAACTTGGTTTTTGAGAGAATCCTCAAGTTTGGAAAGTTCTTTGATTCTTATGTGGCAATTTTTTAATTGTTCAGATAAGTCAGTGTTAATTTTCTCAGCTTTTATCTTTCCATTCAAAGCATTGTAAAAATCAACAGTCATTGCATCGAGAGCTGACAAGTTATCTTTTTCAGAGAGTAATGAGTCAGAGGGAATGTTTACCTGAGTAGACGGAGACTTAGAGGAAGAAGTTTTAGAGACTTCTTCAGCATCCTCTATTCTTTCCATTAGACAGAGAAAGGCAAGATCTTCTTCATCTGAACCAGACTCTTCAGAGGTCTTGGCCCAGTCATCTTCAGCATCCCAGTCAACTTTTTCAGCGACAAGGCCTTTGCCTTTTTGCTGGTTTTTCTTCATATCTCTGTATTTGTTTTTCATTTTCAAATACTTCTCCTGTTTATCAGAGGTATGGGAGGTAGTGGGAGCAGCAACTTTCTGCGACCTGCATTCACTTGCAAAATGGCCCTTTCTCTGACAATTGAAACAGATCGCTGAGGCTTTTTCACCAGGCAACGTTTTCTGTTTTTCAGATTCAGAGAGGTTAGAAGATTTTCGAAAATTGCTCTTTCTAGCAAATCTTTTAAAGTTGTTGGTTAAAAGAGCTAGAGAGTTATCAAACTTAGAGATGTCAGCATCAGTGAGTTGATCTTCTGAATCAGTTTGACCTAATTCAGTTTTGGAGGTGATAGTAGAAGAAGAACCATTTTTAGAAGAAGTTCCTTCAGAAGTCACAAGTGCTAAGGAAGTAATTTTAGCACCCTTGAGTTCATTAAGAAGATTTTTCCTTAAAAGCTGGGATTGTTCCTCATTTAAGAGCATACCATACAATGCACTTAAGGACAAGGTTTCAAGATTCTTTGACAGTTTTATGCATGTAGTGTACACTGCCCATTGATCGGGCAATGCCTCCATGAATTTTGTCAGAATTTCAGCGTTTGAATACACCCTATCTACTGATTTAAGATCAATCAGCAGACAGTTAAATCTCTGGTGAATTTGAGAGAGAGATTCACCCTTTTGATACATAAAGCTCTCGTATTTTCTTACAAGGTTTATGCATCTAGTTACTTTAACCTCAGAAGTTCCTTCATATTGGATACATAGAGTATCCAACATGGCTTTTGAAGTTCTCATTTTCATTACAGAATGATATACTTCATCAGGCAAAGACAATGCTATTATAAATCGTGCTTTCGCATCAATAGCAACTTCTTTCTTGTCTTCCTCAGTCCATCGATCTGGAGTTTTTACAATACTCCTTTCAGCGACGGCTAGGGTAGTAGCAGTGGCAGGTACAGCTGCTACTATGGCTGTAGGAATGAAAGGTCCGTTTTCTACATAGTATGGGATCTTAGGATCAGATCCCTCTAGAAAAAAGTGACATTCTTTCTTTCCATAAAGGGAAATTATCATGGCTGAACCTTGGAGGTTTAGCTAAAGATCCGTTATCGTTTTAGTTTGTATTAGGGTTGGTCATTTTAAAATATGATCTAAAGAAAAATATTTTAAAGAGAAAGATAACAACACTGCTCTGATACCACTTATTGGTCCCAATAAGGATCTACAAGAGTTAAATATTAAGTAAACAGTTTGTAGAAGGGGGGGGGGGGGGTTGAATACAAATACACAGATTTTAGTTTTTAAACGAGTTTATTGAAAATAAACAAATTTACAGTTACAAGCGGAATTAGAACAAGTTAAAAACCTATTCTATTGTAACTAAAGAAACACACAGTTTGATGCACAAGAAGATGAAAGAAAAGAATACAGAAGGTATAGGCTAGAAGGAAGCATGCATGTAGAAGAAGAGGATATCTCCATCTATTTATACCCGCTTGCATTTAATGCAAGACAAAAGGTACATGCCACGTGTCAAGCTTGGATAGGAACCCTGTCCTTGTAAATAAGACAACCATGCTTTTGGCCGAATATGAACAGTACCGTATCAGATATGATGGGGATATAAGAGACAAGTCGTACGTCCTTTTCTGACATGGTTCTAGGTTTGACTTTTCTGCATCGAGGATAAGATCAATCTTTAATCTTGCAGAGGAAGCTTCAGTGTTGCTGAGGCTTCACAAGATTTCACACTTTGAGTAGATAATCGTTGCTATCGCTGAACCGCTTCAGGTCACTTACCTGATTATCTCTTTCTTCAGCCTTGGTCTTTGACTGTCGCTGAATGGTCTTCTGGTGTGATAGCTGATCTTCAGATCTTTAGAGACAAGCTTGTTGATCCTTGATCTTTAGCGATCGCTGATGGCAATCAGCGTATGCTATCGCTGAATTTGAACAGAAGCTTATCTAAGGAATTTCACTAAGTATAGTAAAGGAATCATATTCAAATCACTGAGAGGAGTTATGATCAACACTCTGTGACACATACAGGCCAACCTTCTTCTAAAGGCCTGCAAACAAGACCATCTGTTGGTCTTGGAATCTTACCCACATCTTCTGAATTCACTGAATTCAAAGATTTCTATACTTCTGAATTTGCAAAGATTCAAAAGGACATCAAGGATTTGACGGATACAACCAAAAAGGTGATGGAGGATCGGTTGGATAAACAAGGGGAAAGTTTGGTAAATAAGTTGACTGATTTTCAACTTCAATCTTCTAATGATCTGAATTCTTTCAAACAAGCACTTCTGACTGCTTTTTCTGAAATGGCTTCTTCTGTTTCTTCTCTGAAAGCTTCTCAGACTTCTTCTTCTTCTGCACAACAAGATTCTTCCATTTATGCAACCAAGGTTGATATTACTCAGATTTTAAATCAACTTTCTTCTATTCAGAGTTCTCAGACAGATTTAGGCACAATATTATCTGCTCTAGAATGCAGGCCTCAGGCAGACACTTCTAAAAGAAGTCTTGATGATCAGGATCCTGATAATCAAGAGGGGGAGAAAAGGCAGAGAGTGTCTGAACCAGAAAATGTTGAAAATGTAAATGAGCAAAGTTCTGAGAAAACTTCTGAAGATGCTCAGAATGTTGGTGAAGCATCTAACAGAGTCTCTGAAGCAATAGATGATATCTTATTTGCAGAACATGAAAGGCAAGAGACAAATATTCATTCTTCTGAAGATATAGTAGAGGAAGGGTATGAAACAGAGAAGTTATCCTTTGATTCTGAAGGTAACTTAAGCTCAGATAATACATACATTATTCCCGATTCAAATGAAGAGATGCTAAGAGAATATCTTGCATTTGAAGATGTCATTGCTGAGCCCAGCGATCTCTCTGATGTTATTATGTTTGAAAAAGACATGTCTGGAGCTGATGTGGGAGAAAATTCTGAAGTCAACGAAATAAAAGATTTGGTAATATGGAAGCCCCAACAATCTTTGAGTCATGAATACAGAAGAGCTTTTGAAGAATTATGGAAAATACTAAGCCAATTCTGTTGGGTGCATGTCTTTTTGAATAATCCAAGAAGTCTGGAGTGGAGACTTTTGGACAACAGGTTTTCTGTCTTCAGAGATTTTCTTGATCAACCAGATGAAAAAGTTGAACTAGAATTTGATCTAAGTCATATGGGAGGAACTGAAATTGCAGATGAAATTTTGATGGTTTATTCTGGAAAATTTGAAGTAAGAGTCAGATCCTGCATTACTAGATCAAGTCTATGAAAAAAGAAGATATATTTCTTTCTGGAGAAACAAGCTTGGAGTTTCCTGAAGCAATTTACTTTCATATATACAAAACAGTCTGAGGTTTGCAACTCTAGAGGATTTTGTAAGTGATGAGTGGTCTGAAGATCAAATTTCTCAAGTTAGAAACTTTGTTCAGAAGCATGGAGTTCAAAATCTGAATGACTCCACTCTTATGTACAAATTAAAGCATGACTTTCAAACTAAGATTGCAAGACAAACTGACAGTTCTTAATTATTGTGTTGCTAGAAGTGAAGTTGAGCTTGTTTTTGAAGTTAGAAGAATTCTGGGAATCTACATAAGGAACTTAATAAAGCATGACCTTCAATTAGCTCTGGAATTTGGGTTATCTAAAGTGAATCTGTTGGAACCTATAAACCTTGAAAATACAATGACTAGAGTGTTCACTAGTCCAGATCTTGGGTTCAGATATACAGCAGATGGAAATAAAACTTTTTTGATTTCAGATATTCCAAAATACTCTAACTCAACTATGAATTGGTTGCTTACTTATGCCAAGGATTATATTGAAGATTCAGATGTCAAAGAAGAAATCATATATCTGATCAAAGAAAGAGTTTATTTCAGAGAAATTGTTAGGAAAAGTTACCCAGTTGGTCACAAAAGAGAAAACAAGATCAGAGGAGCTGATTATTACTTAGTGATACTTATGATTTCCAAATTCACTCAAAGAAACAATACTTGGAGGAAATTCTGAAGTTTTCTCTGAACATTGAAAGTTCTGAACCAAGTCAGAAGGATAAAGAGAAAAGGAAAGAAGTAATTTCTGAAGCTACTTCTGAACAGTTGGTTCCTGTAGAGCAAGTATCTGAAGAGGATAAACTGCAAGTTCAAAGAATAGAAGAAAGTTCTTTCACCATGTTTGTTGAATATTTCCATCCAGAAATGTTCATGGAATATGAACAAAATTTCAACTATATTGATTGCTGGATTCAAAAGTCCTTTGGTTGGAAACAATGGTATTCAGATATCATTAGAAAAATAAGAATCCCAGTTAATGAAGCTAGAAAGGAAAGCCCAGTGGTTAAGGTAATTAATGCTGACTTGAAGACAAGAAAAAATTACAAGTATGCCTTCTTTTAAAGTTGAAAGACAAAATGGTGAGATTTCTACCTTTTCTGAAGCTGATTTTCAAAATGTATATCTCAGAGATCTACTCAGAGTTTATAGAAGTCTTTACCCTTTTTCTGAAAAAAATGTATTCAATCACCAAGTTCAGAAAATCATTTCCAATTCTTAGAGATGGTTTGTACAGAGAATTCATATGGGCTGCAAAGACTGATTTCCAAGTTTCTTATGTTCTAAACAAGAAACAAGTACACTTGAGCAAACCAAATCTGAGTCTACCAGATATTCAGAATTTGAAGAAAAGCACTTTAGTAATTCAACCTCCAGTCTTCGTTTGCAAATGCTTTTAGGAACTATTATTTGTGAGATTTGAAGAATTCCACAAATGTTGCAATGGAACCCTCATGGCTATCAGAGATCGTTTGGTTAAAAGACAGAATAAAAGACCAAAGAATCTGAGCAATAAAGATTGGGAGAAGCACAAGAAGCTTGCAAAAGAGATGATTAGAATTGCTGAATCCTTGCTAGAATACAGGAACTTAATTCTGAAAGATGTTAGAGAAATTCTGAATTTCTGGAAGTATGATTTGAACTTTTGAAGCTAAGGGGGAGATTGATAGAGATATCATAATAGCTTCAAAAGGGACTGGGTTCTGAAGATATAAAGATCTGAAGAAAAGACACAGAAAAGCCTAAGGCATAAACTTCTGAAGTGCCAACTTCAGAAGTTATGAAGATTTTCTGAAGAGTTTCTGAAGAAGTTCTGAAGACACTTCGGAAGACACTTCTGAAGAAGTTCAGAACCTGTTCTGAACTTGTCTGTTATGAATGTACTATTACTTTAGTCTTTCTATTTCTTGTCTAAATAGATAGTTAGTTAGTTAGTTAGTTAGAACTAACGTTTTCATTAGCCTTGTAAAGATATATTCTGTAATACTGTACATTCAATCAATACATATTACATTTGGCTATCGCATTCCTGTTAAAATCTTTCCATATATCGATATCTTGATTGTTTGGGTCCTATCATCAGTGATGAGTTTTCTCTTTTGAGATCCATTCTCTGAATTTAAAGATGTTCAGAGAGTGTAAGGAGAGAAGAACATACCTTGGCAAGATACTTATATCACTGAGTCAGAGTTTAGGGGGTGATTGATGAGTTCAAAGGATATTTTGGTACCAACTGAATAGTATTGATCACTGAGAATTTTCATTTTTCAGCGTTCACATGCTAAGTTCACTGATTAACATATTGAATCTAGTCTCATCAAGAGGCTTAGTGAATAGGTCAGCGAGCTGATATTCAGTGGGTATAAAATGAAGTTCAACTACACCACTCATAACATGATCTCTGACAAAGTGATATCTGATCTCGATATGCTTGGTTTTAAAGTGAAGTACAAGGTTATTAGCGATCACAGTAGCTAGGGATATTTGAGAGCTTAATATGGTAGTCTCTGAGTTGGTTCCTCATCCATAAGATCTGGGCACAACAACTACCAGCGACTATATATTTAGCTTCAGCTGTTGATGTGGAACTGAGTTTTGCTCTTTACTTGTCCAACTTACCAGCTTTCCACCTAGAAGGTGACAGCCTCCAGTGGTTCTCTTCCTATCAATCTTGCATCCTGCAAAATCACTATCAAAGTTACCAATCAGATCGAAGCCTGAGCCTTTGGGGTACTAAAGGCCGAGATTAGGAGTTTCTTTCAGATATCTGAAAATTCGCTTTACAGCTATAATATGGGAGTCCTTGGTTCAGCTTGATATCTAGCACAGACAAGTAGAATACATAATATCAGGATGACTCGTTGTAAGATACAGAAGAGAGCCTATCATTCCTCTATAGGTAGTGACATTAACAATTGTCCCTTTAGGATCCCTGTTAAGTGTCAGAGGAGGTGCCATGCGAGTTTTCATTGGAGAACTTTGAGTCATCTCAAACTTTTTCAGCATATCATTAACATACTTATTCTGACATATGAATATGCCTTTCTCAGATTTCTTAATCTGTAGACCAAGAAAATATGTTAGTTCACCCATCATACTCATTTTATATTCTTTCTTCATGCGTTCAACGAAACGAGTACATTGTTTAGGATTTATGGAACCAAAGATAATGTCATAAGAAAGAGGGTTTTGTCAATTTTTCCACGTATAAAATTTTCTTTTAGAAGGTACTTAGAAAGGGTATCATACCAAGCTCGAGGTGCTTGTTTTAACCCGTAAAGAGCCTTTTGAAGTTTGAAAACATGGCCAGGGTATTTAGGATTAGAGAAACCAGGAGGTTGTTCAACATAAACTTCCTCTTTAAGTTTACCATTTAGAAAAGCACTTTTAACATCCATTTGAAAAACTTTAAAGTCTTTATGGGCAGCATAAGCTAAGAAGGGTCTTATGGCTTCTAATCTGGCAACAGGTGCAAACATTTCATCGTAATGGATACCGTCTTCTTGTCCGTATCCCTGAGTAACAAGTCGAGCCTTGTTGCGAGTTACAGTGCCATATTCATCCAACTTGTTACGAAAAACCCATTTGGTTCATATAATAGTCTTATTTGATGGACGAGGTACAAGATTTCAAACTTTGTTCCTGCGAAACTCAGTTCGTTCTTCTTGCGTAGCACTGACCCAGCTAGGATCAGTGATAGCGTCATCGGTCTTTTTAGGTTCGGTTATAGAAATGAAATTTAAAAAGAGACAGATGTTACCTAGATCACGACGGGTTTTGACACCTGTATAGGGATCACCAATGATCTGATCGATGGGGTGATTTACAGTTTATCACTGAGCCGTGTGGTTGAGGAGAATGATCAACAATAGATTCAGCGACTTTTTCAGGGAGATTAGAGGAAACATCAGCTATAGGTTCTTGAACATTTATTATCATCCCTGCAAAAGACTCTGAGAGAATCAGATTCTCTTGAGTTGAAGAAGGGACTTGGTTGTTCACTGATGAATTACCGTTGGAGGAATCGGAGGGAGGAATCTTATTTAAGGGAGTAACATCTATCTTGAGGAGGATGGAACGTTACTTGAAGTTGGACTATTAGGACCTTCATCATCATTATTTTCAGCGACGGGAGGTGCACTAAAATAAGATTCAAGTTCCCCATAATGAGATTTCATCCAATTATTGAGTTCCTCGTCATCTTCATGGACAAAGATTGAACTCGTTGAGCGAGATTCATCAGAGTTAACATGCACTGGTTACTTCTACGTGTTGTCTTCTTTTGTTGAAGACTCTGAACGCTTTAGATACTGAGGAGTATCTAAGAAAGATTCCATCGTCAGCTTTTGGATCGAATTTTCCCAAATGATCTATATCATTCAAGATGTAGCACCTACATCCGAAGATACGTAGGTATTTTAGAGTTAGTTTTCTTCCATGAAATAATTCATAGGAGGTCTTCTTGAATCTTCTGACTACCAGGGATCGATTCTGAGTAAAACATGTAGTGTTAACTACTTCAGTGCAGAATTGAGTTGGTAGATGAGATTCGCTGAGCATAGAGCGAGCAACTTCGATGATCGTTTGGTTTCTTCTTTCAGCAACACCATTTTGCTGAGGGGTCCTCATTGATGAGAAATTATGAGTGATTCCTTTTTCATCGAAGAAGTTAACCAAGGTACTGTTTTTAAATTCAGTGCCATGATTACTTCTCATGGTGCGAACAGTGAGATTGTTAAGGACTTCCATCATTTTAATAAAGGAAATAATTTCATCAGGGTTATCACTTTTGGAACGAAGAAAGAATACCCAAGTGTACCTGGAATATTCATCAACAATTACCATAGTGTATTTCTTTCCATTGGATTGGACATTGACTGGTCCAAAGAGATCCATATGAAGTAAGTGAATAAGAGTGGTAACTGATGAGACTTGCTTTGGTCTGAACGTAGCTTTTGTCAGTTTTCCTTTTTCACACGCTTAACAAAGAGATTCCTTTGTAAAAGACTGTTTAAGGAGATGTTTGACAAGTTCTTTTCGAGACAGATCGTTTATCAATTTGAAGTTCAGATGTGAGAGTCTGTTATGCCAAAGCCAGTTTATGTCAGAGGAGGCTCTGGATAGAAAGCATACAATCTCTAAATGTGTGCTATCTATATTGACGATGTACACGTCCTCTGATCTTTTGCCTTTTAAGGCAAACTTGTTATTTTTATCAGTTACCGCACATCTGGTCTTTGTAAACAAAACTTTGAAGTTTTTATCACAGAGTTGAGTAATGGTTAAGAGATTATGCTTTAGTCCTTTAACATAAGCAACACGACTAAACGAGGTTGCTCCAATGGATAGAACACCATAACCCTTGGTGTATCCTTTGCCATTTCCACCAAAGGTCACTGAGGGACCAGTTTCTTCTTTATATTCAGAGAGCATAGATTTTTTGCCTGTCATATGCCTTGAGCATCCAGTATCGAGATACCAGATACCTTTAGCACTCTGCATAAGATAAGGGAATTAATTTTTCATAGGTACCCATAGAACTATGGGTCCTGCATTGTTAGTGGAAACAACAGGTATGGAGGACTTGTTACTCGTTGAGAGAGTCTCTTCAGTGGTTATCTTTACCTTGGATGATTTAACAACCTTAGTGGATTTCACTTTCACTGATTTCTCAGCTTTAGCTACTTTCTTACCATGAGCTAATCTTCTAGCTTTGGTAACGTTAGGACATTTACTAGCAATGTGGGTAGTCTCACCATAGTGATAGCATTTCCTATATTTGAGAAAAGGTTTTTAGCCGGAAGCATGCAAAGAGGAGGTCAAAATAATTTCAGGACCAGGACCAAGAATTCCTTTCTCCATCGTCCTAGGAGGAACTATTAGTTTCTCAGGTTTAATGGAGTAAGATCAATCTTAATTCTGGGAGTTGATCTTTGAACTGATCCAGGGATCTTCTTTCTAGACTTAGGATGATTCACTGAAGGAACTGAAGGATTCTTCTTCAGTTTTTGTAAGTTCTTGATCGTGGGAACATGGTCAAGGAACTTGTCCTTCATCACCTTCTTTGAATCCTTGATAAAGGATTTAGAAGGTCTTTTAGAAGTAGAGGCACTCCGAGAAGAGGGATCATGGATAGAAGAAACAAACATTCCAAATTTTAACATGGAACAGTTAGTGTCTATTTCTTCTTGGTCAGAGAAATATCCTAGACCACTCTTGACCTTTTTAAGGATATGAGCATTAATGATCTCACTGACTTTGTCAGAAGCCTTACACCATCCTTTAATGGTAGCTTTTTCAGTCTTGAGATCAGTGATGGCTTTTTCGTGCTCAGTGATAGCTTGTTGTCTTTCAATGCTAATAGCCTGATTTACAAAGACTTGGTCCTTAAAATCTTCTTCGATTTTAGCTAGTTCTTTGCTTTTCAGATGGAAATTTTTAAGTTGTTCAGTTAGATCTACATTAATTTGTTCAACTTTAGTTTTACCATTTAGAGCATTGTAAAAATCAACAGTCAAAGCGTCGAGAGCTGACAAGCTATCAGATTCAGGTATAGAGGAGTTTTTAAGAATAGGTACCTGAGTTGATGGAGACTTTGAAGAATAGGTGTCAAAGGCCTCTTCAGCTTCTGCTATTCTTGCCATAAGACATATAAAGGCTGTGTCTTCTTCATCTGATCCAGATTCGTCAGTGGTTTGAGCCCAATCGTCTTTTTGATCCCAGTCGACTTCTTCAGCGACAAGACCTTTGCTTTTTCGCTGGTTCTTCTTAAGACTTTGATATTTTTATATTAACTCAGAGTATTTTTCGTTCTTAGTTTTATCAGAAGTCTGAGAAGTGGTTGGAGTTGCAACTTTCTTGGATCTGCATTCACTTGCAAAGTGGCCTTTGCGCTGACAGTTGAAGCAGATCGCTGAAGCTTTGTCAGGTGGGAGAGTCTTTGAGTTATCACAGTCAGTTATGGCAGGGGTTTTTCTGAAATTACTCTTTCTAGTAAATCTCCTGAAATTGTTAGTAAGAAGATCTAGAGAGTTATCAAATTCAGAGATATCCGCATCAGTGACATCCTCTGGGTTAGTTTGATCAAACTCAGTGATAGAGGTAATAGAAGAAGATACAAGTTTAGGAGGTTTCATCTCTGAAGTCACTAGAGTCAAAGAAGTACTTTTGGCAGATTTAGTGTCTTTCATGAGGTTTCTTTTTAAGGCTCGAGATTTCTCATGATCAAGCAATATTCCGTACAAGGCAATTTAAGAAAGAGCTTCAATGTTCTTTGACATTTTAAGACATGTGGTAAACGTTTCCCATTGTTCAGGAAGAGCTTCCATGAATTTAGTCAGAATTTTAGAGTTAGAGTACTCACGATTTCATAGTTACTAAAAGACAGTTAAATCTTTGGTCGATTTGTAAGAATATTTCATTTTTAAGAAACATAAAACTCTCATATTGTCTCACCAGGTTGATACGGCGAGTAATATGAACCTCATTGATTCCTTCATAATGGATACAAAGAGTATCCCACATGGACTTTGAAGTCCTCATTTTCATCACAGAATGATAAACATCATCTGGAAGAGAGATGGCAATAATAGATCTAGCTTTTGTGTCAACAACTAGCTCTTTCTTGTCTTCCTCACTCCATTAATTCGTCTGTCAGGAATAGCAGGAGAGGTAGTTGTAGCAGGAACTGCAGGGACTATAAGTGTAGGAACGAATGGTCAATTCTTTACATACTAGGGGATCTTAGGATCTGACCCTTCTTGGAATAGAGTTATTCTTTCCTTCTAGACTAGGAAATTATCACGGCTAAGTCTGGGAGGTTTAGCTAAAGATCCATTTTCAAAGTAATTTGTGTTTGTGTTAGCCATTTTAAAATAACAAGGAATTAGTTGTTTTAAAGTTTAGAAAGCAATAAACACTACTCTGATATCACTTGTTGGTCCCAAAGGAGTCTACAATTGTTCAAGGATATAGAAACAGTTTGTAGAAGTGGGGGGGGGGGGATTGAATACAAACACAAGCTTTTTAAGGCTTTTAAATAAGTTATTATTGAATAAATAAATTTATAGTTGCGAGCGGAATATAAACAAGTAATTAAACCTATTCTATTACAACTTAAGAAGTCACAAAGTTTTGATGCACAAGAACAGTAAGAAATAGAAGCAGAGGTTTGAGAAAAGAAATTGTGTTAGATCCCTAAGATCAAGATATAGAAATAATATAGAAATATAGAACAAGATCGGAACAATGTAGTCGTATGTATTATTGATATGAACAAGATTACAAACAGTATGTGTATTGAAAGTACAAGTATGATCTTAGAACATTAGCTTTAACAGACTAACTAACCATCTATTTATATACATATAGAGATACTAAACTAACAGGTAGTTACAAGACAGACCTATAATATCCATACACGTGTAAGGCATTAGTTCAGAACCACTTCTGAACTGTCTTCAGAACTGTCTTCAGAAGTTCTTCAGAACATCTTCAGAACTTCTAAGGTTCTCACTTCAGAACATCTTCAGAATCTTCAGAACTTCTGAGGTTCTCACTTCAGTATGCCTTTGGCTTTTCTTCACTTCCTCAGACTTCTTAACAAGTACTTCTGAACTTTACTTTATTTATCTTCTCAGCACCAGTTCAGAAGATCTGAACAGTTAAGCTTCAGAATGCAGTCTCTTTTTGAAGCTCTTTTGTTTACCTCAACAATCTCCCCCTTAGCTTCAAAAATTCAAATTATAACCCCAGAAATTTAGAATCTGATGAACTTCCCCTAGAATCAGTTTTCTGTATTCTAATAACTTTTCAATTCTTTTGTTCATGTCTTTTGCAAGCTTCTTGTATTCAGACCATTCTTCATCACTAAATTTCTGTGGTCTACTCTTCTGTCTTTTTTACAAGTCTTTCACTAATAGCTAGAAGAGTTCCATCGCAGCACTTGTGTATTTCTTCATATCTGACAAATATCTTCTGTGAATCAACTTTGCACACAAAACCTGGAGGATGCACAATCAAAGTTCCTCTCTTAAAACCTTCAATGCCTTGTAGTTCAAAGTTTGGCTTGCTCAAATTAACTTTATCCTTTCCAAGCACATAAGAAACTTGATAGTCTGTCTTTGTTGCCTAAATAAATTCTCTGTGTATGCCATCATTCAGAACTGGAAAGACTTTTCTGAACTTTGTTATTGCATCATGAAAAGGATTAAGTCTGTTGTAGACTCTAACCAAGTCTCTTAAGTGTACATTCTGGAAATCAGCGTCAGTGAAAGTACACACCTCTCCATTTTCTCTTTCTACAGTAAAGAAAGCATACTTGTAACTCATCTTTGTTTTCAAATTAGCATCAATCACTTTGACAATAGGACTTTCTTTTTTTAGTATCAGCAACAGGCAACTTCAACTTATGTACAATATTGCTATACCATTGTTTCCATCCAAATTCTTTGTTTATCCAGCAATCAATATAATTGAATCTTTGGTCATGTTCCATGAACATTTCAGGATGAACACATTCAAGAAACAGAATGTAAGCATGCTCTTCAATCCTTTGTAATTCAAGTTGTTCAGTCTCAGAAATTTCTCTAGTTTGCCCTTGTTCTTCCATGACTTTTGTTTCTTTTTCAACAACCTTTTCTTTCCCTTTTCTAGAACTTTATCCAACATGTACAGAAGTTACAACTTTTGAGCTCCTTAAGAATCTGAGTTTCTTTCAACACTTCACACTCAACATTTTGTTCTTTGGCATGGATGTAGAAGTCATAACAATTACTTAGCAAGTAATCTGCATCCCTGATTGTGTTTATCTTAGTATGACCAGTAGATATACTTCTTCTAATAAGCACTCTGAAATTAATCCTTTCTTTGATCAAATACACAATTTCATCTTTGACTTCTGAAGATCCTGGAATCCAGCTCACATGATCACACAACCAGTTTAGAGTAGAAGTGGAATACTTTGGAATGTCAGAAATTTTGAATGTACGATTACTTGATCTAACAACATGATATTGAAAACCAAGTTCTGGTTTGGTAAATACTTTAGAAATTCCAGCCATATCAACTAGAACTAGTTCCAAAAGATTTACTTTCTTCAATCCACTTTCCAGAGCAAGTTGAAAATCATGTTTCACAAGGTTTCTGAGATATATACCAAGTGTTCTTCTAACTTCTTGAACAAGCTCTGTATCTTCTCTTTTGACACAAAAACTCAACAAAGAGAGTTTATCTTGAGGCCTCAAATTGTAGATGTGAAACTGGGTAAACTCAACTAGAGTACCATCTCTTCTCTCTACTCCAAGTCTTATAACTTTTAACTCTTCTTCAATTATTCTTACAACACTTCTGAATTGTTTTGTAGTTGAAGAATCATGCATATGTTGAACACCATACTTCTGATAAAAGGCTCTGACTTTAGAAGCATACTTTTCTGACCATTCATCATTTATAAAACTCTCTAGAGTAGCTCTCTTCAGATTTTTCTTGTATTAGTGACAATAAGTCTCTTCAGGAAAAACAGTCACCTCATTAGTTTGCTGATCAAAGATAGCTTCCTTTACAAACACTTGATCAATAACTGGTTCTTCAAACTTTGGAAATGAAATCCTTGGAATATTAATACACTCTTAATACTTAACTTCAAATTCCCCTACAAATCTCATCAAAATTTCATCTGAAAAATCAACTTCACTCATATGAGTTAAAGCAACTATAATATAAGCATATTAATTTGATTAATTGTAGAAATCTCTGAAAAATAGACAATCTTTCATCCAAGAATCTACATTCCAGATTCCTTGGTGAATTCAAAAGTACAAACTTCATAATCATTTGTTTTACAAACCAATCAAGCAGATTCAGAAATACTTCTTCTTCTCTTCTGACATTCACTAATGAACTTCTGGTCTCCATACAATTAAATCTCTTACTTCATCAACCTCTTCATCATTTCTCACTTCATTTGCTTCTTCCTCATCATCAAACATTATCTGATAAGTCACCTAGTTCTCCAATTTCTTCTTCAAATGCTAAGTACTCATTTAACATTTTCTTCATTTGAATCAGGTAGAACATCAGTTTCATCAGTACCAACTTCATCTTCAGAATTAATTGAAACCTTCTATGTTTCATACCCTTCATCTTCAGAAACATCTTTCAGTTCAGAAAATACTTCAGAAGTTGCAATTCCAGTAGTAATGTCTTCAGAATAAGTAGTAACTGGCTCATCAACTATCATGACATCTTTAGAAATAGGAACATCTTGTGATTCCGGTTCAGAAAAAGAATTGCTTCAACAGCTTCAGAAGATTTATCAGCACAAGAATCTTTCTAAACATCTTCAGAAGATCTTTTAGAAGACTGAGCCATCATCATATTCGCGTCTTCAGAATTTGAAACTTCTCTCCTCTTCTCCTCCTCATGATCATCAGAATCCTGATCATCATGCTTTCTTTTTAAAGTTTCAGCCCGAGGTTTGCATTCCAGAGCAGAAATTCTTTGATCAAGAGCAGGCTGTTTATTTTGAACAGTTGACAACTTATCCAGAATTAGCTTGATATCATCTTTAGTTGCAAGATGAGAGAGGTCTGGTTGTTCAGAAGTAGAAGGTAATGAAGTTTACAGATTTGCAACAGAAGACACCACTTCAGAAAAAGAATTCAGAATTGCTTCTTCAAATTTTTTTAGATCAGTTGCTGTTATAGTGGCTTTTTGCATTTCACTAAGCCTTTCATCAATCCTCTTCTTCTGACTATCCACCCTTTCCTCCATCACCTTAGAAGATTTATCCGTCAATTCCTTTAAGTCCTTCTGAATCTTTGCAAATTCAGAAGTACAGAAATTCTTGAATTTTGAGAATTCAGAGGATTGGGTAATAGAACCAAGACCAACGGATGGTCCTGTTTTGTAGTCCTACATAAGTAGGCTGGCATGTTGATGTCACCACATCATGAACCATTACTGATTCATTGAATGGGCTTTAGTGATATACACCCCACCAGGACTTCCATCAAATCCTTGATTTCTTAAGAAAGGAATATCTATTGATGTTGTTGCAAAGTGACAAACACTATGCATTGGAAAATCTGAAAGATTTGTGCTAGTGTGAAGAATATCCACATCAAGTGGTTCATTCTGTTCAAAATTGAGTGGACAATGAGACTTCATCACGTGTATCTTTCCAAAGGGTTGTACACAGGGGATTTTGAATTTTGTGATGGCTCCTTGAATGAACAGCGCCATGAATCGAGGAAACATTAGTGCGGGTATAGCTTTGTTTCTTTATTGAGATAGTTCCTTGTTGTGCACAACAGTTGAATCGATCATCTATTCATCTTGATTTTGCACATTTGTAGGAATTTCACTTGAAGCAGCCATTTGAGAGTTAGGGTTTTAGTGGAGTTGTAGGTTTTCAACCGGGAAAATTCGTGCGAAGCAAGAAATTCGAGAGCAAGGAGACGGTAAAAGTATGAAATGATGGTAAATCGAGTTTAAATACCGAGAGTGAAACTTGTACTCGAGTGGTAAAAGGATAGGAAGAGGTTTTGCTGACGTGGGGTACACATCAACAAAGCATGCGTACCATAGGGAAAGGACGTGTGTCTTGACGGCTCGTACTAGCATTAATAGGGTTTTGACACGTGTCCTTGTCAGGCATGAGCGTGAGTTGTGTGTTGAAAACCCAAACATTTTCCTTAATCCTTCGAATTTGAACCGCTTTCAGAAAGTTTATTTGAAAAACAATTCGAACTGATTTTAAAAGAAAACTATTTGATAACCAGTAGAAAGTTTTACAAAGAAACATTTAATAACAAGCAGAATAAGAAAAAATATCTTTTAATAACCTTGACAGCAAGAGAGATTTAACGATAGATTTTCCTTAAGTACTTATTATAGATGTCCTTTTAGAAGATTTGGTAACCAAAACGAAGGCTTCTGTATAACCTTTCAGAAGATTTGGCTACTTTCATCTTCAAATCCGTTTTCCTTGAAAAAAATTTAAAATCATTCAATTGGTCATAGGAAAGTGTTTTGGGACTGTTAGACTTTTAAAGTATGAGTCAAAGATGACGTGGCAACATTCATTTGTAGATTTAGTCTTTATAACAGAATTTGTTAGACGCTCCTCTATGAGGTGGCATTTTGTGATAGGCTAAAGTGTTGACTTTCTGTTTGTGTAATAGTATAAATTGATCTGTACTTTCACTGTAATAGTTGTCGATTAAAAGATCATTAATGAAGAAGAGTTTTGCGCACAATTCTCAATTACTTGTAATCGATCCTCAGGTTATATTACAAAGTTGATTTGTTCTTCATTCGTCTACTGTTCTTATTACTGTTGATTAATCAATATTAATTGCTTCCGCTTACATTCTGATATATGAATCTATTGATTAATCATTGAAGAAGAAATCTGGAACCAACAATTGGTATCAGAGCCATCTAATCAATCTGTTGATTATTAGATCTCCTTAATTTGAAAATTTCTCTCTTCATTCCTGCAGTAATTTCCTGTTTTAACTACTGTTCATAATTCTACCCTGTTTATGAGATTTTATTAATTCATAGTAATTTTCTCCAAAAAAAGTGGTAATTGTAGTTAAAATTTTGAAGAATTAGTAAGCCGATCTCTTCGTTATTGAATTCAATTGAAGTTTAATCGTTCTAAATTTCAAATCAATTCTTCCTCTCGATTCTCTGCTTTCTACGAACAAAATGGCAAATTCAAATCTGAATTCTGTTTATACTTCTGGATCGTTGACAAAATCTCCTACTCTCATACGTGATGAATATCCTCAATTGAAAATTCGAATGCTGAATTTCTACGAGGGACTGGATGCTGATCTATTTCCAATCATTCAAAATGGTCCTCTGGTTCCTATGTCTATTGTTCCACGAATTCCAGCAACGGCCAATACTGATGAAATTCCTGCCAGACAAGTTCCAAAGTTAAAGGGAAACTGGTCTGGTGAAGAAAAAGCCAAAGTTGAACTAGCCAAAAAGGCTAAAACTCTTCTTATCATGGCCATTCCAAATGAGATTTTTCAATCTCTGGATTCCTGTGATACTGCCAAGGAATTATGGGATCAACTAGAAAATCTTCTGGAAGGCGGTGCTAAAATGAAAAAAAATCGATGAGCTCAGGCTCTGAATAAATACAACAGCTTCCAGGCCATTGCTGATGAATCTCTGGAACAAACTTTTCATAGATTTAACAATCTGATAAATCTATGCAAAAGATGTGATATCATTCGATCAAAGGAAGAAAATAATGTCTTATTTCTGAAGAGATTAAATCCAGAATGGTCAAACCTCTCCATGTCTTTACAAGCCAATCAAGATCTTGAACAATGGTCTCTACATGACGTATTTGGAACTCTTCAAGCTCATGAGAAGGAAGTTGTACAAAAGAAAACAACAATAGGTGGCCCTTTGGCTTTGATTTCTGAATCAAAGGGAACGATCAGAAGAAAAAGTGAAGATAGAAGAGTGAAAAGCAAGGCATTCATATCAGAAGCTGCTCCAGAAGAAGATTCTGATTCTGATGATGATATAAAGGCATTTGCTGATTCTTTGGCTCTTATAACCAAACAGTTTACAAATCGATTTGGAAATAGGAATTTTCAAGGAAATAGAAGGTTTGATCGTTCTAATCATATTCCTAAGCAAGAGGTTCAGAGATCTGAAAAGACTGAAACAGAGAAGAAGGAAGAGGAAATAAAGAAGAAAAAGGATGTATGTTATAGATGCGGTAAACCAGGACACTACTCAAAGAATGCAGAGGAGCTCTGGACAAAGACAAGACGTACTACAAGAATAAATGCAAGTACAATGTCACTGAAAGAGCTCATTATGCTGAAAAAGAAAACTGGTTAGGAGATGAATCCAGCGGAGATGAAGCTATGTTTTGTGGGATGGCTAATTCGAATGAATCAGAAGATCACCCTTCTGAGTCACCGGTTAGTAATTCCTCTGACTCATCTGAACTTGAGAATACAATTGTTCTTTTGTCAAATAATTTTGAGGAACTTAAACAAAAGCTTACAATTGAAAAGAAGTTACGAAAAGGTATTGAGAAAACTCTTTCCACAATACAAAGGGAAAGAGATATTTACAAAAGAGAAATGGATATCTTAACAGAAGAGAAACTGGAACTTGACACTCAGAAAGAAAAGATTTCTAAAACCTTGAAAAACACAGAAGTTTTGTTAAAAAATGAGCGCTTAAGTTTTAAGAAACTTCTAGAAGAAAAAGATAAGGAAATTAAAATTAAAGAAAGTGACAGATTAAATTCTGTAGCACTTAAAAACTATT
Source organism: Silybum marianum (assembly GCA_036898165.1). Classification (NCBI taxonomy): domain Eukaryota; kingdom Viridiplantae; phylum Streptophyta; class Magnoliopsida; order Asterales; family Asteraceae; genus Silybum; species Silybum marianum. The sequence goes on from CM072530.1 coordinate 34,663,277, forward strand.
TCCAAAAAGAGAGAGAATTTTTATATATTGAACTTCAAAACAAAACGCACCAGATCAAAACATATCTGGATGCTCAAAAAGTTCATGAGAAAATAAATACACAAGTAGGAAGGTCTGGAATCGGGTTTGATGATTTAGATCCCTACACGTGTGAAAAGAAGTCTTGTTTAAACTCTGTTTTTCATATGGGAAAACAACAGAAGCCTGTGTTTCCAATTGTTTATGAACAATCATGCTTTAAACGATCTAAACTTGAAAATAATAGTCATCAGAGAAAACTTAAGTTTAAAAATAGGGAAAAGTTCAAAAAAACCCAACAAACTATTTCATTTTGAATGGTTAAGTCCTTAAACTATTTTTTTGATTAAAAAAATCCTTAAACTTTCTTATTTTGAATGATTAAGTCCCTGAATTTTCTCATTTTGAATGATTAAGTCCCTAAACTTTTTTTTGAATAAATAAACCATCGATCTTTTAAAAATTAGTTACCGACATATTTTCTTAAAATAAGTTACTTGTAACTCACTAAAAAAGTTTTTAAGTAAAATAAACTTAAATTGGTTTTTTCGTTCCAAAAATCCTATGCAATTAAAACTCCTAATAAACAATGGTATCGCTCCCCCTCGTCACTCCACATTACCCCAACGTTGTATGTTTTTCATTTCGCCTAGCATGTTGTTGGCCCCTTCCATCGATCTTCCTCTTTTTTGATCTATTTTTTTATCCATCATAAGAGGGATAATTAAAAGATAACCGGTTAAAACAATTTATTTATTTTTAAAAGTTGTAAGTAATCAATTTTTAAAAATTCGATGGTTTAATTTTCTTGAAAAAAAAATTAGGGACTTAATCATTCAAAATAAGAAAGTTTAATGGGTTTTCTATTTAAAATAAAGTAGTTTAATGGTTTTTTCATTCAAAAAAATAGTTCAGGGACTTAAATCATTCTAAATGAGAAAGTTTAATGGTTTTTTCATTCAAAAAAATAGTTTAGGGACTTAATCATTCAAAATAGGATAGTTTGTTGGGTTTTTTCAAACATTTCCCTTAAAAATATTATATTTTTGTCTGGAAAAGCTAATATTGATTTAAATAAAGTTCAGAAGAAAGATTATATTTTCAAGTTTGGTTCAAGTGTTCTTATAAAATTGAATCCTGAGGTTGATGTGTTTATTCCTATTCAAGCAGAAGAAGAATTAAGACTTAGTTTTGAAAATGATCTTCTCTTGACTCTGGATAATTGTTTTAAACTTGAGAATGCCAAACAAAAAGAGTTAGAAAACAATCCATAGATTTTTCTTTGTTCCTTAATTGATTTAAATCTATCTGAAGTTCAAGAAGAATTAGAAGAAGTCATATATCCCTGCGAAAATGATGATCAGAGTGAAAATTTCTTTGACAATTCAGAAACATATCTTTCTCACTTTGAACATCAATCTCCTATCTATGCTAAATTTCCAGATGTTATTAAAAATAAAGACGTCCCGCTTATATTTACAAATGAATCTCTGGAAATAAGAGCCTCTGGATTGAATGTTCAGAAACACTCAAATGGAATTCCAATTTTCTCTGTTCCTTCAGAAAAACGAAAAACTTTTATACATCCAGATTTTATAGGAATGTGTCTGAAAGCTAAAACTTGTCTTGAACTTGAAAAAAAAGAAAAGCTTAAAAAGAAGATTCCTATCCAAACTCCTAAAACTTATACTCCAAAATTTTCTTATGTTCAGAAAGGTAAATGGAAATCTAATCTTTTTGTTCCTGTTTCAGTAAATCCAAAAGCTTCTGTGAAGGTAAATCCGAAGAAATCACAGCTGAAGAATATCTCAGATTCTAAACATATGTCTAGTCTAGATAGGAAGTTCTTTAGAACAACTGATACTAGAAAAGACAGTCGTAAGAATAATTGTAATTATCATTATCGTAATGAAAATTCAATAAAATCTCCTATGTTTCAGAATTCTGAATGTTTTTCATTATTCCTAAAATTACAACAATTTTTCTCAAGGACTTAAAATTTATTAACTGCCAACCATTCGTACTTCAATAAGAATAAAACAAAGAAAAACAAAAAATACAAACAATCCGCCTTTACCTTCTGTTAAATCAAATCAAAAGCAAATAAAAAAGGCTGATAAAACAAAAACTATGATTAAAGGATCCATAATGATATGGGTACTTAAGAAACTCTGATCTTGATTGCCGAAACAGCGTGTGCATATCTGGTATCTTGACTCTGGATGCTCGAGCCACATGACTGGTTCACGAAACTTACTCTCCAAATTTAAAGACAAAAGTGGTGGAGCTGTAACGTTTGGTGATAATGGTAAGGGTCAGATTAAGGGCTATGGTACTTACAGGAAGGTAACATTACCTTATCTAAAGTAGCTCATGTTTCAGGTTTGAAACATAACCTCCTAAGTGTAAGTCAACTCTGTGATTCTAAGATACTTGTCGTATTTGATGAAAAACATTGTTACTTATTTTCTAAGGCAGGTGAGGAGCTTTGGAGAGCAGACAAAAAAGGTAATCTCTACATGATGAATTTTACCTCCAAGGATGCTAAGGAAACCTTATGTCTTATCTCCAAAAAGAGTGAAATTGCATGGCTCTGGCATCATAAAATGTCTCACTTAAATTTTGACAATCTTGAGTTGCTCGTCAAACATAATCTGGTATCTGGACTTCCTGAAGTTCATTTTCAGAAAAATCACCTTTGTCCTGCATGTGAAATGGGCAAGATCTAACGAGCATCCCATAAAACAAAAAGTGATCATTCATGCATTAGACCTCTGCAATTGTTACATGTTGATCTCTGTGGTCCCATTGCAATTCAGAGTCTTTCTGGTAAAAAGTATATACTGGTACTTATTGATGAATTTTCCAGATATACTTGGCTTGCTTTTGTTCGACAGAACTCAGAGGTACCTATTGTACTCCAGAATATGATGACCAGAATTCAAGTTCTTCTGCACCAAAAGATTCAACAACTGAGAAGAGACAATGGTACAGAGTTCAAGAATGCCAAGCTTGAAACATACTTTGTTGCAAATGGAATTACTCAGAACTTCTCTGCTGTACGCACTCCCCAACAGAATGGTGTCGTTGAACGTCGCAACAGAACATTGTTCGAAGCAGCCAGAACGATGCTTGCAGCTTCTGGTCTTCCCATACACTTTTGGGCAGAAGCTGTAGCCACTGCTTGTTTTACTCAAAATCGCTCAATAATCGTCAAGAGGCATCTCAAAACCTCTTATGAGCTTATTAACAAAAGAAAACCATCTATTAAGTCTTTCATATCTTTGGTTGCAGGTGTTTTATCTTAAATGATAGAGATAAACTTGGCAAGTTTGATCCAAAATCCGATGAAGCTAAATTTTTAGGATATTCTTTAAATTCTAGAGCTTTTTGTGTTTTTAACTTAAGAACAAAAACTGTTATGGAAAGCATTAATGTTGATTTTGATGATCAAACACAGCTGACTTTTGAATATTCCTCTTCAGAACTGAAACTTAATACTGTCACCTCTGACTATCTTTCAGGTTCCAGAGAGTCTGAGATTGATGCTATTTTTCAAGATTTTCTGGGCAACGAAATATTGTCAGAAACAACTTCATCCTTGAACACACCAGAAGTTCTTCATGCCTCTTGCATAACTTTTTCTGGTTCTACTTCTGAACCACACTCTTTCTTCCCTTCTGTTCCAACATCTGATTGTCCAGAAGCCTCTTCTGTTCCATCATCTGAGGGGGAGACAGATATAAGAGACTCAGAATTAGTATATCCAGAAGCAACCATTCTAACTTCTGAAACAGTCATTCCAACTTCAGACACAGAAGTGCAAGCTCAACCAATATCACAAACAAGGATGAAGAAATGGACTAAATCACACACTCCAGATCTTATCATTGGTAATCCTTCTGAGGGTGTCAAAACACGATCTGCTACAGCAAATGAAGCTTTCTATGTCAATTTTCTTAGTATGATCGAACCCAAGCAAGTTCATGAAGCCTTAGTTGAACCAAGTTGGGTAGAAGCAATGCAGGAGGAGTTACTTCAATTTGAACGGAACAAAGTTTGGAACTTAGTACCATTACCAAAACGCAAAGTTGCAATTGGTACTAAGTGGGTCTTCAGAAATAAAAAGGATGAAGACGGAATTGTGATCAGAAACAAGGCTCGTCTGGTGGCAAAAGGTTATTGATTACGATGACACCTTTGCTCCTATTGCAAGACTAGAGGCCATACGACTTTTTCTGGCATTTTTTGCATACAAAAACTTTAAAGTATATCAAATGGATGTTAAATGTGCATTTGTAAATGGAAATCTCAAAGAAGAAGGGTATGTTGAACAACCTGTTCGCTTTAAAGATACAAGACATCCAAAATACGTCTATCTCCTTGACAAAGCTCTGTATGGCTTAAAGCAAGCACCCAGAGCCTGGTATGAACGTTTATCCAAGTTTCTGATCAGCAAAGGGTATGAAAAAGGTAAAATTGATACCATACTTTTCATCAAAAGAGGCAAAGGTATGTTAACTATTGTTCAAATTTATGTGGATGACATAATTTTTGGTTCTACTCATCAAACGGAAGTTGATTTGTTTTCTAAATTGATGGAAACTGAATTTGAAATGAGTATGATGGGAGAACTAACATTCTTTCTAAGACTCCAGGTTAAGCAAAGTACCTCTGGTATTTTTATAAATCAAACAAAATATGTCTATGACATATTAAGGAAATTTCATTTTCAGAATTCATCACCGATGAAAACACCTATCTCTCCTAGTATGAAACTAGGTCCTGATCCTTCTGGGAAACCAGTAGATGTCATGGGCTACGGAGGTATGATAGGGTCTCTTCTGTATTTAAATGCTAGTAGGCCAGATATTATGTTTGCCACCTTTCTTTGTGCTCGTTACCAAGCCAATCCAAAAGAATCTCATTTGGCCGCTGTTAAAAGAATTTTTAGATACTTAAAGGGAACTCCCTCATTGGGTCTCTGGTATCCTAAAAATTCTGGGTTTGATTTAATGGCATATACAGATTCTGATCATGCAGGATGTAAGCTGGACAGAAAAAGTACCTCTGGTAGTTGTCAACTTTTGGGAAATAGACTTATTAGTTGGACATCCAAGAAACAAAATTGTGTATCCACATCTACTGCAGAGGCTGAATATGTTCCTGCTGCTACTTGCTGTTCACAAGTTATTTGGATGAAGACTCAACTCAGAGACTATGGACTGATATATGATAAGATTCCCATCTTATGTGATTCAGAAAGTGCCATTGCCATTACTGAAAACCCAGTCCAGCACTCCAAAACAAAGCACATTGATGTCAGGTATCATTTTATCAAAGATCATGTAGAGAAGGGCTCAATTGAAATGTATTTTGTCTCTACTGATTATCAACTAGCTGATATTTTTACAAAAGCTCTGGATGAGAAGCGTTTTTATTTTTTGATCAGCAAGTTGGCAATGATAAACATGTAAATTTTATTCTTTTTATTACTCATAACGTATCAGAGACCTCTGATTGATTCTGATGATTTTATCCAGAAGCATTCAGAAACCTCTGACCATCTCTGTTGAAGATTCTTATTCCTTTACATCCAAGTGATAACAGAAAGGAAGCATCTCTTGAAAAGCGAAGGGGGAGATTGGTACAACTTCTAAGGGGGAGCTTCGAGCTTGTTTCAAGGGGGAGAAAAATTAAGTCTAACTTTTGTTAGCTGTCCTCTGAACACTCTTTTCTTAAAATGATTATTTTAGATTTGTTTCTTCTGATTAACTCTTATCGTCAAGGTTATTCAAAATTTTCAAATTTAACTTAATCTTTTCTTGAAACTTTTGTTCTTTTGACATTCTTAGGTCAAATTTTTTTTTTGTTGTCTTATTTTTCTTCTGAAATTTTAATCATAAATAAGTCTATTTTTTTTTAACTCTTGCCGTCAAGGTTGATTAAAAATTTTCTTATTATTTATTAATTTCTTAAGAAACATTTGACTATGAAAGTATTAAACTTTCATTTGGATCTAAACTGTTTTATTTTTTTTCCAAATGTCTGATTTTAAATTCATTAGAAAGGATTAATAACAAAATTGAATTAATCAAATTAAATTTAGTTTTCTTATTATTCTCTTTCTAATTTTTTATGGGATAATCAAACGGTTTATCTTTGATAAACCTTTCAGTGACTCATCACACGGTTTATGCTTTACACGTGTCTTTCATCGTGTGATTGCATTACTACACGACTGCGTGCTTACCTAAGCATAACTGAATCGTTTTTTCTCTTTTTCCCAAATTCAAAAACCCTTCCCTTTCCACCAAAACTGTTGGTCCCAATAAGGGTCTACAAGAGTTAAATATTAAGTAAACAGTTTGTAGAAGGGGGGGGGGGGGTTGAATACAAACACACAGATTTTAGTTTTTAAATGAGTTTATAGAAAATAAACAAATTTACAGTTACAAGCGGAATTAGAACAAGTTGAAAACCTATTCTATTGTAACTAAAGAAACACACAGTTTGATGCACAAGAAGATGAAAGAAAGAATACAGAAGGTATAGGCTAGAAGGAAGCATGCATGAAGATGAAGAAGATATCTTCATCTATTTATACCCGCTTGCATTTAATGCAAAACAAAAGGTACATGCCACGTGTAAAGCTTGGATAGGAAGATTTTCCTTGTAAATAAGACAACCATGCTTTTGGCCGAATATGAACAGTACCGTATCAGATATGATGGGGACATAAGAGACAAGTCGTATGTCCTTTTCTGACATGGTTCTAGGTTTGACTTTTGTGCATCGAGGATAAGATCAAACTTTAATCTTGTAGAGGAAGCTTCATTTGATCGCTGACACTGAATGTTCAAGGATGAACTTCAGTGTTGCTGAGGCTTCACAAGACTTCACACTTTGAGTAGATAATCGCAGCTATCGCTGAACCGCTTCAGGTCACTTAGCTGATTATCTCTTTCTTCAGCTTTGGTCTTCGACTGTCGCTGAATGGTCTTCTGGTGTGATAGCTGATCTTCAGGTCTTCAGAGATAAGCTTGTTGATCCTTGATCTTCAGCGATCGCTGATAGCAATCAGCGTATGCTATCGCTGAATGTGAACAGAAGCTTATCTAAGGAATTTCACTAGGTATAGTAAAGGAATCATATTCAAATCACTGAGAGGAGTTATGATCAACAATCTCCCCCTATTTGATTATGATTAAGCAACATAGGAAATTGCTTTTAAAAGATTAGCAGGGACTTATAAAATTTAAAATAAATTTTCTAAGTACTAATCTGTAAGATCTTTTTCAGCTAATCTATTATCTGAATTGAGTTTCATTTATAAGGATATGAAATCACAATTTTTACATGTAGAAGAGCTTAAAGTACATTCACTGATTGAACTTTCAGAGTGAAGGTTCAGTGAGCTAAGAAAAGTTAAGAAGATAGAACTCTTATGTTCATTGTCCCTTTTACTTTTTTTTTTTCAGGGATCTTTTCAGTACGAGATGGAGTAAAGTACTCGAGTGTATTTCATTAATTATAATCTGAAGATATTACATAGAAATGAAATTACAATCATTAAATTGAAAGTACATTTACACTGAAGAAAATATTACAAAGGAATAAAAAGCTACTACCAATCAGAGAGGCTCACATTTCTTCTTTGTAACTCATGTTCAAAAAGCATCTTCTGTCTGATTACCAGAGGGTCATTAGACCAGCAGTAACAGTATAAGATTTTTATGAAACGAGTAGGGGCCTTATGAAGTTCCTTGTTTCTAAAGAGACGAAGCTGTCTTTCATTATTCAAGAAAATCATGCCAGATTCAGGGAGCGAGATGACTTCACTTTCTTCATATAATCGATCCGTAGGAAGAGAGGTATCCAGCATAGATATATCAGGGAGCGTCATATGACTGATGATGCTTTCAAGATCAAATTTAACACTATGTTCATTTCTTAAGCTTTGGCCTTCTTTAGAGGTTGATCTTCTTTTCTTAGATGATTCAGGGAGAGAGGGAACTTGTACATGTTGTGACATTCTCTGCAGCAACTGATTCAGCTCATCTTCTACCACATTCTTGAACTTGGATTTGGAACCCTGAATGGCATCTCTGATTTCGAGCCATTCAGTGTATCCATATAACCTTAAGAATTTTGCTTCTTCTCTCTCTGTTCTGGATGGCCTTGTCATTCTTACATATACCTTTGGACCACCTCTGTTAGAGTGTCGCCCTTGGATAGTTGCGTGAATGATTTTGGAATCAGATCTTCGAAAGTTCAGCATCTCTGTGCACCAATCCAGTTCTTTGTCTTTCTGAGTTGTGGCTTCAGTGGTTAGTGCAGTGAGAATCTTCTGTTGAGCGAGAATGGGATCTACATTCAGGTTTTCTTGTACAAGTTCTTTCTGAGCCAGAGCTGTAGCGAGCCGTTCACTCTTTTCCAATTGTTCTTTTGCTGCTTTGTCTCTTGCTGAGTCTTCCCTGAGCATCTTCCTTGCTAAAGCAAGATCATTCTCAGTTTGCTTTATTTCTTCATCTCTGATCCTCTGAGCTTCCAAAGCTTGTTCTCTCTCTTCTTTGGATAAAAAGTAGAATTCATCTACCATCCTGATTGGTACAGCGTTTATTGGGTCTTCATGGGGTACCCTTATTCTTTTGGATTCGAATTCCCTTAGGAATTTTATTCGCCTTTCTTCAACTTCAGGCTCGCTTATAATCTTCTTCTGAACGCGACGTCGAGGAATGAGGCCTTCTTCTTCCTCAGAGTCAGTTTCAACTATGTACATTAACTGCTCTTTAGAAGAAGGTTCCCTCCTTGTGGATGAGTCCTTTGGGGGACAGGGATCACTGAGGGAAGGAGAGAAAGGAGATTTATGAGAGAGAGGGTTTGAAGGAGGAAGGGTTATGTATAGGGATTCAGTGAGAGGAGTAATATAAGGGATAAGCTGAAGTGATACCTTATCAGCGGTCTCCCCCCTCTGATATAGGGATGGTGGCCTCAAGATCAACCACTCTGGCTGAAGGTCCAGCTCCATCCCCCAAGGGCTCTAGCTGAGATGTTCTTGGTCTGGATAATCTGAAATGCTCCATTGCAAATCCCAAGTCATCATCATCATCATCATCATCATCATCTCCAAAGTGAGGAATGCGTTCCTCTTCTTCTTCTTCTTCATCATCCTCTTATTCATCATCATCAACAAACCTTGCAGAAGGTTCTGGTCTTTGAATGTAAGGAGAGATCCTTTCAACTGAAAACCGTCGATTGTGCTCGCCGATAAGTTCGTCAGCGAACTCTTTGGCCACCTTCTCCCCCTCAATGTTATCATGGGGCAGAACGTGGACCATCAGAGTGCGAACATTCGTCTGATCAGTAGCAGCAAATGAGGGACCAGTCTCACTGAGCCTTGAGAGAGCCTGCATCATTTCAGACTGAGCCTTTTGAATAGACTCGAGGACAGCGGCCTGAGCATCAACCTTTTGCTCAATGTTGATGAGGGATTGGTGAAAGTCCTTGTGGTCGTCCTTCAGAGTCTGAACATCAGACACCAAGTTGCTGACGTTTGTCTTCATCCCTGGAGTGCCAGCGACCTGCCAGAAGATCAACTCCGTAGAAGTTTGCAGTGTGTCCAGCCTGGCTCTGGTGAGAGCACACTCATTGACCAGATGGTCAATGGCAGGGAATGTGGGAGCAGGTAGGGACACATAAGGCAACTCAGTGACCCTGGGAAGAAGCTTGGGGGCAAGGTTCTCCATCTTGACATCCCTGAGCTTTTTGGCACTGGGAGGGCGCTGAGGAGACTTCATCGCTGTTATCGAAGTGGTGGTGGTGGTGGTGGTCGCTGTCGCCGAGTAGACAGCAGTAGTGGCAGCAGCTGATGACATTGACAAAGAGGCGAGAAATGAATCTGGATCAGATGATGGATGAAAAATGGCATTATTTTCCTTGAGAATAACATGAGGATTACTCTCAGGGACTACTTTTGCAGAGGTAGTGTCCTGAGGATCACTGACCAGTGTCTTAGAGTATCTAAAAGAGATACTCTGAGGTCCATTTAAATTGGCTTTCCAAAACTCAGATTGCCTAAACAATTTTAAGATTTGGACTGCGTGCATTTCAGCATTATCAGAGATAGGGACAACTATCACTGAGTCACTTGCTGATGTGAGGACCAAAGAAGTAGCGATGGAAGAGGTAGAGAGGGCAGTGAAAGTAATACCTGATCCAGCTTCAGCAGAGCTGGCTATAACACCTTCAGAGACCTTAGTCCCTGATGGTGGTGGTAGTGCTGATGAAGATTCAACGGCAGCAAAAACCGTTGTAGTGGCTGTGGATGAGGGTGGTGATTGTAGTACACCAAAATCAGAGAGGATGCTCTGTTGAGAGACCACCTTCTTAGGCTTCTTTGGGGCGATGGTCTTCTTATGACCATCAGTGGGGGTTTTCCTCTTAGCAGCAGTAGTGCCTTGGGTACTCACTGAGGGGATGGGCAGCAAGGAGGTCACTAAAAGAGGTGCTCCTATAAGTTGTAGCATATAGGGAGTGAGAGGAGCATCACCTGGACGTTCTTCCAGGTCCAGGGACTTCTTCCCTACCATTGAGAAGGCAAAGTCATCAACTTTCGGGTAGCTCTTCCCGAAAGCCTCTTCAAGGATGGTGTTTCTTCGGGGTTAAGGGATAACAGGATGTCTGGTGGAGGCGTTGAGGCGGCTGCACATATCGCTGAAGATGTAGTCAGCGTAGGTCAGAGGATGACCCGTGTAGAGAGAAAAGGCAAGGTCTTGAAAATGTTTGCTCGCCTGATCGTGGGAGCCAACCTTGGACCCTAGGCACTGAATGACCTGGGTGAAAATATACTGCCAGCGAGCAGGGAGTCGCTTCTTTTCCAGCTTTGAACCCCGTCTTCACTGAGGGGTTCTCCCATTTGTAGCCAATGGATTCCAAGAAAGCATCTATCTGCTGCTTTGTTGGTTCAGCACCCCATTGCTCATTCTTCTTGCGCTGAGGGAGTCTTAGCGCCTTGCGTACAAACCCCACTGAGAACGCGAAGAAGCCAAGTTCAGGTGTGAAGGAAATAGCAGGAAGGACAGTGCCTTTGTCTGTTTTCAGAGTGGTACATTGCGCCGTGTACCGGAGAGCCTGAAGGTGAGGCAATGCCCACTGGGTTGTGGACGAAGGCATACATCAGAGGGCACGCCTTGAGGAAGGTTGCAGCGTCCTTGAACTGAGGGCGTTCAGAGGGAATGTCCACCAATGCAATGTAATTGCATGGCTTGAAGGTTGACTTTTCTAGCTTAAATTGACAGGTTGGTGCGGCGACCAGGTTAGCAGCAACAGGTTCAGCGACGTTGGAAGCAGAGGCCATTTCTGTAGGAAAAATGGCAACACCGAAGAGATAAATCATGGTTTTAATACATGAATGTATAAACCAGAGTTTTGGTATAAAAAGTACCAAATGTAAGAGCAAAGAAACAAGTATTTTGATGAACAATATCAAAATGCTTGTTGGCAATAATAATAAAAAAATTTAAAGGTAAATTAAAAAAAATGATAAAACTTAAAAAAAATTCTGTTCTAAGAACAGGGTTTAGAAAGAGAAAAAGCTTTTCACTTTAAAAGCAAAATTTTATTGATTTTAAGAATGAAAAAGATAAGAAAGGTGAAACTAGTTGTTTCCAGTTCTTGATATAAGGTTTAGATCAAACCTTAAATGTGTGAAGAAGAAAAAACGCACAAGTGCGTGTTCTTGGTGTTCTTGGAGAAAGCTTGAAGAATCGAAGTTTTCCTTTGCCTTTAGGGAAGTTATGAAAGCGGAAGGAACAAAGTAAGGCAAAAAGAATGCTTAAATAGCATGAGGAGAGAGAAGGAAAGGATTGCTAAACGACGGTTTTAGCTTTTTAAAAAAATAATGACCTAGCACACGTTCCAAGAAAGGAGATGGAATGGAAACATCGTGGTCCGTCGTGTGTCAGAAAAAGGTCTGACGTGTCCTTTTCTTTTATTTTTATAAGATTATAATGATGGTTATCCATAAGAAAAGTTTATCATTAATAATTTTAGAAAAATCTTCATCACTAATAATAAAGGATTGTTAGTGAGGAGTTTTAAATATAAGAGAGACATTCTTTGATGAGAAAGGATAACAAAGATTGTTAAGAGATTAGAAGATAATACCTGAGGAGATGGCCTAGATATCGCTGAATCAGAGTTCAGAGAATGGAAAGTTTGAAGGATTTATTTGTAATCCTTTGTTGGTCACTGATTAATAAATTATTCAGCGTTCAACATACCAAGTTCGCTGATGAGTAGATTGAATCTAGTTTCATCGAGAGGCTTGGTGAAAAGATCAGCGAGCTGATATTCAGTAGGAACAAAATGGAGCTCAACTTCACCATTCATCACATGATCTCTGATAAAGTGATATCGGATCTCAATGTGCTTGGTTTTGGAGTGAAGTACAGGGTTGTTAGCAATTGCTATAGCAATTGTGCTATCACAGTATATAGGAATTTTAGAGAGCTTTAGATCGTAGTCTCTGAGTTGATTTCTCATCCAAAGGATTTGAGCACAACAACTACCAGCTGCTACGTATTCAGCTTCAGCGGTGGAAGTGGACACTGAGTTTTGCTTTTTACTTGTCCAACTTATTAACTTTCCACCTAGCAGCTGACACCCACCAGTGGTGCTTTTCCTATCAATCTTACAACCTGCAAAGTCACTGTTAGAGTAACCAATAAGATCAAATCTTGAGCCTTTGGGATACCAGAGACCAAGATTTGGAGTTCCTTTCAGGTATCTGAAGATTTGCTTTACAGCGATTAGATGGGATTCCTTCGGTTCAGCTTGATACCGAGCACAGAGACAGGTAGCGTACATGATGTCTGGTCTACTCGCTATAAGATACAGTAGAGACCCAATCATTCCTCGATAGGCAGTGACATTGACTGGTTTCCCATTGGGATCCTTGTTTAATGTCAAAGGAGGCGCCATAGGAGTCTTCATCGCTGAGCATTGATTCATGTCAAATTTATTCAGTATGTCTTTAACATATTTTCTTTGACAAATAAAAATTCCTTTATCAGATTGCTTAATCTCAAACTTAGAAAATATGTTAGTTCACCGATCATACTCATTTTATATTGTTATTGCATTCTTGCAGCGAAACGAGTGCATAATTTGGGTCTTGTGGAACCAAAGATAATGTCATCTACAAATATCTGAGCGAGAATCGTATGACCTTTATATTTTCTTAAAACAGAGTTTGGTCAATTTTTCCATGATTTTTTTTTCTCTAAGATGAAATTTAGAGAGGGTATCATACCAAGCTCTAGGAGCTTGTTTTAACCCGTAAAGAGCTTTTTCAAGTTTAGAAACATAACCAGGGTGGTTAGGGTCTGAGAAACCAGGGGGTTGTTCAACATAAACTTCCTCGCTGAGTTTTCCATTTAGAAAAGCACTTTTAACATCCATTTGAAAAACTTTGAAGTCTTTATGGGCAGCATAAGCTAAAAAGAGTCTTATGGCTTCTAAACGAGCTACAGGGGCAACGGTTTCATCATAATCAATTCCTTCTTCCTGTCTATAACCTTGAGCAACAAGTCTAGCCTTATTGCGAATTATAGTCCCGTTTTCATCTAGCTTATTTCTGAAAACCCATTTGGTTCCTATGATGGTTTTATCAGAGGGTCTAGGAACAAGATTCCAAACTTTATTTCTACGAAATTCAGTCAGTTCTTCTTGCATAGCTGAAACCCAGCTAGGGTCAAAGATAGCTTGATCTATTTTCTTAGGTTCAGAGAGAGAAATGAAGTTAACATAAAGACAGATATTACCTGTGCCTCTACGTGTTTTGATACCTGCAGTGGGATCACCAATAATCTGATTTATTGGATGGTTTGCAGTCCATCGCTGAGCTGGTGGTTGAGGAAAGAGATCCACAGCAGATTCAACGACTTGTTCTTCAGATTCTGGAATAGGACTTGTTTCAGCAACAGGTACTTCATTTAGAATCAATTCAGGGGATTGATTTTCAGAAGAGGTTTGGTTATTCACAGAGGAATTTCCTAGAGATGAATCAACGGGAATCGATTTAAAGGAGTAACATTTATCCCCGAAGATGGATGATTGTTACTTGTTGAGTTTACTAGATTTCATCATCACATGCATCAGCTGGAGTTTGATTGCTGAAGTATGTTTCAGGTTCCCCATAATGAGATTCCATCCAAGCATTCAATTCTTCATCATCATCAAGATTATGAGAAGGATGAATGGGACGAGATTCATCAAAGTTGACATGCATAGATTCTTCAACGTGTTGTCTTCTTTTGTTGAATACTCTGAAAGACTTAGATACAGAGGAGTATCCAAGAAATATACCATCATCAGCTTTGGGATCAAATTTACCCAAATGATCTCTGTCATTCAGAATGTAACACGTACATCCAAAAATGTGAAGATATTTCAGAGTGGGTCTTCTCCCATGAAATAATTCATAGGAAGTCTTCTTGAATCGCTTAACATTCAGGGATCGATTCTGAGTAAAGCACGCTGTATTGACAGCTTCAGCCCAGAATTGAGTTGGAAGACGCGATTTGCTGAGCATTGAGCGAGCTGCTTCGATTATAGTTCGATTTCTTCTTTCAGCAACACCGTTTTGCTGAGGAGTTCTTAATGAAGAAAAGTTGTGAGAGATGCCTTTTTCTTCAAAGAAACTAACCAAAGTACTATTTTTGAATTCAGTACCATGATCACTTCTTATGGAGCGAACAAGTAAGTTGTTTAGCACTTCCATTCTTTTGATAAAAGAGATTATCATTTCAGGGGTATCACTTTTGGATCGAAGGAAGAACACCCATGTGTATCTGGAGTATTCATCAACAATCACTAAAGTGTATTTCTTTACAGAAACTGATTGGACATTGACAGGTCCGAATAGATCCATGTGGAGTAGCTGAAGAGGAGTGGTCACTGAAGAAACTTGCTTTGACCTGAAGGAGGCTTTTGTCAGCTTTCCTTTCTCACACGTTGAACAAAGAGATTCCTTTGTAAATGTGTGATTAGGGAGGTCTCTGACTAAGTCTTTTTGAGACAATTCATTTATCGTCTTAAAGTTGAGATGAGAGATTCTTTTATGCCATAACCAATTTATTTCTGTGGATGCTTTAGAGAAGAAGCACACGTTCTCAGAGTGAGAACTATTCATGTTTATGACATATACGTTTTCAACTCTTTTGCCAGAGAGGGCAAGCTTATCATTTCCGTCAGTGACAACACATCTGTTCTTTGGGAATAGAACTTTGAAGTCTTTGTCACACAACTGACTAATGCTCAAGAGATTGTGCTTTAGTCCCTCAACGTAAGCAACACGAGAAAAAGATGTGGCTCCGTTGGACAGAATTCCATAACCTTTAGTGTATCCTTTGCCATTTCCACCAAAGGTCACTGATGGATCAGCTTCTTCTTTGTAGTCAGAGAGCAGAGATTTTCTGCCAGTCATATGCCTCGAGCATCCGCTATCAAGATACCAGATACCTTTGGCACTCTGCATACAACAAAAAATTAATTGTTTAAAGGTACCCATATTACTATGGGTCCTGCTTGGTTAGATACAGGATTGGCGGATGTACTACTAGCTGAAGAACTCTCTTCAGTGGATATCTTTACCTTAGTTGGTTTAGCAACTTTGGTAGATTTCACTCTCGCTGATTTATCAGCTTGAGCCATTTTCTTTCCATGAGCTAGTTTATCAGCTCTAGTAGCATTAGGACACTTGCTTGCAATGTGGGTTGTTTCGCCACAGTGAAAGCATTTCCTATACTTAAAAGGTTTGGAGATAAGAGAGGGAGCAGGAAGTTTCTCAGGGATAGGTCCAAGAATTCCTTTATCCATGTTCCTTGGAGGTATTACAACCTTTTCAGGGGTAGGAGTGAGATCGATTTTAATCTTGGGAGTTGGTCTCTGAAAATAATCAGGGACCTTTTTCCCAGATTTAGAAATCTTCTCAGAGGACTTCTTGTTCTTATCTAGAGTTTTCTTATTCTTAGGAACATGGTCAAGAAACTTGTTTTTGATCGCCTTCTTAGAATAATCCACAGGAAGCTTCTCTTTAAAGGAAGTGGAAGAAGAGGTTGAAGAAGAAGGATCAGGGATAGAGGAGATAAACATTCCAAACTTGAGCATGGAACGATCATTCTCTGATTCTTCCTTTTCAGGGTTATAGCCTAAACCACTTCTCACTTTCATAGGTATTTGGGCATTGATGATCTCATTTACTTTATCAAAAGCCTTACACCATCCTTCGATGGTTGCCTTTTCAGACTTGAGATCAGCGATAGCCTTTTCCCTATCAGCGATAGCTTGTTGTTTCTCAATGCTTATTGTTTGATTTGCAAAGACTTGGTCTTTGAGAGAACCCTCAAGTTTGGAAAGTTCTTTGATTCTTATGTGGCAAATTTTTAATTGTTCAGATAAGTCAATGTTAATTTTCTCAGCTTTTATCTTTCCATTCAAAGCATTGTAAAAATCAACAGTCATTGCATCGAGAGCCGACAAGTTATCTTTTTCAGAGAATAAGGAGTCAGAGAGAATGTTTACCTGAGTAGACGGAGACTCAGAGGAAGAAGTTTCAGAGACTTCTTCAGCATCCTCTATTCTTGCCATTAGACAGAGAAAGGCAAGATCTTCTTCATCTGAACCAGACTCTTCAAAGGTCTTGGCCCAGTCATCTTCAGCATCCTAGTCAACTTCTTCAGCGACAAGGCCTTTGCCTTTTTGCTGGTTTTTCTTCATATCTCTGTATTTGTTTTTCATTTTCAAATACTTCTCCTGTTTATCAGAGGTATGGGAGGTAGTGGGAGCAGCAACTTTCTTCGACCTGCATTCACTTGCAAAATGACCCTTTCTCTGACAATTGAAACAGATCGCTGAGCCTTTTTCAGCGGGCAACGTTTTCTGTTTTTCAGAGTCAGAGAGGTTAGAAGATTTTCGAAAATTGCTTTTTCTAGCAAATCTTTTAAAGTTGTTGGTTAAAAGAGCTAGAGAGTTATCAAACTCAGAGATGTCGGCATCAGTGAGTTGATCTTCTGAATCAGTTTGACCTAATTCAGTGATGGAGGTGATAGTAGAAGAAGAACCATTTTTAGAAGAAGTTCCTTCAGAAGTCACAAGTGCTAAGGAAGTACTTTTAGCACCTTTGAGTTCGTTAAGAAGGTTTTTCCTTAGAAGCTGGGATTGTTCCTCATTTAAGAGCATACCATATAATGCACTTAATGACAAAGTTTCAAGATTCTTTGACAGTTTTATACATGTAGTGTACACTGCCCATTGATCGGGCAATGCCTCCATGAATTTTGTCAGAATTTCAGCGTTTGAATATACCCTATCGACTGATTTAAGATCAATCAGCAGACAGTTAAATCTCTGGTGAATTTGAGAGAGAGATTCACCCTTTTGATACATAAAGCTCTCGTATTTTCTTACAAGGTTTATGCATCTAGTTACTTTAACCTCAGAAGTTCCTTCATATTGGATACATAGAGTATCCCACATGGCTTTTGAAGTTCTCATTTTCATTACAGAATGAAATACTTCATCAGGCAAAGACATTGCTATTATAGATCGTGCTTTCGCATCAATAGCAACTTCTTTCTTGTCTTCCTCAGTCCATCGATCTGGAGTTTTTACAATACTCCTTTCAGCGACGGCTAGGGTAGTAGCAGTGGTAGGTACAGCTGCTACTATGGCTGTAGGAACGAAAGGTCCGGTTTCTACATAGTATGGGATCTTAGGATCAGATCCCTCTAGAAAAAGTGACATTCTTTCTTTCCATAAAGGGAAATTATCATGGCTGAACCTTGGAGGTTTAGCTAAAGATCTGTTATCGTTGTAGTTTGTATTAGGGTTTGTCATTTTAAAATATGATCTAAAGAAGAATATTTTAAAGAGAAAGATAACAACACTGCTCTGATACGACTTGTTGGTCCCAATAAGGGTCTACAAGAGTTAAATATTAAGTAAACAGTTTGTAGAAGGGGGGGGGGGGTTGAATACAAACACACAGATTTTAGTTTTTAAATGAGTTTATAGAAAATAAAAAAATTTACAGTTACAAGCGGATTTAGAACAAGTTGAAAACCTATTCTATTGTAACTAAAGAAACACACAGTTTGATGCACAAGAAGATGAAAGAAAGAATACAGAAGGTATAGGCTAGAAGGAAGCATGCATGAAGATGAAGAAGATATCTTCATCTATTTATACCCGCTTGCATTTAATGCAAAGCAAAAGGTACATGCCACGTGTCAAGCTTGGATAGGAAGCTTTTCCTTGTAAATAAGACAACCATGCTTTTGGCCGAATATGAACAGTACCGTATCAGATATGATGGGGACATAAGAGACAAGTAGTATGTCCTTTTCTGACATGGTTCTAGGTTTGACTTTTGTGCATCGAGGATAAGATCAAACTTTAATCTTGCAGAGGAAACTTCATTTGATCGCTGACACTGAATGTTCAAGGATGAACTTCAGTGTTGCTGAGGCTTCACAAGACTTCACACTTTGAGTAGATAGTCGCTGCTATCGCTGAACCGCTTCAGGTCACTTAGCTGATTATCTCTTTCTTCAGCTTTGGTCTTCGACTGTCGCTGAATGGTCTTCTGGTGTGATAGCTGATCTTCAGGTCTTCAGAGATAAGCTTGTTGATCCTTGATCTTCAGCGATCGCTGATAGCAATCAGCGTATGCTATCGCTAAATGTGAACAGAAGCTTATCTAAGGAATTTCACTAAGTATAGTAAAGGAATCATATTCAAATCACTGAGAGGAGTTATGATCAACAAAAACCCTCTAGCTTTCAACATCTCTCATATATAAACCCTATACACATTAATTCTTCCAAAAGATACCTAACCAATCTTCAATGGCCTCCCACCTTGCAAACCCAAATATCAATGACAATGAAGGTCGTCTTGTTGATTCCACCGCTGACAGTGTTCCAATCGTCAAATTTCCTTTGAAGGCAAACAATGTGCAGGTTCTACTTGATCCCAACACTTATTTGGCCGAATTCAGAGTCCTCGTTGAATTTCTTCAACAACATCAACTGAACCGTGCTCTAACCCTGACAAATCCTAATGTTCCTGAGCTCTATGTCCAAGAAGTGTGGCAATCCATGTATATCGCTGATGAAGAAACCCGGAGTGGATACTTTAGTCATCCAAATACCCCTGAAAATGTTGTGGAAATACCCATCACCAAGAAGAAAATTGCCAGGTATTTTCACTTGCCTTCCTCTACACTTGAAAATCATGATTAGATTGTGCCAAACCCTGCCCTAGACCAGAATCCATCTCCTGAAGCCTTGCTCTCATTCGTTCAATTTTTGGGTTACAATGAGCAATTATCCAAACTTTCTGAATTCAAGCGCAAGAAACTGCCCCCTATGTGGAATACCCTTATCTCCATTCTCAACAAAAGCCTCACATGCAAAATTGGCTCTCAAGACCAAGCCAGCAGAAACATCCTTACAATTATGTATGGAATGTACTTCAACCGTCCTCTGGATTATGCAAGTCTCATCTTTCAAGAGATCAAAGCCGCTGTTCACACCAAAGTGTCTCTCCAGAATCAAGGAAAACCACTACTTGCTTTGATGTTTCCAAGGTTTTTGTCTCTGTTCACATACCCAACAATTGGTGCTCTTAAAGCTCCTATGATTCAACCATTCTGCAAAATCGCTTCAATGAGCTCCCATAAACCAACTATCGACATCAACGGTTATACATCTCCAAGGGAACTCTCCAGGTATATGCTTGACCTTATTCCTTCCACCTCTCTTTATCTTCTATCCTATAAACGCTCTATGGTATTCTCAGAACAGAGAATACCTACCCCAGAGTTCTTAGAGCCAGATGTAGGAAGTAAGGGGTCAGGTGAGACTGAGGTTGAAAAGAATACGAGTGCAAATCCGAGTGTATATACCCATGACGACCTCTTAATGCAAGAGGGTACTGAAGATGTCCATAGAGACACATTTGAACGTAACTTTCCTTCTTCCCAAAGGGATCCCACATTTGCTGAGGTAGATCTCAACACATCTACTTTCATTGAACAAGGACCACCCAGCCCAAACCACCCAGAA
The DNA here is from genome assembly GCA_036898165.1 of Silybum marianum. Taxonomy (NCBI): domain Eukaryota; kingdom Viridiplantae; phylum Streptophyta; class Magnoliopsida; order Asterales; family Asteraceae; genus Silybum; species Silybum marianum. The sequence continues at coordinate 34,683,427 of CM072530.1, forward strand.
ACCATCCGATCAGAGGATAATTCTTCATCCTCTGCATCAAGCACAACCGGGGAAACCTCTTCTTCATCATTCTCTCAACAGAATGATGATGATAATATAAGAGTTCATTTTCCCTAGAACTCGCCACCCTCCCCACACAATGTTGATGTCTCTGTGACCAACAAAGTCATAGGAACCTCAGAAGATAAGTCCATATCTTCTGATAGTTTAGAAGCTGAGGAAATCCCATCAGAGGGGTTACAGCCACAGGACGCACCACTTACCAGAATGTTTACACTTCAACAAGGTAAGCACATTGTCTTCAGCACCTCATCCTCTGATGTTGAGGATTCTGTTGAGACAATCAGAACAACCGAAGAGGCGCCTGTTAATCATAGCCCTCGAAGACAGATTGGAAGTTCCTCCACACTCAACGTCAAAACAGGTGTGAATGAGGGCCTCTCTGAACGCGAGAGTGAAGGGGCTCCATGTGTTGGAGAAACACCGGTTACAGATTCTGAATTTGTCACCAATACAGCGTTTCAGGCATTTGGTGATAAAATTCAGAGATCTACAACTGCAGAAGCTCATCAGAACCAAGCTTCTGATCATTTCTCTTCTTTGCATAAAGGCATCCAGGCTAACTCTGAAGCTATCTTTTTCATACCTGATGCAATCCCAACTCCAGAGGTCACCATCTCGGTTGATGAATATAGTTCTTTAGTGGCAGATCTCACAAAATTATTAAAGCTGTTCATCCCTCTGAAGACACTTCTGAGTCCTCTCTGGTAAAGAAATCCGACATGGCTGTTTTCCAGAAGGCCATGCTTGACAGAATCAATTCTCTCTCCTTTAAATATGTCTCCAAAATAACTGCAAGCACTTCAAATGTGGATTTGAAGCTCTCATCTATGGAAACCTCTGTCTCTCAACTTACAAATCTTGTAAGTTCTCTTTCTGATACATTTAACGCCAGGAAAAAGGCTAAGGAGGAGCGTGCTTACAGAAAAGCAGAGCTTAAACGGTAAAGGTCTGAGGATCAGGATCCTGATTCTCAGAAGGGGGAGAAAGCACAAGAAGCCAAGAAAGCCAAACCCACTACCAATGCTGAAATCTCCAATCCAACGAAGTCTCCACCTACTTCTGACAAACACCAATCACCTTCCAAGCAGCAAACACATTCTCCTCAACCTTCATGTACACAAACTCCTCTAACTCCAACCCCATTAGCCACTCACTCTGGGCCTCTTCCAAAAGACGCAGAAATAGCCAAATTTGTTCTAGAAGTAATTGACAATACAAGGAAAGCGCCATACTCATCATCTACTCACGCATAGCCAAAGAAAAGGATACTAAGGCAAGAGCTGATGCATCAAAAGCTAAAGTCGAAGCCCTAAATAAAGAGAGGAGAGAAGCCGAGTTAAAAGCTAAAGCAGAAGAAAACCGAGCTAATTCTGAAGCAAAAGAAGCCAGAAGACGAGCTGATTTAGAAAGTGAAAGGATTGAAAAAGAAAAGGCAAGGGCAGAAGAAGAGAGAGAGAGAGAGAGAGAAAAGGAAGCCAGAGAGAAGTCAACAAGAAAAATCACAGAGAAGGGCTATCTGTGAAGAAGCAGCACAGAGATTGGGAAATCTTGATCTTCCAAAAATTGAAATTATTAGAAACAGCATGTATGCTCCAAACGATCAAAAGATTTATTTAATGCTACCCAACTTCTCTAATGCCTATAACGTAAGTGATGCTGTAAAAGACAAATTCATGGCACACAGACAAGCAAGAAAGGATGTCTACACTTCTGTACCTATCAAACGGATCTATGCTATAAAGCACTCGTAATTTGAAGATACAGAGATCTGGTACACGATCTATGAAGTAATCAGAGACGATAATCAAACCATGTACTTCTGCGATAATGATTTAATATCTGTTCATCCTTCTGATCTTTTGTTTCTGCAAAAGCTTTATAAAAGCCCAAGTGGCCAGAGGTATTGATAGCCAAGACAAAGTTGCCTATTCAAGAATCATTGAATGCATGAAGTCTTTGTTAAGATACAAGAGGCAAGTCGACTTCCAGATAGGCCTAAACTTCAACGTTGATAATCTTGCCATCTCTGCACCAAATGAAGAATTAGAAAACATAAATTCGTTCAGAGTTGGTAAGTTCTTACTACAACCAGAAGAAGGGGTCATCTTTAGAAGACCAGACATAAGAAGCTTTTTCAGAATAAAGGATGCACATCGATACTCTTCAGAAGTTGTATACATTGCAAAATGTTACATATCTACCAGTGCAAATGAACACGATCCAGAAGTACTTGAAAGGATAATCAAAAGACTTGACAGCCTATTATCAATCAGAGAGGTCATCAAGAAAATTGCAAAGGTCGTATATGAAGTTGCTCCTTTCGGAACAAACGCCACTCTTCTGACTTCATACGTAGGGGGAGATTGTTAGACTTTTGAAGTATGAGTCAAAGATGACGTGGAAACATTCACTTGTAGATCTAGTCTTTATAACAGAATTTGTTAGACGCTCCTCTATGAGGTGGCATTTTGTGATAGGCTAAATGTTGACTTTCTGTTTGTGTAATAGTATAAATTGATCTATACTTTCACTGTAATAGTTGTCGATTAAAAGATCATTAATGAAAAAGAGTTTTGCACACAATTCTCAATTACTTGTAATCGATCCTCAGGTTATATTACAAAGTTGATATGTTCTTCATTTGTCTACTGTTCTTATTACTGTTGATTAATCAATATTAATTGCTTCCGCTTATATTTTGATATATGAATCTATTGATTAATCATTGAAGAAGAATTCTGGAACTAACAGGGACCAAAATAAAGTTTTTCCTATTTCAATGAGTTTTCAGAGAAAATTTCGTTAGTTCAGAAGCTTCTAGATAACCTTGACGACAAGAGTTAATCCAGAAGAAAATGAAATTCAGAAATTTGCAAAGAAAAATGCATTCAGTTGGCTTCTAAGACATACCAGAGGCTTCTATAGTACAAAAGTCTTGGATGTATTAGGTAATTTTGTTTTTAAGTTGACACACCAGAAGATACGATAGTCGTGTTAGAGACTTCTGGGTAAGTTATCTTCTGGAATATGAAAGATGTCTAAAAATTCAGAATTTCTCCCCCTTAAAGTATGCATTGTTGTTTGCTCCCCCTTGAAATGAGCCATCTTGTTTATCTGCTCCCCCTCAAACTTTGCTTGGATCATAAAAGCATGAATGATATACAAGTTTGAGATACAAAAATTATTTTATTGTTGCCAGAGGGTTCTGTGAGATTTGCCATTGTGAACCTTTTATTCAGATGAAGATGAGAAGTTAAAAGTAAGATAAAGACATGCTTAATTGAGACTACAGAAGAGCTATTTTGGTAAATAGTTTCTGAGTTTCCATCACACATTGAGCATGCCCAATTTGCTGATATGAAAATTGAAGCGATTTTCGTCTAAGGCTTTTGTCAAAATGTCAGCAAGTTGGTAATCAATGGAGACAAAGAACATTTCAATGGTGCCTTTTTCCACATGATCCTTAAAATGATACATGCCATCAATGTGCTTGGTTTTTGAGTGCTGCACTGGATTTTCTGTGATGGCTATTGCACTTTCTGAGTCATAGAGGATGGGTATTTTGTCATACACAAGGCCATAATATCTTAGTTGAGTCTTCATCCATATGACTTGTGAACAACAACTAGCAACAACAACATATTCTGCTTCTGCTGTAGAAGTTGAAACACAGATTTGTTTCTTGGATATCGAATTAATTAGCCTGTTCCCCAGAAGTTGACAGCTTCCAGAGATGCTTTTCCTGTCTAACTTACATCCTGCATAATCAGAGTCAATATATGCAATTAAATCAAATCCAGAATGCTTTGGATACTAGAGGCCTATTGAGGGTGTTCCCTTTAGATATCTAAAAATTCTTTTCATAGAAGCCAAATGAGATTCTTTTGGATTGGTTTGATATCTAGCACAAATACATGTGGCAAACATTACATCTGGTCTACTTGTAGTTAAATATAGAACAGATCCAATCATACCTCTATAGTTATTGACATCTACCAGTTAAATACAGAAGAGATCCAATCATACCATTGTAGCCCTAGGAAGAAATTTAATTCTCACATCTTGCTCATTTCAAATTCACTTTCCATTAGTTTTGAAAACAGTTAAACTTCTGCTTGATTTGTAGAACCAAAAATAATGTCATCCACATAAATTTAAACGACTGTCAACTCACCTTTGCACCTTTTGATGAACATAGTAGTATCTACATTACCTTTTTCATACTTATTGTCAATCAGAAACTTTGATAAGCGTTCATACCATGCTCTAAGAGCTTGCTTTAAACTATACAGAGCTTTATCCAGAAGATAAACATATTTTGGATGAACTGCATTTTCAATGCCAGGGGGTTGTTGAACGTATACTTCTTCTTTAAGTTTGCCATTCAAAAAGGCACATTTGACATCCATTTGATATATACTTTGAAATCTTTTTATGTAGAGAAGGCCAAAAACAATCTAATTGCTTCTAACCTTGCTACTGAGGCAAAGGTTTCATCGTAGTCAATGCCTTCTTCTTGACAATAACCCTGAGCTACTAGCCTTGCTTTGTTTCTGATCACAATTCCATCTTCACCCTTCTTATTTCTGAAGACCCATTTAGTGTCGATTATTGTTTTGTCTTTAGATAATGGTTCAAGCTTCCACACTTTGTTTCTGTCAAATTGAAGAGCTCTTCTTGCATTGCATCTATCCAGCTGGGTTCTTGCAAAGCTTCATGAACTTTCTTTGGTTCCACCATGCTTAAAAATTTTACAAAAAAAGCCTCGTTAGCAGTGGCAGATCTTGTTTGGACACCAACAGAGGGATCACCAATGATTTGATCGGAAGTATGAGCTTTTGTCCATATTTTCATTCTTGTTTGGGGGATTTGTGGATGATTAATTTCAATTTCTGAATTAAGTTGGTTTTCTTCTAGAATCAGGACAGCTTTTGGAGGTGAACCTAATGTCTCCCCCTCAAATGAAGGCACAAAGGGATTTGATATGTAAGTGGGGCTCTCTGTGTCAGGATGAGATAGATATTCTTCTGGACCTGAAAGGGTAATACCAGAAGCTTGAAGAACTTCTCATATATTTACAGGGGGACTTCTGACTATTTCTTCTGATTGGATGTCTTCTCCCAGAAAATTATTGAATATTGCATCAGTCTCAGATTCTCTGGAGCCAGACAGATAGTCATAAGTGACATTGTTGAGTCTGAGTTCTGTGTCGTAGCAGTTAGAAGTCAGTTGGGCTTGATCATCGAAGTCTATGTTAATGCTTTCCATTACAGTCTTGGTTCTCCGATTGAACCCTTTGAAGGCCTTTGAATTTAGAGAATAACCCAAGAACTTTGCTTCATCAGACTTTTTGTCGAATTTACCAAGCTTTTCTCGATCATTTAATATGAAACAACTGCAGCCAAAAATATGTAAATATTTAACTGTAGGTTTACTATTATTGATGAGTTCATAAAAAGTTTTGTGATGTCTCTTGACTATTATAGATCTATTCTGTGTAAAACATGCAATGGAGACTAGAGTTCGAGCAGAAGCTTCAAGCATGGTTCTTGCTGCTTCTACTAGAGTGGGTAAACTAGAAGCTTCAAGCATGGTTCTTGTTACTTCCACTAGAGTTCGACTTCTGCGTTCTACTACACCATTTTGTTGAGGAGTGCATACAACAGAGAAATTTTGTGTAATTCTTTCATTAGCAAGATACTCATCAGGTTAGTCATTCTTGAATTCGGTTCCATTGTCACTTCACAACTGTTGAATTTTTCTTTGTAGAAGCACTTGTATCCTCTTCATCATGTTGACTAAAACAATTGGAACTTCTTACTTTTGTCGCACAAAGGCAAGCCAAGTATACCTGGAATATTCATCAATTAGCATAAGTATATACTTTTTTCCAGAAAGACTCTACACAACAATGGAACCACAGAGGTCGACATGTTGCATTTGAAGAGGTCGTTCACAAGAATGATCACTATTTATTTTATGGGAGGCTCTTTTTATTTTTCCCAGTTCACAAGTAGGGAAGAGATGATCCTTCTGGAAGAGAACCTCAGGGACGCCGTCAACCAGGTTATGTTTAACAAGTGTGTCAAGAGTTTGAAAGTTTAAATGAGAGAGCTTGTGGTGCTAGAGGCAAGCTACTTCACTCTTCTTGGAGATGAGATAGAGGGTTTCTGTACCATCTTTAGAAGTGAAGTTCATCATGTACAGATTACCTTTTCTGTCAGCTCCCCATAGCTTTTGTCCTGCCTTAGACATCAAGTAACAATGCTTTTCATCAAATACAACTAACATTTTAGCATCGCAGAGTTGACTTCAACTTAGAAGATTATGTTTCAATCCAGAAACATGAGCTACTTTAGATAAGGTGACATTACCTTCTTGTAGAGTTTCGTAGCCTTTTGTTTGACCCTTACCATTGTCTCCAAACGTTACTGCTCCACCATAATTTTCTTTGAACATGGAGAGTAAGTTTCTTGTGCCAGTCATGTGCCTCGAGCATCCAGCGTCAAGATACTAGATGTGCACACGCTGTTTCTGCAACAAAATCAGAGAGATTTAGGTACCCATTTCATAATGGGTACTTTATAGTTAGGTTTTTGGTTTGTGTGCAGTTTTTCTTGAAGTCCAGAAGAGTTTGCTGGTGGTCCAGAGGCTCCTTGAATATAATTACAATATTTCTTATTAGTATCTATTCTAGCATCAGTTGTTCGAATGAACTTCTTATCTAGTCTTGACTTATACTTCAGAACTGGTGAAGTCTTCTCTACAATCTTCTTCTTGAAAATCCAATCTTTAACTTTTGATGAAGTTATTGAAACAGAAGGATCATGAGTATTAGTTTTTAATGTTGCTTTTTGTTCACGAGTATACTTCTGAGGCTGTGGCTTCTGAAATTGTTGCCCAGATTTTGCTTTTTGCTTGATTTCAGCCTCTTTTTCAAGTTCCAAACAAGTCTTAGCTTGAATGCACATTCCAATGAAATCTGGATGAATGGGGACCTCTTTTATCTATTCTTTAGGAGGAATAGAGGTAAGGGGTAATCCATTTGGAAGACGTTTAACTTCTAGTCCACCTGCCCGTACTTCATTTGGTTCATTAGTGTATAAGAAGGGAGCATGGCTATTCTTGATACATGGTTTAACCAGAACATTAGTAGTAGGCATACGATTTTCAAATTTAATCAGTAATTTATCTGACATGTCAAAGAAATAATCATAAAGTTGATCATCATTTTCCCAGGGATAGACATCAAACTGATCATTGTCTTTTTCTTGAATTAAATTTAAATCAACAAAGAAATAAGGAATTATCTCTAGATGGTTTTTAGATGGTAAAGATATTTTGTTTTCATCCTTTTGTTAAAAGAGCGATTTTTGTTCTACACGTGCAGACTCATCCAGAGTTTGAAGAATATCATTTTGAAATTTGAGTCTTAGTTCTTCTTCTGCATTTGTGGGTATGAACTCATCAGCATCTGGATTTAAAGTTATTTGAGTAAATGAACCAAAATGAAAAATGTCGTTCTTCTTCAGAATTTGATTAAGATTTACTTGGCTCATCTTTTCAAAAGAATACTTGATATTTTTATATTTGAGTTTTCGAACAGGAAATACTTGATGTCCATTATCATATTTTGATCTTTTAAACACTGATTGTTCATATAAAATAGGAAAAACGGGTTTTTGTTTTTTGCCCACACAAAATACAGAATTTAAAGTAGATCTCTTCTTACAAGTATAAGGGTCCAAATCCTCAAACCAAATGCCTGTTTTCCCGACTTGTGTATTTATCTGTTCATGCACCTTCTGAGCGTCTTGATAATTTTTTAATCAAGAGCTCCTTCCTCTTGATAATTTAATCGGTCACTTTGTTTAGCCTCAATTTCTTTATCCTTGGCCATCAGAAGCTTTTTAAGCTCATTTATTTCTTCTTTTAAAGTACTTTCTGTGGAATCTTTAAGTTTTGAAATCTTTTTATTTTCTTCAGAAAGTTCTTGATTTTCTTCTATGAGAATATCCATTTCTCGTATAAAAATATATCTCTCTCTCTATTAGAGTAAAGGATTTTTCAAGATCTTTCCGTATATTTTTCTCATTCAGAAGCTTTTGTTTCAGATTTTCAAAATCAAAAGTTAAGTTTAAAAATAGTTTTCTCAAGTTCAGAAGATTCAGAGGATTCAGAGGTAGTGTAAACCGGGGTTTCAGATGGTTGATCCTCTGTATTGCTAGTCATAGCCATTCCACAAAACATGGGTTCTTTATCACTTGACTAGTCAGATAGCCAGTTCTCATGCTCAGCGTATTGAGCTCTTATGTCAACATTCTACTTATATTTATTCTTGTAGTACATGTCATCTTTAACCAGAGGACCTTTACAATCTTTTGAGTAGTGACCAGGTTTGCCACACCTATAACACACATCCTTCTTGTTCTTCACTTTCTCTTCCTTCAGCTCAGCTTCTGTCTTTTCAAACTTGGCAACTTCTTGTCTTGGTACATAAGCTGGAGTAGGACGTTCATTTATGTTGTCATACCTTCTATTACTTGAAAATGAAAGATTACCAAACTTCCCGATGAACTGTCTGGTAATAAGAGCCAAGGACTCAGCAAATGAATTAATTTCATTATCTTCTGATCCAGAAAGACCAGCTTCTGTATCAGCTTCTGAGATCAGTGCCTTGTTCTTTCCTTTCTTCTCAACATCTTTAGTTCTCCTCCCTAACCCTCTGGATTCAAATATTAGGGCCAAGGGACCACCAATACTTCCTTTCTTCAACACTACTTCCTTCTCATTAGTTTGGAGAGTTCCAAACACATCATGTAAGGTCCACTGTTCCAGATCTTGGTTTTCTTGTAATGACATGGACAAATTTGACCATTCAGGATTCAGACGTTTGAGGAACAACACATTGTTATCTTCTTGTGACCTAAAGATGTCACACCTTTTACATTGGTTAATCAATGTGTTGAACCTATGAAATGTCTGCTCAAGTGATTCTTCTGTAGGGCCTGAAAACTGTTATATTCATTCTGCGCCTGAGCTCTTCTGTTTTTCTTCATCTTGGATCCTCCCTAAGTTGGTTTGCTAGTTGATTCGATAAATCCTTAGCTGAAGCACACTGATCCAGAGATTGAAAGATATCATTCGGAAGTGCCATAATGAGAAGTGTCTTTGCCTTTTTATCAACCTCAGTCCAATTCTTTTTTTCTTTAGGAACCTGCCTTGCTGGAATTTCTTCTGTAGTGGCAGTTGCAGGTACCCTGGGAAGGGTGGAAACTGGAATAAAGGGACCACTCAGTATTGCGGCGTATAGATTGAGATCTAGACCTTCAAGTAAGTTGATCATGCGAATTTTCCATTGAGGATATTCTTCCCTTATCAGAGTGAGAGGTTTTGTGAGAGAGCCGGAGCTATACATGGTATTTAGGTTAGGAATAACCATGTTTGAGAAAAACAGAGTATTAGGATTTTAAGAAAAAATAAAAGGTTGAAGAACGATTTCTTTTATCTTGAACTTGAATTTAATTGTTGATGAATGATGAAACTTAGATTTAGGCTAGAAATACCACTAAATGTGAGAAACACCGTGTAGGAACAATAAAAACTCGTAAAATAGGGTAGAATTGATCATAGTAGCTTAAAATCGAGACAATTCTAATTGAGTGGGGATTTTTCCATACTGGATTAGATCAAATAATCAATAGATTGATTAGATGGCTCTGATACCAATTGTTGGAACCCAGATCCCCAAATACTCAAATACAATTGATTACAATACGAATGATAAGAGTATAAAGCGGAAGCAATTAATCAACAGTAATTGAATTGTAAGTGAACAAAGAACAGTATGAAGAACAGTATGAAGAACAACAATAATTTGTATATCACTTAATATATCAAGGATTACAATGATCAAATTACTCTCTCGTGTTCTCTCTTCTTCAATCGACACTTACAACTGTGAATATTTATACTATTACATAAAGAAAGTCAACAAGCAAGGCTATCGTAAGCTGACACGTCAGCTGTACTAGTAACAGATTCAGTTATGCACATGAAGCATCTCATGCCACGTCATTTAAGCACATGCTAGTCCACAAAGTGAAATCCAGAAGATGTCCAATCTTCTGGATTGACAATGTAGCTTCTAGAGTATCATCTCTGAAGAGTTGATCTTCTGAAGTGCTTGCTTCTGGAGAGTTTAACTTGTTCCTTCTTAACAAGTTCTGATTCACATTTCTAAGTTTTAACAAAATCTATGACACTGATCTGTCAAATTTGATGATTCTCTGGCCATTCTAACTAATACTTTTTGAAGGTTTGCCAGAAAGAGCAACTTTAGAAGAAAATTATTCTATCACTGACTATAATAAGTCAAAGGTATCATTTACTAATAGAGCATCTACAATATATTTTAACTGTCAACACAAAAGTCACTTTTCCAGTGAATGCAAATCTAAGAAAGTTTTTGTTCTATCTACTTCTCAGATACCCTTCAAACCCAGAGATGATAAATATCTCAAGTTAAAGGATAAGTATCTAAAGATGAAGAAACCCAACGCAAAGGAAAAGGATTTGTCGTTGAAGAAGTTGATTGGACCGACACCACTGACGAATCAGGGTCAGATGAAGAAGACATAACTCTTTATTTTCCTCATGGAAAGAATTGAAGAAGCTGAAGAAGTCGCTGAAACCTCTTCAACTGAAAATCCTACATCTTCGTTTTCTCAGGTATCAAATCTAAGGAACTCTTCTATCCCTGAATCTGATAGCTTATCGGCTCCCGACACCTTAACCGTTGATCGCTACAATGCTTTAAATGGTAAAACCAAAGCCAAACAAATTAACTCTGACTTAACCAAACAACTTAAAAATTTCCATCTAAAAACAAAAGAATTAACTAAGGTCGAAGAAGATCTTAAAGACCAAGTCTTTGTAAATTATGTTTAGAACCTTTGTATCCTCTATCCTTGACACTTCCACTCAGTGCTCCTCAACATCTGAGTGAAAACCTCCTGAAACTCTTCCTAAGGACCCAGGGAAGGTGATTAAAGACAAGTTCATTAATCATGATCCTAAGGTGAAGAAATCTCCTAAACTGGAAGAAGATCCTTGGATCAATTCTGTTGATCCCAGTGTATCAAGTACAAGACAGAAAACAAATTAAAGCAATAATAATGTAAATCAATTAAGAACCATAATGAAGAACTTCATAATTCATATATCTTACTTGTAGATTTGAATACAATGTAAGCACCAAAATATCTATAGCTCTCTCTCTCTCAATATATGAAGTACTTTCTAATGAATGATCTAAGCCTCTATATATACTAGAGAGTTTGAGTTGAATAAGGAATATTTAGAGTTTAAGGTCAACTAAAGTTGCCTTAATTACAAAAGCTTATCCATTCCTTATTTTACACTTTTGGCACAATCTTTCAAGGATTCTACAAAACTATAAGTCCTAACAATCTCCCCCTTTGTGACATAAAGTGTCTTTATCTTCTCATCTCGAACATCCCTTCAAAACGTCGAAGAGTGTGGCGATAGATCAGTCTCTTGTCAATCCGCTCAATACCTTTAAGAATATCCTCTCTTTGATCTGTCTTCAACTGTCTCGGCTTCTTCCACATGTAAGTACTGATTTCAGCAGATAATCTGTTGTGAATACTAGTTAGAGTACCATTTGAGCAAGCAGCAACTTCTAAGAATCTGAGAAATCTTTTCTCCCCAGTAGCTTTTAAATACACCACACCAAACGCTGGAGCATGTCGAAAAGTAAGCACATCGAGTTGGTCGAGCCCCGAAATACTTTGATCTGGCTTGTTTAGATAAATCTTCTTTTGTTTGCTTTCTATACCTCTTTGTAGATCATGAAGATAGCTGAATCTTAGCTCTGTACATGCTTAAAAATTGCTTGTAAGGCCCTTTGCTCATCAATGTTTCTTTTTGGTTTGTCTCGCAGATCAATATACATCTCTTCCATATCCGTCACGTCAATGTTTGCAAAATCAGCCTCGGTGAAATAATATTCCTTTCCTTTTTCTCGCAGTACTCGGAAGGATGGAAACTTGCCATGTAGCCACTTTTCATAGCTGATTTCTTTGATTCCAACAATCTTGAATCGAGACATAACCTTTTCCGGAGATTGGGCTTTCAGCTTCAATAACCACACGTACTCTTTTGTTTGCTCCGGATTCATATCCATGACTTGGTGAACGTGAGACAAAGCTTCTTGGCTTTTCTTTTCCACAAATATCTTGCTCTTCGTGACTTCAAGATAAGGAACTCTGATTTGTTGATTTCCCATCTGGAGTCTTTTTTAGTCAGAATCCTTTCCCACCTGATTTGATGTGGCAGTAAACCTGTAGCATCTAGAGCTCCAGGTTGATACACAAGATTTGCATGCTGTATGTGTAGGTAATCTTCTTCACCGAGTACCGGAGCATAAGGATCTTTGAACCAGTTATGAACTTGAACCCTTAGATTCTGAACGTTGAACAGTTCCTCCATGTTTGATTCGGGTTCTTGTGGGCGGGACGCACTTCCAACTTCAAAATCATCCGAAGGCTTTTCAACCGTTGGCTGATTTTGTTGTTGGCTGGCAGGAGTGGCTTGTGGACGAGTTGAGGTACCCGTTGCTGATCTTGGAGTTTGTGGAGTTCTTGTGCTAACCGACGGCTGAGCCCTTGCGACTCGGCAACGTGTCCCCCCCTCAGGGCGATTGGGACCGTAATCCGGATCGTCCTGATTAGGTCGACGACGTTTGAGATGTTCCGCCGGTTGGCAAGATTGTTGAATTTCCAGACGTAGGGCTTCTATCGATCCAAGGATATCATCTTCTCTTTTCTTCTGTTGTGCTTCCATAGAGTCTAACCGCTCATCAATATGGGCTCGGAACACATCAAATTCATGACGTATGACACTTGATATTTACAGATTTCTTCGAAGCAGGCCCGCTAAATCGTCTTCCGGGAGACCCCGTGCTTCCGCCTCCGTAAGTAAGTCCGCTAGAAGCATTGACATAAGTTCATCTCTATTGAACTAGGATTTGCGGGGTGACGAATGAGGGTTTGAAGATCGAGGATCAGAGGGTTGTTCGGAATCGGAAGAGATTGATGGTGTTGCAGGGGGTGGTGATCGACTTGTACTTGGGCGAGAGCTGCTTGGACGTGATCGGGGATCTGTAGTTAGGCCTTGATTGAACAGTAATTGCATGTGAGCTTCATGCTGATCTAAGGAACTTCGAACCTGGCGAAATGCGTCGCCAACTTATGCTTGCATATTTGGTGTGACCGTGAAGTGTGGCAGAGTTGTAATACCTGAAGTGGGAAATCCGGGGTCACTTAGAGCACCCGTTGTCACCATAGTTGAAGCAACTGCGGGACCTATGTTCAGCGTTGGCATTGATGTGGAGATGGTAGGATTACCTCCCAATCCTCGTCAAATGTCGGGAATCGACATCACGATAGGAGTTCCATTCGTGCCACGAAGGCTATCGGAGTGTGATGACGCTTGTGTCCTAGGAGGATCTAGACTTGATGTGGAGAGAAATGAAGTCGAAGTAGGTGAGATACTACTTTTGTTTTCAATGGTTATGCCTCCCGAAAGGAGGGGAACTAGAGTAGGAGCTAAACTCACAAGTAGTGCTGAAACAGTATATTGTTGTGAGTCTACCGAGTGGCTGGGTGGGCGTGCAATTGCGTTGCTGGGTCCACAACATCTTGTCCTATGTTGGTATTCAATTGTTAAGTATCAACATGAGACTCGGTTACCCGGCAGGTGGTTGATGGTATCTCACTCTCTTGCATATTAAGTTCCTCTTCTCTCACGCTTACTTGTTCTTTTTCGACTATGTCTCCCTCCGCTCTCTTTATGTCTCCTTCATGTGGCTCAGGTTGTTGGATTTGTTCGGGTTCAGATGCTGGATTGGGTTGAAAAGTGAAATCTGGACCAAACTCCATGGTGGCATTGTCGGAAGAGGATTCTTGGAGAGGTGGTTGTCGGCCAATACGGGTGATTGCATCATCGGCGTTAGTAATTCGGCGGCGTTGTCGTGGTCGAAGGTCTTCAGAACTGTCATCAAGCTCAGGGTTTGTTTCAGTGTCAGAGTCGGATGAGGAGTATTCGCGCATGACTTAGTCACTACTGACTAGGATTTTTCGTCATTGTGGTCTTACCTTTGGGCGAGAGGTTGTTCCAAAGGTTGTTTGGGTTGGAGGTGGAATGGGAATGTGGTAGTTGGAGGAAGGTTGGATTGCTGGATCAGATGCAACCCCCTCGTCATTTCCCCTCTCTTCTATTATTTGTTCACTCCCTTGTTCAGGATCCCCTTGATCCTGAACCTGCTCATTTGCTAATGGACCCTCACCCAACTCATTTTGTTCCTCTTGGTTTGGCTCTCGGGCAGGCTCCATCGGAATTTGAGGAGCCATTAAGCCGTGTCTCTCCCTATACGCTATCACACTAGGTGCATTCTGATCCGCTATTGCTAATAGGGTTTCAGGTATAGGCATAATGGTTGGAAAGACTCGGTCATTCAGTTTGATTAAGCGTTGAACGCAGGAAGTTTGATTAAGCGTTGAACGCAGGAAGGGCCAATAGGAGAACCTTGTCTCCGTGGAATTTGCGGGTTTGACTGCATCATGGAATGAATGAATAGTTGTATGAACCGCTGAAATGGCAGAAACTTCTTATCGCGTCCGGTGCCCTTTTGATTGACATATTCGACCACATCCGTCCATATAAGTGCTGCGTACTCGTAGTTGCGACTGTAGATGATACCATGAAATATCCGCAGGGTCGCCATGCTTGCGCGGTCCATTCCGGTGTGTTTCCCCGTTAGGCAACGATTCACTATTGTGAATAGTGTGAACCAGATTGGTGGTAAGAACATGCGCTTGAAGTGGCCGACCGAGGTGAGTGTAGTGGTATATCCGAGGGCTACAATATCTCGGTATAGTTCCTCTTCGGCCACTGGGTCGTCATAGTGATCCGATACTGGGAGTCGTAGCATGGTTCGTAGTTGGGAGAGTGTCAGGCGAGATGTGTAATCATCAATTCGTACCGTGAAGTGGTGATTGCCTTCCACCGGATGGTATGTTACAGTGTACCAGAATTGTTGTATGTAAAAGGCCGGTACGTGATGTTCCAAGCTGAAGGCATAGCGGAGTGGATGTCTCTATAGTATTTCCATGATGACTTGGTGTTCCACCGTCATCCTCATGTCTAGGTGATGGTTGTTGGGCTCTAAGTCTTTCTTCTCCGCGGGTGGCATGAGCACATCGTCGCGATAGGGAAGATGGATGCTCGGTTGGGATGATCTTTCGGATGGCAGAGGATGTTCGTCATCAGACTGGTTCGGGTCTTGAATGGCAGCCATGAGAACTAAAAATAAAAGTTAGAGAACCATTTGAAATAGGTTAGAAAAAGTCGAAGTAAGGATGTCGGGTCATGCTGATGCAGTGTTACCCGATATACCTGACATTTCTCGGATATGTCTAGTGCTAGTGATCGACTCGATATCAAGCTATAAATGAGCATAGTGAATGTCGATACAAGGTGAGCCGTTATAAAATTATGTCGGGTCTCAATGAGCCGATATAAAATTATGTCAGGTCTCAATGAGCTGATATAAAACTTATAAGGCATGAATGTCGGGTATGCTAGAGTTTTGACAAAATGACAAGGCATTTATGTCGGGTGTTTTAGAGTCAGCAAAAATGACAAAGCATTTATGTCGGGTGTCCAAGAGTCGATAAAAAAACAATGAGTGCATTTTAAAACCCAAGTGGATGATTGAACATACAATGGGACTCGACAAAAACTCATGATGAATATTTAAGAACACTAAGGGATTTTTCTCGTGTTAATGGGACCCGACTAAAATTCATGGGAATCGATAAAACCCTAAGTGTATGACAGTCGACTCTAACCCCTAGAAAAAAACGTGTGAGTTTTTTTAAGCCTAAACTAAGCATCTATGGTGATCGATTATCAGATTTGAGCAAGTATTAACTATCATATGTGCACAGAAGTACCAGGAACCATGAAAATCGGGTTTAGAGTTTTTGAGAAACCGAACAATTTTGCATTAAATCGAAAACATGAAATCGCAAGAAATAAAGTTGTTCTAATTCAAGGGACGAACCTGGTGGTGTGATCGGATTTCGAAAACTCGAAGATTTAGGAATCGGATCTTGATGACTGTGTTCTTGAGTGAGGGAAAATGGATGAAATTTTGATAAGATGAACAGTGAAGGGTGGGGGCCATGTGTTTAAATAGTGGGACCAAGGACACGTGGCATTAGATGGTTGGGCCGCGACAAAAAGTTGACCATGTCGAGTCTTCAGAACTCGACATCTAGTGTTTATCGGGTTATGTGACAAAAAAATTGTCGCTTGAGTGTCATTCGACAAAACCGATTGTCGGGTCTTACAAACTCGACATTTCGGGTCTTAGAGACTCGACATTTTCTTTTGTGTGTGTGTGTGTGAATTAAACAAATTGCTCCCCCTTGAATGATGCTTAAAGATGTTAGTTAAGTAAGACTTACCTTAGCGCTCCCCCTCGGATTCAGAATTGGTAACGAAACAGCTTGACATTTTGTTAGTGGCACGAGATACAAAATAAAAGACAAGAACTAAGTAGAACAAGTGAAAGACAGAACTTGATTACTAAACTTTACAAAATGAGAAGTCAGATAAAGTGAACATTCATCCGTAAGGGTGAATGTGCATTATTATCTGACTGTACGTTCTATATGAAAGTTTTTGAATTTTAAGTGCAGAGATTGAGCATGCCTAACTTGGACACTAGGAATTGGAATCGTTTTTCATCTAATGCCTTTGTGAACAAGTCAGCAAGCTGTAGTTCTGTATTTACAAAGTAGAGTTCGATCGTACCTCATTCTACGTGGTCTTTAATGAAGTGGTACCTTACATCTATGTGCTTAGTCTTTGTGTGTTGAACCAGATTCCTTGATATGGTAATTGCACTTTTTGAGTCGCAATAGATCGGAATCTTATTGAACCAGAAGCCATAGTCTTTGAGTTGAGTGCGCATCCATATGACTTGAGGGCAGCAACTTGCGGCAGCGACGTATTCGGCTTCCGCAGTCGAAGTAGACATACAAGTTTGTTTCTTCGAAGACCAGCTCACCAGTTTGTCTCCCAAAAACTGAATGTGGCCCGTGTGCCTTTTTGATCCAGCATGCAACCGGCATGATCAACATCTGAAAAAGCAATTAACTCGAAGCTCGTATCCTTAGGATACCAGAGGCCAAGATCAATAGTACCTTTTAAATAGCGAAAAACGCGTTTAATTGCACTACGGTGTGATTCTTTGGGAGAAGCTTGATATCTTGCACAAAGACATGTAGCAAACATTATATCCGGTCGACTAGCCAATAAGTACATTGATGAACCAACCATTCCCCAATAAGTCTTGGGATCTACCGCTTTACCCAATGGATCAGCGTGTAGTTTTGATCCTAGAGACATGGGAGACATGGGGAGTCCCAATCGGAGTACATGTCGTCATGTTATATTTATGTAACATATCGGAGATGTATTTCGATTGGTTAATAAATATTCCCGTTGAAAGTTGTTTTACTTGTAGGCCAAGGGAAAAATTCATTACTCCCATCATGCTCATGTTGAACTTTGCCGTCATGAGTTCGGAGAAATGTTTGCATTGTTGAGGGTTAGTCGAGCCGAAAATAATATCATCTACATAAATCTGAATAAGCATAATATCTTTACCTTCCTTTTTGATGAACAAAGTTGGATCGATCTTACCTTTTGAGTAGCCGTTTTTCACCAAGTATTTAGACAGACTATCATACCATGCACGAGGAGCTTGCTTGAGTCCGTAGAGTGCTTTGTCGAGGATATAGTCGTGATTGGGTTTCGAAGCATCGACAAAACCATCCGGCTGTGATACATATACTTTTTCTCGGAGAACACCATTCAAAAAGGCGGTCTTGACATCCATTTGAAAAACTACAAAGTTTTTATGGGCGGCATATGCCAAGAAGATTCGAATGGCTTCTATACGTGCAACCGGGGCAAAGGTTTCGTCAAAGTCAATACCTTCTTGATGTTGATAGCCTTTGGCAACAAGTCGTGCTTAATTGCGTATGACTATTCCGTCTTCATCTTGCTTATTCTTGAAGATCCACTTGGTTCCAATAATTGCTTTGTGCTGAGGTCAGGGAATAAGGAGCCATACTTTCAGTCTTTCAAACTGATTGAGCTCGTCTTGCATGGCGACAATCCCATCAGGATCAGACATAGCTTCTTGAATGGTTTTTGGTTCAACTTTGCTTAATAATGATGAGAATAAACATTCATTGGCCGAGGCAGACCGTGTTGTGACCGGATTGGAAGGGTTACCAATGATTTGGTTGGGTGGGTGAGATCGAATCCATTTGGTTGTATGAGGAAGTGGTTGAACAGTCATGGTTCCAGAATTTTCATCCACGTATTGATCAAGGGAAAGATCTTGCACAGATTCTAAGGCTGGTGAAACGTCGGTGGAAAGTTCCCTTGACGTGGAGGATGATGGTTCCGGATTTGATGTAATGTGAGGGGTTGTTTCGGTTAAACGTGTTTGGAGAGGTTGAGCGACTTCACTCGGAGTGGGTAGGCTTGTTTGAGAGATGGGGGAATTGACAGCAGGGTTGGTCGAATTTGGAGTTGCAGCAGTTGAGACATTGTTCTCGAGATTAGGATTTGGAGAGCTAGTGGGTGTTTCGGCAACTTCCAACGTTGTGGGGGGGGGGTTCAGTTCTCGGAATTAGTTCCGAGGTATTCGGTGTACATGTGTTGAAACAGATTATCCAAATCGGATGTTGAATTTTGATTTGGAGTAGTCGGGTTTTGAGCAGGTTCCGAAATAGGGTGTTCGGAAGCTAATATGCCAGTGATAAACGGTTCAGACTATAAGGTTCGAAAATCATTTATGCTTTTGTGTCGAAGTGGACATTTGCACTCTCGGTGACGCACCTTGCATTGTTCATGTAGACTCTAAAGGTAGAGGTATTTGGCGAGTAACCCAGAAAATAGGCTTCATCAGATTTGGGTTGCAACTTCCCAAGATTGTTGTTATCATTCATAACAAAACATCGTCCGCCAAATGTATGAAGATGATGGAGGGAAGGAATTCGTTTGTTGATTAGCTCAGACGGTGTCTTGTTGAAGCTTTTATTGATAATCGACCGGTTTTTAGTGTAGCATGCGGTATGAATGGCTTCGGCAGAGATGATGTCGAAGTTTGGAATAAGCGAGCATTGTACGAGCAGCTTCGACTAGCGTACGGTTCCGGCGTTCCACGACACCATTCTGTTGGGGAGTTCTTGGTGCGAAAAACGAATGAGTGATGCCCACATAAGTGAAATACGTGTCAAGCGTGCGGTTTTTGAAATCGGTGCCATTATTTGTACGAATCATTTGGACAGAAAGCTCCAGTCTAACTTGAATGTTCTTCAAAACTGCGATAATTGTGTCGGGAGCTTCGTCCTTCGATCGAAGAAATTTTACCCACGTGTACCTAGAATAATCTTCCATCATCACGAGAATGTATTTCTTTCCGTGGATGCTTTGAGTTCTCATGGGACCACATAAGTCCATGTGTATCAGTTGAAGAGGACGTGTCGTGTTATGTTCTAATTTTGGTTTATGAGACGCGTTCTTCATTTTGCCCATTTCACAAGCACCACATAAGTGTGGCCTCTCGAATTTCATCTTTGGTAGACCGGAGACTAACCCTCCACTTGCGAGTTTACGAAGATTTTTGAAGTTTAAGTGGGATAGTCTGTGATGCTATAGCCAGTTTTTCTCTTTGTCTACCTTTGAGAGAAGACAAATGTCAGTGGGTGGTTTCACCGTTGACAGATTAATGGTTTAAAGGTTAGACTTGCGGGTTCCGGTAATCAGCTTTTGACCTTCATATGTTCGAACACAACATCTTTCGGTACGAAAATTTACTTCAAGTTCCTTGTCACAGAATTGACCGATACTTAGTAAATTGTGACCAAGTCCTTTGACATAAGATACTCTTGAGATTGTAAGATTATCATCGATAATATCACCATATCCTTTGATGGGCGAGAAATGATTGTTCCCAAATCGTACCGAGCCGCCTCATTTTTCAACATAATTGGCAAGATGCTCCTTCTTTCTTGTCATGTGCTTGGAGCATTCAGAATCTAAGTACCACACATGACCAGTCTGCAAAATTTAAGAAGATTTAGGTACCCGTCTGTAAATGGGTTCTTCGTGGTTAGTTGGCTTGGCAACCTTTGGCACCCAAGTGAATTGGGGTTTCGGTGCCGAAGTCAAGGGCCTCTTGGGAATCCACTTATAAACAGGTTTATAATGAAATGGATTGTTATAACCATAATGAAATGAATTGTAAGAATTACGCACATCATGAAAACGATTATTACCATAAGCATTCAGACGCACAAAGTCATTCACACCACAATTTGAGCAACATATTTATTTCTAGAAAAATGAATCAAATGTTTGTACGAATGAATAGTAGATGGAAAATGAAATTTCCGACTATTCCTAGAAACATCGGGAAAACTATGTTTATTGTGGGAAGATGACTTTGATGTGCCTTTTCCTCTTTCGACCCAGATTTTTTTTGTCTTTAAAGAGCGTAGAGCTGAAACATTAACAGGAGTTTTATGAGTAGGTAAAATTTGAGAAATAATTTGTGTAGGTGTCTTTGTTTGAGATGATTCGGGTTTTGAAAAACTTGTGGAACATTCATCCTCATTAGTTGGACTAGAAACAGATTCAATCGGCTTCTTACCTTTATCAATAAACACCTCGTGACTTGAAAGTGTGGGATTGAAATCAGAAACATTAATAGATACATTTTCATGATCCGAGAAGTTATATTCAGAAGAGTTAGTGCTATCCAGTTCATCCAACTCTTTATCCATTTCTTCTTGAGTGAGGGAACAGATATGTTTCGGAGGACAATAATTAGGATCAATTTTGAATTAAGGTTCACAATCATCCAAGTAAGAGCTAACAAACGCTTTACATGAAGATATATTTGATTCAGTTTCAATCTCGGGTTTTGATTGTAAAACTTTGTTTTCTAGTAGTTGGATTTTTGTGATTAAGGCATCCTTTTCCTTTTCTAGTTGAACTATTTTCTTTTTCTAAAAATAAGGTGGGAATATAAGGCTTATATTCTGGAGGGTTGGTTTGAAGTTCTTCGTCGGAATATGAGGGAAAATAAGTAGGTGGAAGAGTTCCACTTGTGGATGCCTTTTCTACTTCTTTAGGATAGCAAAAAGGAATTTGATGGAACTTGTGATTTTTCCGATTCGAATCTTCCTGTCTTTCCACTTTGGGATTATACTTCATAAATTGAATTTTAAACTCTGGACTAAGGTCTAGATATTCAAATTTATAGAGAGTTGGGGTGTTGTATAAGGCCTTTGTCAATCTTTTGGGATTGACAAATCCTAGACCTGCCTTTGAACATAACTCCTTTGGAGCATTTAAATGTATCATTTGTTCAGTTTGTCCTAATTTATACAATTTGACTTCCAAGGTTTTGAGTTTGTTGAGAAGGTCTTCTTTTTGATTTGTGACTAACTTAAGTTTAGACAACAACTCTTCGACATCTTTTTCGAATATGTTAAATTGTTTTGTGAGGTCGCAGTTTTGTTGTTTAAGTTGAGTATTTTCGTTTGTTAAAGCATCATTCTTGGTTTGTATGTTAAGCACATCACTCTTATAGTTAGCAATCTCAGACGTGGCTAGAATGAGTTGGTTATGATTATTTTCTAGACGTGCCTCTAATTTGGAAACTGAGAGTTTCTCGGTTTTCAATTTAGAGTTAAGATCTTTCAATTGAGAGTTTAACAAATTCATTTGAGAAAGAAAGTGTTCATAGTTAGAATGACTTACCTCGGGTGAGTAGTCAGAAGCGTTGGTTGATGAGTCGTCATCATTAGGATCAGAGTAAGCCATTAAGCTGAAATGAGCTTGAATTTCTTCGTCCGGTTCATCGTCGTCGTGATGTAGAAAGTAATCGTCTTCCGCCATTAGCACCTTACCGGCTTCCTCTTGCTTGGCAAGCATGAGTTTGTACATGAAATAGTTGGCATGTTTGACCACGGGTTTCTTGCATTCACGAGCGTAATGACTCGTTTTTCCACAATTATAACACAAACTCTTTTCGCCTTTAAATTTGTCTTCATGTTTAGCCGGTGGGCGGGTATCTTCTTTCTTTTGTTTTGGCTCAAAAATGGCTTTTCGTTCGAAGTTTTTGGGTCCCGAAGCATAGCGTAATTGATTGTTATTCGGACGACGAGAGAACTTATGTTGAAAGGACTGTGTGAGAAAAGCCAGTGGTTGTTGAAATTGAGCTATCTCAGGATCGTCATATTCTTCCTCTTCTAGATCTGGTATGTTCTCTTGAGGTATGCTTCGAGTCGTAAACTTTTCTTCTTTGGCTACTAGGGTAATCAGTTCGGAAGTCTTTTTGGCTTTGCGGTTTTCTTCCATAACTTCGAGAACTTCCGCTTCATCTTGTTGTAGAGTCTCATAGACCTCGTGAAGATCGAGTTCAGCAACAAATTTGTTGTGTTTGATTTGATTGGCAAATCGGCGCCATTCCGGTTGAAGATTACTAACAAACTTCACGTTGTTTTCGATATTTGACTTGCGTATCTCGTTTTTGCTGAGTTTGTTGATTAGGTAAACGAGACGAGTGTATGTGTCAGTGAGACTTTCATCTTCCTTTGCTTTGAACTCCTCGTATTGAGTAATACAATTTGTAATCTTCATTTGTGTACCGATTTTCGTACCGAGCATATACTTCTCGATTTTCTCCCACATGCCTTTTGTCGTTCTTTTGTGACTATCTATACTCATATATATATCATTCGGAATACTGAGTAATAGAAATGAACAAGCAAGTTGATCAACTTTTGCTCTTTTCGTTTCCGCATCGGTGTATTTACTCTTGGGCTTGATTTCTCGTCTAGTCTCAAGAGGAGGATCATTGTTAGGTTGACGATCCTTTACTCCGACAGCATCTAGGGTTCCTCGAACAATGTGATATCTCACACCGGGTAAATCCTTAACCCTCCCCCCTCTTACTAAGACTACATAATGTTCTTGTGAATTATGGCCAATACCGGGTATATAAGCAGTGATTTCAAATCCAGAGGTAGACGAGGAGCGTAGTAAGCGACGAAATGCTTCGGGATATAGGACAGCGAGAGGGCCTTCCTTTATGGAGCGCATGATATCCTCGGCAAAATCGTTTCTTTCAACAAAATCCAGAAAACGATCTTTCCACTGGGGATATTCCCCTCGGAAGAGAATTGGAGGTCTTGTGTCGGTACCAATGGCCATAGCTTCCCGTGAAGTCATTGTACTTGATTTTATTCAGATCTCGATCAGAAAGTTTTGAAAAAATTCTAAGATTTCCCGAATTGAAGATTTTATCTCGGGTAACTGTGCTTAGTGTTTTATCGGGTAAAGAGTATTGACAAAAGGAAATATCGGGTAGGACAGATAAGGTGAAAAGATATATCGGGTCACCTAAAGTCGACAAAAACTCAAGATTGGTTATTTATTGGGTTACCTAGACGCGATAAAAGCTAAAGTGATGAAAGCCGAGAAAAAAAAATCTAATAGCAGATGCGATAAAACGAAAAAAAATCTGTTTTGTTCTTTAATCGATGAACCTGAAAGCCAAGACACGAAGGTTTCTTGACCAAAAGATCTAGCGTGACAGAGTTATCTAGTCTTTTAAAGGAAAAGAACAGCTAAGTTCTCGTGTTCCAGATTTTCTTAATTAAGGTTACTGCAAACTTCCTAAGGCTTAAGATGTTTACTAGAGGATTCTTTATCAAGAAAAGCTGCAAGAATCAAAGACCCTGAGTTTTCTGTTGAAAAAGAATAGCAAAAGTAATGCTAAAATAAGCGAAAGTGGTTTGCAGATTAACAGTGAAAACAGATTTGTAAAAAAATTGAAGTTTTATCGGCTGCTATTGATGCGATGAAAATTAAAGTTTTGAATGAATGTCGGCTGGCTTATGGCGATAAAACAGCAAAAAGAAAAAAATGTGACTCGAGAAAAACAAAAATTTACCTATTTATCGATTAATACTACTGGGTTTGAGACTCGATTAAACTTAAAGAAAGAGATTGATAAGAAAAGATATCGAGTCTAATAAGGGTAGTTATGGTGCGATAAAAGATAAACAGAAAGAGTGTTTGGGGTTTTGTTGGGTAAGTCTATGCGATAAAACACCAAAACAGCAGTTACGAAAATTTTACCTTTTGTTTCGCGAATTCGATTAGAATCAATCCAAATCTTAGATCGTTTGGTCTGATACCACTTGTTGATCCCAGTGTATCAAGTACAAGACAGAAAACAGATTAAAGCAATAATAATGTAAATCAATTAAAAACAATAATGAAGAACTTCATAATTCATATATCTTACTTGTAGATTTGAATACAATGTAAGCACCAAAATATCTATAGCTCTCTCTCTCAATATATGAAGTACTTTCTAATGAATGATCTAAGCCTCTATATATACTAGAGAGTTTGAGTTGAATAAGGAATGTTTAGAGTTTAAGGTCAACTAAAGTTGCCTTAATTACAAAAGCTTATCCATTCCTTATTTTACACTTTTGGCACAATCTTTCAAGGATTCTACAAAACTATAAGTCCTAACAAATTCAGAGATCAACTCCCCGAATCAAGATAGATCTCACTCCATCTAAACCTGAGAAACTTGTTGTTCCTCCAAGGTATATGGAAAAAGGAATTATTGGTCCTGATCGTGAAACCTTAAGCCCTCTATGTTTCATGCTTCTAGTACTAAACCTTCTTTCAGATGTTGGAAATGCTATCATTCTGGGGAAACAACTCACATTGCAAGCAAGTGCCCTAATGCCACCATGGTTGAGAAGATATCTCACGGAAAGAAAGTAGCTAAAACTGATAAATCAGTTAAAGTGAAATCCACCAAAGTTGGCAAAACAACTAAGTTGACAAAGTCCACTCAGAAAAATCTTCAGAGAATGAGAAAGATGTTGTCTCTAACATTTCACTAACTCTGCAAGACCCATAATTCTATGGGTACCTATGAAAAATTAATTTCCTTATCCTATGCAGGATGCTCAAGGTATCTGGTATCTCGATAGCGGATGCTCAAGGCATATGACTGGAACAAAAACCCTGCTCGTTGATTATAAGGAAGAAAAAGGTCCCTCAATGACCTTTGGTGGAAATGGCAATGGATACACCAAAGGTTATGGTGTTCTGACAATGGAGCAACCTCTTTCAATTGTGTTGCTTATGTTGAAGGACTAAAGCACAACTTATAGTCAACTCTGTGATAAAAACTTTAAAGTCTTGTTCACTGATAAAAATGACAAAGTCGCTTTTAAAGGCAAAATATATGTAAATGTCTATGTCATCAACATGGATAGTTCTCATTCAAAGAATATTTTTGTTTATCTCTGAAGATTCTCCAGATGTAAATTGGCTTTGGTATAAAAGACTATCGCATCTGAACTTCAAAATGATAAATGATTTATCAAGAAAAGAACTTGTCAATGGACTCCCTAAACATTCTTTTGCCAAGGAATCTTTGCTTAACATGTGAAAAAAGAAAATTGACAAGAGTAAGCTTTAGATCGAAGCAAGTATCGTCAGTGACCATACCTCTTCACTTATTCCATATGGATCTCTTTGGACCTGTCAATGTCCAATCCATATCTGCAAAGAAGTATACACTTGTCATAGTCGATGCGTATTCTAGGTATACTTGGGTATTTTTTCTCAGATCCAAAAGTGACACTCCTAAAGAAGTCATTTCCTCATCAAGAAGATGGAAGTCCTGAATAATCTCACTGTTCGCTCCATGAGAAGTGATCATGGCACTGAATTCAAAAACAATACACTGATTAGATTCTTTAAAGACAAAGGAATTTTTCATAACTTCTCTGCAGTAAGGACTTCTTAGTTAAATGGTGTTAATGAAAGAAGAAATCAAACGATCATTGAAGTAGCTCACTCAATGCTCAGTGAATCTCATCTAACAACTCAACTCAGGGCTTAAGCATTTAACAATGCAAGTTTCACTCAGAATCGATCCTTGATAGTTACAGGATTCTAGAAAAGAACCTATGAACTCTTTCATGGAAGTAAACCATCTCTGAGTTTTCTACACATCTTTAGATGTAAGTGTTAAATCCTGAATGACAGAGATCATCTTGGAAAAATCGATCCAAAGGCTGATGATGGTTTATTTCTTGGGTACTCTTCTGTATCCAAGGCGTTCAGAGTATTCAACAAAAGAAGGAAACATGTTTAAGAAACCATTAATGTCAACTTTGATGAATCACGTTCAACCAACTCTATTATTGTCCGTGAAGAAGATGAAGAGCTGAACAACTGGATGAAGTCTCACTATAGGGAACCTGAATCATACATCAGTACCCCTCCTTGTACTGAACCTAATGATGATGACGGGTCTCATATCATTCCTACTATGATTAATAATAAAAATCCTTCCTCTTTAGAAATATGTGTTAGTCCTATTAATCATGTTCCTTCTTCTGAAACTTCAAACAACGATTCATTAGTGAATAATCAAGTATCAAACTATAGTCCAGAGAATAATAACCCTTCTAGATCCCAAGCTGGGATATTAATAAATGTTGAAGAAGCTGTTGCTGAAGCATCCTCTTTAACTCCTGAACAAGTCACCAAGAAGTGAGTTATTTATACCAAGCATTCTTCATACGACTAGTTGAATCTATTATTGATCAAACTATTCAACTAGCTGCTCAGCGATGGAATCAAGATCATCCCATCGATCAGATAATTGGTGATCCAGGTACAGGTATTAAAATCCGACAAGGTATGGGGAATGTCTATCTCTTTGTTAACTTTATTTCGGTCTTAGAACCTAAGAAGATTAATGAAGCTATCACTAACCCCGATTGGATCAGTGCTAGCCAAGAAGAACTGACTGAGTTTTAGAGAAACAAAGTATGGAATCTTGTCCCTCGCCCATCGTGTAAAACTGTTATTGGCACCAACTGAGTGTTCTGTAATTAGTTAGATGAAAATGGCACAGTTACCCAAAACAAAGCTGGACTTGTTGCTCAGGGATATAGACAGGAAAAAGGCGTCGATTATGATTAAACCCTTGCTCATGTTTCCAGGCTAGAAGCAGTTAGACTTTTTCTAGCCTATGCAGCCCATAAAGACTTTAGAGTCTTTCAGATGGATGTTAAGAGTGACTTCCTGATTGGAAAACATAACGAGGAAGTTTATGTTGAACAACCTTCAGGCTTCTCTGATTCTAAGCATCCAAGTTCTGTTTATAAACTGGAAAAGGTTGCCTATGGGTTAAAACAAGCTCCCAGAGCTTGGTATGATACCCTGTCCAAATATCTCTTAAAAAAGAGAAGTTTGTACGTGGAAAGATTGATTAGACCATGTTTCTCAGGAAACACAGGGGTCACACCATTCTTGCTCAGGTATATGTCGATGACATCATATTTGGCTAGACTAAACCTAAGCTTTGTACTCGTTTTTTTAAGCACATGAAAAAGGAATATAAAATGAGTATGATGGGTGAACTAACATATTTTTTTGGTCTTCAGATAAAGAAATTAGAGAAAAACTATTTCATATGTCAGAGTAAGTATGTTAAAGACATGCTGAAGAAATTTGATCTCACTCAAAGTTCTTCAATGAAACCTCCTATGGCACCTCCTCTGACACTAAACAAGGACCCTGACTGGAAACCTGTGAATGTCACTGCCTATAGAGGAATGATTGGCTCACTATTGTACCTTACAACGAGTGGTCCCGATATCATGTACTCAACTTGCTTATGTGATAGATATCAATCTGAACTCAAGGAACCCCATCTGATCGATGTAAAGCGAATTTTCAGATATCTGAGAGGAACTCCTAATCTTGGTCTTTGGTATCCCAAAGATTCAGGGTTCGATCTAACTGGTTACTTAGATAGGATTTCAGATTCCGGGAGGAAAGTTGGAAATCTTACTAAGGTATGAAATTCTTTCCTTACACTCTCTGAATTT
The DNA here is from genome assembly GCA_036898165.1 of Silybum marianum. Taxonomy (NCBI): domain Eukaryota; kingdom Viridiplantae; phylum Streptophyta; class Magnoliopsida; order Asterales; family Asteraceae; genus Silybum; species Silybum marianum. Next base: position 34,711,614 of record CM072530.1, read on the forward strand.
CTTCTTATTCAAAGAATGCTTCTTGAAAAGAAAAACCCATTACAGAGAATGCATTTATTCTCAATGATAAGATGATTTTAAGAATAATGATTTAACATTTATTAAATTAAATCAATCTTGTTATTATTTGTGAAAAAGAACGTGTTAGTCTAATTTTGACACACGTCGACCATAACTTCTCCATATTCACTCAAACCTTAGGGACGTGCAATTACCTTTTTGCAAAAAGAAAAACTGTCGTTTAGTATCCTTATCTCTCCTCTTTCTCTCTCATCTACCTACAAAAGGTAAATTCAACTTCCTTATATTCTTTACAGGCTCATAATTTTCAAAGCAAGAGAAAGAATTCAAATTCTCTCTACAACTCTCAAGAACACCAAGAACACGCACTTCTGAGTTTTTCTTTGTTTGACCTAAAAAGGTTGGTTTTAATCCCTTTTTACCTAATAACAACAACTTAAATGTTGTTAAGAACTTCTACCCATCACTTTTAACTTCTTGATAAAGTGATTCCCTATATTTTTTTATGTTTTAAACTTCAAAAACCTAAAAACCATAAAACTTGTTCTAAGGTTCCTTCCTAGAACAGAAGAACATTTTGGTCATTTTGATTCAAAATTTTCTAAAATCTTTTTCTAAACTCTGTTTATGGTATATATTTGTACCAAATAAACATTTTGGTGTTTTTAACTTGAACTTTTGTTTAAAACGTTTTTGATAAAATATACCAAGTAACAAGTATTTTGATATTGTTCATCAAAACACTTGTTTTTCTTTTAAACTCTGGTATTCTTTGTACCAAAATATTATGGGTTTATACAAATTTGTAATAAATCTTGTTCGTTCTCTTTGGTTTGCCAATCCCTATAACAGAAATGGCCAACACTAATGTGAATGTCACCTTTGTCACCGGAGAGACCACTCAACTGATCACTGACTTTCAAGATTCCAAAGTCAACAAATTCAATATGGAACAAGCAGTGGTGAAGCCTTGCAACCATGTTGCATTGTTGGATATCCCTGAAGAATGTGCCTATCTCAGAGACGGAGTTCTTTTCTACAAGATTGTCCTCTGCGATACATATTCTGCCACAAGGCAGTTGGAATCACTGAATATCTCCAACAATTCTAGTACACGATCACCCACCACCAAAGTCACTGACAAAGGTGTTGCTCTTTGTTAGATCCCAAACAATCAAGAATGTAGAAAGATTAAAGAACAATAACAAGAATTAGATCACTGAAGTTGTGTGTGTATTGATCACTGAACTGTATTACAATATGTGTATCTTTACAAGCTCTATCTATAAACGATTGTTATACCAACCTATCAAACTATCTATATATATATATATACAAATGGAAATGCTAAAGTTACAGTACAAAAATAACAGTCATGTTCAGAACTTCTTCAGAACTTCTTCAAAAGTGTCTTCAGAATCCTCTTCAAAACTTCTTCAGAATCTTCAGAACTTCTGAAATAGTCACTTAAGAAGTTATGCCTTAGGCTTTACTTCATTTGTCTTCAGACTTCTGAATCTTTCTTTTCAGAACCTATTCTTCTTTTAAAGCTACTTCTGATATCTATCAATCTCCCCCTTAGCTTCAAAAGTTTAAGTCATACTTCCAAAAGTTCAGAATTTCTCTAACATCTTTAAGAATGAGCTTCCTGTACTCCAATATCTTGTGTAGTTCTTCAAATCTTACAAATAATAATCTGTCAAAGCATTTACACACAAAACCTGGAGGTTGAATGACTAGAGTACTGCTTTTGAGATTTTCAATATTTGGTAAGCTTAGATTTGGAGCATTCATATGAACTTTCTCTTTGCTCATTACATAAGCCACTTGGAAATCTGTCTTAGATTTGGAGCACTCATATGAACTTTCTCTGTACAGGCCATCTCTAAGAACTGGGAAAGCTTTTCTGAACTTGGCAATAGAATCATGAAAAGGATACAAACTTCTGTATACTCTTAGCAAATCTCTGAGATATACATTTTGAAAATCAGCTTTTCTAAAAGTTGAGATCTCACCATCTTTTCTCTCAACAGTAAAGTAAGCATGCTTGTAATGTTTTTCTGCTTCAGATCAGAGTGATTACTTTCACTATTGGGCTCTCTTTTCTTACTTCACTTAAAGGAAGTCTGATTTTTCTAATGATATCTGAATACCATTGTTTCCATCCAAAAGACTTATGAATCCAGCAATCAATATAATTGAACTTTTGTTCATATTCCATGAACATTTCTGGATGAAAGTACTCAAGAAACATTGTCAAAGCATGTTTTTCAATTATTTGCTCTTGTAATTGTTCAGATTCAGACTTCTGAGGAATAGGAACAATTTCATCTAGAGTATTTTCAGAAACCATTTCTTTTCCTTTTTCTACTTCTTTAACTTCTGAACTTTCCATCTTCTGAGAGAGCTTCTGAATTTCTTCAATGTCTTGTTTCTTTGTGTGAATCTGAAAGTCATAGGCATTGCTCAGAAGATACTCAGCTCCTTTGATTTGATTTATTCTTGTATGCCCAGCCAAAGAACTCTTTCTTACATAATCTCTGAAAAATATCCTTTCCTTGATCAAGTAAATTATTTCTTCTACAACATTAGATGAAGGAAGATATTGTTCTGCATATTCTATTAACCATTTCAGAGTAGAGGTTGAGTATTTTGGTATGTCTGACACAATGAATGTCTTTGAATGATCTGCTCCTATTCTGTAAGTGAAACCCAAATCTGGATTTGGAAGACCTTTGTAATTTCCTGTCTTTCAATACTTTCAGGCTCCAAGAAATTGACATTTTCTAATCTGAATTCTAATGCCAGTTGAAAATCATGTTTAATTAGATTTCTGACATAGATCCCTAGAATTATTCTTATCTCAGAGATAACTTCAGAATCTTCTATCTTGACACAAAAATTCAGAAGACTGAGTTTATCCTGCAACCTCAACTTGTAGAAATCAAATAAAGAGAATTCTGTCAAAGAACCATCTCTCCTTTCAGCTCCAAAATTTATTATATACAGATCACCTTCAAAAGCTTTATAAATACATCTGATCTTCTTGGTTAAAGTTAAGTCATTCAAAACTTGTACTCCATGTCTTTGTACATATGACCTGAGTTTTGAAATATAATCCTTAGACCACTCATAATTTAGATAGTCTTCTAAGGTTGCATACCTGAGATTTCTTCTCTACATGCCAAAATAAGTATCTTCAGGAAAGATAAGCTGACTTTCTCCAGATATTTCAAAAATCATATCACTTTCATAGACTTGATCAACTATAGGTTCTTCAAGAACAGGAAAATCAATCAGAGGAATGTTTATGCAGCTTCTGAATCTGACATGTGGCTTATCTGCAGCAATCATCAAAAGTTCATCTGTAAAGTCAAAAGCTTCTATATGACTTAAATCAATTTCAATTTCAAACCACTCAGCTGGTCGATTAAGAAATTCTTTGAAAATTGTTAGTCTTTCATCCAAGAATCTACACTCCAAATTCCTTGGATGATTCAAAATGATGTATCTCCATCAATATTGACTAACCAATATATTCAAGTTTTCAGAAACTTCATTACTTTCAACTATTCTTAGATCTTGAGGTTCCCATATAATCAGATCTCTGTTCTCATTTATTTCAACCATTCCTTCATTCACTTCCATCTCTTCATCAAAAAGAATTACATCAGATAAATCACTTGGCTCTCCAATAATGTCTTCAAAAGCAAGATACTCATTCAACATTTCTTCATTTAAGTCAGGAACAACATTTGTGTCTTCAGAACTGAGTTTGTTTTCAGAATCAAGAGACACTTTCTTAGTCTCATATCCTTCTTCCATAGTTTCTTCAGAAGTGACTTTTTCACCTTCTAGACCTTCATCTTCTGCATGTAAAATATCTTCTATTGCTTTAGAAGTTCTATTAATATCATCGTTTTCAGTGTTCTGAACTTCTTCAGAAGTTTTCTCAGAAGATCGTTTTGAGCTTCTTCAGAAGATTTTTCAGAATGTTGAGCTTGTGGAATTGCAACATCTTCAAATACTTTCTGTCTCTTCTCCCCCTCTTGATTATCAGGATCATCTTGATCATCAAGACTACGCTTTAAAGTCTTTCACACTCCAATACAGAAATACGATTGTTCAAGGAGATTTGAGAATTCTTAATAAAAGTTAATTGATTCAGATTCTGAGATATGTCATCCTTTGTTGCAAACTCAGAAGATGTTGTCTAAGTAGAAGAAGATGGCATAGAAGTCTTTAAGGATTGAATTGTTGAAATAACTTCAGAAAACGAATCCAGATTAGCCTTTTGAAAATTGTTGATATCAGAAACAGTTGCAAGTTGGAATTCATGCAATTTGTCCACCACTTTCTTCTCCTGTCCATCCAACCTATCCTCCATCACCTTACAGTTTTTATCCGTCAATTCCTTGATGTCCTTTTGAATCTTTGCAAATTTAGAAGTACAAAAATCTTTGAATTCAGAAAATTCAGAAGATGAGGGAAAATGTCCAAGACCAACAAATGGTCTTGTTTGCAGTCCTTCAGAAGAAGGCTGACCTGTAGATGCCACAACATCATGAATCACTTGTGATTCTGTTAATGGAGCTTTGTTGATGTCCACTCCACCAGGTCTTCCAACCAATCCTTGATACCCTACAATAGGTATATCTATGGTTGTTGTAGCAAGGTGACTAACACTTTGCTTGTGGACATCTGAAAGATGTGTGCTTGTGTGAATAAAATCCACATTAAGTGGTTCAGAAGGCCCAAAGTTGAGTGGACTCTCAGACTCAAAGTGCTCAAAACTGTGAAGGGGGGACATATTTCCTTCTTTTTCAACAATAGGTTCTTCCAAATGGGAACCTATTTGTAGATTAGCTGCTTGCCCCATGTGTTATTGAAACACCCTTTTGTTGAGAGATGGGTGAGTGGCTGGAAGGGTTAACAAGTTTTTCCATGGGCTCACTAGCTTTTTCAATACTACCCACCAAAGGATGTGGAGTAATAGATGATGTGGGTGCCCGGCTTGGAACAGGTAGTTCACAAGTTTCTTTATTTTTTTACTTGTGGTCTCCCCTCTTCAGTTCTTTTTCTCACTCTTCTACCCAACCTCTTATTTTCATTTTTCCTCTTCACTCCATGAGGTTGTTCTCCCCCATGAATAGCCTCCCCACTCTGCCTAGGAATTCTAGACTACTGGTTTAGGTAGTCCCATTGATTCACAGTACTCGCTTAAAAACCTATTTGATGATTTTACAAGTGCAAGTAGATAAGTTGGTAATGGTAAAGCATTTGGGAATTGCAGTTTAGCATTTGGTGGTCTGAGATTATCCATTGAGAAAAGGGGAACATGTATCTCATGAGTTAGAACAGGAATAGCAGGAACAACTTTCATTGCCCCTTTGATGAAGGTTTGAAAGAATCTTTGAAAGGGTATATAGTTGTATGTAGACTTCTTCAAAACTGCAGACTTGAGTTCATCAAAAATAAGAGAAGCATAATCATAATGCTTGTTGAATGCTACTCCATGAAAAATAATTCTCCCATTTTATGATGCTTGATCCAGACTTGAGCTTTTACCAGAAAGACAAGTGTTCAGAATTGTAAATAAGCAATACCAGATAGGGGGTAAACACTTTCTTCTGAATGAGCTTAATGCGTTGGGTTGCTCAGAGTATCCTAACTTCATAAAGTCTGAAATCATCTCAGAAGATGATGGAATAGGATCAAATGAAGTTTTCCCAACAACTTCATCTTCCTTAGGAAGAAAATGTATACTTCTAATGTCTTCAACAGAAATGCAAACTCTGTAGCCATGAACATATGAAGAGATATCATCTGATTCTTCATGAACTTCTGCGTGAAACCACCATTGTTGCAGATAAGAAGCAGGGACCAAAAAATTTCTGGATAGCAAGGCTCGAAGTGGATGTTTCTTCAGAATTTCAATTAGGATCATTTGATCTTCATTGAAATCAGTAGACTTTAGATTCAGGGCGTAGTTATTCTTCTTGATTTCAAGTAGTTTCTCTTCAGGTACATATAGTTTGAACAAATCAGGACCATCACTGCTCTGTGCACATGATTGAGAGTCAGCAACACCAACATTTGACTCAGAAGCCACTTCAATAGGCTCGATTTGAGTTTCCCCAATTGTGTCAGTTCGCGGGTTAGGGTTAGGGTTTGATTTGGGATTTGGATTTGAAGGACTAGCTTCAGAAATCATAGTAGTAGAAGTGTCTTTTAAAATTTGTTTATCATCTAGATTGATCTCCGTCGATCCAACCATTATCTTCTTAGGAACTATTTTGAATGAATCATTGCTTGATGATCCATTACTGTCACTGAAATGAGATTTTGCAGATTGAACATTTGAAGTCGACATAGTTGAAAATGAGGAGAAACTTGAGTTTGAATGAAAATCAATGAACAGGGAAAGATTTCGGAGGGAAAGATTGCTAGAAAGTGAAGACGAAGATGAAATCATGGATTATAAATGACTGAATAATCGTGGATGGACACGTGGCTAAAAGTAAGAGTGATTAGAGTAGTAATCATCATTTATTCGGATAAATGAACCCTGTAATCGACGTGCTTAAGGATTAGCCAATGAAATTAAAACATGTGGCACACGATTAGTCTTTATAACGGGAAGAAAAATTCTGAGAACAAGTTCAAAAAATTTCAGAAGAAGTTTAGAACTTCTGAGAATAACTTCAGAAGTTTGAATGAAATGATTCAGAAATACTTCAGAACTTTCGAAATAAGTTCACAACTTGACTTGGAATACTTGAAAATCACAAAAATCATTTAAAACTACAAACTTCTGAAAAATGTATAACATTTGAATAATTCAGAAGTAGGTTTGAACAATATGAAAAACAGTTTATCTTCATTAGTTTGTCCAGATTATTTAGAAGTGTACAATTTAATGTGTTATCCTCCATTTCAGATCTTGAATGTTATAGAGAAGTGGGAAAGACTTGAATTTGAGTTTAACTCCCCCCTTGAATCAAGAAACATTATGATTCTCCCCCTTAAACAATGCTAGACATCAAAATTGTTAGAAATAAAAGATAGAGAAATGAAAAAATATGCTTCTGAGTTAGAAAAAATAAGTTCTGAAAACTTAACTATAGAAACTCTGAAGGTAAGATTTCTCAGAAATTTGAGGAAATAAACTCAGAACATAAAATTTTTAAATTTGAATTGATGCTTAATACTTAAACAGACATATTCATCATACCCAATTTACTTACCAAAAAATTAAAACGTTTTCCATCAAGTGCTTTGGTAAATAAATCAGCTAATTGATAATCAGTCTGAACAAAAAACATTTCAATATTACCTTTTTCAACATGATCTTTGATAAAATGATATCTGACATCAATGTGCTTAGTCTTTGAATGTTGTACTGGATTTGCAGTAATTGCTATGGGACTTTTTGAATCACAATAAAGAGGAATCTTTTTGAATGTGTAGCCATAATCTTTTAATTGTGTTTGCATCCAAATAACTTGAGAGCAACAAATTGCAGCAGCAACATATTCAGCCTCTGCAGTAGAAGTTGAAACACAATTCTACTTCTTTGAAGACCAACTCACAAGTCTATCACCTAAAAATTGACATGATCCAGATGTACTTTTTCTGTCTAGTTTACAACCACCATGATCTGCATTTGTGAAAGCTGTTAGCTCAAAACCAGAATCCTTTGGATACCAAAGTCCCAATGAAGGAGAACTTTTGAGATATCTAAGGATTCTTTTAGCAGCAAGAAGATGAGATTCCTTAGGATTATCTTGATATCTAGCACAAATACATGTAGCAAACATTATATTAGGTCTACTAGCTGTTAAGTAAAGAAAAGATCCAATAATGCCTCTGTACTTTTTCTGATCAACAGATTTTCCATTCAAATCAGGTTCTAATTTTGTTGCAGGGGCCATTGGAGTTTGAATACTAGAACAGTCAGCCATGTCAAACTTCTTAAGTAAATCAGATATATACTTAGATTGATTAATGAATATGCCAGTGGGTAGTTGTTTTACTCGAAGACCAAGAAAAAATGTTAACTCTCCCATCATACTCATTTCAAATTCAGTTTGCATGATTTTCTCAAAATTTCTGCAAAATTTTGGATTTGTAGAAGCAAATATAATATCATCTACATATATTTGTAATAAGATCATATCATCACCTTCCTTTTTCAGAAATAAAGTTGTATCAACAGTACCTCTTTTGAACTTGGAATTCAGAAGAAAAGTTGTGAGAGTGTCATACCATGCTCTTGGTGCTTGTTTAAGTCCATATAAGGCTTTGTCCAAAATGTAAACATGATATGGAAATTCTTTGCTTACAAAGCCTTCTGGTTGTTCAACATACACTTCTTCATGAAGAATGCCATTCAGAAATGCACACATAAAATCCATTTGAAAAACTTTCATGTTTTTGTGAGCAACATATGCAAGAAAGATTCTCATAGCTTCTAGCCTTGCAACAGGAGTAAAAGTTTCATCATAATCAATGTCCTCTTGTTGACAATACCCTTTAGCTACAAGTCTTGTTTTGTTCCTCACAACAATCCCATGTTCATCCTTTTTATTTCTGAAAATCCATTTGGTGCCAATGATTGATTTACCTTTTGGTTTTGGAATCAATCTCCAGACTTTATTTCTTTCAAATTGATTTAGCTCATCTTGCATGGCTAAAACCCAGTATGGATCTTGAAGGGCTTCATATGGCTTTTTGGGTTCTATACTACCTAAAAAATTCACATATAAACATTCATTTGCTGTGGCTGATCTTGTTTGTACACCTTTTGATGCATCACCAATAATGTGATGAATTGGATGACTTCATGTCCATTTGTTCACATTTGGCAATGGTTGAACAGATGAAACATTGTTAAATGAATCATAATCATCAATGATTACTTGAGTTTCAGTTTCATGAAGATAGCTAAATGTAGATCTGAAGTCTCAAATTGAATATTCTGTACTGGTTCAGAAATAATAGGCATAGGTTCAGATACAAGGACAACAGGTTCAAAAATGACTTGCACTGTTTCTGAAATAACTTGTACAGGTTCAGAAGTAGGAATTTCTGAATTTGAGGTTGAGATAGGTGGTCAAGAAATATTTGATATCATAGGTTCTGCAGATTCTTGTGCTGGAATGAATAAAGAAAGATTTTGATAATCTGCAGAAACATTCAAAGAATCATCAAATAAGTCATGACATAAGCTATCTAAATTTGATTTAAGTAAAAGTTTGAGATTCAGAAGTGTGTTTTGTCTTGCAGTTTTCTGAATCCAAAATCTCAGAAACTTGGTTAAGCTTGAATTCTGAACTGTCTTGTTGAGAAGTCATTGTTGGCTCATGAAATCTAATATTTGAAGTCTCAATGATTCTTTGTGTTTCTTTGATAAGTACTATGTATGTTTTGGATCTTTGAGAATAGCCAATAAAGATACCAGCTGTACCCTTAGGAGCAAATTTATCCAGATGCTGTGTATCATTCAGAACAACACACTTGCAACCAAAAATTTTAAAATACTCAATCGAGGGTTTTCTTTGCTTAATAATTTCATAAGGAGTTTTAAGTAGTTTTCTATTCAGAATTGTCCTGTTCTGAGTAAAACATGCAGTTGCAATTGCTTCTGCCCACAGAGATAAACGAAGTTCAGAATATGCTAGCATGGTCCTTGCAGCTTCTACCAAAGTTCTGTTTTTTCCTTTCAACAACACCATTCTGTTGGGGAGTTTTGGCAGCGGAAAAATTATGTGATATACCAACAGATTCCAAAAAATTCTGAAGTGTAGAATATGTAAATTCTGTGCCATTATCACTTCTGATCTTTTGAACTGGTAGTTGAAGAAGAACTTGAATTTTCTTCAGAAAAGGAATGAGTCTTTCAAAAGTATGAGATTTGAGTCTTAAGAATTCAACCTAAGTATATCTTGAATATTCATCTACAATAACAGGAATATACTGCTTTCCACTCATGCTTTGAGTCTTCATTGGTCCACAAAAATCCATATGTAGCATTTCAAGTGGAGCTTTACATGAAGATAGCATTTTCAGAGGATGGGAGCTTCTTTTGATCTTCCCTAGTTCACATGCAGAGCATAAAGAATTCTTTTCAAATATGATCTTTGGTAGTCCTCTTACAGAGTTGTGTCTTTCCAGTTCAGAAATGGCTTTGAAGTTCAGATGTGACATTCTTCTATGCCAAAGCCAACTATCATTTCTCATAGTTGTGGAAATATAACAAACTCCTTGTAATTGACCATTTGCAGTGAAAGTTGCAGTGTAGATATCTTCATCTCTATAAGCAGTTAACTTATTTTTGTTTGATGAACTCAGAACATGGCAGTAGTCTATATCAAAATTTACCTTCCAATACTTGTCATAGAATTGACTTATACTGAAGAGATTATGTTTAAGACCTTCCACATAGAAAACCTTCATCACTTTAACATCTCCTTTGGAAAAAGTTCCATATCCTCTCACATAACCTTTTGCATTGTTTCCAAAGCTAACTGTTCCTCCATATCTTTCATGATAATTAGTTAAAAGTTCTTTGAAAGGTGTCATGTGTCTTGAACATCCACAATCTAAGACCCACACATGACATATCTGCAAAAATGATTATTGAGATTTACGTACCCATTTAAGAATAGGTCCTGTGAGATTAGTCAAAATCTTTGAATTTCTGAACTTTGACTTAATCTTCTGAAACTCAGAAGTTTGTTCAGAATTTTTTAATTTGTCATTTTTAGTATTATTTTGAATTTTTTTTATGTTTATATTTGTTTGCCAATGTAGCTGAAAAATTCTGAATTGATTTCTCAAGAGTTGTGTTATTAGTTTTGGAGTTCAGATGAAAATTATGATGACCACAGTTAATGCAGTGAATATGATTCTTCAGAATATTTAATAAAGCAGTAGATGAACAAGAATCAACATTGTTTGATTTGTCAACAGTAGTTCTTTTATTCACTTTATTAATCTTTGGTACATCAATTTTCTTTGAATTTGAAAAACTATCTAATTGTCAGTCTTTGATAGTCTTTTACCTTTCTTTCTCCAAACTAAAGTGGATAGCTCTGTAAAAGATAAGAAATGAGGATTAGTATAAGAAATTCTTTTACTTACTTTAGTTTTAACTTCAGATTTAGGATTTGAATTATGAACTTTAGAAGTTGAATTTGAAGATTGTCCTTTTTCAAACTTTTTAATTCTGGTTACAAAATCAGATGATGATATTGAAGATAAAGGTGTTTTTGTGGATATAGGAGTATCATTTGATGAAGTAGAAGAAGTTGCAGTTTTCAGAAATTCTGGTTTCAGAAAAACAGTATTAAACTTGTCAAAATGAACTTTTGGTGCTTCTGATTTTAAAATTTCTCCTTCAGTCATATTTGATTGTAATTTTATACCAAATATCCATCTTTATCAATAACTTGAACCATAGGATCTTCTGAATCTGAAGCATTCATTAAATCTGAGAACTTATCTTGAGTCATGATAGATGCAAAAGATTTTTGATTTAAATATTTTCAGACTCGTCAACAGAATTATCAAAAATAATTTATGAATTCTCATTCTTATCTTGTAGAGATTCAACATCTGAGAATTCCTCATATTTTTCTTCATGTTCTGATTTATTATCAAAACTATCGACTTTTAGAACTTCAGATAATCTTTCAGAAGTGAGTTCAGAAGATAATTCAGAAATTTTCTCAGTTTTAATAGATGGTTCAAATATTTTTTCAGAAATAGTTTTTGATTCAGAAGTAAGTTCAGAAATGTTTATAATGTTTATATGCATTAGTTCTGTTTCAGATATTGTCTCTGTTTTACTAGAATTAAGAGATTTTTCATTAGAAAATAGAGTCTCTGATTTTACAAAAGAAATTCTTTCAGGCAAAGAGAGATTAACAGGTTTGGATATGACACCTGTATTAGTTTCATTAAAAATTTTCATTTTTGAATAGTCATAAAGATTTGCAGTTGCCTTTTTCAGAATTTGACTTTCATTATATCCCAATTCTGCCTTTATGTTGTAAAATTTTGAATTCTGAGCCTGGTTTGTCAAAATTTTCAGAGTCTGATCTGTTTGTCCTCTTTTAAAGTTCAGATCTTCCAATTCCTTAATCTTTTTGTAAAGATAAAGTCTTTCTTGATTTAGAAAGTTCATTTTAACATTCAAAATTTCTTTTTTAGATTTTTCATTTATGATATCTTTTTGTAAACTTTCCATCTTTTCTTTTAACAATAATTTTTCTTCAGAAATTTTTTCAAGAGATTGTTCAGCTTCTTGACAATTTTGTTTATAGATTTGACTTTCAGCTCTCAATTGATTTACCAACATTCTTCCACCTTTAATTCTATTTCTGAGGTAATTTCTTCATCTTCTGAACTAAATTCTGAAATAGATTACTCTTCTGAACCAAATTCTGAACAACTTTTTAGTTCAGAAGATGAAGAAATTACCTCAGAATCATGTGCATGTTTATCTTCTGGATCCATTTGGCACATATAGCAGTTTGATGCATAGTGAGCTACTTCTTCATCATATTCACCATCACTCCAGTTTAACCAATCCTTTTCATATTTGGTAACCAAAGCTGGATTAAGCTCCTTCTTTTTAGCAAGAAGAGGCTTTTTCTCATAGTAGCCTGAGTTTTTTACATTAAGCATTTTGCACTGTCTTGCATAATAACCAAGCTTACCACAATTAAAGCATCTTGTTGGTTCAGATGTCTTAGTTTGACCAGCATCTTGACTTTTCTTGAGACCAACTTCAGATTTTGGTTTGTTATGATATTTTTGATTATATCTTTGAGTAAATGGCCTGGTCATAAAAGCAATATTATCAGAAATTCTCTTAAGTTCTTCATCTGATTCATCCCCATCACACAAATTTGTTTCTGGGATCTCACAGATTTTGCTCTTAACAGAAATGGTCATAGAATTATTATACTTCTTGCTCAACAAGGTTACTGTTTCATTTTTCTTGTTTTGTTCATTCTGTCTAGTCTTGATTTTGTCTTCTTGTTGAAACAGAATGCCATAGATATCATGAATGGATTTTCTAGAAAGATTTCTAGTAACCATGTTGTCAGAGAAACTTGACCATTCATTACCCAAGTTGTTCAGAAATTTATTGTTTATCTTAGAGTTTGATTTTTGAACACCATTTCTTCTCAGATCATTCAGGGTATTGTTGAATCTGTGATAAGTCTCTGTAATAGATTCATTTTCTTTATACCTGAAGTTTTCATAAGTACCCACACAGATATTCAATATTTGTGCTTGGGCCTTTGTACTACCCTGCATTTGAGCTTCAACCTCATCCCACATGGCTTTGGCAGATGTTAAACTATCTACCCTATTGAATATCTCATTAAGAATGGCCATTGTAAGAAGAGTTAATTCCCTTTTGTCATCTTTAGCTTGAGCTTTTTCAGCAGTATTGTACATACCTGGGCTTTTCTTGATTCTTGATGCAGGTATCTCAGGAGTTGACTCAGTTCTTGGTACTGATGGTATCTCCACATAGACCTCCAGAGGGCCATTTACGATTGATTGCATTAGAGCTTCATCAATATTATCAAAGAATTGAATCATCCTGATTCGCCACTGATGATATTCTCCCAAAAAATAGAGTTGGTGGTTTAGTTTCTAATCCGATGGAGACGATTTCTTTTGACATCTTTGATTTGAAAATAGATCGAGAATTCACCTGAAATTGAATCTTGAATTTATCGATCAAGAATATCAAGAACTGTCAGATCTGACAAGTTCTTTTCTGAATGTCAAGAACAGATGAATGGGCTCTGATACCAATTGTTAGATCCCAAACAATCAAGAATGTAGAAAAATTAAAGAACAAGAACAAGAATTAGATCACTGAAGTTGTATGTTGTATTGATCACTGAACTGTATTACAATATGTGTATCTTTACAAGCTCTATCTATAAACGTTTGTTATAACAACCTATCAAACTATCTATTTGTATACAAATGGAAATGCTAAAGTTACAGTACAAAAATAACAGACATGTTCAGAACTGCTTCTGAACATCTTCAGAACTTCTTCAGAACTTCTTCATAATCTTCAGAACTTCTGAAGTAGTCACTTCAGAAGTTATGCCTTAGGCTTTACTACATTTGTCTTCAGACTTCTGAATCTTTCTTTTCAGAACCTAGTCTTCTTTTGAAGCTACTTCTGATATCTAATTCACTCTTCCTTCTATCAGATTCTCTATAAGCCTTGGCTCCTTAGCCATAGCCACTAGAGCCATAAGAATCGCCCTTTGGTTCCCTACCAAGGAGAAGGGTTAGCAATGAGATCCTGAGCCCACCAAGGAGGAAATCGTGGAGTTCCTCGAGCAGGTAGCCTATGACTGGCCTCTTAAGGATAAAAACGCTCAGGAACTCATCAAGGAACTTACTAAGATCGACAAGAGTCGAATGCCAGCTGTATGGCACTACCTTTTTAGCCACATCATTTAGTGCCTCGACACCAAGATTGGCGGTCAGGAACAGGCAAGTCGGAAGTTCCTTGACATGACATATGCTCTCTGCCATGGCGGCAACATCAACTATGCGAAGATTATCTTCGAAGACCTAAAAAGAAGGGTCAACATGCATAAAAGGGAAAAAAAATCCCTTATCCTCGCTTCATGTCCATGATCCTGAAGTACGTCTTCAGGCACTACCCTAAGAAGGGCAATCAACGATTCTCACAAGTAGGGAAGAGGGCCCTAGAACATGAAATTGAGGAAAGAGATGCTCCTTTCTTCCCCAACATGTTGGAGATTGTCAGGGGTCCTATACCCCCCCACGTTTAAGTCATTGCTCCTACCTACGTGGTAGAGAATGTATATGGGTCACTAAAAAATCCAAGACTGATCAACCTTGATACATCTTCCTCTCCCTCAAAGAAAAGGAAGCATTCAGCCGCTGATGGACGTAAAAAGTCCACAGCATATAAGCCTCTTCATAGGAATCCCAAGAAAGACGTCTCTCAGAAGACGATTTTTTCTTCTTTCGGTGTATCGCCGACGCCATCGTTAACTACTGCCACAACAACCATATCAAAGACTTTTGCCACTTGTGACTTCAGAGGTAGAACCTTCAAAATATTTCTTCTACCATCTCCTCTATCACTGAGTTAGATCATGCTGACTCAGAAGAACTCACTGATACTGACATCTCTGAGTTTGATGACTCTCTAGCCCTTCTCACTAATAACTTTAGGAGATTCGCTAGAAAAAGTAATTTTAGAAAACCACAGGCTATCACTGACTTTGATAAGTCGAAGACTTTTCCTGCTGAAAAACCCTCAACAATCTATTATAATTGTCAATGCAAGGGTCTCTCTGCAAGTGAGTGTAGATCCAAGAAAGTTGCTGCACCAACATCCTCTCAGACTTCTGATAAATCTAAAAAGGAAAAATATTCTAAGGTAAAAGAGAAATATCAGAAACTGAGAAATAACCAGCGAAAAGGAAAAGGCCTTCTCGCTGAAGAGGCCGATTGGGATCAGGAAGACGATTGGGCAAATTCCACTGATGAAAATGAATCAGATGAGGAAGACGTAGCTCTCAGAGGTCTTATGGACAGAATTGAAGAAGCTGAAGAGGCATCTGACACATCTACTTCAGAATTGTTGGTTCCAGATTCTCTTCTTCACAGATTAATCGATTGAATTATAAACAGAGTATAAGCGGAAGCAATTTATATCGATTAATCAACAGTAATAAGATTCGATCAAAGATTGAAGAACAAAATAACAATGTATTATAACCTGAATTTTGATTACAGATACATGGAATGACGCACAGTAAGTTCTTCAATATTACTATTTCAATCGAAAACTTTTACAACTGAGAAAAGATCTATTTATACAAATAGAACAAAGTAAAAGTCAACATCTAAACCTATTACAAACTGACACGTGTAAGTGATGGGAGCGTGTAACAAACTTAGTCGGTTGCAAAAGGTAGACATCCTTGAAGTATGTGCCGCGTCATATTCTTCATCTTGTGATTCATACTTCCAAAAGTGTAACAATCTCCCCCAAGTATGAAATCAGAAGAACGAAGTCTGTTCAGAAAGGAGCGACCTCAGATACAATCTTTCCAATCTTATTAATGATCTCTCTGATTGATAACAAAGTTGAAAGCCTTTTGATCATCTTCTCGATTACCTCTGGATTGTGATTGTTAACATCAATAGAGATGAAGCTTTTTGCAACGTAAACGACCTCTGATGAGTACTTGTATGCCTCTTTGAATCTGAAGAAGCTCTTTCTGTCTGGTCTTCTGAAGATTACCGCTTCCTCTGGGTCTATTAGTACTCTGCCGATTCTCATGTTGTTGATGCCTTCTAGATCTTCATTGGGTGCAGAGATAGCTAGGTTATCAACATTGTAGTCGATTCCTATTTGAAAATCTACCTGTCTCTTGTACCGGATGTAAGACTTCATGTATTGAATAATTCGAGAATAAGCAATTTGATCTTGATCATCAATTCTTCTATTCATTTGAGCCTTCATGAAATTCTCCAAAAAAATAAGATCAGAGGGAAAGATGGACAATAGATCATTATCACAGAAGTAATAAGTCTTATTGTCTTCTCTGATAACCTCATAGACTGTGTACCAAATTTCTGTATCCTCAAAAGGAGAATGCTTTATTGCAGAGATTCGTTTGATAGGTACAGAGGAATGAACATCCTTTCTTGCTTGTCTGTGTGCCATGAATTTGTCCTTAATGGCATTACTTACATTGTAGGCGTTTGAGAAGTTGGGCAACATGAGATAGATTTTCTGATCTATAGGAGCATACATGTGCCGTTTGGTAATTTCCAGAATTGGTAGTTCAATTCTTCCAAGCCTCTGAATCTTTTGTCTATTCTCTGCTGCTCTACTTTGACGATCCTTCAGCATTTACTCTTGCAGCTGCAACTTTTTCTCTTTCCATCTCTGCTTGAGCTTTTGATGCTTCGGCAGAGGCTCTTTCTGCATCAGCTTTAGCTCTTATTTCAGCCTCAATTCGTTCTTCTTCTCTTTGTTTGTTCAAGGCTTCAATTTTAGCCTTTGATGCCTCAGCTCTGGCTTTAGCTTCCTTTTCTTTAGCTATTTCAGCTTGAGTTGAGGAGGAATAAGGTGTTTGTCTTGTGTTGCCTACAACCTCAAGAATGAATTTGGCTATCTCTGGTTCTTTTGGAAGAGGCCCAGAGTGAGTGGCTAATGGAGTTGGAGTCAGAGGGGTTTGGTTATGAGAAGTTTGAGCCGGAGTTTGCTGCTTGGAGGATGATTGGTGTTTGGCTGAAGTAGATGGAGATGGCATTGGATTTGGATTTGAGCTTTCACTGTTGGTTGTGGGTTTGACTTTCTTTGATTATGGTGCTTTCTCCCCCTTCTGAGAATCAGGGTCCTGATCCTCAGATCTTTTGCGTTTCAGTTCTGCTTTTCTGCAAGCACGCTCCTCCTTGGCCTTTTTCTTTTCATTAAAAGAATTAGAAAGAGAACTTACCAGAGTTGTAAGCTGAGACAAAGAGGTTTCCATAGATGATAACTTTAAATCCACATTAGAAGTGCAGGCAGTTGTTCTGGAAACATATTTGGAGGAGAGAGAGTTGATGCGTTCAAGCATGGCCTTCTGGAAGACAGCCGTATCAGATTTCTTGATCAGAGAAGATTCAGAAGTGTCTGCAGAGGGATGAATAGCCTTGATAATTTTGTGAAGATCGGCTACTAAGGAACTGTATTCATCAACGGAGATTGTGACTTCTGGAGTTGGAATTGCCTCGGGAATAGCCTGGATTCCAGTATGCAGAGAAGAATAATGATCAGAAGCTTGGCTCTAATGTGTTGCAGCAGTGGTAGAAATGAGGTCTTTTAAGGCTTCCAGAGTCTAAGCTTGTTGTTTTTGTTCATCATGAATAGCCAGAAGCATGGCATTTTGAGACTCCAGAGATAGTTTTAGATCCTCCACAGATCTCTGGATTTTATCACCAAATGCCTGCAACGCTGCATTGGTGACATATTCAGAATGGGTAACCGGTGCATCTCCAACACATGGAACCACTTTTCTCTCATGTGCAGAGAGGCCCTCATTCACACCTGTTTTGACGTTGAGTGTGGAGGGACTTCCAACCTGTCGTTGAGGACTGTTATTAACATGCACCTCTTCGGTTGTTCTGATTGTCTCAACAGAATCCTCATCATCAGAGGATGAGGTGTTGAAGATAATGTGCTTACTTTTATGGAGAGTAAACACTCCGGTAAGTGGTGCAACCTGTGGCTGTAACCCCTCTGATGGGATTTCATGAGCCTCTAATCTATCAGAAGATATGGACTTATCTTCTAAGACACCTAAATCATTGTTGGTCACAAAGACATCAACATTGTGTAGGGAAGGTGTCGAGTTCTAGGGCAAATGAACTATTATATTTGCATCATCATTCTGTTGAGAGAATGATGAAGAGGTTTCCCCGGATGTGCTTGATGCAGAGGAAGAAGAGATATCCTCTGATTGGATGGTTTCTGGGTGGTTTGGACTGGCTTGTCCTTGGTCAATGAAAGTAGATGGGTTGACATCTACCTCAGATAATGAAGTTACCCTTTGGGATATTGGTGAGATTCGCTCAAGTGTGTCACGATGGACATCTTCAGTACCTTCTTTTAACAAGAGGTCAGCATGGGTAGAACCACTCGGATGTTCACTCAAATTGTTTTCAGTCTCATTCTCACCTGACCGCTCACTTTCTAGAACTGGCTCTAAATGCTCTGGGTAGAAAGTCTCTGTTCTGAGAAATTCATAGAGCTCCTATAGGATTGTAGATATGAAGAGCTAGAGGGAATTAGGTTGAGCATGTACCTTGAAAGCTCTCTGGGAGAAGGATAGCCATTGCGGTCGATGGTCGGACGGTGAGTGCTCATTGATGCAATTTTGCAAAATGGTTGAACGAGTGGAGCCTTGAGGGCACTAATTGCAGGATAGGTAACCAGAGATAAAAAACGTGGAAACATCAGAGCTGGAAGAGGTTTTCCTTGGTTTTGATGGGTTACTTTGGTGTGTACAGCAACTTTAATCTCTTGAAAAATGAGGCTTGCGTAGTCCAAGGGGCGATTAAAAAACATGCCATACATGATAGTCAAGATGTTCCTGCTTGCTTGATCGAGAGACCCAATTTTACAAGTGAGACTCTTGTTCAGGATAGAAACTAGGAGATTCCACATTGGGGGTAACTGTTTTCTCTTGAACTCAGAAAGTTTGCCTATGGGTTCATTGTAACCAAGAAGGATAATGAAAGATTACAATGCTTCAGCAGAAGGGTTCAATTCTAGGGCTGGATTTGGAACTAATGCACCATCAAGTAGTACCTGTGAAGAGGGTAAATGAAAATACCTGGCTAATTTCTTCTTTGTAATGGGTATTTCCACAGCAATATCAGGATGATCGGGGTGACTGAAATTTCCTAGCAGGGTCTCATCATCTTGAATGTACATTGATTGCCACACTTCCTGAACGTAAATTTCAGGAACATTTGGGTTTGTCAGAGTTAGGGCTCGATTAAGGACATGTTGTTGAAGAAATTCAACCATAATTCTGAATTCGGACTGGTAAGTATTTGGATCAAGAAGAACCTGCACATTGTTTGCTTTCAATGGCAGTTTGACGAACGGAGCACTTTCGGCAGTAGAATGAACGAGACGTCCTTCGTCATCGTTGATAGTTGGATTTGCAAGGTGAGAAGCCATGGATGAAAGTTGGAGAGAGTTGCAAGCAAGTTCGTAAGAGTGAGAGCAGTAACAGTGGAGAGGAAGAAGAAGGGTATTTGAAATTTGGGGATTTTATATGAGACCAAATTGGAATTGGAAGAGGTTTGTGTATTGGGAGTAGAAGAAAACGGTTCAGAAAAGATGATGTAAGCACGCAGGCGTGGATACATGCAGTCACACAATGAATGCCACGTGGAAAGTAGGAGTGATGAGTAAGACACGATTTTTGAAGAGAAAACGGAGGGGTTATCGACCTAAAATCGGTTGATTATCCCAAAGGTAAATAAAAAGAAAATATAAAGCAATTTGTTGAGTAATTAAATGAATTTAATTAAAGAACAAATTGAAATATATAAATCTGTTTATTTAGAATTAAAAATCAGTCATCTGGGAAAAAATTTGATCCAAATGAAAGTTTAAAATTTTCATGAATAAAAATAATAAGAAAAATTTAAAATTGAATATAGAAATTTTTAAATAACCTTGACGGCAAGAGTTAAAAAAAATGTAGATATTCAATAAAATTTTTGGAATATTTTGAGTCATAAAATTTTGAAAAACATGTTAATTATAAATCATCATCTAGTATAAGTTTGAAATGAATCATAGGCGTTCTGAGAGACCTTGACGGCAAGAGAAACACAAAATAAAAAGATTCAGAAGAAACTTAGGTGGATGAAAAGATTCATAAGACAGCTAACTTAGTGTTAGTCTTTGAACAGTTGAAGAAACTCCCCTCTGAAAGATATAATTTTGTTTGCATAATATGCTCCCCCTTGATTTATAAGTTCCCCCTTGAATACTAATCTCCCCCTTGAATAATAATCTCCCCCTTGAATAAGAAGCTCCCCCTTGAATGATAAGTTCCCTCTTTGCTTCTTGGATTGGCGCCTTTCTGATAAAACGTGGATGGAAAGAAATAAAATGCAACAAAATAACCTAAACCAGAAGCGATCAGAGGTCTCTGAGTGCTTCTAGATGATGTTCAGAAGACGATCAGAGTAAAAATTACATGTTTAGCATTCCCAACTTGCTGATTAAAAAATTAAAACGCTTCTCATCCAGAGCTTTTGTAAAAATGTCAGCCAGTTGGTAATCAGTAGAAACAAAATACATTTCTATTGTACCTTTTTCTACATGATCTTTGATAAAGTGATACCTAACATCAATATGCTTTGTTTTGGAGTCTTTGAGCGGGTTTTCTGTAATGGCAATTGCACTTTCAGAATCACAGAGAATGGGAATCTTATCATAGATTAGACCGTAGTCTCTGAGTTGGGTTTTCATCCAAATGACTTGGGAACAACAGCTAGCAGCAGCAACATATTCAGCTTCTGCAGTAGATGTTGAAACACAATTTTGTTTCTTGGAAGTCCAGCTGATAAGACGATTACCCAGAAGTTGACAGCTACCAGAGGTGCTTTTTCTGTCCAACTTACAACCTGCATGATCAGAATCTGTGTATGCCATTAAATCAAACCCAGAATTTTTTGGATACCAGAGACCCAATGAAGGAGTTCCCTTTAAGTATCTAAAAATTGTTTTGACAGCAGCCAAATGAGATTCTTTAGGATTAGCCTGATAACGAGCATAAAGACAAGTGGCAAACATAACATCAGGCCTACTGGCTGTCAAATATAGAAGAGAACCTATCATACCTCTGTAAGCCGTGATATCTACAGGTTTTCCAGAGGGATCAGGACCTAGTTTCATACTAGGAGAGATAGGTGTTTTCATAGTTGATGAATTCTGAAAATGAAATTTCTTTAACATGTCAGAGACATATTTTGCTTGATTAATAAAAATACCAGAGGTACTTTGTTTAACCTGGAGTCCAAGAAAGAAAGTTAATTCTCCCATCATACTCATTTCAAATTCAGTTTCCATCAACTTAGAAAACAAATCAACTTCTGTTTGATGAGTAGAGCCAAAAATTATGTCGTCCACATAAATTTGAACAATAGTTAACATACCTTTGCCTCTTTTGATGAAAAGTGTGGTGTCAATTTTACCTTTCTCATATCCTTTGCTGATCAGAAATTTGGATAGACGTTCATACCAGGCTCTGGGTGCTTGCTTTAACCCATTCAGTGCTTTGTCAAGAAGAAAAACATATTCTGGATGTCTTGAATCTTTAAAGCCAGCTGGTTGTTCAACATACACTTCCGCTTTAAATTTTCCATTTAGAAATGCACATTTAACGTCCATTTGATAGACCTTAAAGTTCTTGTAAGCAGAGAATGCCAGAAAAAGTCTTATCGCATCCAGTCTTGCAACAGGAGCAAAAGTTTCATCATAATCAATACCTTCTTCTTGACAATATCCTTTTGCCACCAGACGACCCTTGTTTTTTATCACAATACCTTCCTCATCCTTTTGATTTCTGAAAACCCACTTAGTACCAATGGCAACTTTACCCTTTGGTAATGGTACTAAGTTTCAAACTTTGTTACGTTCAAATTGAAGTAATTCTTCCTGCATTGCTTCTACCCAACTAGGTTCGGCTAAGGCTTCATGAACTTTTTTTGGTTCAATTAAGCTTAGAAAGTTGACATAGAAAGCTTCATTTGCTGTGGCGGATCGTGTTTTGACACCCTCAGAAGGATCACCAATTATGAGATCTGGAGTATGGGATTTAGTCCATTTCGTCATCCTTGTTTGTGATATTGGTTGAGCTTGAACTTCGGTGTCAGAAGATGAGATAACTTCATCCGGAAATATTGATTCTGAACCTCTTGATGCTGAAGTCTCCCCCTCAGATGATGGAACAGAAGAAGCTTCTGGACAATCAGATGTAACAGGAACAGAGGGATCTGAAGAACTAGGTTCAGAAGAGGGAGGACCGGAGAAAGTTATACCAGAGGTATGAAGAACTTCAGGTATGCTGAAGGAAGGGGTAGTTCCTACAGGTTCTGACACTTCTTCGCCCAGAAAATCTTGAAAAAGGGCATCAATCTCGGATTCTCTGGATCCTGAAAGAAAATCAGAAGTAACAGTATTAAGTTTGAGTTCTGAGGAAGAATATTCAGAAGTCAGTTGAGTTTGATCGTCAAAATCCACGTTAATGCTCTCCATTACTGTTTTAATTCTTAGATTAAAAACGCGGAAGGCTCTGGAATTTAGAGAATAGCCTAAGAATTTTGCTTCATCTGATTTTGGATCAAACTTGCTAAGTTTGTCTCTGTTATTTAAGAGAAAACACCTGCAGCCAAAAATATGAAAGAATTTGACAGAAGGTTTTCGTTTGTTAATAAGCTCATAAGAGGTTTTGAGATGCCTCTTGACAATTATGGAACGATTCTGAGTAAAACAAGCAGTGGCTACAGCTTCAGCCAAGAAGTGAATTGGGAGTCCAGAAGCTGCTAACATTGTTCTGGCTGCTTCGACCAAGGTTCTGTTGCGACGTTCAACGACACCATTCTGTTGGGGAGTGCGTACAGCAGAGAAGTTCTGAGAAATTCCATTAGCAACAAAGTATGCTTCAAGTTTGGCATTCTTGAATTCAGTACCATTATCGCTCCTCAGCTGTTGAATCTTTTGGTGTAAAAGAACTTGGATTCTGGTCATCATATTTTGAAGGACAATAGGAACTTCTGACTTTTGTCGAACAAAAGCAAGCCAAATATACCTGGAAAATTCATCAATGAGTACCAGAATATACTTTTTACCAGAAAGACTCTGAGTTGCAATTAGACCACAAAGATCGACGTGTAACAATTGCAAAGGTCTTATGCAAGAGTGATCACTTTTCGTTTTATGAGATGCTCGTTTGATCTTTCCCATTTCACATTTAGGACAGAGGTGATCTTTTTGAAAATGAACTTCTAGAAGTCCAGATACCAAATTATGTTTTACAAGCATCTCAAGATTATCAAAGTTTAAGTGAGACATTTTATGATGCCAGATCCATGCAACCTCACTCTTTTTGGAAATGAGACATAAGGTTTCCTTACCATCTTTGGAGGTAAAATTCATCATGTATAGATTACCTTTTCTGTCTGCTCTCCAAAGTTCCTCACCTGCCTTAGAAAATAAGTAACAATGTTTTTCATCAAAGACGACAAGTATCTTAGAATCACATAGTTGACTTACACTTAGGAGGTTATGTTTCAAACCAGAAACATGAGCTACTTTAGATAAGGTAATATTACCTTCCTGTAAGGTACCATAGCCCTTAATTTGACCCTTACCATTATCACCAAACGTTACAGCTCCACCACTTTTGTCTTTAAATTGAGAGAGTAAGTTTCGTGAACCAGTCATGTGCCTCGAGCATCCAGAGTCAAGATACCAGATATGCACACGCTGTTTCTGCAATCAAGATCAGAGTTTCTTAGGTACCCATACCATTATGGGTCCTTTAACGTTAGTTTTTGGCTTATCAGCCTGTTGCTTTTGATTTGATTTGACAGAAGGTAAAGATGTATTCTTTGGATTTTTTGTTTGTCCTTTTTTCTTTGTTTTATTTTTGTTGAAGTACGAATGATTTTTAGTGAAGGAATTTGAAGTTCGTGAGAAAAATTTCTGTAATTTCAAGAACAGAGAAAAACATTCAGAATTCTGAAACATAGAAGATTTTATTGAATTTTCATTGTGACAATGATAATTAGAATTATTCTTAGATCTGTCTTTTCTAGTATCAGTTGTTCTAAAGAACTTCCTATCTAGACTATACGTATGTTTAGAAGTTGAAGTATTCTTCAGCGGAGATTTCCTTGGATTTATCTTCTCAGAAGCTTTCGAATTTACTGAAACAGAACAGATAGATTAGAATTCCATTTACCTTTTTGAACGTAAGAATGTTTTGGAGGATAAGAGTTAGGAAGTCGGATAGGAATTTACTTTTTAAGTTTTTCTTCCTTTTCAAGATCAAGACACGATTTCGCTTTCAGACACATTCCTATAAAATCTGGATGTATAAAAACAGGTTTTCGTTGTTCAGAGGGAATAGAGAAAATAGGAATGTCACTTGACTTGTTTTTAGCATCCATTCCAGAAGCTCTTATCTCCAGAGATTCATTTGTAAAGAGAAAAGGAGCGTCTTTGTTTTTTATGATCTCTGGAGTTTTAGCATAATTGGAAGTTTGTTCAAAATGAGAGAAATATGTGTGAGAATTGTCAAAGAAATCCTCACTTTGATCATTTTTCTCCCATGGATATGTGATTTCTTCTAAATCCTCTCGAGTTTCAGAAAGATTTAAATCAATAAATGAACAAGGAAATATCTCTGGGTTATTCTCTAACTTTTGTTCATCATTTTCGAGTTTAAAACAATTATCCAGAATCAAGAGAAGATCTTTTTCAAAACTTAGTCTTAATTCCTCCTCTGCTTGAATAGGAATAAACGCATCAGCCTCTGGATTCAATTTTGTAATAACACTTGAACCAAACTTAAAAATATCATCCTTCTTCTGAACTTGATTTAGATTAATATTGGTCTTTCAGAAGAATATTTAATGTTTTTAAACTTGAGTTTACGTTGATGGTGACCATTTTTAGTTTTAGATCTTTTAAAACATGATTGTTCAAAAATGATTGGAAATACTGGCTTCTGTTGTTGTCCTATACAAAAGACAGAGTTTAAACCAGACTTCTTTTCACACGTATAGGGATCTAAATCTTCAAAGGCGATTCCAGATCTTCCTACTTGTGTACTGATTTTCTCATGAAGTTTTTGAGCATCCAGATATGTTTTAATCTGGTGCGTTTTGTTTTGAAGTTCAATGTACAAAAATTATCTTTCTTTTTGAAAATAATTTTTAAGTGCTACAGAATTTAATCTGTCACTTTCCTTAACTTGAATTTCCTTATCCTTTTCTTCCAGAACTTTCTTATAACTCAGTTGCTCCTTTTTTACCAAAATTTATGTGTCTTTCAAGGTTTGAGAAATTTTTTCTTTTTCTATGTCAAGTTCCAGTTTTTCTTCTGTTAAGATATTTATCTCTCTTTTGTAAATATCTCTTTCCCTTTGTGTTGTGGAAAGAGTTTTCTCAATATTTTTCCGTAACTTCTTTTTTCAATTGTTAACTTTTGCTTAAGTTCTTCAAAATTATTTGATAAAAGCACAATTGTATTCTCAAGTTCAGAAGATTCAGAAAGATTACTAACCGGTGATTCAGAAGGTTGTTCTTCTGATTCATTAGTACTTGCCATTCCACAGAACATGGCCTCATCACCGCTGGATTCATCTCCAATCCAATTTTCTTTCTCAGCATAGTGGGCTCTTTCAGTAGCATTGCACTTGTATTTATTTTTGTAATATGTTTTTGTCTTTCTCCAGAGCCCCTCTGCAATCCTTTGAGTAATGACCCGGTTTGCCACATCTGTAATATACATCTTTCTTTTTCTTAATTTCCTCATCCTTCTTCTCTGCCTCAGTCTTCTCAGGTCTCTGAACTTCTTGTTTAGAAGAGTAGTTGGAGCGATCAGGCCTTCTGTTTCCTTGAAATGCTCTATTTCCAAAACGATTTGTAAACTGTTTGGTAATAAGAGCCAAGGAATCAGCAAATGCCTTTATGTCATCATCAGAGTCAGAATCTTTTTCTGGAACAGTTTCTGACATGAATGCCTTGTTCTTCACTCTTCTATCTTCACTTTTCCTTCTGGTAGCTCCCTTTGCTTCAGAGATTAAGGCCAGAGGTCCACCTATGGTTGTTTTCTTTTGTACAACCTCCTTTTCATGAGCTTGAAGAGTTCCAAATACATCATGTAGAGACCATTGCTCAAGATCTTGATTAGCTTGGAGTGACATGGATAGATTTGACCATTCTGGATTTAATCTCTTCAAGAATAAGACATTATTGTCTTCTTTTGATCGAACAATATCACATCGTTTACATAGATTAATCAGATTATTAAATCTATGAAAAGTCTGTTCCAGAGATTCATCTGAATTTGCCTGGAAGTTGTTGTATTCATTCAGCGCTTGAGCCCTTCGATTTTTCTTCATTTTAGCACCACCTTCCAGAATATTTTCTAACTGATCCCATAACTCTTTAGCAGTATCACAGGAATCCAGAGATTGAAAAATCTCATTTGGAATAGCCATGATAAGAAGCGTTTTTGCCTTTTTAGCAAGCTCAACTTTGGCCTTTTCTTCACCATTCCAATTTTCCCTTAGCTTTGGAACTTTTCGTGCAGGTATTTCAGCAGTATTGGTAGTAGCAGGAACTCTTGGAACCGTAGTCATTGGTATGAAGGGACCATTTTGAACAATAGGATAAAGTTCAATGTCCAATCCTTCATAGAAATTTATCATTCGAATCTTCCATTGTGGATATTCACCACGAATAAGAGTTGGAGGTTTGGTCAGAGAACCAGAGGTGTAAACAGCACTCAAATTTGAATTTGCCATTTTTAAGATCGAGAAGTATGTAGCAACAGATTTGTGTTGAAATCTAGAACAAGAGATTACTGAATGAATGAAGAGAGATTCTTCAAATTGAGATTGAAAAATCAATAGATTGATTATCTAGCTCTGATACCAATTGTTGGTTCGAGATTCTCTTCTTCACAGATTAATCGATTGAATTATAAACAGAGTATAAGCGGAAGCAATTTATATCGATTAATCAACAGTAATAAGATTCGATCATAGATTGAAGAACAAAATAACAATGTATTATAACCTGAATTGTGATTACAGATACATGGAATGACGCACAGTAAGTTCTTCAATATTACTATTTCAATCGACAACTTTTACAACTGAGAAAAGATCTATTTATACAAATAGAACAAAGTAGAAGTCAACATCTAAACCTATTACAAACTGACACGTGTAAGTGATGGGAGCGTGTAACAAACTTAGTCGGTTGCAAAAAGTAGACATCCTTGAAGTATGTGCCACGTCATATTCCTCATCTTGTGATTCATACTTCCAAAAGTGTAACAAGAATCTCTATCAACATAGTTATTCATTCCCTCTAACTCCTCTATACTTGAAAATAATAGCTTGTCGACTCTCGACTGTATGACTGTTGAATTTTACAATGCTCTAAATGGCAAGATTAAAGCTGAACAAATTAACATTGATCTATCTGAACAACTAAAGAATTGCCATCTGAAAATCAAAGAACTTACTAAGATTGAAGAAGATCTTAAGGACCAAATCTTTGTGAATCAGACCATAAGTATTGAAAGACAACAAGCCATCACTGAGCGCGAAAAGGCCATCGCTAATCTTAAGGATGAGAAAGCCACCACTGAAGAATGGTGTAAATATTCTGATAAGATAAATGAGATAATAAATGCTCAGATCCCTGCCAAGGTCAAGAGTGGTCTTTGATACTCTTATGACCAAGAATAAACTGACACTGACCGTTCCATACTAAAATGTGGAATGTTTGTTTCTTCTATCCCTAACCCCTCGTCTCAGAGTACCTCAACCTTAGAGAAAAAATCTTCTGAACCTATTCCCAAAGACTCAGGGAAAGTGACAAAAGAAAAGTTCATTAATCAAGTTCCCGAAGAACAACAAACTCCTTTCGCTGAAGAAAAATTCTTCTTTCCCTTCAGCAAGTCAACAATCTAAATCCAAGATGAAAGTCCCTGATATCTCTTAGAGACTAACTCCTCGGATTAAGATTGACTTGACTCCATCTAAGCCTGAGAAACCAGTGGTTCCTCCAAGGTCCATGGAAAAAGGAATTCTTGGACCCTATCCGGAAAATGTGACTTCCACTCAGCATACTTCTATTTCAAAACCTATTTTTAAATATAGGAAGTGTTATCACTATGGTGAGACTACCCACATTGCTAGCAAATGTCCAAATGCTACTAATGCTGAAAAATTATCCCATGGAAAGAAAATAGCCCAAGCTGCGAAATCAGCGAAGGGTAAAACTGTCAAAGTTCGTAAAACAACTAATTCAAAACAAACCACAAAGGATAAAGTTTCAGCTAGTACCTCCTCTAGCTCTTCTTTTATTTTTACTAACAATGCAGGACCCATAGTGATATGGGTACCTGTGAAAAATGTATCCTCTTATTTTTGCAGAGTGCTAAAGGTATCTGTATCTAGATAGCGGATGCTCAAGGCACATGACAGGCAGAAAATCTCTGCTCACTGAATATAAAGAGGAAAATGGTCCATCAGTGACTTTTGTGGAAATGACAAAGGTTACACCAGAGGTTATGACATTCTATCCAATGGAGCAGCTTCCTTCTCTCGAGTTGCATATGTTGACTAATGCACAATTTATTGAGCGTTACTCAACTTTGTGATAAAGACTTTAAAGTTTTGTTCACAAAGACCAGGTGTGCAGTCGCTGACAAATATGGCAGGCTTGCTTTAAAAGGCAAAAGATTAGAAAACGTATATCTCATTAATATGGACAATACGCACTCTGACAATGTGTGCTTCCTATCAAGAGCCTCCTCTGATGTCAACTGGCTTTGGCATAAGAGACTCTCTTACCTTAACTTCAAAATGATAAATGACTTTTCTAGAAAGGAACTTGTCAGAGGTCTACCTAAACATGGCTTTGCAAAGGAATCTCTTTGCTCAGCGTGTGAAAAAGGTAAGCTGACAAGGGCCACTTTCAGATCTAAGCAGGTATCCTCAATAACTACTCCTTTTCATCTACTCCATATGGATCTCTTTGGACCTGTCAATATTCAATCCATATCAGGAAAGAAGTATACACTTGTAATTGTAGATGAATATTCCTGATATACATGGGTATTCTTCCTACGATCTAAGAGTGTTACCACTGATGAAATAATCTCTTTCATCAAGAAGATTGAGTTGCTGAACGATGTTCCAGTTCGTTCCATAAGAAGTGATCATGGTACTGAATTCAAGAATAGTACCCTTGTTAATTTCATTGGAGAAAAAGGCATTACTCATAATTTCTCCTCAGTAAGGACCCCTCAACAAAATGGTGTTGCTAAGAGATGAAACTGAACTATTATCGAAGCCGCTCGCTCAATGATTAGTGAATGTCATCTTCAAACTCAATTTTGGGCTGAAGCCGTTAATACTGCATGTTACACTCAGAATCGATCTTTGATTGTAAAAGAATTCAGGAAAAATGCTTATGAATTTTTTCACGAGAAGACCCCCTCGATAAAACATTTGCATATTTTCGGATGTAATTGTTACATCCTGAATGACATATATCATTTAGGAAAATTCGATCCCAAAGCTGATGATGGTATACTTCTTGGGTGCTCCTCCATATCCAAGGCATTCAGAGTATTCAATAAACGAAGACAACATGTAGAAGCAACTTTCAATGTCAAATTTGATGCATCTCGTCCTACAAGTTCTGATCTCATCCCTGAAGAAGATGAAGAACTGAATAACTGGATGAAATTTCATTATGGAGAACCTGGATCTTATTTCAGCACACCTCCTGTCACTGAAAATAATGATGACGATGGTCCTGTTCTTATCCCTACATCGTTGAATAGTAACAGTTCATCATCAGGGATGAATGTTACTCCATTGAATCAGATTCCTCCATCCAGTCCTTCTATTGGTAATTCTTCAGTGAACAACAAAGCATCTTCCTCCATGAGAAATAAAATTCCTTCAGGACCACCTCCTGCAACTATTAGCGGAAATGAAGAACGACACACTGAACTACCCTCATTAACTTTTGAACAGGCCGTTGAATCTTTATTTGATCCAAATCCTCAGCTACCAGCTCGAAGATGGGCTCAAAATCATCCCAACGATCAAATAATTGGTGATCCCTGTGTAGGTGTTTTCAGACAAGAAGAAGTATGGCTAATATATGTCTCTATGTAAACTTTATTTCAATAATAGAACCCAAGAAGATCGATGAAGCTATCTTTGATCCAGATTGGATCATTTCCATGCAAGAAGAACTCTTTGAGTTTAAAAGAAACAAAGTTTGAAGCTTGTTCCCTGACCCGCTGACAAAACCGTTATAGGCACCAATAGGTGTTTCGTAACAAGTTAGACGAAAAAGGCATCGTAACCCGCAACAAGGCTCGACTTGTTGCTCAGGGATACAGACAAGAGAAAGGGATAGACTATGATGAAACTTTTGCCCCTGTAGCAAGGTTAGAAGCAATCAGATTGTTCCTAGCTTTCGCTACCCACAATAATTTCAAAGTCTGTTAGATGGATGTCAAGAGTGCTTTCCTGAACGGCAAGTCGAAGGAAGAAGTCTATGTTGAACAAGCTCCTGGCTTCGCTGATGCAAGACATCCAAAATACGTCTATAAATTAGATAAGGCACTCTCGCTGAAAATTTATTCGTGGCAAGATTGATCAAACCCTTTTTCTTAGAAAACATAAGGAACATATTATTCTTTCTCAGATATATGTAGATGACATTATCTTTGGTTCGACGAATCCTAAACTTTGCACTCGTTTTGCCAAGCTTATGAAAAAAGAATATAAAATAAGCATGATGGGTGAATTAACATATTTTCTTGGTCTTCAAGTAAAACAATCTTAAAAAGGCATCTTCATTTGTCAAACTAAATATGTTAAAAATATGCTGAAGAAATTTGATTTGACTCAGAGTTCTTCAATGAAAACTCCTATGGCCTCTCCTCTGACTTTAAATAAGAACCCTGATGGTAAACCTGCTAATGTCACTGCATATAGAGGAATGATAGGATCCTTACATTATCTAACTGCTAGTAGGCCTGATATCATGTGTGCCATTTGCTTATGTACTGGATATCAATCCGAACCCAAAAAATCCCATCTTACCGCTGTAAAGCGAATCTTCAGGTATCTGAAAGGGACTCCTAATCTTGGTCTCTGGTATCCCAGAGACTCAGGGTTCGATCTAATGGGTTATTCAGATAGTGATTTTGTTGGATGAAAAATTGATAGGAAAAGCCCCACTTGTGGATGTTAAGCTCATTGGTAGAAAGTTGGTCAGTTGGATAGTAAAAAGCAAAATTCCGTGTCCGCATCAGCTGCTTAAGCTGAATATGTTGCAGCAGGAAGTTGCTATCGCAATTTCTTTGGATGAGAAATCAGCTCGCTGATTATGATATTCAGCTATCAAAGATTCCTATATATTGTGATAACACTGGTGCTATTGCAATTGCAAACAACCCTGTACTTCACTCTAAGACCAAACATATCGAAATTAGATATCATTTTATCAGAGATCACGTTATGAATGGTGAAATTGAACTTCATTTTATTCCCACTGAATTCCAGCTAACTGATCTCTTTACAAAACCTTTTGAAGAATCAAGATTTAATTTGTTAATCAGCGAATTAGGAATGTTAAACATGGAAGAATAACTTCCTTGGTTTTACACTTTCAGTGATGATTAAAATAAATTCTAATCTCTCTACTCATTCGCTGAACTCAAAAAAGGATATCACTCAGGTATGACCTCGAATCTCTTACACTCTCTGAATGTCTTTATATTCAGGAAATGAATCTTAAAAAGAAAACCCATCACTGAGAATACTTTTGTTCTTAATGATAGAAGAAATTTAAAGATAAGGAAATTCCAAAAGGACATGTCAGAACCTTTTCTGACACACGACGGCCTCAACATCTCCTATCCAATCAAACCCTAGTAATGTGTCGTAGGTCATTATTACCATTTTTCTCAAAAAGCTAAAACCGTCGTTTTGTCTTTCTCTCTTCCGTCTCATCCCTTCCTATATAAAGTGAAATCTATTTCATTTTACTTTTTACGCGCTCAAAATTTTCAAAGCAAGAAAAAGCTCTCGAGTCTTCAAAGTTTCTCAAGAACACGCATTTGTGCGTTTTTCTCCAATCCCTCACTCTCAAGGTTTGATCTAACCCTTTTTCTTTTCTAAAAACAATTAGCATGTTGTTTACTACATCCTAAAATCTTCTATAACGTCTTGTTATAAATATTTTCACCCTTTCTTCTGGATTAAAACCCAAAACTCATACTTGCTCTAAGCATTTTTCTTCTTAAAACAGAAGACCTTTTTGGCCAGCTTAATCCAAAATTTTCTTCTAAAACTCCTAATACTTGTTTTTGGTTTATTTTCTATACCAAAATCACGAAGATTTGGTCTGCTAGTTTTTTTTAAACCGGTTTTAAACAAAATTCAGCAAATAACAAGTATTTTAATTTTGTTCATTAAAACACTTGTTTACTTTACATTCTTTATTTGGTATTCTTTGTACCAAAATCACTCTGGTTTATACATTTTTGTATTAAGCAATGATTTGTCTATTTGATGTGCCCATTTTAGAAACAGAAATGGCAACTCCAAGCAATGTCTCTCTCTCTGAAACTAAAGTCATCCCGGTCACAACTTTCATCGCTGCACCGGAAGCCAGCTTTCCTCCTGAACAAGCTTTGGTCAAACTAACCAACTATGTTGCTCTGAATGACATCCCCGCTGAACACGCCTACTTAAGGGATGGTGCTCTCTTTATCAAGCAATGCCTACTAAAGTAGGCTTTCATCCATGTTCCTGTTTGGATCATTGCACACCTTCAGCAATGCATACCGTCCACTGCACCACCCTCACCACTACTCTTGGAACTGTGGCTATCACTTATGGCGTGTTAAGGAATGCTCTCCGACTTCCAACTAAGAAGAAAAATGAGCTATGGGCTGCTCCTCCAACCACTGAGGAAATTCTGGCATTCCTGGATACCACTGGCTATGTATGGCCATTTGATAAGGAGACGAAGAAAATCCCCAAGTCTGTCACAAAGGTGGATAAGAAGCGAATGCCAGCGAGATGGCAATATATATGGACGCATGTTATTTAGTGCTTAACCTCCATGTTCGGCTCGCAGGATCAGGCAAGCAAGCCTTCCCAGGAGATGGCGGTCGCTCTCTGCACTGGCTGAAAGCTTAACTTCGGTGAATATATATTCAACGAACTATACAACAGAGTTAAGGCTCAGAAAAGGGACAAAGTCATCGCGTTTCCTAGATTTTTGGCTATTCTGTTAGAAAACATCTATGATGGATACCCCTCTGAGGGAAATTAATCTTTCTCTCATATTGGGAAGAAGGCCCTCGAAATAGATGAGAAAGAGGGAGATGTTCCTTATACTCCCTACATGATTCAGGTAATTCAGAATGATGTTGCTGAATCTTCAATCTCTACCTCTCAGGTAGATGTTGTGCCACGTCACTGAAAAACCCATCAGTGACTAACAAGGCACCTCCTTCCCAGGCAAACGAAAGCAACCATCTAATGGACATAAAAAGTCCATCACCCATAAGAAGGCCACCAAGAAATTCAAGAAGAGTGCCACTCAAACCAACACTCTATATGATTTTGGCATTTTCCCTTCCTGTTATACAACTTCAGCCATCCCTACAGCCACGACAACAGCTTCTGGTTCTATTGCCACTTCATCAGCTATACCTCCTTTTTCAGAGACCTCGGTCCCTGAAACTATAATAGTCAGCCATGCTGAGGCTGTATCAGGTATCATTTGCACTGCCCTCTTATCATCTTCTATCTGTTCTTCTTTGGTCCTCACATCAACCTATGATTCAAGTATGGTTGTCTCCATTCCTGATGATATTGAGCAACGTCCTATTCAGACATCAATTTTCTTTCGACAATCTGATCTCTGGAAAGCAACATGTACAGGACCTAAAAATGCTTCTCATAAGCATTCTCAGAAACAGGTTAGTGATCCTCAGGACACTACCGTAGCATGTAACATCCCTGAGAGTAATCCTTTAGATATTCTAAAGTCACCCATATGTAAACACTTTACCTACCCACTTCTTTCTGCTAACACTTAGCTCTTTGTGGGTCGTCTTTCTTTGTTATCTACAAATGTCACTGCACCTATCTTTACTTCAGCTACCGCTGTCACCTGCACTACCACTCAGATCAGCATGCCCACTTCATCTAAGGTACATAAAGCTGTTGATCTCAAAGATGTAAAGAAGGAGAAAGCTTTTCCCAACTTTCCTTCTATGCCTATGGAAGTGCCTCAGATCTCTCCGTCTCCCCCCTCATTCCTAGCGATTCATTACCTGGTGAATGAATGTGCGCTCACAAGGCGTCGGGCAGACTCTCAGTGGTTTGCCTCAGAGATGATCTTCAAGCAGGTAGTAGGGGTCCCTGGCATGAAAGCTACTATCAGCAATATCTCCACTAATCCAACAGTGAGAGAAAACAACGCTGCCATTGAGAGGCTAGTAAAAGCTCTCGCTGAAAGGGCGGAACGTCAAGACAAGGTCATTGCTGAAATGCAGCAGAATCAAGCTGAAATTTTGCGCCTTGTTCAAGATCTCTCAGCAAGATCCCCTTCATTCTGTAATATGGAAAGATCTCAATTGGGTTTGATTGCTCAAACTCAAACCTCTCAGGCTGCGACACTCTCGTCTTCGACTTAAATGTGCACACTCTCTTGGTGCACACTTTACATGTAAATAACAAAGAGGGGAAGAAATTCACCCAAGAGCTCGCTGAACAACTTATGGAGAACCAACCACCTCCGCAACCTCATCAACAACCATAACTTCATCTACAACAATCCATCCCTGAAGCAAGTGATGAAGATGATGAAGAAGAAAGATGAAGACGATGATGAACCTAAAAACATCGCTCATTATTCCCTCAAGGATAATAATGATGATGATGATGATGACTTTTCGACTGTTCACAAAACAGAAACGACACCATCAGGGGGAGTCATATTTCGAAGCCCTTTGAGGGACAGGCGAAATCCTGAAAAGGATCAATCTGGTCCCTTAGAGAAAAATAAAGAAGTACTAGATCTTGATTCTACTCCTTTAAATGCAGAGGGGGAGCTCATCACTGAGGTATGCATTCCTCTCGTCTCTTATAACCTCCCTCCTGAAGCTCAAACTCCTCCATAAAATTTTGTTGCTGATGAAACTCTCTCCTCTTCTCCTCTCAGTGATCCCTGTTCCTCAAAGGGTTCTCCATTCCTGAATGAACCTTCTTCTGAAGACCAGTTCTTGTATATATCTGATACTGATTCTGAAGAAGAAGAAGGCGTTGTTCAAAGGCGTGTAAATAAACAAATAATAAGGGAGCCCGAAGAAGAAGAAAGACCAATAAACTTCATTAGAGATATAGAAGCAACCAGAATAAAAATTCCTTGTACCTCTGAGCTAGAAGCCCCAGTACGAATCAGGGTATTTGACGAATTCTCTTTTCTCTCCAAAGAAGAAAGAGCAGAGGCCCTTGAAGCTCAGAGACTAAAATATGAAAAGATGAAGACAACTGAAGAAGACCTAAGGATTGCACGTTAGATGATCAGAGATGATAAGCGAAGATACAAAGCGACCAAGCAGAAAAATGAACAAAATTTAAAGATCGTTGAGGCTCTAGCACAAAAGGAACTTATAAGGGACAATTAGAAGGTAAATCCGATCGTAGCCCAAGAAAAAATTCTGGACGCTCTGAATAAAGAAAATCAGGAATCATGGAACGCTGAATTGGAATGGTGTACTAAAAGGTTCAAACACCGGGTTTCTGATGAACTATTACTCATGCTACTATCAAAGGACACACTTCCAAAGAGAAGGGTTTGAAGATATATGTAACGATGTACATACACTCAAGGAGTGAACGAGAAGAACCCTAGTTTCTAAAGTTCTACGGATACTCTGAATGGCTGGAAATCAGATATGCCATTCAGAAATCAAAGTCAAAATTCAAGGGTGCCGTAGAAAGATTTCTTGATCAACTATTACAAAGGATGTCACAACACGTCGAAGTTCCTTCTCTCCCTGATCAGACCAAAAGAAGAAACTCGAAACCAGATGCTGAAGAAGGCCCATCATTCAGAAACGAACATGAGACCAAATTCAACTACGAAAGCATCCTTGGTCATCTTGAGATCCCTGACGTCTCAATGCTCAACACTTCTCTTCCTGAAGCCAAACAATTCATAGAGCATGAAATCGTTACGCTTCCTGAAGCAAGTATGGTCTTTCTTGATAATCAAGGGTTATTAAGGTTTCTCATAAACAAAGAGGTCAGAAAGGCTCCATCAAAACTTCTCAAGATCATGTACTATAGCTGCTGGCTTACTAATGACCATGTATAAATTCAGAAGAAGATCTATGAGAATGAGCTACGAAGAAGAAAAGAGAAACTCTCTGACTAGTCTTTAGTTTCTTTTTCTTTGTAACACTTTTCAGCATATTGTACTTTACTTTAATATTGTAATTTCATTTTCATGTAATTCTTCAGATTATCCCTTAATGAAATTCAATGAAGTAATCTACTCCATCTGTGTATTGAAAAGATCCCTGAAAACATTAATAGGGACAATGAACATAAGAGTTATATCTTCTTTAAAACAACCTATACTCACTGACATTACAATGTATAATTAAATCAGTGAATGTACTTTTTAGTCCTTTTTACTTGTAAAATTGCGATTTCATATCCTTATAAACGAAACTCAATTCAGACAATAGACTAGCTGAAAAATATCTCATAGATTAGTACTTAGATTTCTTTATCTTAAAATTTCTAAGTCCTTACTAATCCCTCAAGCAATTTTCCTATGTTGCTTAATCATAATTAGATAGGGGAAATTGTTGATCCAAAATACTTACAGTGATTTGAATATGATTCCGTTTTGTATTTAGTGAAAATTCCATGGATAAGCCACTGTTCAAATTCAGCAATAGCATATGCTGATAGCAACTCAGCGATCGCTGAAGATCAAGAACATTGACTTCATCTCTGAAGATCTGAAGAAAAACACTCACACAACAAGTCCATTCAGTAACAGTCGAAGACCAAGCTGAAGATAGAGATGAACAACTAGTGATCTGAAGCGGTTCAGTGATAGCAAAGCTCATCTAAATTAGTAGTGTGAAATATTGCAAGGACTCAGCGATACCGTAGTAACTTCATCCTTTAAATCACTGGTTCAGGGATCAAGTGAATCCTTCAGCAATATTATTGTTGATCTTATCCTCGATGCACAAAAGTCAAAACCTCAATACCTTGTTAGATAAGGACGTACGGATTGTCTTTTATTTCCCCATCAAATCTGATTTGGTACTATTCATAGGTGGCTAAAAGTATGGCCATCCTATTAACCAAAGGACAAACATTCCTCACATGTTTGACACGAGGCATATACCTTTTTCTTTGCATTAAATGCAAACAGGTATAAATAGATGAGAAACCCTTTTCCATCTTCATGCATGCTACTTTCTTTCTCAAAACCTCTACTGCTATTTCTATCTTTCGTTGTGCATCAACTTAGTGTTTTCTTAAGTTACAATAGAATAGGTTTGAAACTTGTTCTTATTCTTTTTGTAACTGTAAATTTGTTTATGCAATATAGACTCATTTAAAAACTGAAAAATTGTGTGTTTGTATTCAACCCCCCCCCCCCTCCCCTTCTACAAACTCTTGTAGATCCCTTTGGGACCAACAACCTCCTCTCCCAATGAAATCCAAAAAGAAGAAAGGCAAATCTAACACTGAAGAAGGTCTATCGTTCAGAAATGAACATGAGACTAAATTTGATTTTGAAAGCCTCTTCTCTCACCTTGTAATCACTGACATTTCCATGCCCAATACCTCCCTGCCTTCAGATAGAAAATATGAAGACAATGAAATAGTTGGCAAATCTGAGTCAGGGATGGTCTTTCTTGATATCCAAGGAGCTACAAGGTTTCTCATAAATAAGGAGATCACTATCGCTCCATCAAAGCTTCTCAAGATTCTCTACTACTACTGCAATGATGAGAATGATCAATTCAGGTTTCAGAGAGGAAGAATCAAGAGAGAGAGATACAAAGAAGAAAGGAGCTGATCACAGCTTCTCAGAGATCTAGATCCTAATTTTTGTTTCCTTTGTAATATTCAATGTATAGTACTTCACTCAACATTGTAATTTCATTTCCTGATATAATCCTTCAAATTATCCATAAACGAAATTCAATGAAGTACTTTACTCCATCAAGTACTGAAAAGATCCCTAAAACAGTAATAAGGGACAAAGAACTTATGAGTCCTAAAAACTTAAAAAATATTTTAGTTCACTGATTACCTTCGTTCTTACATTTATCAGTGAATATGCTTTTCTAGTTTACAAAAACTTGTAAAAATTGTTCTTTCATACTCTTATAAATGAAACTCAATTCAAATAGTGAATAAGCTGAAAAATATCTCACAGATTAGGCCTTTGGATTTTCACTTTGAAAATCTTATGGCTTTACTAATCCTCTCAAGCAAACTTCCTATATTGCTTAATCATAATAGGGGGAGATTGTTGATCCAAGCTCCTTCAATGATTTGAATATGATTCCTCTATATACTTAGTGAAAATCTGAGTGCTAGTTACTATTCAAATTCAGCGAGAGCAAACACTGATTGCACTTAGTGATCGTTGAAACTCAGGAACACTATCTGAACTTAGAAGATTTGAAGAACAATATTCACACCAAAAGAACCTTCAGTGACAGTCGAAGACCTAACTAAAGATAGAGGCGGGTAGCTCATGATCTGGAACTGTTCAGTGATACCTGAAGGATTCCTCCTTGAAGCCTCAAGTATCAACGATCAAATGAGGCCTACTCAGCAAGATCAAATGCACAAATGTCAAACCCCCAGACTCTTGTCAGAAAGTACGTACGGAGATACTTTATTGTCTCGCACGTGATTACCAACTCTGATAGGACACTATTCATATTCGGCTAAAAGTATGTACGCTTTATGAACAAAGGACAAGTCTCAATTAGATGCTTGACGCGTGGCATGTACCCTCTCTCTTGCATTTAATGTAGTGGGTATAAATAGATGAAGAACCCCTTCTTCATCTTCATGTATGCTTAACTCTTTTCTCAAACCTCTGATATTTTATCTTCTATATCTTGTGCATCAAAATTACTTCGTGATTCTAAGATTGTAATACAATGGGTTTTTAACTTGTTCTTATTCCTGTAATAACCTGTAAATTTGTTTATCTCAGTAAACTTATTTAAAAACTTATATAAAAGTTGGGTTTGTATTCATCCCCCCCTCTACAAAGTTTTTTATACTTATACATTCTTGTAGACTCCTTAGGGACCAACATCATCTTATGACCCCGATCAATGAGGTGATCCTGACTGTAGGTCTTGTCCAAATGCTTGTGCACCAACAACCTCATGTGACCATACTTCACAATGATCTTTATTTATTACCAGTTCCCTAATAATAACCGATCATAGACATTTTTAAATGATATGATCATTATATTTATTTAAGGATCCTTAAACATGCTAATATTAAAAACAAAAATGTTTAATATAAATGCTCATATGCAATATGCTATGACTATGTCACACCAGCTTTATGCGAAGAAAAATTGTTCACTCTATGTAACATAAAATGAGTTGTCGCACGCTTAATGTGCGATAATTTGGAGTTGCCGCACACTTGCGATGACTTTGAAGATATGTTTTGTGCGATCACTTTGAATACTAAGTGTGGATCCTAGATCGATCAGGTAAAAGTGTCATAAACAAGAACTATATCAATAATCTCTCAAATCATATGTGTATTGATTAATAATTTTCTCTAGATCTATTACAATGAAAGTGTAAGAGAGTGCTCCTAGTTGTAGAGTTATTAAAACCCTAACCTATTACAAGGTATTTATACTTTTGAATTATTGCAATATGGTAACAAATAAACCTTCCTAACAAATTAACCTTCCAAATTGACTTTGATGACTTTGTTGGCTTAACGCTTTGGACCTTGATGTCTTCAAGCAGAGGTGATCTGGGATACAATAATTTCAGTCCTAACAATCTCCCTCTTTGTATTCGAGATAACAAATCCGCGACTCAACACTCTAACAATCCCCTTCTTTGAGGATGATCAAACTTTGTCAACAAATCTTCATCTTTAAGTCTTTAAATTTTTGCCTCCCCTACGAATATGATCACATGACAAGCTCTGTAGCTCCCCCATTAACATTAGCATAAACTTCAGTAACAGAATATTGAAGGAGCCGTGATGTTGTAGGGTAAAGTCTTTCTTCAAGTAGAACTTGTCGTGTCACACAAAGAATGTTGGCACATGATACCAGTCGTGGAAAAATGTCGCATCAAAGTACGCTTTGACAAGTGTCTGATGTGATAGATATTTTGAGATGTGATGTCTTTAAAATGTGATAAACAGCAAGTTGTCGTGACCGTATAATGCGATGAATTTCTTGTTTGTCGCCATTCTTTCTTCGCATGTGTCTTTGAAACACCATTTCGCCCCCTCAAAAATGATTAGGAAAATACTAAAGCATTATGAACTTATTAAACACAAAGCAAAGTAATTTGATCAAGCACGTATATGGAAAAAAAAGTGTCACCAAGGAACAATGGGTAATAAGATAACACAAAAGCACAATGAGCAACTATTATCACTTTAATCAAAAACAAATTCAATCGGGTGGCCTATTTTCGGTGTTGGCATCGGGTTAGCACTGATAGGACTTCTATTTATCATATAAGTAAGTTATAAAACTAACTTCTCAAACTGTTCCAGCAAAATCACAATGATTTGCTAGTGGGATCACAAAGACTCATGTAAGTGTAGGAAAAATATTTGTAAATATTATGGCCCAAAAATTTAAATAAATGTGCAGGAACTGAAGTTCGAAGACCGTAAGTGTGTCTTCTTATTTCAATATCTAAATCTTCCGACTGAAGAATAGATGGACGAAATTCTTAATCTCCGTGATATATGAAACAAGCAGCTTTTGTGAGATACCTAAGAAGCTAGGTGGGGTGACATAGGTTATAGACATCGGGTCCATGTATGTTTCAATATCCATCTCCATAAAATTGAGAATGAATAGAATATGTGGCAACCTGGATAACTGTTTCGGTTTGATAAGGACCAAATTTCTCTTAAGTCCTGTCAGACGCTCATCATTTTCTTTTATCTCACAAGCACTCAACATCAAAATGTTACCTCAATCACACCCTTTCAAAATATATATTACCCAGGGATGTGTTCCATGGATAGGTCCTTTCGACTCTAGGTCAACCAGTGAAACTTCTAATTCCTATCACACATATTTCTTATATTGAAGCTAAAACATTTGAAGTCTGAATTATGAACTGATGTATTCAGAAGTCAAAATTAAGAATAGGTCCATAAATGATGTAATATGAAGCTACAAAAATGAACTATAAAAATATGGTACTCCCCCTAAACAGTAGCGTAATCTTCTGAATGATCATGTCATGTGATGTGAGTATTTTGTATTAGAACACACATGAGATTCCTACAAAACAGATTAAAAGGATTTTGATACCCAAGATTCGTTGGGTCCTCGGAGGTTAGCTTTAGTGGAAACAAATGGGAAATTAGGGATATTATAAGTATCATACCATTCATGAACATGCCTTTGATTGACAAAAAATTGTTCCACAAGTAGAACAACAAATTCTTGTGGCGCTTAGACTGATTAGTTGATTGATTGACTTGACAAAATAATTAAGGCAAATGAGTCTTGGAAATAAATGATCTTACATCAACTGCAAGATATTTATGTGTCATGTTTCCAACACTATCATTTGTAGTTGTCTTCTTTCTAAAAACCAATTTAAACTTTTTAAAATTACCGAAATTAACAACAAAATCATTGTGAGACCGATGAGTCTGACGTATAGAAGAACTATATGATTTGGAACTGTTAAAATAACTATTTGATTTAACACTTGAAGAGAAGTTAATCTTACAGACATTTATTGTAGAAAGAGGGTTCATCTTATGAATTGAACTTGAAGCAATTTTATATAAAAACATATTCAGTATTAGTTGAATCAATGTTTGTAGAAAGAATAGTAGTATCGGGACTAGGCTGTTCAAAAGATTCAACTTTAACTGAATTCTCTTTATTGTGCTTTGAAATCACATCTTCAGGATCTCTTTCTTTATCAGACAAACTAAAATTTAAAATCGTTTTTAGCTTCTAGAACTTTTTCAAGTTTCTTCAGTTTGTTAGACAAAAAATCTCTTTCCTCCGTAATCAAATCATATTTTATCTGAACTTCAGATCTCGTTTTCTGCTCAGTCACAAAATTTGTTTGTAAAATAGATATATTATTTGAATGTTTACAACTTTCCTCTTCAAAAACTTTCCTTTCACTTTTAAAATCTTTTTCCAAACTTTTGCTTTTATCAACTATTTCTTTACAAACCAAAAAACTTTTCTTCATTACATTCTTCTTATCAGTCTCAAATACCTTTCTTTCATCTTCTAAAAGTTTCTGAAGCTCAGAAATTTGCTTTGATAGCTTCAGTCCTTCTGTTTCAGAAGATTTTCGCTCAAAAACCATAATTTGCTCAAAATTTGATACTTGTTTAGAAAGTTTTCTAATTGTCAGCTCACAAGTTTTAATTTTTCTTTCAAAAGCTTTTCGCTCAATTTCAAACTTGTTTTTCTCATCAGAAAAGAACTTTCTTTCTTTTTTAAAATCCATTCTTTCAGAATTCAAAACCTTTTCAAATTCAGAGATGTTACTTGAAAGTGCAACACTATGAGTCTCAATATTAGAATCTTTAATCTTCTCTAACTCAGAAATATTGTCTTTTAGTTCACAATTTATCTTTAGCAGCTCAAAGTTTTTCTTTTTACAAAATTCCTCTTACATCATATGATTAGGATTCCTTAAACACTCTTCGAGTTGCTCTTCCAGAAACTCATTAGTAAAATATGCCATATGTGCATCCCCGTAGCTTCCCAGAGCTATCTTGACCAATCCCCTAGTATTAATACAAAAATGTGGATATATGAATTTTTTTCCCTAAGCAAGTTTCTAAATATAGAACTTACTTTAATCATTATATGTATTAGTATCAATAATATTCCATTGTTAACCCATTCATCTTCTCTATGCTACATTGCTAATCTTATCAAGGTTTCCCATCACTATAGTGTTTGATGCTTAACTAATTCTTATATAATTTGGATAATGGCACCAAATCTAACAAACTTGTGGAAATCCCAGTCGTCCCATAGTCAATTTCCCCAAGGTTTAGCAGAAAATATAAATACCCTTGTTGAAAGATCAAGTCAGATAGGTGACTTGATCATTAACCCATAACCGTCACATATATTCTATGATTAATAAACATCACTTTGATATCTTTTCATCATAAATAAATTATCAATGTCCCATCCCCTTGGTGTATCTTTACTTATTGTCATT
Source organism: Silybum marianum (assembly GCA_036898165.1). Classification (NCBI taxonomy): domain Eukaryota; kingdom Viridiplantae; phylum Streptophyta; class Magnoliopsida; order Asterales; family Asteraceae; genus Silybum; species Silybum marianum. Next base: position 34,755,544 of record CM072530.1, read on the forward strand.
CTTATCAGTCTAGTTTATGATATCAACATCTTAGGGAATCTATCCCATACAATGCCTTTGTTAAACACTTTGATTTCTAACTTTGCCTTTCTACAAAAGTAATTATCGATGTGACACTCGTACCTTTAGTTCTTAGTATCATTTCTTATTAGAACATCATCACATGATTCACCGATCTAATCATTCTTAATCCCATTCCCTTCTAACACCTCGTACATTTAGTCACACTGAACATCTTGACATATATTGTCTCTAATAATCATAACACACTTCAATACCCAAACTAACATTGGACTCATCCTCGCTTCTAAATCACTTGTGAATGTCCCCAAAAACACGATCAGACTTATAGATGGTTCATGTCGGCACTAAATGTGCTTCATTTCCTAAACTCACTGTTTTCCCATATTTGTAACTCACATATGTTGAGCACCTCCTTAGCTAACTTAATATTTAGCCCTTTGACTATTCACTAGTCTGTGGGATAAACCCTCATCTGAACATAACTTACACGAACCATCTTTTGGTCTCCCATTTCTTAAAATGAAAATACAACTCGTCGCCAACAACTAGATCATCAGTTATCATAATATAAGATGTTCCCCTCTAGAATCTTATCTCACATTCATATTCTAAATCCCGTGATGTAAGCTTAGGTTGTCACATATCGTAATTTTCTTAAACCATTTTCTAAATCTTCGTTAAGAACCAACCTTTGATACTTTTTGACTCGTTCACTGACTTCAAATATTAGCTATTAGTAACCTTGCTCACCCAATTAGAATACCTTAATACTCTCTACAGTATAAGCTTAGGCTATTACCACAACCTAATTCTCTTAAACTAATGCTCTGATACCAACTTGTAACACATTTTCACCATGAGTTGTGCCATGTAATTCTCATTAAATAATAATAAACAACCTAAAAATAATGGCTAAAAAAAGTCGTATTACAGAGAAAGTCTTACAAAATATAAATGTAAATAATAACCAAACATTAAACCCTCCTATACTGGGTTACGTTACTAAGGAGGTTCAAACATGACGTCTAGCCATCCCAAAAATTGATACTCAATAAAAATATAACTCACTAAGCATGACTATTTGCCCTTGTGCACACATGAACTTCATGTCCCTGAGATGCATTCTAATGGTCAGATTTGTACAGCTCAGAGAGTTCATGGTTTTCGTACACAAATCATACGTGTTCCATCATGCAAATAACCACAACAAATACCCCAAATAAAATAATATGCATGTTTGCTTCAAAACCCCTTTAAATAATTATGTGATCTCTTAAGTTCAAGTCGGGTTAAGGTCTTACCGTCATCGGCACTTCCTCGAGTTATACGGCTCTCCCTTATCCGATCACCCATCCCTAGGACGTGACATCCCTTATGACTTTTTACCCCTTCCCATCCCCGTCAAAAATAAAATTTACAATCCATTTATAACATGTTAATTAACGTTTAAAAATACATAAACATATAGCATGCAACCGATGATAATAATAATTCACATACATGTATCAATACCATAAACATGTACATAAAATAACATAATGCTCAAGTAATTTGTACATAAGCATGCATCCCAGTTAAAGTCTCATGCAGACTCACCTGTGCGTATAGGTTGATTGTTGTCAACACCCGGTCGATAACCTACAATTCCATACTATAATATTTAACTCATGGTTTAACCATCCAAAAGTCAACTTACGGTCAACCTCAAAGTACTAAACTCTATAATATCCCATAATGTCTAATTAATCTTTCTAATTAAATAACATCATCGTTTCAACTAAAAATGTCTCGTAGAATTCGAATATCCCTAATGACGTCACCAAAAAATGATTATTAAATCACTTAATAATCCCTTTTCCAGGAAATAATTAATTAAATAAATTCAATTATCTAAAATAAATTAATATATTAACTAAATAAGAATTTAAATTAATATATCAATTAAATTAGACATTAAACTAACTAATTAATTAATCATAGCCTAATTAACGATTAAATCATTAATTAACAATTAAACTTAAATATCCAATTACCATACTTGAATTTTAAAGGCTTACTAATTATATTAACACAACAATTAAAAGCCACAAAAAATATCCGATAAATAGGCCAAATATAAACTAAGTTCACATATTGGCCCAACACCTACTGATGCCGGTCAGCTGCCGTCTCCGGCCGCCGGTCGCCTGTTGCCGGTCACTGGTCCGGTCACTAGAAAATCGCTGCATATATATATATATATATATATATATATAGAAGGAGGTATATATATATATAGAAGGAGGTTCAAACGAAAACGCTAAATATTTAAGAAAACAAGAAAACATTTTTTCATGTACAAAATCACATATGATTTTGTACTAACATGAAAAAATGGGCACGGACGACTTTTGCCGCGAGTTAAGTCGCGGAAAAAGTCGTGGCTAATTATATACGATTTTGTATGTGAATCATATATGATTTTGTACATGAAAAAAGTTTTCTTGTTTTCTTAAATAGGTAGCGTTTTCATTTGAACCTGCCCCTATATATATATATATATAGGGGAGAGATCGTACGAGAACCACCCATCTTTAAAGGAACAAAGGAACACTATTTAATCAGATATGATTTTTTATTTTATGGGGCCCACATCATATGTGGTTCTAAGAGTGTTCCTTTGTTTACTTAAATATGCAAAGTTCTCATTTGAACTTTCCTCTCTATATATATATCTATATATATATATATGTACGTATATTATTTTACGCTTATCTTCAATTTTAACCTTTTTAAGTTATTCTTTATGCAAAAATTCACCATTGCAATATTCTTCAACCCCATAAACAATAGTTATGAATTATAACCTCCTAAACTTGAGTTTAAAGTCTCGGTTTTTAAACATTTTCGAGACTAAATTTTATCCGGTAAAATCAACACGTTTTAACATCGTTTTCCATCATTTCTTTTCATACGATGTTATACTAATTACCATTGATCTTAACCCTTAAAAATTAAATAAACAACTCGTTTACACATCCCCGCCATCAAAATTGTCGCCACAACGACGTTTTGCTCGAGTCACACGGCGTACAACCATCATTAGCCATCAAAACTTGTATCATTCTAAACGTAATCCAAAAACGAATCCAACCATATAAAGAACATCGAATTTGGTTAAAAATATACCTTCAATCGCGTTTTTCGTTTGAAAACATCACCCATTGGACTATTAATTTCTTGCTCCTTTCTATATGATTACCCAAAATTTGAAAAAGACTTTTGTTTCTAACTTTATAGACCTACTACATGAAACCTTTCACAAAATAGAATGACATTAAATGCCATTAAAAACTCCATTGAAGATGACGTTTTGTTTCTTCTTAATTTGAACTTCAAAGGTATGGCACATTTGCAAAACAACCCCCTCTACCTTTGGCAATTACAATACAGCCATAAATTCTCACTTCCAAAGATCCCAAAGATTCCCCTTACCTTCCCTCTTTTTCCATTTTGGCCCAATCAAAATACATCATTTTTCATTTATTTTTCATTTTCATAAATATTTATTTTCCCCAATTTTTGGGGTCTCACATTGTTCATGCGATAAATTACTGTTCCTGCGACTTTGGGACGCGATGATTATGAACTTCTACTAAAAACTTGTCTAAATCTTATGAAATTTTAATGTGTGATTCGCACAGTGATTCTAAGATACTTTAAGACTGCTACTTTGTCCAATAACGAAAAGAAATGTGCGATATATACAAAACACTAGCAGCACATTCGGAAAAAACAACAAATACCCTTTAAAAATCAGAACTTTTTGACGAAATCGATTTGATAGACGAATATAAAGACACATATATGGATCAATATCAAAATCGAATATATCTAACAAAGAAAAACAAAAAAGTATCTTGAATCGTCCAAAATCGCAAAGCAAACGTGTGTACCATTTTCTTTAAGAAAACTTAACGAAACTAATCCTAAATGATGAAATCTTTAGCTCTTGCTTTTTCATCAACAAATCGATGAACTAACCCAAATCTAATTGATATTTTACTCTGATACCAATTGTGCATCCCAAATCGATTAGGTAACAATGTAATAAACAAGAACTATATCAATAATCTATCAAATCATGTGTGTATTTATTAATAGTTCTGTCTAGATCTATTACAATGAAAGCGTATGAGAGTTCTCCTAGTTATTGAGTTATTAAAACCCTAACCTATGTATTTATACTTTTGAATTATTACAATCTGGTAACAAATAAGTCTTCCTAACAATTAAACTTTCCATATTGACTTTGATGAATTTGTTGACTTTACGTTTTGACCCTTCATGTCTTCAAGACGGGATGATCTTGGATACAATAACTTCAGGCCTAACACCAAGAACATGTATCGTGCCATCACTTTGAATACCAAGAAGATGTATGTGATCACTTTGAATATTCTTCGAATATGATCCCAAACTTCGATTTTAAGCCTAAATCTTGTCTAATTGATCTGATTTTTGGATATGTTGCACGACATCCAAATCTTAACACTTTTAATTCAGCACATATACTAAAAAACGACCTAAATTAGATAGCTTTGATCCCAAACAGTAACTTTATCCAAAAGTTTAAAACGCTTGAAAATTCAACCAAATTCGATCCTAATATGTATAGAATCCAAAATTGATGATCCCAATTGATTACCTAATCAAAACCGAGTCTAAACACACAAAAATTATCGATCAAAACACCCTAATTCACATAAATCAAGAGAAAACCAATTTTTTGAAAACCTTCTAAAACCTCAAAAATTGCTTCAAATCTTCATCAAATCAATTGATCATCTACTGTAATACCGATTGTGATCCCCAATACAACAACAATGTAATCTAAACAATATGACAACAATATAGATAAAATCCTCGTGTATATTCAATATCCTCTCTTTACATCTATAACAAGATTTTCTATGCAAGTCTAACTACAAAGTACAAGTAACTAGTATTTATACCATAGACTATTACAAAGTAAACTATCATTATGCTCATGGTGATTTTGTTGACTTCAAGCTTTGACTTTTTATGTCTTTAACATTGTGATCTGAGATACAATTTTACCTGACCTAACAAGACTTCACATTAAAATTCTCAAAAAGTCGTGTATAGTCACTAACAAGAATGAAAAAAATTGAATTGATTGACAAACAATGGAAAATGTCAATGTAATTAACATGGATTATCTTCTCACTGAGAATATTTATTTCACTAAAAAGCCTCTTAAGATATCAATTGGTTATGACGTAAAAGGCTTTCTCATCTCAACTTCAAGACACTTAACGATTTGTCTAGAAAAGAATTTGTCACTGGCCTTCCAAAACAATCATCTGTAAAAAGAATCTCTTTGCTCAGCGTGTCAAAAAAGAAAGCAAACCAAAGCCAACTTCAAATCAATGCAGGTTTCTTCAGTGACTACTCCTCTAGATCTACTTCACCTGGATTTATTTAGCCCTGTCAACATTCAATCCATTGTTGGAAAGAAATATACACTTGTCATCGTTGATGAGTATTCAAGGTATACTTAGGTGTTCTCTCTTAGATCCAAAAGTGATACTCTTGAAGAAATTATTTCCTTTGTAAGAAAATGGAAATACTAAACAATCTAACTTGTCACTGGCCTTCCAAAACACTCCTTCGTAAAAGGAATCTCTTTGCTCAATGTGTCAAAAAAGAAAGCAAACCAAAGCCAACTTCAAATCAATGCAGGTTTCTTCAATGACTACTCCTCTACATCTATTTCACATGGATTTATTTAGCCCTGTCAACGTTCAATCCATTGTTGGAAAGAAGTATACACTTGTCATTGTTGATGAGTATTCCAGGTATACTTGGGTGTTCTTTCTTAGATCCAAAAGTGATACTCCTGAAGAAATTATTTCCTTTGTAATAAATGGAAATACTAAACAACCTAACTGTTCGCTCAATAAGTAGTGATCATGGTATTGAATTCAAAAACAGTACTATGAAAGACTTCTTTGAAAGCAATGGAATTTCTCAAAATTTCTCAGCTGTGAGAACTCCACAGCAAAATGGAGTCATTGGACACAAAAACTGAATGATTATTGAAGTTGTTCGATCAATGGTCAACAAATCTCATCTTCGTACACAATTCTGGGTTGAAGTTGTCAACACTGCATGCTTTCCTCTGATTCGATCACTGGTTGTAAAGTGATTCAAGAAAACAACTTATGGCCTCTTCCATGAAGGAAACCCACTCTTAGATTTCTCCATATCTTTACTTGTAAATGTTATATTTTGAACAACAAAGATAGTGTTGGAAAGTTCGACCCTAAAATTGATGATGGCTTATTTCTTGGATATTCTTTAATATCCAAAGCCTTTAGAGTTTTCAACAAAAGAAGTCAAATTACTGAAGAAACTATTCATGTCACTTTTGATGAATCACGTTCAGCAAACTCAAAACCCATCCTTAACGATGAAGAAGAGAGTTGAACAACTGAATTGTATCAAACTTCGGAGAACCTTAAGCCTCTTTCAGCAATTAATCTCATGTTGAACAACAAGATGCTGACGATGAACCAAATATCACCCCGACATGAACAACAATAAAATTAAATCCTGTTCAAGGATTTCTACTATTGCTATCAACCATATGCCACCTTATGACTCATCAAATGTTGATCCTTAGACTACCGAGTCTCCTTCAAATGTTGAACCTCTCTCAATGAACTATTCTTTTTCTGAAACTATAATGGAGATCTTGATGAATGTTGAAGAATCTATTGTTGAAGCTTCATGATCCATGTATAAGCAGCCACTCGCTAAAAACGTTGATCCAACTCCTTAGCTACAAGCTCAGTGATGGACAAAGAATCTGTTAGGATCCGAAGAATCCTATCAATTTGGATCCTATGTTTTGAAATGTTTTGTAAAGTCATTATTAAAATATTCAGACTTCAGAGCTCAGAAGTTATATTCAGAAGTCTGAAGATGAACAGTTCAGAAGTTCTGAACTGGTGCTAAAAAGATAATTAAAGTCATCTTCAGAAGTTCTGAAGAAGTTTTGAAGAGACAGAGTTCAGAGGTTCTGAATAAGTTCTGAAGTGAAAGTTCAGAAGTTCTGAAAAAGTTCTGAAGAAGTTTTGAAGAGAAAGTTCTGAAGTTCTGAAGAGAGTTTTTGATGACGTGTCTTAATGTAATTGGGCTGGGATGTAAATGCATGTAACTGTAGCTTTACCTTTCTAGCATAAATACAGAGTTTGTTAGACAATTTAGAATTTTGACTGAACTAAATAGAGAACTTCATAAATGAGAGTCGTCTAAAAGTGTATTGTCTGTTTCTCTATAATGCTTTCTTATATTCAATATCAATAAAGGATGATTTGAGCGATTCTATACAAATCTGTTGTAAAAAGGGACTTACAGAATCATCCCATCAAATAATTTTTTGGTGATGCAAATGCAGGTATTCAGACTCAACACGGCCTAGGTAATATCTGTCTATTTTTAAATTTCATTTCTCTCTTAGAAGCCAAAAAAATTGATGAAGTCATCAGGGATCCAAACAAGGTCAGCGCTATGGAAGAAAAGATGAATGAGTTTAAGAGAAAAAAAAGGTCTGTAACCTTGTCCCTCGTCCATCCAACAAAACTGTTATTGGTACCAAATTGATATAACAGCTAGTCGACCTGATATTATGTACTCAACTTGTTTGTGTGCACGACATCAATCTGAACCTAAGAAATCCCATCTGATCGATGTAAAATGAACTTTTAGATATCTAAATGGAACTCTGTTAGGATATGAAGTATCCTAAGTATTAAACTATTTTGTAAAGTCATTATTCAGACTTCAAAGTTCAGACTTCAGAGAAGACTTCAGACTTCAGAGTTCAGAGTTATGAAGATTCGACTAAGTTTCAACTCTAAGAGTTAATTCAGAAGTCTGAAGATGTGAAAATATTCTAAGTACTAAGTCTGAAGTATTATATTCAGAAGTCTGAAGAGAGACTTCAAAAGTCTAAGGAGACGACTTGAGAAGTCTGTAGAGACATTCATAGTTCGTACATAAATTTTGAATAGGCTTTTTGATGATGTGTCTTGACGTCATAGGGTTGTCATGAAAGTGTCTGTAACTATTGATTTACCTTTCTAGTATAAATAGCTTTTAATGAGGTCCTAGCTCATTATAAGAGTCGATTAACATGTTACTATGTGTTCTTGTAAGGTTTTCTACATTCAATAATAATGAATAGGATGAACTGAGAAATCTTACATAAATATGTTGTAATTAGGGACTTTCAATTGGTATTAAAGCAGAATTGAAGCAATCTATCATCGATACGATCAATCTATTGCAGCAGATTTGAAGAACTCGATGAAATCAGTGAAGTTTTTCTCTCTCGATGATGAACAGTAAGTGTTATGTGGAATTTTGGTGAATTCATGAAAAATTTTGAGGTTCTTTCATGTCGAATTGATTCTATGATCAGTGTCTATTCATATGGAATCAATTATTGTCATCAATTTCAAGGTCATTGAGCTAATTTGATCAAAACTCAGAGTTTCAAGGTTTTTTGTTCGAACGATCTGTTCTTGACGAAATCGATGAGTTTTTCATGAATCATTGTGGTTTAATTTGATTCGTACAGGAAGATTACTTAAAATATGTTTGTGAATGAGATACAATCATCAATTTGGAGTTTATTTGACAAACTCTGAGATATTTGTAGAATTTTTCTGATCGATCTAAAGACATCCGAGAGCTGAAGATCGGATAATGGAAAATCTGATAGATATCGAATTTGTTCAAAACCCAATAGTTAACGGATATAAAGATAAATCTGATAATAGTGATATCCGATATAGTTGAAAATCCGATAATTGAGAAATCTGATAGTCGCAACTATGATAGCGAGACCCCTGCGTTAAGTCTCAGGAGGGGGACATTGCTCATCAAAGACATTTCACATAACGCATGTACTACATCATTCAGATCATTCGTTTGTCGTATTACCAGTTTCGAGAAATCACTGATTTCATTACTTGTCTACGGTACATTATCATTGTCATACTTCTTGATTTTAAAAATTCGAGTCTTCCGCATAGCGCGTGTGACAACACAGTTCAGTATGGCTTATCGTTTGATAAGTGGGTGCTTAATTGTCTAAGAGACACCTCTTCGGATGTTCTGACGTCATTGACTTTATCTCCAACATCATAGGGTGAAGAGTCAATAAACATGTGCTTACCTTGGAAAAGTCCGAAGACTCCAGTAAGTTATGCATCCTCTTGCTGTAACCCCTCTGATAGGATTTCATCAGCTTCTACTCTAGGAGAGGGTATGGACGCACCCTCTGTATATCCTAAGTTTTCATTGGTCACAGAGACATCAACGTGTGTGGGGGGTGGCAAGTTCTAAGGCGACTGTAAAAGGAGTTGATGATTTGAGAGAGAAATAGGGTTTTCATTGTACGTATTTGTAATCGATATTCAGATTATTCAATACAAATTCTCTTTCGATCTTCATACTGTTCTTACTGATTTAATTGTTGTTCTAGTTATAATCATTGATTTATATTGCTTCCGCTCACATATTTTTTATTAAATCTATTGATTATCTAAGTTTAAATTTCTTTTTCAAAATTATTTTCTAAAAACTTTTCTTTAATCCACAATTTATTTTGATTGATTAATTGACTGTTTTTTATTTATTTATGGAGGGAATATTTAAATTAAAGAAAACGGAAACGGTTCTCATCGAAAACCAACGAGAAACCCTTTAGTAACTCATCTAACCTTACACGCGCCATTAATCCACAAATACACTCCAGAAAGTTCCTTCACGAGTCATTAATCGACCGTTTGCATTTGTACACGCTTCGTTTCTTACTTCAGCACCTAAAAACCGTTCCCAATCCCCAATCAAATAAACCCTTAATATTCAAAATCACTCGAGTTCATTTTCACTCTAACTATATAAACTCGAAGAAAACACCAAATTTACCTTTCACCGTGTTCAACCTTTCGATTTTACTGTGCATCTGCAAACCTGCAACTTCCGTTTCCAAAATTCCCCAAATCCTCAAATGGCGAACCAGACACCAAACATGAATATTCAAGACGATGAAGACCGAGTGATCGATTCCACAGCCGAAAGTGCCTCAATCGTGAAGTTAACCCTGAACCAAATAATGTGTAGGTTCTACTTGATCCAGAAACGTATACTGAAATCTACATTCAAGAAGTGTGGCAGACACTATGCATCAAGGGCGATGAAAGTTTATCTGGAAGTTTTGGACACCCAATCGATTTTGAGCATGCTGTCGAAATCCCAATCACCATTAAGAAAATTGCCAGATTCTTCCATCTACCCCAATCAATGATTGAAGCCGAAGGCCAACAGATACCCAACCCTGATCTCGAATCAAGCCCCTCAATAGAAGCACTGCTGGCGTCCATCAATTTTTTGGGCTAAAATGAACGTCTCACAAAGTTATCCGAATTCAAGAGGAGAAAGCTACCCCTGATGTGGAATGTTCTACTATCAATACTGAACAAAAGTCTTGCTTGCAAGATTGGCTCTCTGGACCAAGCAAGCAAAAACATCTTTACAATCATGTATGGAATGTATTTTAATCGATCTTTGGACTTTGCAAGTTTGATCTTTCTAGAAATGAAGACAGATGTGCACCTAAAAGTATTAAACCAGAGCAATGGAAAAGCTCTATCAGCACTCATGTTTCCCTGATTTCTAGCCTTGTTCACCAATCCGGCAATCTATGCCTTGAAAGCACCATTCATTCAACCATTCTGCAAAATCTCCACAATGAATTCTCATAAACCAACCATCAACAAGGACGGCTATACTACTCAGAAAGAACTTTCCAGGTACATGTTTAACCTTATAACTCCAACCGCTCCCTATCTCATTTCTTATAGGAGCTCTCTGGTATTATCAGAACAAAGAATACCTATCCCAGAGCACTTAGAGCCAAGTGTAGAAAGTGAGGGGTCAAGTGAGCAAGAGGATAAAAATAGTCTATTGATCATAACTCCTCTCGATGATTTGAATATGATTCCTTTTGTATACTTAGTGAAATTCCATTGTATAAGCTTCTGTTAATATTCAGCGATAGCATACGCTGATTACCATCAGCGATCGCTGAAGATCAAGGAACAGCAAGCTTATCTCTGAAGTCCTGAAGATCAACTATCACACCAGAAGACCATTCAGCGAAAGTCGAAGACCTTAGCTGAAGAGAGAGATAATCAGCTAACTGAACCGGTTCAGCGATAGCAGCGATTATCTAATCAAAGTGTGATGTCTTGTGAAGCCTCAGCGATACTAAAGATTCCTCCTTGAAGATTCAGAATCAGCGATCAAATGAAGCTTCCTTAACAAGATAAATGATTGATCTTATCCTCGATGCACAAAAGTCAAACCTAATACCTTGTCAGAAAAGGACGTACGATTTGTCTCTTATCTGATTTGGTATTGTTCATATTCGGCCAAAAACATGGCTGTCTTATTTGCAAGGACAAGCTTCCTATCCAAGCTTGACACGTGGCATGTACCTTTTGTCTTGCATTAAATGCAAATGGGTATAAATAAGATGAAGATATCTTCTTCATCTTAATGCATGCTTCCTTCTAGCCTAACCCCGCTTTATTTCTATCTTCCTTCTTCTTGTACATCAAATTTAGTGTTTCTTAGTTACAATAGAATAGGTTTTAAACTTGTTCTTATTCCGCTTGTAACTGTAAATTTGTTTATGATATATAAACTCATTAATTATAATATGAAGGAATTACAGGAAAATGAAATTACAATGATAAAGTAAAGTACTTGTACACTGAAGGAATATTACAAAGGAAATAGAAATCTATAACTAATCAGAGATATTCTCGTTTCGTCTTTGTAACTCATTCTCATAAGGCGTCTTCTGTCGATTCATCAGAGGGGTATCTGACCAGCAGCGCCAAAGCATGATCTTTATGAGAGAGGATGGGGCCTTGCGAATCTCTTAGTTTCTGAAGAGTCCTAAGAACCCTTCATTATCCAAGAATACCATACCAGGTTCAGGCAGTGAGATGATTTCATCTTCTTCATATCTTCGTTCTTGAAGGAGAGAGGTACAAAGCATTGATATATCAGGGAGCTCAAGATGACCAAGAATGCTTTGATAATCAAATTTAGTTTCATGCTCGTTCTTAGAACTTGAACTACCTTCAGCAGTTTATCTTTTCTTCTTAGATGACTCAGGGAGGGGGGAACTTGCACATGTTGTGACATCCTTTGCAGCAACTGATCCAGTACTCTTTCCACCGCATCCTTGAATTTGGATTTGGAACCCGAATGGCATCTCTGATTTCTAACCATTCAGTGTATCCATAAATCCTTAAGAACTTGGCTTCTTCTTCTCTGTTCTGTTCTGTTGGAGTGTCGCCCTTGGATAGTTGCATGAATGATTTTGGCTTCAGATCTTCGAAATTTTAGTCTGTTAGTGCACCAGTCAAGCTCTTTGTCTTTCTGCATTGTGGCTTCAGCGGACAGTGCACTTAGAATCTTTTATTGAGCAAGGATTGGATCTACATTCAAATTTTCTTGTGCAAGTTCTCTCTGTACAAGAGCTTCAGCGACCCTTTCACTCTTTTTCAGTAGTTCCTTGGCCGCCTTGTCATTCGCAGAGTCTTCCCTGAGTAATTTCCATGCTAAAGCAAGATCATTCTCAGTTTGCTTTATTTCCTCATCCCTGATTCGTTGTGCTTCCAATTCTTGTTCTCTCTCTTCGCTCGACAGAAAGTAGAATTCATCTACCATCCTTATTGGTACAGCGTCAATGGGTTCAGCTTGAGGCACTCTTATTCTTCTTGCTTCGAATTCCCTAAGGAATTTTATTCGCCTTTCTTCTTCTTCAGGCTCGCTTATGATTGGCTTTTGAACGCGACGCCTGGGAATAAGGCCCTCTTCTTCTTCAGAGTGAGTTTCTATTATGTACATAAACTGTTTTTCAGAGGAAGGTCCCTTCCATGAAGTAGAGTCCTTTGGGGGACGGAGATCACTGAGGGAAGGAGAGGAGGAAAAAGAGTTGTTAGAGAGAGTTTTTGTAGGTGAAGGAGGTGTGGGGGTTTCAGAGAGAGGTGTTATATAAGGGATAAGAGGAAGAGATACCTCATGAGTGGTCTCCCCCTCAGATATTGGGATAGTGGCATCCAGATCTACCACTTCTTTTCCTTTGCCTGAGGAACCGGATTGTCCCTGAGAGGGATGTTGTTCGTCCCCCAAGGGCTCTTGATGAGCGAATCTAGGCCTAGACATTCTGAAGTGCTCTAAGGCACTTTCAATGGCATCGTCGTCTTCATCATCGTCTATTCCCCCATAATGAGGGATAGGATCTCCTTCTTCTTCTTCTTCTTCTTTTTCTTCCTCATCATCTTCATCTTCAGCAGTCAACCCTTCAGGGAGGGATAATCCCGTCTGCTGGCTGTAGGGAGAAATCTTCTCTCCAGGGAACCTCTGGTTGTGCTCCGAGATGAGTTCATCTGCAAACTATTTGGCACATCTCACCCCCTCGATGTTATCAGGAGGTAGACAATGCACCATCAGAGTGCGAACATTGTTCTGAACGTCCTTGAGAACTGTTTCGTTTTCCTGAAGCGTAGTCCGATCAGCATCAGTGAAGGAGGAACTAGCCTCAGAGAGCTTGGTGAGCATCTGCATCATGTTGGATTGAGTCTTTTGAATAGACTCAAGGATGTTCGCTTGAGCAGTAACCTTCTGCTCCAAGCTGGACAGGGTCTGATGAAGGGCCCTGTTGTCTTCCTTCAGAGAGAAAACGTCAGTGATGAGGTTGCTGACGTTGGTGTTGATCGCTGGAGTCCCAACGATGCGTTTGAAGATGAGTTCAGCGGACGTCTGAAGGTTGTCCACCCTAGCCCTAGTGAGAGCACATTCCCTGACCAAATAGTCAACTGCAGGGAATGTAGGGTTGGGAGGGACAATTGGAGGAAGATCAGTGATGGGAGTTGGAAGCTTGGGAGCCGCCATCTCTGTCTTGACCTCTCTGAGCTTTGCAGCACTGGGATGGCCCTGAGGAGACTTACCCATGTCTTTGCTGATGGGAGGAGCACTGGTGATGGTGGTTGTTGCTGTCGCTGAGGAGAAGAGAGGAGCGACACCTGATGATGACATAGACAAAGTAGCCAAAAACACATCTGGATTAGATGATGGATGAAAAAATTTATTTTTCTCCTTGAGAGTATCATGAGGATTACTCTTAGGGACTACGTTTGTAGAGGTAGTGTCTTGAGGATCACTGAACAGTGTCTTGAGGATCACTGAACAGTTTCTTAGAGTATCTGAGAGAGACACTCTGAGGTCCTTTTAAATTGGCCTTCCAAAACTCAAATTGCCTAAACAATATTGAGGTTTGGACTGCGCGCATTTCAGCATTATCAGGGATAGGGACAACTATCGCTGAGTCATGTGCTGAGGTGAGGACCAAAGAAGAGGAGATAGAAGAAGATAAGAAGGCTGTGAAAGTAGTACCTGATCCAGCTTCAGCAGAGCTGGCTATAACATCCTCAGTGACCGAAGTCCCTGAATATGGAGGTAGTGCTGATGAAGCAACAACGGATGTAAAGACCATTGAGGTGGTTGTGGTTGCAGTTGGTGTTGGTAGTACACCGAAATCAGAGAAGGTGGTCTTTTGAGAGACCAACTTCTTTGGCTTCTTGGATGCGATGGTCTTTTATGACCGTCAGAAGGTTGTTTCCTCTTGGCAGCAGCAGCAGCGGTAGCAGTGTCCGAGATGCTTGATGTTGGGTTGGGCAGCGAGGTAAACACTGAGAGAGGGGCTCCAATCACTTTCAGCATGTAGGGCGTGAAAGGAGCATCATCTGGACGTTCTTCAATGTCCAGGGACTTCTTCCCCACTACGGAGAAGGAGTGATCACCGACCTTCGGGTATTCCTCCCCGAAGGCAACTTCCAAGATTGTTGCGAAGAAACGAGGGTAGGGGATGACAGGGTGTCTGGTGGCAGCGTTTATGCGACTAACCATATCGCTAAAGATATAGTCAGCGTAGTTGAGTTTGTGGCCAGTGCAGAGAGAATAGCCAAGATCCTGAAAGTGCTTGCTTGCCTGATCATGTGAGCCAATCTTTGACCCGAGGCATTGGATTACCTGGGTAAAGATATATTGCCAGCGAGCAGGCAATCTCTTCTTCTCTACCTTGGAGCCCACGGTCTTCAGTGATGGATTCTCCCAGGCGTAACCGATTGAGTCCAAGAAGGTGTCTATCTGTAGCTTGGTTGGCTCAGCGCCCCATTGTTCATTCTTGCCACGGACAGGGAGACGAAGGGCTTTCCTTACGAACCCAGCAGTGAAGGAGAAATAGCCAAGATCTGGAATCTTGAAGCCCATTGCAGAGAGCACGTTGCCCTTATCTGTTGTGATCGTGGTACAGTGAGCCGTATACCAGAGAGCTTGGAGATGAGAGGAGATGCCCACTGGGTTGTGGACGAAAGCGTACATCAGCGGGCACGCTTTGATGAAGGTAGCTCCTTCAGCGAATTGAGGACGATCAGCTGGAATGTCTACCAATGCAATGTAATTGCAAGACTTGAAAACAGCTTTCTCCAAGGGGAAGTGGCAGGTTGGTGCAGCGACCAGAGTGTTGTCTTCAGCAACAGAGGTTGCAGCGGTCTTACTTGCAGAGGCCATTTCTGTAGGAAAAATGAGAACACCAAAGAGATAAATCATGGTTTTATACATGAATGTATAAACCAGAGTTTGGTATAAAGAGTACCAAATGTAAGATTCAAGGAAACAAGTATTGTGACGAACAAGATCAAAATGCTTGTTATAAAAACAATAAAATAGAAGATTATAAAAAAATGAGAAGATAAATAAAAAATGGATAAAACTTTAAGAATAAAGTCTTCTGTTCTAAGGAAAAATCTTAGAACAGGGTTTTGATAATAGAAAACTTTTTAAGTTTAATCCAGATTAGTTTTATTTTCTTTCTAAAACATGTTTTTATATCATTTTAGAAGATTTAAGGAGGAGAAGAGGTGAAACAAGATGTTTCCAGTCTTAAGTAAAGGTTTAGATCAAACCTTAGTTGATTTCGAGAAGGAAAAACACACAAATGCGTGTTCTTGGTGTTCTTGAGAATACTTGAAGGTTCGAAGGTACTTTTGCCTTTTTGGAGAGTTATGAAAGCGGAAGAAATCAAGTAAGGCAAATGAATTTCTTAAATAGCAAGAGGAGAGAGAAAGAAGGAGTGCTAAACGACGTTTTAGCGTTTTGAAAAAGAAATGATGACCTAGCGCACGTTCCAAGAAAGGAGTTGGAATGGAAACGTCGCGGTCCGTCATGACGCGTTCCAAAAAAGGTCTGACGTGTCCTTTTCTTATTTTTAAAAGATTATAATGATAATTATCCATAAGGAAGGTTTATCATTACTAATTTTAAAAAATCTTCATCACTGATAATAAAGGATTGTCAGTGAAGGGTTTTAGTTTTCAGAGATTCATTCTTTGATGAGAAAAGATATCAAAGAGTGATAAAGATTTGAAGATAATACCTGAGGAGATGACAAAGATATCGCTGAATCCGAGTTCAGTGAATGGAGAGTTTGAAGGCTTTATTTGTATTCCTTGTTGTTAGTCACTGAATAAGAAATTATTCAGCGTTCAACATACCAAGTTCGCTGATAAGTAGATTGAATCTAGTTTCATCAAGAGGCTTGGTGAAAAGATCAGCGAGCTGATATTCAGTGGGTACAAAATGAAGCTCAACTTCACCATTCATCACATGATCTCTAATAAAGTGATATCGGATCTCAATGTGCTTGGTTTTGGAGTGAAGTACAGGGTTGTTAGCAATGGCAATAGCACTAGTACTATAACAATAGATAGGAATTTTAGAGAGCTTGAGATCATAGTCTCTGGGTTGATTTCTCATCCAAAGGATTTGAGCACAACAACTACCAGCGGCTACATATTCAGCTTCAGCGGTGGAGATGGACACTGAGTTTTGCTTTTTACTTGTCCAACTAATTAATTTTCCACCTAGCAGCTGACACCCACCAGTGGTGCTCTTTCTATCTATCTTACAGCCTACAAAATCACTGTCAGAATAACCAATTACATCAAATCCAGAGCCTTTGGGATACCAAAGACCTAGATTTGGAGTTCCTTTCAGATATCTGAAGATTCGCTTTACAGCGATTAGATGGGATTCTTTCGGTTCAGCTTGATACCGAGCACAGAGACATGTAGAATACATGATGTCTGGTCTACTCACTGTAAGATATAGCAGAGATCCAATCATCCCTCGATAGGCAGTGACATTGACTGGTTTCCTATTGGTATCCTTGTTCAAAGTCAGAGGAGCCGCCATAGGAGTCTTCATCGCTGAGCATTGATTCATGTTGAATTTATTCAGCATGTCTTTAACATAATTGCTTTAACAAATAAAGATTCCTTTGTCAGATTGCTTAATCTGCAAACCTAGAAAATATGTTAGTTCACCCATCATGCTCATTTTATATTGTTTTTGCATTCTTGCAGCAAAACGAGTACATAGTTTGGGTCTTGTGGAACCAAAGATAATGTCATCAACATACATCTGAGCGAGTATAGTATGGCCTTTATATTTTTTTAAAAATAGGGTTTGGTCAATTTTTCCACGAACAATTTTTTCTTTAAGAAGAAATTTAGAAAGTGTATCATACCAAGCTCTAGGAGCTTGTTTTAACCCGTAAAGAGCTTTTTCAAGTTAAAAACATAACCAGGATGGTTAGGGTCTGAGAAACCAGGGGGTTGTTCAACAACTTCATCGCTGAGTTTTCCATTTAGAAAAGCACTTTTAACATCCATTTGAAAAACTTTGAAGTCTTTATGGGAAGAATAAGCTAAAAAGAGTCTTATGGCTTCTAAACGAGTGACAGGTGCAAAGGTCTCATCATAGTTAATCCCTTCTTCCTTTCTATAACCTTGAGCAACAAGTCTAGCCTTATTGCGAATTATAGTCCCGTTTTCATCTAGCTTATTTCTGAAAACCCATTTGGTTCCTATGACAATTTTATCAGAGGGCCTGGGAACAAGATTCCAAACTTTATATCTACGAAATTCAGTTAGTTCTTCTTGCATAGTTGAAACCCAGCTAGGATCAGAGATAGCTTGATCTATCTTCTTAGGTCCAGAGAGAGAAATGAAGTTAACATAAAGACAAATATTACTTGTTCCTCTACGTGTTTTGATACCTACATTGGGATCACCAATAATTTGATTTATTGGGTAATTTGCAGTCTATCGCTGAGCTGGAGGTTGAGGAGAGAGATCAAGATCAACAGCAGATTCAGAGACTTGTTCTTCAGTTTCTGGAATAGGACTTGTTGTTTCAGCAACAGGTACTTCATTTAGAATCAATTCAGGGGATTGATTTTCAGATATAGTTTGGTTGTTCACTGAGGAATTTCCAAGAGATGAGTCAGCAACAGGAATCTGATTTAGAGGAGTAACATTCATCCCTGAAGATGGATTATTGTCACTTGAAGGATTTACAGGGATTTCGTCATCATATGCTTCGGTAGAAGGTTGATTGCTGAAATATGTTTCAGGTTCCCCATAATGAGATCTCATCCAGACATTCAATTCTTCATCATCATCATGAGTATGCGAAGTATGAATAGGACGAGATTCATCAAAGTTAACGTGCATGGATTCTTCAACATGTTGTCTTCTTTTGTTGAAGACTCTGAAGGACTTAGATACAGAGGAGTATCCAAGAAATATACCATCGTCAGCTTTTGGATCAAATTTACCCAAATGATCTCTGTCATTCAGAATGTAACATCTACATCCAAAAATATGGAAATATTTCACAGTAGGTCTTCTTCCATGAAACAATTCATAGGGGGTCTTCTTAAATTGCTTAACTATCAGGTATCGATTTTGAGTGAAGCATGCTGTGTTGACTGCTTCAGCCGAGAACAGAGTCGGTAGATGCGATTCGCTGAGCATTGAGCGAGCCGCTTCAATGATAGTTCGATTTCTTCTTTCAGCAACACCGTTTTGCTGAGGAGTTCTCACTGAGGAAAAGTTGTCAGAAATGCCTTTTTCTTCAAAGAAGTTTACCAGAGTACTGTTTTTGAATTCAGTACCATGATCACTTCTTATGGATCGAACAATTAGATTGTTCAAAACATCCATCCTTTTGATAAAAGAAATTATCATTTCAGGGGTATCACTTTTGAATCGAAGGAAGAACACCCATGTGTATCTGGAATATTCATCAACAACCACTAAAGAATATTTCTTTCCAGAAATAGATTGGACATTGACAGGTCCAAATAGATCCATATGGAGTAGCTGAAGAGGATCGGTCACTGAAGAAATTTGCTTCGACCAAAAGGAGGCTTTTGTCACCTTTCCCTTTTCACACGCTGAACAAAGAGATTTCTTTTGTAAAGGTATGATTTGGGAGGTCTCTGACTAGATCTTTTTGAGACAATTCATTTATTGTCTTAAAGTTGAGATGAGAGAGTCTTTTATGCCATAACCAGTTTTTGTTAGTGGATTCTTTAGAGATAAAGCACATGTTCTCAGAATGAGAACTCTTCATATTTATGACATACACATTTTCCACTCTTTTGCCTATTAAGGCAAGCTTATTATTTCCGTCAGTGACAGCACATCTATTTTTTAAGAATAGAACTTTGAAGTCTTTGTCACATAACTGATTAACGCTCAAGAGATTGTGCTTTAGCCCCTCAACGTAAGCAACACGAGAAAACGATGTGGCTCCATTGGATAGAATTCCATAACCTTTAGTGTATCATTTGCCATTTCCACCAAAGGTCACTGATGGACCAGCTTCATCTTTGTAATCAGAGAGTAGAGATTTTCTGCCAGTCATATGCCTTGAGCATCCGCTATCAAGATACCAGATACCTTTGGCACTCTGCATACAACAAAAGATTAATTGTTTAAAGGTACCCATACTACTATGGGTCCTGCTTGGTTAGATAGAGGATTGGCGGAGGAGCTACTAGCTGAAGAACTCTCTTTAGTGGATATCTTCACCTTTGGTGGTTTTGTAACCTTGGTGGGTTTCACTCTCACTGACTTGTCAGCTTGAGCTACTTCCTTTCATGAGCTAGTTTATCAGCTCTAGTAGCGTTAGGACATTTGCTTGCAATGTGGGTAGTTTCACCACAGTGATAGCACTTCCTATATTTAAAGGGTTTGGAATTCAGAGAGAAAATAGGAACCTTTTCAGGGACAGGACCAAGAATTCCTTTATCCATAGTCCTTGGAGTTATGACAACCTTTTTAGGGGTAGGAGTGAGATCGACCTTAATTCTGGGGGTTGGTCTCTGAGAAAAGTCAGAGACCTTCTTCCCAGATTTAGAATTTTTCTTTGAGGATTTCTTGTTCCTGTTCTGAATGATCTTATTCTTAGGAACTTGGTCAAGAAACTCGTTCTTGATCACCTTCTTAGAATTTATCACAGGCAACTTTTCTTTAGAAGAAGAGGAAGAAGTTGAAGAAGAAGGATCAGGGATAGAAGAGACAAACATTCCAAATTTGAGCATGGAACGATCATTCTCTGATTCTTCCTTTTTAGGGTTATAGCCTAACCCACTTCTTGTTTCCATAGGTATTTAGGCATTGATGATCTCATTGACTTTATCAGAAGCCTTACACCATCCTTCGATGGTTGCCTTTTCAGACTTGAGATCAGCGATAGCCTTTTCCTTATCAGTGATAGCTTGCTGCTTCTCAATGCTTATGGTTTGATTTGCAAAGACTTGGTCCTTAAGAGTTTCCTCTATTTTAGAAAGTTCTTTGAAGATGAAGATGATGAGGAAGAAGAAGAAGAAGGGATCATCCCTCCTTGAAGGGTTGACTGCTGAAGATGAAGATGATGAGGAAGAAGAAGATCCTATCCCTCATTATGGGGGAATGGACGATATTGAAGACGACGATGACATTGGAAGTGCCTTAGAGCACTTCAGAATGTCTAGGCCTGGAGTCGCTCATCAAGAGCCCTTGGGGGACGGACAACATCCCTCTCAGGGACAATCCGGTTCCTCGGGCAAAGGAAAAGAAGTGGTAGATCTGGATGCCACTATCCCAATATCTGAGGGGGAGACCACTCATGAGGTATCTCTTTCTCTTATCCCTTATATAACACCTCTCTCTGAAACCCCCACACCTCCTTCACCTACAAAAACTCTCTCTTACAATTCTTTTTCCTCCTCTCCTTCCCTCAGTGATCCCCGTCCCCTCAAAGGACTCTACTTCATGGAAGGAACCTTCCTATGAAGAACGGTTTATGTACATAATAGAAGCTAACTCTGAAGAAGAAGAGGGCCTTATTCCCAGGCGTCGCGTTCAAAAGCCAATCATAAGCGAGCCTGAAGAAGAAGAAAGGTGAATAAAATTCCTTAGGGAATTCGAAGCAAGAAGAATAAGGGTGCCTCAAGCTGAACCCATTGACGTTGTACCAATAAGGATGGTAGATGAATTCTACTTTCTGTCGAGCGAAGAGAGAGAACAAGCATTGGAAGCACAACGAATCCGGGATGCGGAAATAAAGCAAACTGAGAATGATCTTGCTTTAGCAAGGAAATTACTCAGGGAAGACTCTGCGAAAGACAAGGCGGCCAAGGAACTACTAAAAAAAAGTGAAAGGGTCGCTGAAGCTCTTGTACAGAGAGAACTTGCACAAGAAATTTTGAATGTAGATCCAATCCTTGCTCAACAAAAGATTCTAAGTGCACTGTCCGCTGAAGCCACAATACAGAAAGACAAAGAGCTTGACTGGTGCACTGACAGACTGAAATTTCGAAGATCTGAAACCAAAATCATTCATGCAACTATCCAAGGGCGACACTCCAACAGAGGTGGTCCAAAGGTATATGTAAGAATGACAAGGACGAACAGAACAGAGAGAGAAGAAGCCAAGTTCTTAAGGATTTATGGATACACTGAATGGTTAGAAATCAGAGATGCCATTCGGGTTCCAAATCCAAATTCAAGGATGCGGTGGAAAGAGTACTGGATCAGTTGCTGCAAAGGATGTCACAACATGTGCATCCCTGAGTCATCTAAGAAGAAAAGATCAATTGCTGAAGGTAGTTCAAGTTCTAAGAACGAGCATGAAACTAAATTTGACTATCAAAGCATTCTTGGTCATCTTGAGCTCCCTGATATATCAATGCTTTGTACCTCTCTCCTTCAAGACCGAAGATATGAAGAAGATGAAATCATCTCACTGCCTGAACTTGGTATGGTATTCTTGGATAATGAAGGGTTCTTAGGACTCTTCAGAAACCAAGAGATTCGCAAGGCCCCATCATCTCTCATATAGATCATGCTTTGGCGCTGCTGGTCAGATACCCCTCTGATGAATCGACAGAAGACGCTTTATGAGAATGAGTTACAAAGACGAAACGAGAATATCTCTGATTAGTTATAGATTTCTATTTCCTTTGTAATATTCCTTCAGTGTACAAGTACTTTACTTTATCAATGTAATTTCATTTTCCTGTAATTCCTTCAGATTATAATTAATGAAATTCAATCAAAGTACTTTACTCCATCCTAGTACTGAAAGGATCCCTGAACACAGTAAAAGGGACAATGAACATAAGAGTTCTATTTTCTTTAAACTATCTTTACTCACTGATTCTTCACTTTGAAGAATTCATCAGTAAATGTACTTTAAGATTGTTTACTGGTAAAAATTGGGCTTTCATATCCTTATAAATGAAACTCAATTCAGATAGTAGACTAGCTGAAAAAGATTATACAGATTAGTACTTAGAAAATTTTCTTCAAAATTTTCTTAAGTCCTTACTGGTCTCTTAAAGCAATTTTCCTATGTTGCTTAATCATAATCAAATAGGGGGAGATTGTTGATCATAATTCCTCTCGATGATTTGAATATGATTCCTTTTGTATACTTAGTGAAATTCCATTGTATAAGCTTCTGTTAATATTCAGCGATAGCATACGCTGATTACCATCAGCGATCGCTGAAGATCAAGGAACAGCAAGCTTATCTCTGAAGTCCTGAAGATCAACTATCACACCAGAAGACCATTCAGCGAAAGTCGAAGACCTTAGCTGAAGAGAGAGATAATCAGCTAAGTGAGCTGAAGCGGTTCAGCGATAGCAGCGATTATCTAATCAAAGTGTGATGTCTTGTGAAGCCTCAGCGATACTGAAGATTCCTCCTTGAAGATTCAGAATCAGCGATCAAATGAAGCTTCCTTAACAAGATAAAGGATTGATCTTATCCTCGATGCACAAAAGTCAAACCTAATATCTTGTCAGAAAAGGACGTACGATTTGTCTCTTATGTCCCCATCATATCTGATATGGTACTGTTCATATCCGGCCAAAAGCATGGCTGTCTTATTTGCAAGGACAAGCTTCGTATCTAAGCTTGACACATGGCATGTACCTTTTGTCTTGCATTAAATGCAAACGGGTATAAATAAGATGAAGATATCTTCTTCATCTTAATGCATGCTTCCTTCTAGCCTAAACTCTCTTTATTTCTTTCTTCCTTCTTCTTGTGCATCAAACTTAGTGTTTCTTAGTTACAATAGAATAGGTTTTAAACTTGTTCTTATTCCGCTTGTAACTGTAAATTTGTTTATGATATATAAACTCATTTAAAAACCAAAATCTGTGTGTTTGTATTCAACCCCCCCCCCCCCCCTTGATTGAACTCTTGTAGACCCTTATTGGGACCAACATAGTCAGAATGAACAACCGAGTGCTGCTACCCATGCCGAGAGATTGTTAAGAGAGAGCAAAGAAGATGTCCACAGAGACACATATGTGAGAATCTCGCCGAGTCCAACTAGAGCACCCACAAATGCTGAGGTAGATGCCACCACATCTACACTCATTGAAACAGGACTGCTCAGTCCAAACCCTAACCCCCAACCTGACCATGTGGAAGGAATTCTTCATCTTTCCACATCAAGCTCAACAAGGGAAACCACTCATCCTCTCAAAAAGGATGATGATGAAATTATAAGAGTTCAGTCATCCCAGAACTCGCCACCCCCCACACACGTTGACATCTCTGTAACCAACGAAAACTTAGGAAATACAGAGGGTACGTCCATACCCTCTCCTAGAGTAGAAGTTGATGAAATCCTATCAGAGGGGTTACAGCAAGAGGATGTACAACTTACTGGAGTCTTCGGACTTTTCCAAGGTAAGCACACGTCTATTGACTCTCCACCCACTGATGTTGGAGATAAAGTCAATGACGTCAGAACATCCGAAGAGGTGTCTCTTAGGACCCCTCGAAGACAGGATGGAAGTCCCTCCACGCTCAACGTCCAAACAGGCGTGAACGAGGGCCTCTCTCAATGCGAGAGACAAGGGGCTCCATGTGTTGGAGATGCACCGGTTACCTCTTCTGAGTTTGTCACAAATGCAGCGTTCAATGCATTTGATGGTCATATTCAGAGATCTCTGGGGGATCTAAAACAGACCGTTCAAATAGCTGAATCAAACAGTAATTCAGAGATCACTGCTTAGAATTTCTTAATCTGCCAAGTTCAAACTACACAGAAGGAACATTCTAAAGCTCTGAAAGATCTCAAGAAACTAATAACTGATACTGCAGAGATACAAAAGAATTCTGCAAATGACCACTTCAACAGATTGGATGCTGGAATTAAAGCCAATGCAAAAGCCTTCTTTCATATTCCATATGACATCCCTTCTCCAGAAGTCACTATCTATGTTTCAGAATATGGGTCGTTAGTCGTAGACATTCAGAAGATGCTCAATGCCATGGCACCCCCAGAAGCCTCCACCTCAAATACCTCTACCCTCATATGCCAACCGGACTTAGCATCTCTTCAGAAGGCTATAATGGACAAATTCAATGCCATTAATGCTAAGTTCGTATCTAAGAATAAATCGAGCTTAAATGACTTAGCCCAGAAGGTATCTACCTTAGATACTTCTGTCTCCAAACTAACTGCCTTAGTTATTTCTATCTCTGCAGACTTTGAAGCAAAGAAAAAGGCAAAAGAAGCCAGAGCTTGCAAGAAAGTCGAGTTAAAGCTCAAGAAGTCTGAGGATCGGGATCCTGATTCTCAGAAGGGGGAGAGTACAACGAAGAGGTCAAAGTTTGAAAACGTTGAAAGTGCCAAAGCTCAGAACAAAGGTGAAGCCTCTGGAGTCTCTGGATCTGCACCCTCTGCCCCACCATCATCAAAGCAACAAGCCTTTACACTAACACCGCTGGTCGTTCATTATGGTCCGCTTCCTAAAGATCCACACATGGCAAAGTTCATACTTGAACTTTTAGGAAATAAAAGAAAGTCAGAAGCTCAAACTCGGAAGCCTAGCCAATCGCAACCTCCAAAACCTCAAGCTCAAATAGAACCCATATCTACTAGTGCAAGAACCAGAGAATATCCCAAAGGTCAGAGTTCAAGCTACCAACCTCCCATCTCTAAACAATCTAAACTTAGAGCTGAAGCAGAATGAGTGAAGGCAGAGATATCATATAGAAGGAAGGCACAATTACAGGAGGAACTTAGGAAAGTTGATGCGTTCAAAATACCTACTTCAATAGAAATTGAATACAGGCATATGTACGCAGCAACTGAACACACGGTCTAACTGATGCTTCCAAATTTTGCCAATGATTACAAAGTGAGTGATGATGTCAAGACAAGATTCATGAATCATAGGCAAATTAGGAAAGATGCCTTCACAACCTCTCCAATCAAGAAAATAACTGGGGTTAAGCATGTAAAGTTTGAAAACACAGAATTAATGTATACGATATATGAAGTGGAAATAGCAGACAATGAAAAACATTATTTCTGTGACAATGATCTTCTCTCAATCAATCCATCTGACCTAGTGCCACTGGGAAGATTTATGAAGAATAAGATGAATCAACGAACAGATAGCCAAAATAAAGTTGCCTTCTTCAGAATCATAAAATGTATGGAGGCATTTCTGAAATACAAGAAGCAGGTTGTCACACCCCGCTAAAGCGGAAACACGAGGTACGACAGTTCGAGGTTTCACAACAATAGGAATATAAACACCAACCATACATAAATTTAAACGTCAAAGTTTAAAGTTTAGAAGTTTACAACCCGACTACTTTGACTTGAACAAACAAATTACATCAATATATATATATATATATAAAGTCTTGATTGGTGTTCCACAAAAATAAGCTAAGCCTGATCGGTTACCTTTTTATTTCCTGTAAAGCATGTTAAAACGGAAGTGTCAACTACAAAGAGTTGGTGAGTTCACAGGTTTTCAAATCCACAGAATATTTTGTACGTAAAATAAAATGTTGACGAAACAAATACTCGCATCAACTTAAGCATTTTAATCTTTATGAGCAATTATGCAATCAATTATTAAACATGATTTTTCATTATTGAGCCACTACTAAGCCTAAACAACATTCTACGCCCTACAAACTACCTCAGCGGTGGAACTAAATTTCACATGTGTAGAGCACTCTTAATTGATAAAGTGCACCCCTACTTGCCAATTAGGTGGGTCTGTAAACCAAATAGCGCTATCCACAAATAATATCGGCTCAAAAAAAATACAAAGTTAAATAGTAGTGTACCACGATACAACTAGGTTGTCCTTTTGAACCCAAATCTTGGGATCTCCAGTCTTTTGGGTAAGGTTTCTTTGCATGAATAATTAATTCAAGAGCTTAAGTCTCATCCCTCTTGAGGACTTATAAATTAAATCTCTACTAAGGCTTTAGTAAGCGGATCCGCAATGTTATCCTTTGACTTCACATAGTCAATCGAGATAACTCCAGTAGAAAGTAGTTCCATTATCGTATTATGTCTACATCTAATATGTCTAGACTTTCCATTATACATTGTACTTTCAGCTCTACCAATCGACGATTGGCTATCACAATGTATACAAATAGCCGTTACCGGTTTAGGCCATCTAGGAATATCCTCTACAAAGTGACGCAACCATTCCGCCTCTTCACCACATTTATCCAAGGTGATAAATTCGGATTCCATCATAGATCTAGCTATAAAAGTTTGCTTGGATGATTTCCAAGATATAGCTGCACCTCCAAGTGTAAACACATATCCACTTGTAGATCTGGAATCTTTTATATCGGATATCCAATTTGCATCACTGTATCCTTCGATTACAACTGGATAACTTTCATAATGAAGTCCATACTCACATGTGTATCTTACATATCTTAGCAATCTAGTAATACTCTTCCAGTGTTCAGAACTGGGATTACTAGTGTACCTACTTAAACTACATACTGTATAAGCTAAGTCAGGTCTTGTACAACTCATAAGATACATCAGACTTCCAATGATTCTTGAGTATTCTACTTGTGCAACACTATCTCCTCTATTTTAGATAGATGTTGACTAGTATCAATTAGAGTTCTAGCTATACTAGTATCTCCTTGATTGACTTTCTCAAGAATCTTGTCCACATAATGGATTTGGCTTAATACTAAACCATTTTGGGTTCTTGTGATCTTGACCCCAAGAATCATATCTGCTAAACCCATGTCTTTCATGTCAAACTTAGATTTTAACATGTCTTTTGTGGATCTTATTATTTTGTCATCACTGCCAATGATAAGCATATCATCAACATATAAACATAATATGACATAACCATGAGTGGTGTCTTTCGTATAAACACATTTATCACACCCATTTATCTTAAAACCGCTTTCTAACATGGCTTGATCAAAAATTTTGATGCCATTGTTATGGAGCTTGCTTAAGACCATACAAGGACTTAACGAGTTTACAAACATTGTTCTCTTGTCCTAGGGCAACAAATCCCTCAGGTTGCTGCATATAGATTTCTTCTTCTAAATCTCCATTTAGAAAAGCAGTTTTCATATCCATTTGGTGAATTTGCAGACTTTAATAGCTGCAATAGCTAACACCAATCTAATGAATGTCATTCGCGTTACAGGCGAGTATATGTCAAAGTAATCTAGACCTTTCTTTTGTCTATATCCTTTGATCACTAATCTTGCCTTGTATTTATCAATACTACCGTCAGTTTTCATCTTTCTCTTAAAGATCCAACGATACCCTAGTGGCTTACAACCCGGATGTAAATCCACTAATTCCCACGTATGGTTTTGTAAGATATAATCTATCTCACTTTTAATTTCTTCTTTCCACTAAAGTCCTTCAAAAGAAGTAACCGCCTCACAATAGGTTTTTGGAATCATATACAAGAAACCTATATGCACTACTATTATGTGCATATCCAATGAATACACAATTCACTGTTTTAGGTCATAGCTTTTGTACCTTACGGGGTGGTGCAACTACTATAGCTAGACAACCCCACACTCGTAAGTACTTATAAGATGGTTTTCCACCCATCCTAAGTTCATACGGTGTTTCATCCTTTTTCTTGTGGGGTATCTTATTTAGAAGATAGTTAGCCGACAAGATGGCTTCCCCCCACATGTTCTGATTTATACCAAAAACTAATCACCATGGCACTTACCATTTCTTTCAAGGTATGATTATTTCTTTCGGTAATACCATTTTGTTGTGGTGAGTAGGGTGCCGTAGATTCATGTCGAATTCCATTTTGTGAACAAAATTCGGCAAATGGTGAAACATACTCACGTCCCCTATCACTTCTAACAACTTTAATTTTCTTATTGAGTTGATTCTCAACTTCATTTTTATACAAGACAAAATTGTCTATTGCTTCATCTTTACTTTTAAGTAAATATATATAGCAATATTTTGTATTATCAACGATAAACATGATAAAATATTTGTTCCCACTTCTAGTAGGAATTGATTTTAAATCACACACATCAGTGTGAATTAAATCAAGGGTTTCGGTTTTTCTTTCAATCGTTTGGAAAGATGATCTAGTAAGTTTGGCTTCTACACATGTGGGGAACTTGTGATTTGAGTCAAAATTAAAATTTGGTAATTTTTTTTAATTTAATCAAATGATTAATGTAATTAAAATTTACATGTCCTAAACGGCCATGCCAAACATTTGAAGACTCAACAATAAATGCAAAATCAGTACTTGATTTATTCATAAAATTAGTAACGATTACATTTATTTTGAACATGTCATTTACAGAATATCCTTTTCCCACATACATACCACTTTTGGACAAAACAAACTTGTCCGACTCAGACACTAGCTTGAAATCAAACTTGTTTAACAACCACCCCGAAACGAGGTTCTTACGAAGCTCCGGAACATACAAAACATTCTTGAGCTTGTGCTCTTTTCCCGAAGTCATCTTCAAGATCATATCTCCAACACCCTTGACATCGGCAGTGGTGGCGTTCCCCATGAAGAACTTTTTCCCATCATCAACATCCTTGTAGGTGTTGAAATTGCTTTTGTCATGACACACGTGACGGGCATCGATTCGGCGAATATAAATTATTATGTAAACACAATCGGGAAAATTATTATTTACTCAATTCCTTTCGGTAGCTCTACTCGAACACAACCAGGAAAGACGGTGAGGGTGGTAAGCGCAAAAGCATTTTAAAAACCGACCTCATTAGAATATAAATTATCCGCCTATATCTTTCCTAGACATTGTATTCAAATAGGTGAGCCTATTTGGAGTTGATTCATAACATCACTCCTTAGAGTTTGTACCAATCTCATTCATCTCCGAAAACATGTCCGAAGAATCCACCATCAATCTATTTACACAAAACAGTAGAGTAATTAAATCGAAACTAACTCAATTATCGAATCTGTTAACCCAAATAAGATAAATCGAAACAAACTCGATTATGAAATTTGTTTACACAAAACAGAAAAATTCTTCAATCGAAACAAACTCGATTATGTAATCCGTTTACATAAAATAGTAAAATATCGAAACAGACTCGATTATCGAATATGTTTACACAAAACAAAAGAAAACTAATTTAATCAAAACACACTTGATTATCGAATATGTTTACACAAAACATAAAAATAACTAATTCGAAACAAAATAAAATATCGACTTGAATATTGAATCTTAATATATAAAACGTAAAATTAAATCGAGATTAACTCGATTGTGTTAATTCGAAACAAACTCGAATCTTCGAAACTGTTTACAGAAAACAAAATTTAGTTTTATTCGAAACAAAGTCGAATATCGAATAGTTTTACAAAGCAGAAAGTAATTAAATTCGAAACAAACTCGAATATCGAATTTGTTTACAGAAAACAATAGTTTATTTAATTCGAAACAAACTCGAATATCAAATACAAAGTTATTAAATTCGAAACAAACTCGAATAACAAATCTATTTACATAAAACATAAATTAAATTCGAAACAAACTCGAATCTGTTTAAGATTGTTAGAAAATTGGGTAGAAGCATAATGCAATTTATTTATATAATCAGGAAACAAATTCTTTAGAAACCGAATTAAACGATTAACATAAACTGTAAATAAAATTGCAATAGAAAATAATTACAGATAATAATTAAATCACTTACATAAACGAGAAACTAATTCGCGATAGAAAATAAAGTCCCGAAAAGTAAGATGAAACCGGCTGAGGCTCGTGTATAACACGATTCCCTCAAACAGATTCGTCGTCTGTTCCCAGGGTACAACAACTAATGCAGCGTACTGCCGGATAAGAAACTTTGCCTGAAAATGTCGCCGGAAAAGTCGTGTAATGTAGAGAGAAAACCGAGACTGTGGTGGTATATGGTGTAGTCAGAGAACGGACCACTTGGTCCCTATTTATATCGTGAATCAACACCATGAAACCGACAAAATTAAATGATAATTAATTATCATTTTAATTCCTATGACCATAACCGAAACAATTTTTAATACGAAATCAAAACCGAATTTCGGTTACAAATGTTTAATAAAAAAAAGGTTTCGATATCTCATTCACATTCTTCGTTTTGGACACATAATATATGGTTTTGAAGCTCTCATATAGGAGAACACAAACACATAAAAAATATTATATATAACATATATATATATATATATATATTTAATTATGTCTAAAATTAGTTAAAAACCATAATTTTAACTAAAATTTCCAACATTATTACCTATGGATTTTATTTATTTTTTATTTTTTGAATAATTTCACGTGCCACGTAAAAAATACTTTTAAAGATAATAAATACATTTTTTTTAAAATTCGTTGGTAATAATTAAAATTACTAACATGATTTTATGTTTATAGAATTATAGCTCTTTATGGGTCATCTGTCCTGTTTCCTTGTCCTATTTTATCATTGTTCTGTCAAAATTTACGAATAAAAAATATTCGTCAATGATGGTGTTTTTTCTAGTAGTGCAACAAACAAATACGAAGAACCAAGAGTTAGTTGAAATAAAATGCGAAGGTGTAATAACTATTTTATTTGCTCCATTTATTATTATAATTTATTATTCATTATTTCTTTTAGAAATATATATTAAAGTAAGCTTTTAATTAAAAATCGTTTACTTAAAAATGAAAATGTATTTTTACCTGTACCTTTTGCAATATATCTTTATTTTAATACAATCATATGTGATATTGTAAATAGTTAAAGCATATTCAACAACTATGCTAAAATAAAAATAAAAAGTGAACTTTTAACATCTTTATTGTTACAATAGTTATCATATCTTTTATGTTAAAATAGAAAAATGAGGAGAGAGGTTGTAAAAATCTATAAATTTAGATAAATTTCTAAAATCATTAGAAGAGAGAGAAATTCATATTTTAATTATATCCAACCAATTAGAATATGAGATAAAATGTGTAAAAAAAATAAATAATATTTTATTAGATTCATTGAATATTTTATTAATATAATTAATGTTCAAATTGCTAAAATAAAATAGCTATTGAAGTGTGACGTATATTTTTATTAGGATTTTGACTTTTTTTACTCTGTTATAGAAAAATTATACCATAACTATTGGAGATGCTCTTAGATCAAAGTACGTAAAATAAAATAAAAATTGGACCAAATCACGATGTTCGTTGCATGTTTACACAACAAAAGAATCGGGTCTTATAGGAAAGAAAATATGTTTAATTGTCGTAATAGACTGTTATATAGGACTTCTGTGTTATAGAACTATACAATGCGTCCTAGCTGGTAATAATAAGTTGATATGACATTTTTGGGGTCATAGTTAGTTGTTTTATAGTACTAAAGTATATATGACTAAACAATTGTGCGCCATAAATATGTTGTAGTAAGTTAAATGAATACTTTTGTCCGTCATAACTTGTTGTTTTCTAGGACACATTTGAGATGTGTTCCATTAACACATTTTTTTGATAGGACAACTATTATTTTATTTTATTTTTTTGGAAATGATATCTTAGGCATTTGCATAGATTAATCCCTGATAATTTAAGACTGCTAAAGCATGCAGCCCTGAGATAATTCCCCAATGGCCACAAGTTGTTTGTGCCTGGATTCGAACCTAGGGTAGATGGGTTATCTAGCCTCATCCCCCACAAGCCTTAACCAGTACGCCACAAGCCTTGTAGTTTAGGACAACTATTATTATAAGACATGTTTTCCATAATATCGTATAAAAAGGCTAATAAAATGTCTTATTAGATATTTGTCCTACAAACCTTGTTATGACGTACAAAAAGTATTCAATTAACTTATTACAACACATTTACGTATGAGTACACACACAATTGTTTGGTCGTGTATATATATATATATAAGACCGTTATTTTGCAACCCATTGCAATAGTACAACCTTTACAACCAAATCATAATCGTCCATTTGATCATTAATGGTTATCATTTAATCACTTCTAACTACCATTAATTAAAAAAAAGAAAAAAGAAAAATGGATGGTGGATGGTGGATGAGTGAGTTCCATCTGTTGTATGATTGCAATGAGTTGTATTTGAACATCTATATATATATATATATTGAAATGCAAATGCAAATTCAAATTTGGTTATGAACGTGAGGACATATGAGAGCATGAGATGTGTCATATTCAAACTGAATAATGAAGAAACATATTAAGACCGAATGGATTATTATTCAGACTGAATGTAGTATTATTCAGACTAAATAATACTAGATTCAGTTTGAATATTTTTCTTCATTATTCAGTCTGAATATGACACGTATTGCACTCTCATTTGTCATCACGTTCACAACCAAATTTGAGTTCTCATCTGAATCCTCCCCTATATATAAATATATACACTTGAATACTTTAAAACAATCTATTATAACATTTAAAGACGTTTGCGTGCTATAAATCTAATTTTTATCATGCATTTTAATGTAAATTAGGTGTCTATGTTTTGATATATCATACAGGGACGGACCTATTAAGAGCCGAGCGGCCTCTCATGCACCTGTTCACTTGTTTATTGAAAGTGAAAAATAAAATTAGTCGTCTAAAAGATGCACCTGTCTAAATTTTGAAAGATGTTCTAAAATATACTGAAACCACATTTGTAATAGATATTAAACATGGGTGAGATGATTTAGATCATTAGGATGCGTTTACTAAACACTTACCCGGTAAGCACTTACCGTTAAAATTCAACACTATCATTTACTTACTAGGTAAGATTTTAGTCCATAAAAACGACATTGTATGCAACAATTTACCCGGTAATCGTTTACCATGGTAAAAGTCATCGCCCTCACTTACCGGATAAGACTCTTGGTCATTATCTCGCTTTTACCGGGTAAAATTCTTGGTCTTTACCATATTCATCCGGTAAGGTAATGTGACTTGATAAACGTTTTCCCGAATAAATATTTGGTAAACGGTCCCTCAGACTAAATCGTGAGATACAATACGATGCAAGTTTGATTTCTATTGTTCTACATCCATCAAATATATCATCTTTGATCTTTTAATATTCGCCTGCCAGGGCTCTTTGTGCCGTATAAATGTTATTACTAAAACTACTAACAATAATTATACAACTATAAGGATCAAACTCACAACCTCAAGTAAAATTATAAACATAACTTGACACTAAACCAAGGGCAACTTCTTGTTTATCTTTCTCCCATTTCGTCCTAGTACTTTTCTTAATGATTTATTTTTCATTTCATTATAAATTCATCTTCAAAGTCATTCTTTTATCTCATTTTCAAAACGATGTATACTTATTACAGACGTCTGGGTTGATTCATTCGAAAAAATGTATATTTTATTCGTTAAATTGACACAATTAATTTCTCTCAGATTAAATCGTATCTACTTTATCTCTAATTTAACCGCTATTTTGTATTCCGTTGAACCAACTTAAAATGTCCCCCCTAAAAAATCTGTATTTGTCATTCGATGTGGTACCTAAAAAAATAAAAGCATTTATGTGTAATTTTGTGTAATTTACCAATATAAAAAATAAAAGCATTTATGTAGTAGGTAAGTAACGTTCATTTTGTGAAACACGTGAATTGGAGGTTGGGTGAATAACGTTTATCGCGTGAAGCACGTGATTTGGGAGACTGCCTTTTTTTTAATAAAAATTTATATTAAATTTATTATATTTACAATATTTAAATTAATTATTATATACATTTGAAACAACTAAAAACGTTTCTTCTAGTAGTCATGGCCCATGGGTGCTAGGGCTTGGGGCTAATTTACGAGCATCTTATTAATTTTATGGTGTTTTAAAATTAACAGTCAAATAAATTTACAATAACGTTAAAGAGGTTTTAACTAATGAACTTATAGATAAAAATACCCCTCAACTTAACGATGGACTTATCGTTCAATAATGGAAAAGACAAATGATGTAAATAAATTGAAATGATTGGAAGTCCGCTTAATTTTGAAACTAAAATTACAGTTGAAGGAGTTTGAGAAAACTACAAAACCAATTGATGTAATTTACCTATCTTAAAGAATTTATAAACATAATTTTTTTTGGAAAATTAATTAAACCTGACTTAATCAATTCAAAGATAACTTTTACCCTAATCTAAAAAACCCATTACATTCATAGCATTTTGCTTTTAGGCTCGTTACAGTTATGTTCGAAAAATTTGATTACACGGTTAAGTCATCTTCAATGAGACGGCGTTTTTTTAATAACAAACACCGAAACTTGAACAAAAGGATCTTTAGCTAGGGACACTATTTTTCAAACAAAAAACAATGTCATGAAGATTAATTTACCAAATTTTGCTCAACACTATTCATTTATATCATTTTTACAATTTTTTAATATTTATAAATTTATTTTGTCAATTTTGAAATTTTTGTATTTTTACATTAAAAAATTGGCTTTAACTTTTTATGTTTTTCCCATATTATAGTACAGCTTAATTTAAGTTAATAATTCAATTTCTATGTATTCAATTCATTTTGGAAACTCGTTATATATTTTAATAATTTAAATTATAATAACAAATTTAATTAAATACATCACTAACATATATATGTTAATATATAAAATGTAACCAACAAATAAATTATAGAAATCTATAATATGGTACTTTAATTCGAAGTTACTCACAAACTATTAATTTGGTTTGGTCAAAATAATATTAATATATATTTATAAAGTTAAAGAAAAATGAGTATACAGTCAAAACAGGAATATATATATATATATAGAAAGGTTCAAATTAAAACTTTGGATTTCTAAAGGAACAAAGAGACATTTGTGAACCACATATGATGTGGGTTCCACATAATATTAAATCATTTCTGATTTAATATTCAATCATATTAAATTTACAAAGAGACATATGTGGTCCACAAGGTGTTCCTTTATTTCTTTAAATTTACAAAGTTCTCATTTGAACATTCCTCTCTCTCTCTCCCTATATATATATATAGAGAGAGAGAGAGAGAGGAACAAAGAGACATATGTAGTTCACAAGGTGTTCCTTTATTCCTTTAAATTTACAAAGTTCTCATTTGAATCTTCCTCTATATATATATATATAGTGGGAGGTTCAAATGAGAACTTTGTAAATTTAAAGGAATATCTTGTGGATCACATATGATGTAGATCTCACACATTAAGAAATCATATCTGATTCAATGATGACCCCCACTGAATCTGATATGATTTTTTAATGTATGGGACCCACATTATATGTGGTCCACAAATGTTCCTTTGTTTCTTTAAAGAGGAGGTGTTGTTGTATGATTCCTTCCACATATATATATGTATACATAGAGAGGGAGAGAATATATATATTTTTTAAATTTGGTTATTACTCGTTAAGAAATAACTATTAATAGGTGTAAACATTTGTTATGTCATGGACGGTTTTAAGTTTTAAACCATTTGATTGTATATTTCTAAATTTTAATTTACTAGTTGTCCAAAAATGCTCAGTGTGCAATATTTTCATTTAAATTAATAGTGGAGAATTAATGTAATTTTATATTCTAAATTCTAAAAAGTTTAAATTTTATACGGTATTATGTTAGAGTAGATCAACACATGTCATGTATTTGAAAGTGTTTATTAGTTAGTTTTAGCAGGTTTAATGAGATCAAGCAAGGATTTTCTAAAAAGTTGTACATATATTTAGTAAGTTGTAAACTTGAATCCTCATAAATTTTATTATTTTAACATGTGTAAATGCATATGAAAAGCAATATTTTAGTGAGAATAAGAATGAAAAATTAATGCTATATCACTAAAAAATTCAAATATCATGCTTGAATAAAATAAAAATTACAAGTAATAGTAGAACATGTCTTGCTACTTTAAAGACCTTGTATAAAAAAAAACAAAAAAAAAAATATCTACAATGGTTTCAATTTAAAGGATTATAGAATTCTTATTTTATGTATAACATGTCTAATTCAAAATCTTATAAGTTAAAGAGTAAATTGCACTTTGGTTCCTATGGTTGGTACTCACGAGCAACTTTTGTCTTTGAACTTCATTTGTTACATCGGTGGTTATTGTGGTTGTCATTTTTTGGGAATTGATCCATGTGGCTAACGGCCGCTAGTCCGTTTACTTGAGGGCAATTTGATCTTTTTGTCATTTTCTATGATCTATCTTTTTGATCCTTTTAATCGTGTTTTTTTTCTTTTTAATTTTATCAAAACCACAATAATACTCTCTCTCTCTCTCTCTCTCTCTCTCTCTCTCTCTCTCCTCTCTTCTCCCCGTATAGAATTTGGTGATCAAAAACATATCCTTCTCATTCACATAAGGCGTTAATAAATATACAAAGGTGTACAATAACTTCCTAAAATACAGTAAAGATAAAAGGCAACAACTTAAAGAATAGGAAGGAATGAGACGTGAATCAAGGGAGAATAATAAGGAGGAGAATAAGGAAAGGATAATGAAATCCATTATATACGCCTTATGTGAATGAGAATGATATGCTTTTGATCACCAATTTCTATATGGTATCAGAGCGGGTCATGTAAAGATCTAAAGAAAAGTCGACCATGAAGGAACACAGAGAAGACACCAACTCACCCTACTACATACATGCCTCCGACTATCTAAAACAAATGCACGTGAATGACGTTCTCACTGATAGCAACTATGGTGACTGGGCACCGGAAATGAAAAATTTCTTGTTCGCCAAAAACAAAATTGGCTTCATTAACGGCACCATTAAAAGCCCCAAAGAAGGATCGTCATACCACATGCCATGGATGCATTGTGATGCCATGATAAAGGGATGGCTTACCACTGCAATGGAAAAGGACATCAGGACTAGCGTGAAGTACGCCAACACTGCAGCGGGAATATGGGCTGACCTTGAAGAAAGATTTGGCAAGGAGAGCGCACCACGAGCATACGAACTGAAACAAACACTCAAAAACACGCAACAAGATCGGGCTTCCGTATCCGCCTACTACACAAAGATGTACGCTTTGTGGGATGAAATACAATCGGTCTCACCAATGCCACGATGTACATGTGGCAACTGCACATGTAATCTTGGCAAAAGATTGATCGAATCGAAGGAAAATGAGAGACTTTATGTTGGTCCGAAGGGAGTCTATAAGAGTTCAAGAATATCGAAACAGTTTGTAGAAGGGGGTGTTGAATACAAACACACGGTTTTTAAATTAGTTTTTAAATTAGTTTATATTGAATAAGCAAATTTACAGTTACAAGCGGAATTAAAACAAGTAAATAAACCTATTCTATTGTAACGTAAGAAATCACACAGTTTGATGCACAAGGAAGTAAGAAAGAAAAAAAACAGAGGTTTGAGAAATAGAAAAAGGAATGCATGAAGATGCAGAAGAAATCTTCATCTTATTTATACCCGTGTGCATTTAATGCAAGACAAAAGGTATATGCCACGTGTCAAGCATTCATAGGAAGCTTGTTCTTTGTTCAAAAGCAACCATGCTTTTGGCCGCGTGTGAACAGTACCAAATCAGATATGATGGGGACATAAGAGACAATCCGTATGTTCTTCTCTGACATAGTATAAGGTTTGACTTTTGTGCATCGAGGATAAGATCAACATTGATCTTGCTTTAGACTTCACATGATCGCCAAACATGAAACTTCAAGGATGAACTATCAGAGTATCGCTGAGGTCTTGCAAGACATCACACTTCTAATTTGCTAATCCTTTGCTGTCACTGAATCGCTTCAGATTATTAGCTGATTATCTTTGTCTTCAGCTTGGTCTTCGACTTTCGCTGAATGTTCTCTTTGTGTGAATGTTGTTCTTCAGATCTTCAGAGATAAAATTAAGGTTCCTGAGTTTCAGCGATCGCTGAGTACAATCAGCGTGTGCTATCGCTGAATTTGAACTTAACCTTATAAATGGAATTTTCACTAAGTATATAGAGGAATCATATTTAAATCACCGAGAGAAGTTATGATCAACAATCTCCCCCTATTTGATTATGATTAAGCAATATGGGAAATTTGCTTTAAAAGGATTAGTAGAGACTTAAAAATTTAAAGAAAAATTTCTAAGTTCTAATATGTGAGATCTTTTTCAGCTAAACTACTATTATAATTGAGTTTCATTTATAAGGATATGAAAACAGAATATATACAAGTAAGGAAGCTTTAAGTACATTCACTGATTAAATTTTAGAGAGAAATATCAATGAGTAAAGAGGTTTGTATAGAAATTAGAGCTCTTATGTTCATTATCCCATTTACTATTTTCAGAGAGTACTTCATTGAAATTTCATTAAAGATAATCTGAAGAATTACATAGAAAATGAAATTACAATTTTGTAAGGTAAAGTACAATACGCTGAAGAGTACTACAAAGGAAAAGAAAAACTAAAGATTAATCAGAGAGTCTTTCATGTCTTCTTCGTAGTTCATTTTCATAGATCATCTTTTGTCGATTCATTAGAGGATTATCTGACCAGCAGTGATGATGCATGATCTTTATGAAAGCTGATGGAGTCTTGCTGACTTCTCGGTTTCTGAAGAGTCCTAAGAACCCTTCATTATCCAAGTAAACCATACCAGGTTCAGGGAATGAGATGATTTCATTTTCTTCATATCTTCGATCTTGAGGTAGAGAGGAGTTCAGTATTGAGACGTCTGGGATTTCAAGATGACCAAGAATGCTTTCATAATTGAATTTGGTTTCATGTTCGTTTTTAGAAATTGAACCTCCTCCAGCGTTTGCTCTTCTTTCTGGTAGGCTTAGGGAGAGGAGGAACTTGCACATGTTGTGACATCCTTTGAAATAGCTGATCCAATACTCTTTCCACCACATCTTTGAACTTTGACTTGGAACCCTGAATGGCATCTCTGATTTCTAGCCACTCAGAGTATCCATAGAATTTAAAGAACTTGGCTTCTTCTTTTTCACATTTCGAATGTCTGTACATCCGTACATATATCTTCAGACCACTTCTTTTGGAGGGACGTCCTTCAATAGTTGTACGAATGATTTTTGATTCAGACAGTCGAAAGTTGAATCGTTCATTGCACCAACGTAGTTCATTTTCTCTGTGGCTTGTATCTTCATTTGTCAGCGCACTTCGAATCCTTTCTTGAGCATGGATGGGATTCACATATAGATTTTCTTGAGTCAGCTCTCTTTGTGCCAGAGCTTCAACGACTCTTTCACTTATCTCGTCCAGCTTTCTAGTCTCTTCATCTCTTGCAGCATCCTCCCTGAGTATCTTTCTTGCCAGCTCAAGATCATTCTCTGTTTGTTTCATCTTCTCATCCCTGATTCTCTGAGCTTCAAGTGCTTGTGCTCTCTCTTCTTTAGATAGAAAATAAAAATCATCCACCACGCCGATAGGCATGGGATTTTCTGGTTCAGCAGTGGGCATCCTTATTCTTTTGGCTTCAAGTTCCTTTAGGAAATTTATTCGCAATTCTTCTTCTTAAGGCTCACTTATTGGTGGTCTTTGTGCGCACCGTCTAGGAATAAGGCCTTCTTTATCTTTAGAGTCAGATTCAGATATGTACACGAACTGCTCTTTTGATGATGGTTCCCTAAAAAATGTAGAGTCCTTTGGGGGACAGGACTCACTGAGAATGGGGGATGGAGAGAGAGGTCTATTAGATCCAAAATTTGGAGGAGGAAAGATGGATAGGTTGGGGATTCAGAGATTGGAGTATAAGGGATGAGTGGAAGACTTACCTCAACAGTGGTTTCTCCCTCAGAGTTTGCCGGTGTGGTATGCAGAGTTACCACTTCTTTGTTTTTCCCTGAGGGATCAGACTGTCCTTTAGAAGGAGGTGGTCTGTCCGCCAAAGGTTCTCTGAAAGTGATTCCAGGTATAAAGTTTCCTGGACGGATCTTCTAAAAGAAGAGGTTAGCATTTGGAGGAAAATCATCATCATCATCATCGTCATTTCCTCCATGATGAGGGATTTCATCATCGTATTCATCATCATCTTTTTCTTCTTCCTCTTCCTCTTCCTCTTCCTCTTCCTCTTCCTCTTCCTCTTCCTCTTCCTCTTCCTCTTCCTCTTCCTCTTCCTCTTCCTCTTCCTCTTCCTCTTCTTCTTCTTCTTCTTCTTCTTCTTCTTCTTCTTCTTCTTCTTCTTCTTCTTCTTCTTCTTCTTCTTCTTCTTCTTCTTCTTCTTCTTCTTCAGCTTGTGGATCTTGCTGAATGTAAGGAGAAATAGGAGGTCCTTGACATAAGTCATTTCCCTTTCCTATTGGCTCATCAGCAAGCTCTTTGGCACATCTCTCCCCCTCAATGTTGTCAGGAGGTAGGATGTGCACCATCAGTGTACGCACATTAGAGATGATGCCTTTAAGGCTGTCAATGTGCGCCGTTTGGTTTTGGCTAATAGTAGCCAACGATCCACGATCAGTAGCAGTGAAGGAGGGGTCCTGATTAGCAATGCTCTTTAAGAGCTTCATCATATCTTCTTGCGTCTGCTGAATAGACGCAAGAGCCTTACCCTGATCTTCAACCATTTTTTCAAGTTTGTCAAGCCTTTTCCCATGGATGGAAGAGGCATCCTTCATTGCCGTAACATCAGAGTTGATGTTATTTGTGGTGGCCTTTATCCCTGGAGTCCCAGAGACCGTGTGAAAGCTGTACTCAGAGGACATCTGAAGATTGTCCACTTTGGCGTTGATAAGAGCACATTCATTCACCAGGAAGTCGATCTCTAGGAAGGTGGGATTGGGAAGGACAATTTCTGGGACATTCATTGGGAATGCCGACAGCTTGGCAGCGAGCCGCTCTTTCTTGATATTCCGTATCTCCTCAGTAGATAGGGATTGAGGATATTTCAGCGAACTGCTTCCACTGACATGAGTGCCAGTTGTCTTGGTGGTGGTAGTGATCGTCGCTGAAGAAGTAAGAGGTGGTGCACTACCTTATGATAACATAGACAAAGAGGCCAGAAAGAACTCTGGGTTAGATGAAAGGTGATGTGAAGAGACATATGTAACCTTGAGAGTATTGTGAGGATTACTCTCAGGTATTCTACGTTCGGCATCAGTGTCTTGTGGATCACTAGCCTGTGTCTTAGAATGTTTGTGAGAAACATTCTGAGGTCCTATTATACTGGCTTTCCAAAGGTCAGATTGTCGAAACACAACTGAAGTTTGGACAGCGTGCATATCAACTTTATCAGGGATAGGGAAACTATCTATGAATCATTAGTTGATGTGAGGACCAAAGAAGAGACGGTAGAAGAGGAAGAGAAGGCTGTGAAAGTGTTACCTGATCCAGCTTCAGCGTAGCTGGGTCTAGTGGTCTCAGTGACCGGAGTCCCTGAGGATGGTAGTGCTGATGAAGCGGCAACAGATGTGAAAACCGTTGTCGTGGCAGGGGCTGAGTGAGGCGTTGGTGTTACGCCTTTATCAGAGAGGGAGGTCTTTTGAGAGCCCCCCGTCTTTCGCTTCTTTTGTGTGGGCTTGTGAGCGACGGTCTTTTTATGACCGCCAGTTGGCTGTTTGCATTTAGGTTTGTTGGTGTCAGGGTTACTCAGTGATGGGTTTGTCAGCGGGATTGACACAGATGCTGTTTCGCTGATAAGCTGCAGCATGTAGGCGGTGTAAGGAGCGTCCACTGGATGTTCTTCTTGATCCAGCGACTTTTTGCCGACCTTAGAGAAGCTCTGGTTGGCAACAGTGGGGTAATCACCTTTGAAGGCTTCTTCCAAGATGGTGGAAAAGAATCTTGGATAAGGGATGAACTTCTCCCTCTTGGCAGCATTCACTCTATTGAACATGTCGCTGAAAATGTAATCAGCGTAGTTGAGCTTATAGTTTGTGTAGAGAGCAAAGGCCAAGTCCTGAAAGTGCTTGCTGGATTGATCGTAGGAGCCAGTCTTGGAACCCATGCATTAAATCACCTCGGTGAAGATGTATTGCCATCGGGCAGGGAGTCGTTTCTTCTCCATCTTCGATCCGACATTCTTTTCAGCGTTGTTCTCCCATATGTAGTCAATGGAGTCCAAGAAAGCTAAGATTGTTCCCTGGTGGGCTCAGGGGCCCATGGTTGATTCTTACCTCGGTGAGGGAGGCGGAGAGCATTCCTTAGAAATCCAGCAGTGAAGGCGAAGTCGCCAAAAGTAGGTATGGTAAACCTGATAACAGGGAGCTCGTTTCCCTTGTTAGTGGTAAGAGCTGTAAAGCGAGTTGTGTACCAGAGAACTTGTAGGTGAGAAGTGATGCCGATTGGGTTGTGAACGAAAGCATACATCAGCGGGCATGCTTTGATGAAAGTAGCACCATCCTTGAAGTGTGGCTTATCAGCAGGGATATCCACCAGGGCTAAGTAATTGCACGACTTGAAGGTTGCTTGCTCCAGTTCGAAAGTGCAGGCAGGTGCTCGCTCAAGGACAATTTGAGCAGGTGCATCAGCTTGCTGGTTCATACTTGAAGATGCCATTTATGTTTCAAAGATAGACACACCAAAGAGAAAGATCATAGTTTAATACAGAGTGTATAAACCGGAGTATTTTTGGTACAAAGAATACCAAATTTTAAGAAGAAAAACAAGTGATTTGATGAACAAAGATCAAAATACTTGTTATTTGGTAGATAAGCATAAATTTTGAAAAAGTTTCTTTTTATTAAAAAAATGTTAATCAAGGATACCGAAAATGGTCTCCTGTTCTAAGAAGGAACTTAGAACAGGTTTTTGAGAAAAATAAAGATTTAGGGTTTTAACTCATTTATTTTAAGCATATATTTATAGCAAGAAGTTATAATGGATGAAGAGAAGTTATAAACAACAATGTAGTTGTTTTGAAAAAAGAAAATAGGGTTAGATCAAACCTTAAACGTGAAAAGAGAGAAAAGCGCACAAATGCGTGTTCTTGGAGAAAACTTGAAGATTCAAAGGAGAGTTCTTGCTTTTGAAAGTTCTGAGCGCATAAAGAAGTGAATGAGAAGAATATTTGCTTAAATAGCAAGAGGGGAGAGAAAGAACGAATGCTAAACGACGGTTTTAGCTTTTTGAAAAGAAATGATGACCTACGCACGTTCCTAGAAAGTGACAGGAAAGGAAGCGTCGTGGTCCGTCTTGTGTCAGAAAAGGTCTGACGTGTCCTTTTCTAATTTGAATTTTTTTCAATAAGATTAATATTAAAAATTAATCATTATCCTTAAATTCTTCATCAATAAACAATAAACGATTGTTAGTGATGAGTTTTATCTTTTGAGATTCATCCCTGAATATGAAGATATTCAAAGAGTGTAAGGACTTAGAAGTTCATACCTGAGTGAGATTTTATGAGATATTGCTGAATCAGAGTTTAGAGAGTGGAAATTTGAAGACTTGATTGTATGTCACTGAATTTTGTTGATCGCTGAATAGAATTTATTCAGCATTTAACATACCAAGTTCGCTGATAAGTAGATTGAATCTAGTCTCATCAAGAGGTTTGGTGAAAAGATCAGCAAGCTGATATTCAGTTGGTACAAAGTGAAGTTCAACTTCTCCATTTATCACATGATCTCTGATAAAGTGATGTCTAATCTCAATATGCTTGGTTTTGGAGTGAAGTACAGGGATATTTGCAATAGCAATAGCACTGGTGCTATCACAATAGATAGGGATTATAGAAAGTTCGAGATCGTAGTCTCTTAGTTGATTTCTCATCCATAGGATTTGAGCACAACAACTTCCAGCGGCTACGTATTCAGCTTCAACGGTAGAGGTGGACACAGAGTTCTGCTTTTTACTTGTCCAACTAATCAACTTACCACCCAATAGCTGACAGCCACCGGTGGTGCTCTTTCTATCTATCTTGCATTATGCAAAATCACTATCAGAGTAACCAATTAGATCAAATTCTGAGCCTTTAGGATACCAAAGACCCAAATTAGGAGTTCTTTTCAGATATCTGAAGATTCGTTTAACAGCGATGAGATGATATTCCTTTGGTTCAACTTGATATCGAGCACAGAGACAGGTAGAGTACATGATATCGGGTCTACTCGCTGTAAGATATAGCAGAGATCCGATCATCCCTCGATAGGCAGTGATATTGACAGGTTTCCC
Organism: Silybum marianum; assembly: GCA_036898165.1. NCBI lineage: Eukaryota > Viridiplantae > Streptophyta > Magnoliopsida > Asterales > Asteraceae > Silybum > Silybum marianum. The sequence continues at coordinate 34,800,526 of CM072530.1, forward strand.
ATTTGGGTCCTTATTCAAAGTCAGAGGAGGTGCCATAGGGGTCTTCATCGCTGAGCATTGATTCATATCAAATTTGTTCAGCATGTCCTTAACATATTTACTTTGACAAATAAAGATTCCTTTGCCAGATTGCTTAATCTGCAAACCTGGAAAATATGTTAGTTCACCCATCATAGTCATTTTGTATTCTTTCTTCATTCTTTTTGCAAAACGAGTGCATAGTTTGAGTCTTATGGAACCAAATATAATATCATCAACATATATTTGAGCAAGAATTGTATGACCTTTATATTTTCATAAAAATAGAGTTTGGTCGATTTTTCCATGAACAAATTTTTCCTTAAGAAGGTATTTTGAGAGAGTATCATATAAAGCTCTGGGAGCTTGTTTTAACCCGTAAAGAGCTTTTTGAAGTGTGAAAACATAACCATGATGGTTTGGGTCAGCGAAACCAGGAGGCTGTTCAACATAAACTTCCTCACTGAGTTTATCATTTAGAAAAACACTCTTTACATCCATTTAAAAAACTTTGAAGTCTTTATGGGCAACATAAGCTAAGAAAAGTCTTATGGCTTCTAATCTAGCAACAGGAGCGAAGGTCTGATCATGAGTCAATACCTTCTTTCTGTCTGTATCCCTGAGCAACAAGTCTAGCCTTATTGCGGATAACAATACCATTTTCATCTAGCTTATTTTGAAAAACCCATTTGGTTCCTATCACAGTTTTATTAGATGGACGAGGACCAAGATTCCAAACTTTGTTTCTACGAAACTCAGTTAGTTTTTCTTGCATGGCAGAGACACAGCAAGGATCAGAGATAGCTTGATCTATCTTCTTAGGTTCAGAGAGAGAAATAAAATTAATATAGAGACATATATTACTTGTACCTCTACGAGTCTTGATACCTGCATTTGGATCACCAATAATTTGATTTATTGGGTGATTTGCAGTCTATCATTGAGCTGGTGGTTGAGGAGACGAATCAACTATAGATTCAGAGACTTGTTCTCTTTCAGGGATAACGCTGGTTGTTTCAGCAACAGGTACTTCATTATTTAACATCAATTCTGGAGGTGTTTCGGAGGTTTGATCAATAGAAGATGAATCTTGGTTATTCACTGAAGAGTTTCCGAATGAGGTATCAGAGGGAGGAATCTGATTGAGAGGAGTGATGTTGACCCCTGATAATAATGGATCGTTTCTTGAGGTAGGAACATCAGGGATTCCATCATCATTAGTTTCAACATTAGGTTGATTGCTGAAATAAGTTTCAGGTTCCCAATAATGATATTTCATCCATTCATTCAACTTCTCATCTTCTTCAGGGATAGGAGTAGAATTTGTTGGACGAGATTCATCAAAATTGACGTGCATGGATTCTTCAACATGTTGTCTTCTTTTGTTGAAGATTCTTAAAGACTTAGATACTAAAGAGTATCCAAGAAATATCCCATCATCAGCCTTTGGATCAAATTTACCCAAATGATCTCTATCATTCAGAATGTAGAGATGTATAGATATTTCAGAGAGGGTCTTCTTCCATGAAATAATTCATAGGAAGTCTTCTTGAATCACTTCACTATTAGGGATCGATTATGAGTAAAGCACGTTGTGTTGACTGCTTCAGCCCAGAATTGAGTAGGTAGATGCAATTCGCTGAGCATTGAGCGAGTCGTTTCAATGATCGTTCGATTTCTTCTTTCAGTGACACCGTTTTGCTAAGGTGTTCTCGCTGATGAGAAGTTGTGCGTGATTCCTTTTTCTTCAAAGAAATAATCAGGGTACTGTTTTTGAATTTAGTGCCATGATCACTTCTCATGGAGCGAAAAATAAGATTGTTCAAGACTTCCATTTTTTGATAAAAGCAATGATTACATCAGGGGTATCACTTTTGGATCGAAGAAAGAATACCCATGTATATCTGGAATATTTATCAACTATCACAAGAGTCTATTTTTTTCTAGAGAGAGATTGGACATTGACAGGTCCAAATAGATCCATATGGAGAAGCTGAAGAGGTGAGTTCACTGAGGAAACTTGCTTAGATCTAAAAGAAGCTTTTGTCAGTTTTCTCTTTTCACACGCTGAACAAAGAGATTCCTTTGTAAAGGTAAGGTTAGGAAGATCCCTGACAAGTTCTTTTTGAGATAATTCATTGATCATTTTAAAGTTTAGATGAGAGAGTTTTTTGTGCCATAACCAGTTTATGTCAGACGAGGCTCTGGAGATGAAGCACATGTTCTCAGAGTGAGAACTATTCATGTTAATGACATACACATATTCTACTCTTTTGCCTGTTAAAGCAAGTTTGTCATTAGAGTCAGTGACAGCACATCTATTCTTTAGGAATAGAACTTTGAAATCTTTGTCACATAGCTGCCTAACGCTCAATAAGTTGTGCTTTAGTCCTTCAACATAAGCAATTCAACTGAATGAAGTTGCTCCATTGGATAGTATTCCATAACCTTTAGTGTATCCTTTGCCATTTCCACCGAAGGTCACTGAAGGACCAACTTCTTCCTTGTATTCAGATAGCAGAGATTTTCTGCCAGTCATGTGCCTTGAGCATCCACTATCGAGATACCAGATACCTTTGGCACTCTGCATGCAACAAAAAGATTAATTTTTTATAGGTACCCATTTTACTATGGGTCCTGCAGTGTTAGTAGAAGGAGTGGCGGATGAGCTACTTGCTGAAGAAATTTCTTCAGTGGATACCTTCTCCTTGGAAGTTTTACCAACCTTGGTGGATTTTACTTTCGCTGATTTATCAGCTTGAGCTACTTTCTTTCCATGACCTAATTTTTCAGCTTTAGTAGAATTAGGACATTTACTGGCAATGTGGGTAGTTTCACCACAGTGATAACATTTCCTATATTTGTGAGCAGGTTTGGATTTGAAAGAGTTTAGAGAGCAAGAGGAAACATTTTCAGGAGCAGAGCCAAGAATTCTTTTGTCAGATGTCATTGCGGGTATAACAATGTTTTCAGGGACAGGAGTGAGGTCGATCTTAATTCTGGGTGTCGATCTCTGAATAGATCCAGGAATTTTCTTCCCAATTTGAGGATGACTCACTAAAGGAACAGAGGAATTCTTCTTCTGTTCCTGAAAGTTTTTTATTGTAGGAATGTGGTGAAGAAACTTGTTCTTGATCATTTTCTTAGAATCATTAGATTTAGAGATAGGCAGCTTCTCATTCAAATGAGATTTTTGAGAGGAAGGATCAAGGACTGAGGAAACAAACATTCTGAACTTTAACATGGAACGATCATTCCCTGGTTCTTCTTTGTCAGGGTTATATCCTAACCCACTTTTGACTTTCATAGGGATTTGAGCATTGATGATCTCGCTGACTTTATCAGAAGCCTTGCACCATCCTTCGATGGTAGCTTTTTCAGCCTTGAGATCAGCGATAGCCTTTTCCCTTTCAGTGATAGCTTGTTGTCTCTCAATGTTTATGGTTTGATTTACAAAGACTTGATCTTTTAGAGTTTCTTCAATCTTTGTCGGTTCTTTGATTTTTAAATGACAATTTTTTCAGTTGTTTAGAAAGATCAATATTGATTTGTTCAGCTTTGATCTTTCCATTTAGAGCATTGTAAAAATCAACAGTCATAACATCGAGAGCTGACATGTTATCACTTACAGGTATAGAGGAGTTTGAATGAATGTTTACCTGAGTTGAAGGAGACTCTAAGGATGATGTTTCAGAGACTTCTTCAGCTTCCTCGATTATGGCCATTAGGCAGAGGAAGGCAAGATCTTATTCATCAGAGCCAGATTCATCAGAGGTCTTGGCCCAATCGTCTTCTTGATCCCAATCAACTTCTTCAACAATTAGACCTTAGCCTTTTTGCTGGTTCTTTTTCAGATCTCTGTATTTATTCTTCAACTTAGAATATTTTTCCTTTTTATCAGAGTTCTGAGAGGTGGTGGGTGCAGCTACTTTCTTAGATCCACACTTGCTTGCAAAGTGGCCCTTTCGCTGATAGTTATAACATATAGCAGATGCTTTTTCAGCGGGCAGAGTCTTTGACTTATCAGAGTCGGTGATAGCAAGAGTTTTTCAAAAATTGATCTTTCTAGAAAATCTTCTAAAGTTGTTAGTTAGGAGAGCTAAAGAGTTATCAAACTCAGAGATGTCAGCGTCAGTGAGTTCTTCTGAATCAGTTTGATTTAATTCAGTGATAGAGGTAATAGAAGAAGAAACTTGTTTTGAAGGATCTACATGTGAAGTCACTAGTGCCAAAGAAGTACTTTTGGCACCCTTGATATCATTTATTAGGTTTTTCTTTAAGACCTGAGATTGCTCTTCATTTAGGAGCATTCCATATAAAGCACTAAGAGAGAGACTTTCAAGATTCTTTGACAGCTTTAGACATGTAGTCTACACTCCCCATTGTTCAGATAGTGCCTGCATGAATTTTGTCAGTATTTCAGCATTAGAATATTCTCTTTTGATAGTTTTCATATCAATCAAGAGACAGTTAAACCTTTGGTGAATTTGAGAAAGAGTTTCACCTTTTAAGTGCATAAAGCTTTCATATTGTCTTACCAGATTTATACATCTAGTGATTTGAACTTCATCAGTTCCTTCATATTGAATACATAAAGTAACCCACATGGCTTTAGATGTTCTCATCTTCATTACAGAATGATAAACTTCATCTGGTAAAGACATTGCTATTATTGATCTAGGTTTAGAGTCTATAGCTACTTCCTTTTTCTCTTATTTAGTCCATCGATCTGGAGTTTTGACAATTCTCCTGTCAGCGATGGCTGGCGTGGTAGTGGTGGCAGGAACACTAGCTACCAGGGCTGTAGGAACAAAAGGTCCATTCTTTATATATTAGGGGATCTTATGATCTGACCCTTCTAGGAATAGAGTCATTCTTTCCTTCCATAATGGGAACTTATCACGGCTAAACCTAGGAGGTTTAGATTAAGTCCATTATCAATGTAGTTTGTATTAGTATTAGTCATTTTAAAATAGTTTTGTAAATAAATATTTTAAAGATAAGCAAGAAATACTGCTCTGATACCACTTGTTGGTCCCAAGAGAGTCTACAAGAGTTCAAGGATATAGAAACAATTCGTAGAGGGGGGGTTGAATACAAACACACAGATTTTTAGTTTTTAAATTAGTTTATATTGAATAAACAAATTTACAGTTACAAGAGGAATTTGAACAAGTAAATAAACCTATTCTATTGTAACTTAAGAAATCACACAGTTTGATGCACAAGGAAGTAAGAAAGAAAAGAGACAGAGTTTTGAGAAATAGAAAGTGGAATGCATGAAGATGAATAAGAGATCTTCATCTTATTTATACCCGTTTGCATTTAATGCAAGACAAAAGGTATATGCCACATGTCAAGTTTTCATAGGAAGATTGTCATTTGTTCAAAAGCAATGATGCTTTTGGCCGCGTGTGAACAATACCAAATCAGATATGATGGGGACATAAGAGACAATCCGTACGTCTTTCTCTGACATAGTATAAGGTTTGACTTTTGTGCATCGAGGATACGATCAACAATGATCTTGCTTTAGACTTCACATGATCGCCGAACTTGAAACTTCAAGGATGAACTATCAGAGTATCGCTGAGGTCTTGCAAGACATCACACTTCTAATTAGATAATCCTTTGATGTCACTGAACCGCTTCAGATCATTAGCTGATTATCTCTATCTTCAGCTTGGTCTTCGACTTTCGCTGAATGTTCTCTTTGTGTGAATGTTGTTTTTAAGATCTTCAGAGATAAAATTAAGGTTCCTAAGTTTCAGCGATCGCTGAGTACAATCAACGTGTGCTATCGCTGAATTTGAACTTAACCTTATAAATGGAACTTTCACGAAGTATATAGAGGAATCATATTCAAATCACTGAGAGGAGTTATGATCAACACTTTACGAGTTTCTAATATGACTTGATTGCGATTTCTCAACCATTAGGACCCAGATACTTGCCATGAAGCCGACGCCCACCCTAGGTGCGGCTTATCACATTGTTGCGGAGGATGAACAATAGAGGGCTATTTCAATCACCAAAAGACCAATCACTGAAGCTGCTGCATTTCAAACTCACTTCCACGGTCGTCGGGAAGGTGAGATGGATCCCAAAAATTAGCGAAATAAGGGCCCACACAGGGACTTAAGGCCGCTGAATGGAGAAGAAACGGAGCATTGTACCTTCTGTGGAAAAAATGGACACAATCGGGACAGATGTTTCAAGAAGATAGGATATCCAGAATGGTGGCCAGGCATGGGGAAGCAAGAAAAAGGCAGACCTAGGGCTGCATGGGTCGATGCAGAAACGAGTCCTATACCAGGCTTGACTAGTAAACAGTACTTGAAACTGTTGAAACACTTTTCTGAAGACAAAACCAACCCAACAGAAGCTGCATCTCTCTCTGCTAACATGGCCAGTAAAACTATTTTCAATAGAGCTTGGATAATTGACACAGGTGCTACAGAACACATGGCTTGCAATGACGAAATGTTTCGTAATAGGGATAAGTGCAACAATAAAATTTCGGTTACCATACCCAATGGTGATACCATTCCGGTTGAAGGAACTGGAAGTTGCACCTTGCCTAACGGATTGATAATCGATAAAGTCTTGCACATTCCAAAATTCAGATGCAATCTCTTGTCTGTTAGTCGCCTTACTAAGGATCTAAACTGTTCCATGACTTCTTTTCCTGATCTTTGGGTTATACAGGGCTTGGATTCGCGGAGCCTCATTGGAGTGGGTAAGTGCATTGAAGGTCTCTACCAGATGAGTCCTGCGGCAACAGAACGGAAGGCAATGGTAGCTACTGTTGATGCAGACATCTGGCATAAAAGGTTAGGGCACGCCTCCGAGTCTAAGATTCATAATATCGATTTCTTATGAAATTTCTCTCATGTTTTAAAAGAAAAAGTTTGTGATTCCTGTGTAAAAGCCAAACATAAGAGATTACCTTTTCCCAATGGTTCAGTAAAGACGTCTAAATGTTTTGATTTAATTCATTGTGATATATGGGGCAACTATCGTGTGCCTACCCTTTCGGAAGCCCGTTATTTCCTGACCATCGTTGATGATTCTAGTAAGTGTGTATGGGTGTATCTACTAAAACAAAAATCTGAAGCAAGTGAATGTCTTGTTGCTTTCCACAACATGGTCAAAACCCAATTTGAGAAAAGTATAAAGATAGTGAGAAGTGACAATGGAGGTGAGTTCACTTCTGGAACCATGACTGACTTCTACAGGGAGCAAGGAATCATTCATGAAACTTCATGTCCTCACACGCCGCAACAGAACAGGGTCGTACAAAGGAAACATTGACATTTACTCGAAACGGCACGAGCATTGAAGTTTGAGTCTAACTTGCCAATCAAATTTTGGGGGGGAATGCATTCTGACCGCAACATATATCATAAGTCGTCTCCCTTCCAAGGCCATTGACAACAAGACCCCCTTTGAAGTCCTCTTTAAACGTCGACCTGATTATGACCACATGAAGGTCTTCGGATGTTTGGTATACGCTAGAAACACAGAATCGAAGGGGGATAAGTTAGAAGTGAGGGGGAGATCAGGCGTGTTTGTGGGATATCCACAAGGACAAAAGGGATATCGCATATACGACATAGACGCAAATAAAATCACAGTGTCAAGAGATGTCAGATTCGTTGAAGACATTTTCCCTTTCCAAAATATGGAAAGACCTCGACAAGACCAATCCTTTGAGTTGTTCAAAGATGAGACTCACATACCCAACCAAACAACGGAGAATGAGACTGAGGTAGAGCAGAACCACGAACCTGACCCGACAAGTACGGGAGAAGCACAACCAATATATATAAAATGAAGAACCAACACCTACCGTTTCGGACATGGAACAACACATACAAAACATAGAGATTGAGGAAACCCAACATGCGCAACTAGAGCTCGAATAAAAAAATGAATCTGTTGAAGCACAATAGAAAACTAACGTGCCAAGAAGCAGCCAGAACAGATACCGACCTAAAAGATATGAAGACTTCGTTGTTGACTTACTCTCCTCGGTAGACAATGCATAACCCACTCCAGATCAGCAAGCCTCGACGGTACATCCTATTGCACATTTCCTCTCGTATAATAACTTTTCCAACTCACACAAAGCTTTTTTGTTGGCCATCAGCAAAATCGAAGAGCCAAAATATTTTCATCAGGCTGTGAAAGACGAAAAATGGAGGTGCGCGATGAAAAATGAAATAGAGGCCCTAGAACAGAATGAGACATGGACGCTTAAAAACTTACAAGGGGAAAGCGTGCCATCGACTCAAAATGGGTATACAGGATAAAGTATAAACTCAACGGTGAAATTAAGAGGTACAAGGCGCGCTTAGTAGCAAAAGGATTCACACAGACGGAGGGCATCGACTTTCATGACACATTTGCACCAGTAGCGAAGTTGGTCACCGTACAAACCCTCCTTGCAGTAGCTACCAAGAAAGATTGGATTGTTCACCAGCTCGATGTGAACAATGCGTTCTTGCACGGCGACTTGAATGAATAGGTGTACATGAAGATTCCGCAAGGCTCGGCAAAGCAAGGAGATACACGAGTCTGTGGGTTGAGGAAATCCCTTTATGGACTAAAACAAGCTTCTCGAAATTGGTACCAGAAATTTACAATGGCGGTGATGGGTTTCAATTTCAAGCAATCACGTGTAGATCACTCCTTATTTATCTTCAAGAAGAATGTCGTCTATGTTGCTGCACTAATCTACGTAGATGACGTTATTATCGTGAGAAATGACGTGCGAAAAATACAGGAAAAAAAATACCTCCATCAAAAATTTAGTATCAAAGACCTTGGCCCGCTGAAATAATTTTGGGGCATCGAAGTTGCCAAAACTCCAGATGGTCTTGTCTTGAGCCAACGAAAGTACACGCTAGACATCTTGGAGGATAGCGGCCTACAAGGGTGCAGACCCAACAACTTTCCCATAGAGCAAAACCTCCAACTAGACCACAGTGATGAAAGCCCAAGTGTTGATGTTGGACAGTACCGCCAACTCGTTGGAAAACTCCTATACCTCTAGGTCACTAGACCCGACATCGCCTATGCAGTCAACATGTTAAGCCAATTTTTCTCACATCCTCGACAGACACATATGGACGCTGCAATTAGAGTTTTACGGTATCTCAAGGCGACTCCTGGACAACGAATTTTCTTCCCAAAGGATGGTGGTTTGGACCTTGTCACTTATTGTGATTCGGATTGGCTAGGTTGTACTTTCACAAGGCGATCATGTTCTGGTTACTTGATCCTATTGGGAGGCGCACCAGTGTCATGGAAGACGAAGAAGCAATCCGTTGTCTCACGTTCGTCTGCTGAAGCAGAATACCGAGCCATGGCATCAACAGTAAGTGAAATATTGTGGATACGGTGGCTTCTTCAAGATCTTGAAGCTGCTCCCGTCGGGGCTACCCCACTTTTCTGTGACAACAATGATGCCCTACATATAGCAAACAACCCGGTCTATCATGAACGGACTAAACACATCGAAATGGACTGTTATTTCGTACGTGAACGTGTTGAATCTCAAGAAATTAAGCCACTCCGTATTGACACCACCAACCAAGTGGCAGATATCTTCACTAAGGCGTTAGGGACGGAACGTTTCCGATTCTTACTGAGCAAGCTGGGCATTCGTGACCTCCATTCTCCAGCTTGAGGGGGAGTAATGGATTTCATCATCCTTTCCTTATTCTCCTCCTTATTCTCCTCCCTTGATTCACGTCCCATTCCTTCCTATTCTTTAAGTTGTTTCCTTTTATCTTTACTGTATTTTAGGAAGTTTTTGTACACCTTTGTGTATTTATAAACGCCTTATGTGAATGAGAAGGATATGCTTTTGATCACCAATTTCTATACTAATAAATATGTACTAATTAATTTCTACGGTTAACTTCACTAGCACCAACATCGATTAATTTCTCTGGCACCAACACTGATTAACTTCTTTGGCCAAGAATCAAAACACAAACACACACCTCAAAATTAAAATCAAATCCATTCTCAAAAATCAAAATCATATTTATTAATAATCAAAACACTAACTTAACCAACAATTTATGAATCCTAATGGAGACTCTAATAAAAGAGTCCATATTCGAACCAAAATCAAAACCAAATCCAAATCCAAATCCAAACACTAATACATTAAACCCTTTTACAATTGACATGTAGAATTATTAAAAAAATAAAAAAGTACAGTCAAGAAAATTTAACACATGGTAATCCAAGAATATTGATTTAAAGTTGGACAAGAAGCGGACACGAGTAAGTTTCTTGGACTAAATTACCACGGTTTAATGAAAGATCAATCACTGTCAAAAAATTATGGTACTCCCCCTCAAATATAGCATAACCTTTTGATAGATCATGTCATTTGATGTGAATATTCTGTCTACCTTCTTAAAAGTAATTCCTTGAGTGATTGAGGTAAAAGAAGTCTTATATCAAAGAGTGGGGAGATAGCTCATACGGTTAAGTAATTTCATTGTGCTGAGAGGAAAGAATGAAAATGAGAGTTTTGGTTAGAAGTGAGAATTATTAAAAACTAGAGGGTGTGAGATCATGGTTAAAAGAAAAACAGAACAATGCACCAACCACATTACTGTAGGTTCGCTATTCTTTTGTGACCATCATTGAAAGAGACAGTGAGCCCATGCCAACTTTTAATTAACCCCACCAACTACTCATTTCTTTCATAACAAGGAAATGTTTAAATTTACATGAGGAAGCATCATATAATTTATTTAGTTTTCATTAGGAAAACTTGGATATTGAAACAAAAGGAAGTTTTGCCCGCCTTCACATTTCAATCCTGCACATTGTATCAATTTTGAGCTATATCTTTATGATGATATTTTCTTCTACACGTTTGCACGAATCTTTGTGATTCGAATTACATATCTTTGTGATATTGCCGGAACAATCTGATAAGTTAGTTTTTAACTTTACTTTAGTGATGACTAGAAGTCCTATCAGTGCTACCCCGATGCCACCACTAGAAATAGGTCGTTCAATTGAATTTATGTTGATTGATGTGATAATAGTTTACAAAAGTGCTTCTATGTTAGAAAATTACCCAATTTCCAAGGGGGAGAAATTTATTTGGAAGAGATCAATTGTTAAGGGGGAGAAAATTTATTCTAAAGTGGAGTAATATGATTTGATAAATGGGGAGACATTCATCTAGTCTTTGATCATTCATGATGCTCAAGATTCTCTTAATGTTCATGAGAGGGACAAAGTATATCAAAAGACTTATCAAATATACATGAAGAAGACATTATGCAAAGACATAGAAGATGTTTTGAAGAGGAATTGATTGCAAAGACATGAAGTGATTATTAGAGAGAAATAAAGCTAGTGATGATGTTTAGGGGGAGCTAACAAACTTAGTGAGTGTTCATATGTGTAAGGGGAGTAAAAAGTGTGAACCTAATATGTTGATTCCAAGGTTGAAAAGTCGTTCGATTCAAATATTCTAGATGTGATGAAGACCTTGGTGCTTAATTGTTTGAAGAGTTTATTGTTGACATTTCTGATGAAGTTGTTCAAAGAAGTTTGTTGATAAAGTTGGATTCTTTCGTGATATAAGGGTGACGAGCTTAGTACATGTAGTGTCAAAGCCTCAAGCCTTATACATTGATTCAAAAGGATTGTTTGAAGTTTGTTGACTGTTGAAGTTTCAAATGAAAAGTCTTCTAAAGATTTCATAGATTGATTCAAGCTGAAGATATTTTATTTGAAGATTATATTTGTTAAAAAGGGAGATTGTTATTTTTCAGACGTGATTTGTTTGAATACAAAGGAGAAGTTTGTTTCATTTCTGAAGATACTTTGCTGACAGAGTTTGATCGTCTTCAAAAGAGAAGATTGTTAGTGTGTTGTATTGCTTAATTATAATCTCGACTACAAAAAGAGAGATTGTTAAGTCTGAAAATATTGTATCGAAGATCACAAATATTGAAGACGTGAAAAGTCAAAGATAAAGTCAACAGTCAATATAAAGTCAACATGAAGATGTTAATTGTAGTTTACTTTGTTGAAATAGATAGTGGTATAAATAACATGTTGTTAGTTACTTTTCATAATGAGTTCATTCATTGGAATAGATTCTATAGAGAATTGTTTTATAGAGAGAAACACATCAATACACATGATGACTTGATCTATATTGTTTAGTTATTGTTTGATTAGATTGTCATCCTGATCTTAATGGGATTCACATTTTGTCATCATCAAATAAAGGGAGATTGTTGATCCAAACTCTCTCGGTGATTTAATAATGATTATTTTTACTAGTGAAAATTATTGATAATAGGTTTATGTTCAGTTTCAACGATCATCAATGAGTTCCACCAGTGATCGTTGAACATGTATTGTAACAGTCTTTGTACCTAAGTAATTCCTGATGACAAAACTCATACCAAAAAGATTTTCAGCGATGAGAAGTAGCTGAAGATAGAGACTAGTCTGTTCGTGATCTGAAGCGGTTTTAGTGATAAAAAGACTATCTACATCAAGGGTGAAATCTGATCAAGACGCAACGATACCTGAAGAATCATCAATGGTGCTTCAATATCAGTGATCAAATGAATCTTTATTAACAAGGTTAGTTTTTGTCTTATCCTATATGCACAAAGGACAAACCCTAAACCTAACATATATGGTACTTGTACGAACTTATTTTATTGTCTGTAAGTGTGCCTACCAACTTTGTAAGGTCAATTGTTCATATAAGGCCAAAATCCTGCATATTTGACAACAGAGGAGAAGCTCTCCAATGGACACTTGCCACGTGGATTGTACCCTCTGAGTTGCATTTAATGCAATGGGCATAAATAGAAGAGAAAATCCTTCCTATCAACTATCTCTCGTCTTCACGACGTCTATCTCTAGAAGCTTTCTCTTCTTTAATCTCCTGTTTTCTTTCTTTCTCATTCTTATGCATCGGTTTGTGCTTCTAAGTTATTTTATAATAGGTTTTACCTTTTCTTATTTCGCAACAAACTTGTAAATTCTGTATTGACTTTTATACTTCAGTAAACGAATTTAAAAAGTGAAAATTTGTGTTTATATTCAACCCCCCCCCCCCATCTTCTACAAACTGCTAACTTATTAATCTTAAAGAATCCTATTTGGGGACCAAGACACCCTTCGAGTTCTTATACAACACATATCCATAATTTTCATCAATACTTGAACTACTTTAAATTTCTTTGAGAACTCTATACTATCAAAGCATTCAAGTAATTTCCATGACCACACCTTCGAAGTTTAGTCCATTTCCATTTCCAAATCAGAATGTAGTTTAGCGTATTACAAGCAACCTTGCTATGCTAAATCAGTTAATATGAAACTTCTTCCCCACTTAACAATTTCATTTTCATAAGGCAAAGAATCTTATTCGTTTTCATTATTTATTCATAATTCTCAACACATCATCAATGAGAAGATGTTCATTCTACTGACTTATTTGATTTCCTTCCAAAATAACGACTCCCATAGAATCCACATAATTTAGTCATATATAATTGGCTGATCCCAAACGACTCCTTTGAAAAAGAGATTATAATGTTTTGTCAACATAGACACTCACAGACTACTCTCATAAGGTTTTATTCCCTCCCGAGTAAGTTTACACAACAACCAAGTAGCTCCAGTCACGCATGTTAACCCAAATTCATGTATAGAATCAATAAAGCTCACAAATCATATTTATTCTTCATATACTGATAACACATAATGTTTACAAAAAGAACACACACACTTAAGCTCTACATAAAAATGACTTAGTCTTCCAAGCTCTCTTCCAATGTTACTATACCCTCAAGGTATTTACATATTAGATCCCTTAACTACGCTAATATTGAATACAAAATACAAGTCTAACATTCTCCCCCTTATTCAAGATTACAGCAAAGTAAAATTACAACAATTGAAATTCTAACAAAAGCTCTTTAAAAGATCTCTTCAGCATCGATCCTCTCTTTAAAAAATTGTCTTCAACACAAACCTTCTTGAACGAACTTTATCTTCAGGTCTTCAAAAACTTTAAATCTTCAACTATACAACAAGAACTTTATCTCTCCTTTTAATTCAAACAAATTATCAGTTTTTTTTTTCAGATTCATCAAAAAACTTCTTTTCTCTAAACACAATCGTTTTGAACGAAATCGTCACTTTAAATCAACCAACTTTACAAAATCTAAAATGCTTTACCTTTGAACTTCATTAAGCAGTAGATCTTCAAATTAAACCTTCTTGAACTCGTAGATATTTAAGCTTAAAGCTTTGACACTATGTGTACTAAGCTCATCACCTTAAAATCAAACATGAAAGTATTCATCTTCAACAATCATCTTTTCAAATAACTCTAAATGTAAATCCAAAGAATATTTCAACCATGAATCTTAATTTGAACTAATTCTCGATCATCAAGTACTTCTTCTTCACTTGTCAACATTCAAATGAATATTTTATCCCAATCACAAGATTAACTTGTAAAACATCTTCCTCGAATTATTTTCAACTGAAATCTTTTGTCTTCTAGATTTTTTTTTCAACCGACAACTTATTAAACTTTTATGTACATTTTCTTCGTTGATTTTCCGCCTTATATATATCTTCTCTCTCTTTTAGATGATCATGAGCATCTTGAACATCAAAACTTCTAGTAGAAACTTCTGTCCACTTTCTTGGTAAACATTCTCCGCAAAGGTATATCAACAAACAAATATTCTCTCCAAAACTTGTTAACAATAACAGCATCAAATTCTTCACGTCAAAGCATCCTCCCCAACCGGGATGGATAGGAACCCCCTTATTCTCCAAAGTAGAAACATGATTATTATCCCTCAATTTTATAATATGCTTCTAAATGTTTTCAAATTCAGAATAAGTTGTAACCCTGTATCAACATATATTACAATTAACAATCATTTAAAGAAGAATTGACCTGTAAGTAGTATAAAACCACTTAGTATAATGAATGTACTTTATAAAGGAGTTTTAATGACGTTCGCTTCCCTAGGGCTTCCATCCAATCCTCGAGAATCACAAAGAAATATCTATGAATGTTATTACAGAAAAACATATTTTCTATGTGCTAGTGCATGTGTTTGAAAGAATTAAAGCACGATATGCTATATCAGGCTCAAAATGTGTAAAACGTTGAGACACAACATGTTATACTCGTGGACTATTTCCTAGGAAGGGCTACTAGTTTTTTAGTCCATAGAAGTATATTAAATCTCATACATTTTTTTCCATGAAAGTATGTCCTAAAATAGATCACGTTCAACAAAAGATGTAAATCTGATATAAACAGATTGTTGAACAAAAAGAATCTAAACAGTATATAGCATAACATAGCACAACATAATTATTAATATCTGTACTTGAAGAAATCTCAAATGCTTGAGAGACATATATAATTTCGAATCGAAAGAATAAGCTCAAATAGCACAATAGAATGCTGAGAATCATGAAAGATCGAAATGATGTCTATATGAACAAATATACAGACAAATCTTGAAAAAATATCATATACCTTTGCGGTTCACAAAAAATGTGTTGCTCATGTCAACAACATAGGAATAGAACACACACACACACACAGATATATATATATATATATATGTATATATATATATATATATATATCAAATAATTCAAACGGAAGTATTACCACTGAAAACATTTTCTTTATGAGACGGAAATATTTTCATATACGACGCTCCCCTTCAAAAATTGAGTAATCTACAAAATGAACAAACTAATATTCCTCCTTAGTTATCAATCATATTTACTTCCCTTGAAAATATGAACACATGTCAGATAAATCAGAGAAATAATAAAATAAAAGAAAATTCAAACTTTGACTTTTCAAAGTCAAATATTGCACAAACTTAGAGAAGACCAATATTGCAAGAGAGTCGTGCAACATTATTGTTCATCCAAATTTGTTGCACACGCCTTATGAGACATTCTACCATCGTCCAATATCACACCCGCTTTGTGCGATATTTTTGTTCATCATGCGATATCGCTCACTTCTTATGAGATATTATATTGTTCACTTCCTTTTATGAGCGATATCCTATATATTTTGGGATAAAATTCAACAGTTTGTCTCAAAACGTATATTTCAGACAAAAACATCAGCCTTTTTAAGTTTTCTCCCTCTTGAAATATCATAGACATTAATTTTCTCTCCCTACAAAATCGATATAATACTTTCTTCTCCCCCTTACAAATCAGTATTATTTTCAAAAACTTATTTTTCCTCGTAAAATGATACCCCTTCAGAAAAAAAAGTCTCAGATACATGCTCCCTCTTAAATGTGAAATCCGGGTTCTGAACTGATTGCTCAGAAGTCATTAAGCACGGAAGTTGGAGTTCTAGACTGATTTTTCTAGAATTCAATAAGCTCTCCCCCTAAAATCAAGCAATCAACCATCCTACAAAAACAAATCAAACAGACTTTGATATCCAGCGGAACTTGGATCTTTGATTGTTAGGTGTAGCAGCTTTTGAAGAGTAAATACTGTATGTTCCATACCAATTCTGAACATTTATTTTCCGAACAAAATAATTTGTTCCAGAGAAAGAATAACAAAGTTTCTGTTTGATAACCCGATCAAATTTATAGAATAAACACATCAAGTTTAACAAAGTTATTAGCATGAAAAACTTTGTTATTTTTCACATAAGGATTTGAACCAAATGACTTTCGACATCTACATGTTAAGTATATCCCTTTACTCTCCAAACTTGTTTAAACTTCTGAGAATGAATATTTAAATTTCTAGAAGAGTTAAAATCAGAAAACCTCAAGTAGTAAGAATGTCTTTTTGAAAAAAATCGGGCTTTTGATATCTTTGAGAATACTTCTTTGATTTAACAGATGAATATTAGGTATTATCAGTGACATTCTATGAAACACTTTTTGAAGATTGACCAAAATCAATCTTTACCGGATTGATCTTTTCTTTTTATTTATCTTTTAAAACAGATTGAGAAGAACACTTGAGATTTTCAGATTGAGGAGTATCAAAACATTCAGATTTATCATTCAAAAAAACCTTACCATTCATTATGGCTGAAATTTCATTTTCCGTCATGTTTTTCACAAAACCTTCGGTTGAAGTTGAAGCCTTTGAAATAGAAGAAGTATTTCCAATAAAAGCTTTGCAAGTAGAAGCTTCTGAATCGGTTGAAATATTTTCAGATAAAACAACATTTGATTTAAAAAGTTTCTTCTTTAACTTGAGAATGAACAATAATTTCAAGTTCTTTGACCTTGTCTAAAAGATAATATCTTTATTTAATTATCAAAGTTTTTTCATTTTCAAACTTTTTCTCCCAAGCTAAGAAATTTTCTTTTCAAAAGAACTTTTAATATCATCATAAGCTAGGTTTGAAGAGATTAACTTGAGATTCAATAATGTCTTCAAGTTCTTTGATTTTATTTAGATATTTATCTCTTTCTTAAATAGATAGTCCAAAGTTGAAAATCTTCTCATTTTCAAGCTCTGTTTCAAGTTCAAAAACTTTATGTTTTTAAGAAATAAGCTCAGCTGTGTTTGAAACATAAACAACACATTTCGCAGAAAGTTCCTCTTCAGAATAACTATGAAAGTGATAAGTCGAAAGAGGAAATTCTCTTGTCTTATAACTTTCATTCAATTTAGTATAGTTGAGAGGACTTTGCATTTTATCAACTCGTTTTCGTTTTAGATCTTCCTTTTCTTCAACCTCATCAGAGGACTTTGTAAATTTTAATTTATACTAAGAATTTATACCAATAAAGTTCATTTGTAAAGAGTAAGAACTTGTAAGCAACATTCATCAAGTGTTTAGGATTGTTATATCCTAAACCTTTCTTCAGATTTAAAATGTGAACTCCTTCGATTTATTCAAATGAAAATCGTCTAATCGATTTGAGTTCTTTTGAAAAACTTTAACTCAAGATCTTTGATTATCTGTTTCATATAACTATAATCAGCTAGAATAGCTTCATATTTACAGCATATTCACCACCTTACTTATTGAATTCACGAGTTCTCTTATTAAATTAGCTATTGTGTTTTGTAAAAGTTCATTTGCATCTTTCAAAGATGAGTTATCTTTTTCTAAACCTTTTGCCTAACTCAAGTTTTGAGCATTCTCTTCAGAGATTTTAAAAAACAAAGCATTTTTGTCTTTTAACTTTGTTTCCAAAGATAAATGGCATGCTTCTGCTCATTTAAAGTTCTAGCAAAACCATCCATTTAATTTTCATTAGGTTCAGTTGTTCCTCATATTCATTTGAAATCCAATCGAAAAAGTCAAACTCTGAAAAATTAAAATTTGGAATTTCCATTCTATATCGCACAAAGCTAATGTAGACCTGATATCGGACAAAGCTAACGTCGCATTAGTGTCACGCAATATTTTACTGTTCATCGCGATATCGCATCAATGCCATGTGACTTTTCAAATCTCGCACTATTAGGTCATTATGATGCGATATCTTTATTGCTCACATCCTTTGTAATGCGATATTGTGTATGATAAACACACGATATGCTGGTGAACTTGCGATATTTTCGAAACTTGTTCAAACTAAGCCTGAAAACACAAAAAATAACGGATCATGATTAGAATTTGATTATGATGCTCGAAATTAGTGTAGAGACACAATTAATGAAGGTTGTAAACCCAAAACCGAATCAAATAACACGGTTGATTGAATTATCAAGAACTCGGTCTTCGAACTCGATCAACAATAAATATCACAAAATCTTCAAATTGATCGATGAATCCTTTGATTTGAAAGATGAAACTTCACAAGATTGACATTCAATGTATTTCTAAAACTCCGTATCAACAATAAATAAATAAAAACATAAAAATCAATGATTTCAAGATCAAAACAGTAGACTTTTTAAAGAACTTGAAAAACTTCAACAATCTTCAATTTTCTTCCAAATTCAATGATGTTTGGTTTAAATCAAACTTTGTAATCTGCCCTGATACCAATTCTTAAGCCCAAATTCAAGTATAGAATCAATAAGTCTTACATATTCTTCATATACTTATAACACACAGTATTTACACCAAAAACACACATTTAAGCTCTATCCAAAAAAGACTTAGTGTTTTAAGCTCTCTTCTAATGTTACAAGACACAAGCTAACTAAAGCTATTTATACCCTCAAGGTATTTACACATAATCTCTCTCAACTATGATAATCTTGAATACAAAATACAAGTCTAACAACGCACACATGTGACGTCACACACTGCTACACACCTGTCAGTCTCTTGAGTTATGCAAACCGTAGAGAGACTACATTCCCACTTGACGAACTATACACATACTTCCACTCATCCCATGTCCTATAACCAACACATACTAGCAATCCACAATTAGAACATCACCAACCATCATAAACAAGTTCAACTAGTTTAAATAAAAAAGCACTCTCATCTCAAAGTCCAGCGTGCACCCACTTCAGTCGTGATAGCTACTCTACTCCCATAAAAAGTCACCAGTCCAATATCACGACCTCCAACTTATATAAAACTCTGTTGATCCAAACTCCTTTCAGTGATTTGAATATGATTCCTTTAATACTTGGCGTAAATTCCATTAATAGGATAGTGTTCAGAAATCAGCGATAGCATACACTGACTGCGTTCAGTGATCACTGATAATCGGGAACAATTCTATCCCTGAAGATCTGAAGAAAAACTCTCACACAACAATACCTTTTAGCAAAAGTCGAAGACCAAAGCTAAAGAAAGAGATGATTAGCAAAGTGACCTGAAGCGGTTCAGCGATAGCAACAGTCATCTACACAAGTGTGAGATCTTGCAAAAGCCTCAGTGATACCTGTAGTATTCATCCTTCAAGTCTCTGGTTTAGCGATCAAAGTGTGGCCCATACAGCAAGAACAAAGTTGATCTTATCCTCGATGCCTTTTCAGAAGAGGACGTACGGATTTTTCCTTAAGTTCCCATCAAATCTGATTTGGTTACTGTTCAAATACGGCCAAAAGAATGGTTGTCTTTTGGCCAAAGGACAAGTCTCTAATAGAAACTTGACACGTGGCAAATACCTTTTGCTTTGCACTTAATGCAACGGGTATAAATAGATGAAAAATCCTTCTTTATCATCATGCATGCTACTTTCTATTCCCTAAACCTCTATTGCTTTTCTCTCCTATTCTTGTGCATCAACTTCGTGATTTCATAGTTGTAATAGAATAGGTTTTATACTTGTTCTAATTCCTCTTACAACTGTAAATTTGTTTATTCAATATAAACTCATTTAAAAAAACCTAAAAAACTTATGTTTGTATTCAACCCCCCTTCTACAAACTATTTCTATATTCATTGAACTCTTGTAGACTCCTTTGGGACCTATAAGTGGTATCAGAGCAGTGTTTCTTGCTTTCTTATCTTTAAAGATAACTAATATTATGTTATTTTAAAATGGCTAACACAAACACAAACTACATAGATAATGGATTTTTAGCTAAACCTCCTAGATTTAGCCGTGATAATTTTCTAGTCCGGAAGGAAAGAATGACTCTATTCCTAGAAGGGTCAGATCCTAAGATCCCCTATTATCTAGAGAATGGACTATTCGTTCCAAAAGCTCTTGTTCCAGCAGTTCCTGCTACTGGTAACACTCCTGCTATTCTTGAGAGACGTATCGTCAAAACTCCAAATCAATGGAGTGAAGAGAATAAGAAAGAGCTAGCTGTTGACTCAAAAGCTAGATCTATTATTGCAATGTCTCTTCCAGATGATGTTTATCACTTAGTGATGAAAATGAGAACTTCTAAATCCATGTGGGACACTCTCTGTGGTCAATATGAAGGAACCAATGAGGTTCAGATTACTCGTAGTATTAACCTGGTAAAACAATATGAAAGTTTCATCTCTTAGAAAAATGAAACTCTTTCTCAAGTTCACCAAAGGTTTAATTGTCTCTTAACGGACATGAAAATTGTTAATCTTGAGTACTCTAACTCTAAAATCCTAACGAAGATCATGGAAGCTCTTCCTGAACAATGGGAAACTTTTACAATGTGCCTTAACTTGTCTAAGGACATTGAAACTCTTTCTTTAAGTGCTTTGTATGGAATATTGCTCAAGCATCAACAATACCAAACCTTAAAAAGAAACCTCATTAAAGACACTAAAGCTTCCAAAATAGCATCAGTGACTTCAGAGATGGAACCTTTTAAACTTGTTTCTTTCTCTATCACTTCAATAATTGAGTTAGATCAAACTAACATAGAGGATATCACTGATGCTGATATCTCTGAATTTGATAACTCTCTAGCTCTTCTCACTAACAATTTCAGGAGATTTGCTAGAAAGAGAAGCTTCAGAAAGAACCAAGCAACTACTGACTCTGATAAGTCAAAAGGTCTTCCTGCTGAAAAAGCTTCAGCGATCTGCTACAACTGTCAGCCCAAAGGTCACTTTGCCAGCAAATGCAGATCTAAAAAGGTTGCTACTACATCATCTTCTCAGATCTCTGACAAATCTAAAACTGAAAAATACTCTAAGTTAAAGGAGAAGTACCAGTATCTGAAGAAGAACCAGCAAAAGGGCAAAGGTCTTGTCGCTGAAGAAGTTGACTAGGATCAAGAAGAAGATTGGGCTCAGACCTCTGAGGAATCAGCGTCAAATGAAGAAGATCTTGCCTTCATTTGTCTCATGGCCAGGATAGAAGAAGCTGAAGAGGCTTCTGACACCTCTTATTTAGAGTCTCCATCAACTCAGGTACCTATCTCCTCTATACCTGAATTCAACAGCATGTCCGCTCTTGACTCAATGACCGTTGATTTTTACAATGCTTTAAATGAAAAGTAAAAGTTGAACAAATAAATATAGATTTTTCTGAAAAGCTTAAAAAATGTCATATCAAAATCAAAGAACTCTCTAAAATCGAATAAGATTTTAAGGACCAAATCTTTGTAAATCAGACAATAAGCATTGAAAAAGAGCAAAGAATAAGCATTTTCAGCTTGCTCTTTTTCAATGCTGAAACCAGAATAAGATTTTTGTCTGCTCTTTTTCAGACAATAAGCATTTTCGCTCTCCGAAAATGCCATCGCTGATCTCAAAGCTGAAAAAAGCTACCATTAAAGGTTGGTGTAAGGCTTCTGACAAAGTGAATGAGATCATAAACGCTCAGATCCTGAAAAGGTCAAGAGTGGTCTAGGATATTCCTCTGACCAAGAAGAATTAGACACAGGCCGTTCCATGTTAAAATTTGGAATGTTTGTTTCTTCTATCTCTGATCCCTCTTCTCAAAAAGCCCCGATATCTGAGAGAAGACCTTCTAAACCTTCTACTAAGGATTCAAAGAAGGTGATCAAGGACAAGTTCCTTGACCATATTCCCACGATCAAGAATTTCGAAAAAATGAAGAAGAATCCTTCACTTCCTTCACCAAGTCATCCTAAATCTGGAAAAAAGATCTTTGAATATGTTTAGAGATCAACTCCCAGAATTAAGACCGATCTTACTCCATCTATTGCTGAGGAATTGATTATTTCTCCTACGACTATGGAAAAAGGAAATCTTGGCCCTGGTCCTGAAAATGCTTTGACCTCCCTGCATGCTTCCAGCTCAAAACCTGTTTTCAAATATAGGAAGTGCTATCACTGTGGTGAAACAACGCACATTGCTAGCAAGTGTCCAAATGTTACTAAAGCTGAAAGATTGGCTCATGGAAAGAAAGTAGCTCACGCTGAGAAATCAACTAAAGTGAAATCCACTAAGGGAGGTAAAACATCCAAGGTGAAGATAATCACTGAAGAAAGTTCCTCAGCAAGTAACATATCCGCGAAACCTGTTGTTTCCACTAACAATGCAGGACCCATAGTAGTATGGGTACCTATGAAAAATTAATCCTCTTGTCTTATACAGAGTGCTCAAGGTATCTGATATCTCGATAGCGGATGCTCAAGGCACATGACAGGCAGAAAATCTCTGCTCTCTGAATACAAGGAGGAAACTGGTCCCTCAATGACTTTTGGTGGAAATGGCAAAGGATACACCAAGGGTTACAACATTTAATCCAATGGAGCAACTTCATTCAGTCGCGTTGCTTATGTTGAAGGGCTAAAGCATAATTTATTAAGCATTAGTCAACCCTGTGATAAACACTTCAAAGTCTTGTTCACAAAAACAAGCTGTTCGATCACTGATAAAAATGATAAATTTGCTCTAAAAGGCAAAAGATCAGAGAACGTATATGTCATCAATATGGATAGTTCTCACTCTGAAAAAGTGTGCTTTCTCTCAAGAGCCTCCTCTGATATTAACTGGCTCTAGCACAAGAGGCTATCACATCTGAATTTTAAGACAATAAATGAATTGTCTCAAAAAGAACTTGTCAGATATCTCCCTAAACATGCTGACAAAAGCTGACAAAAGCATCTTTCAGAGCTAAGCAAGTTTCCTCAGTTACCACTCCTCTTCAACTACTTCACATGGATCTATTTGGACTAGTCAACGTCCAATCCATGTCTGGAAAGAACTACACTGTTGTGATTGTTGATGAATATTACAGATGTACATGGGTATTCTTTCTTCGATCCAAAAGTGATACACCTGATGAAATTATTTCTTTTATCAAAAGAATGGATGTCCTGAACAATTTAATTGTTCGTTCCATGAGAAGTGATAATGACATTGAATTCAAAAACAATACTCTGATTACTTTCTTTGAAGAAAAAAGAATCACTCATAATTTCTTATCAGTAAGAACCCCTCAGCAAAATGGTGTTGCTGAACGAAGAAACTGAACAATCATTGAAGCCGGCGAATCAAGACTACCAACTCAGTTCTGGGATGAAGCAGTTAACACTGCATGTTTCACTCAAAATCGATCTCTAATAGTCAAACGATTCAAGAAGACCTCCTATGAATTATTTCATGGAAGAAGACGGTTAGAACAAAAGTTTGAACTATGTTTTGAATGTTTTGTTAAGGAAAGTAAAGAACCAGAAGTTCTGAACTGGTGCTGAAAAGGTAAATAAAGTCATCTTCAGAAGAGAAGTTCTGAAGTTCAGCACAGAAGTTCTGAAGTGATTCTGAAGAACTTATGAAGAAAGAGAAGTTTTGAAGTAAAAGTTCTGAAGTTCTGAATAACTTCTGAATAGAGTTTGTGATGACGTGTCTTAATGTAATTGAGCTGTGATTTAAATACATGTAGCTTTAGCTATTCTATTGTAGTATATATAGAGTGTCTGTTAGACAGTTAGAAGTTGAACACTACAAATGAGATTCATCTAAAGGTGAAGTGTGTGTTTCTCTGTAAAGCTTTCTACAGTTCTTAATAAAATGAGGATTCATTGAGCATTTAATATCAGATCTGTTATAATATGGGATTAACAAAGACCCTCTCTGAAGTATTTACATATCTTCCGATGTAGATGTTATATTCTGAATGATAGAGATCATTTAGGAAAGTTTGATCCAAAGGCAGATGATGGTATATTTCTTGGATACTTCTCAGTATCTAAGGCATTTAGAGTCTTTAACAAAAAAAAGCCAACATGTTGAAGAAACCATTCATGTGAACTTTGATGAATCTCGCTCATCAAATTCTATTCCTATCTCTGAAGACGACGAGGAGCTGAATAATTGGATGAAATCTCATTATGGGGAACCTGAATCTTATTTTTGGACACCGCCTGTCACTGAAAATACAGATGATGAAGGTCCTAACTTCATTCCTACTACAAGTTTTTGGTCCCAAAGGAGTCTACAAGAGTTCAAGGATAAAGAAACAGTTTGTAGAAGGGGGGGGGGGTTGAATACAAACACACATATTTTAAGTTTCTAAATGAGTTTATATTAAATAAAAAAATTACAGTTACAAGCGGAATTAGAACAAGTAATTAGACCTATTCTATTGTAACTTAAGAAATCACAGTTTCATGCACAAGGAAATGAGAAAGAAAAGAGGCAGAGGTTTGAGAAATAGAAAGAATGCATGCATGAATATGAAGAAGGGATCTTCATCTATTTATACCCGTTTGCAATTAATGCAAGACAAAATGTGTATGCCACATGTCAAGATCTTATTGGAAGGTTGTCCTTTGTTCAAAAGCAACCAAGCTTTTGGTCGCGTATGAACAGTACCAAATTAGATTTGATGGGGACATAAGAGACAATCCGTACGTCCTTCTCTGACATAGTATAAGATTTTGACTTTTGTGCATCGAGGATAAGATCAACATTGATCTTGCTTTATAGACTTCACTTGATCGCTGAACTTGAAACTTCAAGGATGAACTTTCAGAGTATCGCTGAAGCATAGCAAGACTTCACACTATATTTACACAATCCTTGCTATCACTGAACCGCTTCAGATCACTAGCTGATTATCTCTATCTTCAGCTTGGTCTTCGACTTTCGCTAAATGTTCTTGTGGTTTGAATGTTGTTCATCTTGATCTTCGAAGATAAGATTAAGGTTCCTGAGTTTCAGCGGATGCTGAGTGCAACCATCGTATGTTTTCGATGAATTGGAACTTAAGCTTATAAACGAAATTTTCACTAAGTATTCAGAGAAATCATATTCAAATCACTGAGAGGGGTTATGATCAACAATATCCCCCTATTTGATTATGATTAAGCAACATAGGAAATTTTCTTGAAAGGATTAGTAGGGACTAAAAAATATTTAAAGTGAAATTTCTAAGTACTAATCTGTGAGATCTTTTTCAGCTAGTCTACTTTTGTAATTGAGTTTCATTTATAAGGATATGAAAACACAATATTTACAAGTATAAAAGCTTTAAGTACATTCACTGATTAAATTTCATAAAGAAATATCAGTGAGTAAAGAGGTTTTTAAAGAAATTAGAACTCTTATGTTCATTGTGCCATTTACTGTTTTCAGGGATCTTTTCAGTACACAAATGGAGTAGAATACTTCATTGAAATTTCATTAAAGATAATCTGAGGAATTACATTGAAATTGGAATTACAATAGTAAGTAAAGTACAAAACACTGAAAAAAATGCTATAAAGGAATAGAAACTAACAACTAGTCAGAGAGTCTCTCTTGTCTTCTTCGTAGCTCGTTTAGATACATCTTCTTTTGTCTCAACATAGGCCCAGTATTTGCCCAGCAGTGACAGAACATTATTTTGACAAATCTTGAGGAGGCCTTCTTGATCTTTGAGTTTCTGAAGAATCCAAGGAAACCATCATTATCTAAGAACACCATACCAGGTTCAGGGAGTGTGATGATATTGCTTTCTGCTAGTTGTAGGCCTTGAGGAAGAGAGACGTTGAGATTTGAGATATCAGAGATATCTAGATGCCCAAGGAGACTTTCATAGTTGAACTTAGTCTCATACTCATTTTCTGGAGGATGAGCCTTGTTCAGCGTTTAATCTTCTTTTTCTTGTTGGCTCAGGGAGAGGAGGAACTTGAACATACCGTGACATCCTTTGCAGTAGCTGATCCAAAACTCTTTTCACCACATCTTTGAATTTGGACTTGGAACCCTAAATGGAATCTCCGATTTCTAGCCATTCAGAGTATCCATAGAACTTTAAAAATCTGGCTTCTTCTTTTTTGCAGCTCGAGTGTCTGTACATTCGTACATATACCGTCAGACCACTCTTCTTGGAAGTGCGTCCTTCGATAGTAGCACGAGTGATTGTTGAGTCAAACACTCGATATTTGAATCTTTCGGTGCACCGGTGTAGTTCATTTTCCCCGTGGCTTTGATTTTGAATGGTCAGCGCTTGTAATATCTTTTCTTGAGCACTGATAGGATTCACATTTCAGATTTTCTTGAGCTAGTTTCTTTTGTGCCAGAGCTTCAACAATCTTTTCACTTTTGTCGTTTTGCTTCTTAATCGCTTTATCTCTTAAGGCATCCTCTCTGAGTATTATTCTAGCCAATTCAAGATCATTCTCCGTTTCCTTCATTTTTTCATCCCTGATACGCTGAGCTTCAAGGGCTTGGGCTCTCTCTACCATCGATAAAAAGTCGAATTCATCCACCACGCTGATTGGTATAGGTTCTTCTAGTTCAGCGGTGTTGGGCACCTTTATTCTTCTAGTTCCTCTTCTTCTAGCTCGCTTATTCTTTGCCTATGTATACGCTGCCTTGGGACAAGGCCTTCTTCGTCTTCAGAGTCAGTCTCCGATGTATACAAGAACTGAACTTCAGACGCAGGTTCCCTTACAAAAGTGGAGTCCTTTGGGGAACTAGAGTCACTGAGAATGGATGAGGGAGAGAGAGGAGCATCAGTCCTAAAGTCAGGAGGAGGAAATGATGGATAGGTTGGAGGTTTAGTGAATGGAGTAAAAGATACAAGAGGAAGGGTTACCTCAACAACGGTCTCCCACTCAGAGTGTGCGGGGGTGAATTCGAGATCCACCACTTGTTTTTCTTGTCCCTGAGGGATCGGACTGTCCTTGAGAAAGAGGTGGTCCGTCCCCCAAAGGATCCTTATAGACAATCCCCAGCATGAAGTTGCCTGGTCTACTATGTACGAAGAACAGGCTTGAGCCAGGAAGGACATCATCATCATCATCATCATCATCATCATCATCATCATCTCCCCCATAGTGAGGGATTTTCTCATCCTCATCTTCTTCTTCGTTTTCTTCTTCATCATTATCATCTACAGCGACGAGGGTAGGCTCTTGTTCTTGCTGAATGTAAGGAGATATTGGAGTACCAGGGCATGTTTCATTTACCTTTCCAATTATCTCATCAGCTAGATCTTTGGCACATCTCTCCCTCTCGATTTTGTTAGTGGGAAGAACGTGCACCACCATAGTACGCACATTTGATCAGATATCTTTGAGAGAATCGGTGTGTGTAGACTGGTTCTGGAGTACCTGACTCAGAGAGGTCCGATCAGCAACAGTGAATGAGTGGCCTGCATCAGCAATCTTCGTTAGAATCTGTATCATGTTGGATTGAGTCTTCTGAATTGACTCAAGGACTTTGCCTTGTGCTTCTACGGCAGTCTCTAGCTTGGAAATGGCTTGCCTATGAGCCAAGTTGTCCGCCTTCACTCACTGGATGTCAGTCTAAATATTGTTAATGGTGGCATTCATCCCAAAGAAGAGATGGCAGAAGTAGAAGAGAGGGCAGTGAAGGTATTACCTGATCCTGCTTCAGCGGAGCTGGCTATAACATTTTCAGTGACCGTAGTCGCTGAAGATGGTGGTAAAGCTGAAAAAGCGCCAACGAGTGTAGAGACCGTTGTCGTGGCAGGGGCTGAGTGTGGTGTTTGTGTTACGCCTTTTTCAAAGAGGGAAGTCTTTTGAGAGACTCCCGTCTTTGACTTCTTTGATGCTGGCTTGTGAGCCACTGTCTTTTTATGACCGTCAGTAGGCTGTTTGCGTTTGGATTGAGAGATGGTGTCAGGGATACTCACTGATGGGTTTGTCAGTAGGATGGACACAAATGCTTCTTCGCTGATAAGCTGCAGTAAGTAGGGGGTGTAAGGAGCGTCCCCTGGAATTTCGTCGATATCCAGTGACTTTCTTCCAACTTGTGAGAAGCCTTGGTTGCCCACTTTTAGATAATCGTCCTTGAAGGCAGCTTCCAGGATAGTGGCGAAGAACCTGGGATAAGGAATGAACTTCTCCCTCTTAGCAGCATTCACACGACTGTACATATCACTGAAAATGTAATCAGCGTAGTTGAGGTTATAGTTGGTGCAGAGAGTGAAGGCCAGGTCTTGGTAGTGCTTGCTGGCCTGATCATGAGAACCCATCTTGGAACCCCAGCACTGAATCACATGAGTGAAGATGTATTGCCACCTTGCACATAGCTTCTTCTTCTCCATCTTGAATCCTACACTCTTCTCAGCAGGGTCTTCCCAAGCATAGCTGTAGGTATCCAAGAATGCAGTGATTTGTTCCTTAGTGGGCTCAGGGGCCATTTTTAATACTTACCTCTAGAAGGGAGGCGAAGAGACTGGCTTAAGAATCCAGCGGTAAAGGAAAAAGTTCCTTTTTCAATGGGGATGGTGAATTCGATGGCAGGGAGTTTGTTTCTCTTTGGAGTAGTGAGAGTGGTGCAACGAGCTATGTACCAAAGTGCCTGTAGGTGAGAAGTAATTCCCACTAGGTTGTGAACGAAGGCATACTGTTGGTCCCAAAGGAGTCTACAAGAGTTCAAGGATATAGAAACAGTTTGTAGGGGGGGAGGTTGAATACAAACAGATAGATTTTTTGGTTTTTAAATAAGTTTATATTGAATAAACAAATTTACAGTTACAAGCGGAATTAGAACAAGTAATTAAACCTATTCTATTGTAACTAAGAAATCACACAGTTTGATGCACAAGAAAACGAGAAAGAAAAGAGACAGAGGTTTGAGGAAATAGAAAGTAGCATGCATGAAGATGAAGAAGGGATCTTCATCTATTTATACCCGTTTGCAATTAATGCAAGAGAAAAGGTATATGTTACGTGTCAATCTCTTATTGGAAGCTTGTCCTTTGTTCAAAAGCAACCATGCTTTTGGCCGTGTGTGAACAGTACCATATCAGATATTACTGGGACATAAGAGACAATCCGTACGTCCTTCTCTGACATAGTATAAGGTTTTGACTTTTGTGCATTGAGAATAAGATCAACATTAATCTTGTTTTATAAACTTCACTTGATCGCTGAACTTGAAACTTCAAGGATGAACTTTCAGAATATCACTGAGGTCTAGCAAGACATCACACTTCTATTTAGACAATCCTTGCTATCACTGAAGCGCTTCAAATCACTAGCTGATTATCTCTATCTTCAGTTTGGTCTTCAACTTTCGCTTAATGTTCTTGTGGTGTGAATGTTGTTCTTCAGATCTTCAGAGATAAGATTAAGGTTCCTAAGTTTCAGTGATCGCTGGGTGCAGTCAGTGTGTGCTATCGCTGAATTTGAACTTGATCTTATAAACATAATTTTCACTAAGTAACAGAGGAATAATATTCAAATCACTGAGAGGAGTTATGATCAACAACCTCCCCCTATTTGATTATTATTAAGCAACATAGGAAATTTGCTTGAAAGGATTAGTAGGGACTTAAAAATATTTAAAGTGAAATTTTGAAGTTCTAATCTGTGAGATCTTTTTCAGCTAGTCTACTTTTGTAATTAAGTTTCATTTATAAGGATATGAAAACCCAATATTTACAAGTATAGAAGCTTTAAGTACATTCACTAATTAAATTTCAGAGAGTAATATCAGTGAGTAAAGAGGTTTTTAAAGAAATTAGAACTCTTATGTTCATTGCCCCATTTACTGTTTTCAGGAATCTTTTCAATACACAAATGCAATAGAGTACTTCATTGAAATTTCATTAAAGATAATCTAAGTAAAGTACAAAACACTGAAAAATGTTACAAAGGAATAGAAACTAACAACTAGTCAGATAGTCTTTCTTGTCTTCTTCGTAGCTCGTTTAAATACATCTTCTTTTGTCTCAACATAGGCCCAGTATTTGCCCAGCAGTGATAGAACATTACTTTGACAAATCTTCAGGAGGCCTTTTTGATCTCCGAGTTTATGAAGAATCCAAGGAAACCATCATTATCTATGAATACCATACCATCTTCAGGGACTGTGATGATATCGCCTTCTGCTACCTGTAGGCCTTCAGGAAGAGAGACTTTTAGATTTGAGATATCAGGGATATCTAGATGCCAAAGGAGACTTTCATAGGTGAACTTAGTCTCATACTCATTTTTGGAAGATGAGCCTTCTTCAGCGTTTGATCTTCTTTTTCTTATTGGCTCAGAGGGAGGAGGAACTTGAACATACTATGACATCCTTTGCAGTAGGTGATCCAAAACTCTTCCCATCACTTCTTTGAATTTGGACTTGGAACCCTGAATGGCATCTCTGATTTCTAGCCATTCAGAGTATCCATAGAACTTTAGAAATCTAGCTTCTTCTTTTTCACAGCTCGAGTGTCTGTACATACGTACATATACCGTCACACCACTTTTCTTGGAAGTGCGTCCTTCGATAGTAGCACATGTGATTGTTGAGTCAAACACTCAGTATTTGAATCTTTCAGTGCACCAGCGTAGTTCATTTTCCCTGTGGCTTTGATTTTGAGTGGTTAACACTTGTAAGATCTTTTCTTGAGCATTGATAGGATTCACATTCAGATTTTCTTGAGCTAGTTCCTGCCAGAGCTTCAGCAATCTTTTCACTTTTGTCGTTTTGCTTTCTGATTGTTTCTTCTCTTAAGGCATCCTCCCTGAGTATTCTTCAAGCCAATTCAAGATCATTTTCAGTTTGCTTCATTTTTTCATCCCTTATAAGATGTGCTTCAAGGGCTTGGGCTCTCTCTTCCTTCGCTAAGAAGTCGAATTCATCCACCACGCTGATTGCTATGGGTTCTTCTGGTTTAGCGGTGTTGGGCACCTTTATTCTTTTTTCTTCTAGTTCCCTTAGAAGTTTATTCGCCTTTCCTCTTCTTGTGGGTCTCATATTGCTTGCCTATGTACACGCTGCCTTGGGATAAGGCCTTCTTTGTGTTCAGAGTCAGTCTCCGATATGTTCAAGAACTGAACTTTACACGAAGGTTCCCTCACAAAAGTGAGGGAGAAAGAGGAGCATCAATCCCAAAATCAGGAGGAGGAAAAGATGGATAGGTTAGAGGTTCAGAGGATGGAATAAAAGGTATAAGAGGAAGGGTTACCTCAACAGCGGTTCCTCCTCAGAGTCTGCGGGGGTGGATTCAAGATCCACCACTTGCTTTCCTGTCCCTGAGGGATCGGACTGTCCTTGAGAAGGAGGTGGTCCGTCCCCCAAAGGGTCCTTGTAGACAATCTCAGGCATGAAGTTTGCTGGTCTAATATGTACAAAAAATTGGCTTGCACCAGGAGGGACATCGTCGTCATTATCATCATCATCATCATCATCATCATCATCTCCTCCATAGTGAGGGATTTCCTCATCATCATCTTCTTCTTCGTTTTCTTCTTCGTCATTTTCATCTTCAGAGACGAAGGTAGGATCTTGCTCTTGCTGAATGTAAGGAGATATCGGAGTACCCGGGACCGTTTTGTTTACCTTTCCAATTATCTCATCAGCTAGCTCGTTTACCTTTCCAATTATCTCATCAGCTAGCTCGTTTACCTTTCCAATTATCTCATCAGCTAGCTCGTTTACCTTTCCAATTATCTCATCAGCTTAAGAATCCAGCGGTAAAGGAAAAGGTTCCTTTTTCAATGGGGATGGTGAATTCGATGGCAGGGAGTTTGCTTCCCTTAGGAGTAGTGAGAGTGGTGCAGCGAGCTGTGTACCACTGTGCCTGTAGGTGAGAGGTAATTCTTACTGGGTTGTGGACGAAGGCATACATCAGCGGGCATGCCTTTATGAAGGTAGCACCTTCCTTGAATTGAGGGCGATCAGCAGGGATGTCCACTAACGCCAGGTAGTTGCAGGGCTTGAACGTGGCTTGCTCAGGAGTGAAATTGCAGGCAGCAGCACCCTCAAGGGCAACATTTGCAGGAGTTTCAGTGATCTTGCTGGATGATGCCATTGCTGTTTCATAAATTGAAACACCAAAATGAAAGATCATGGTTTAATACAAGAAAAAAAATGTATAAACCAGATTAGGGTTTTGGTACAAAGAATACCAAATGTAAGGAAAGTAAAACAAGTGTTTTGATGAACAAGATCAAAATACTTGTGGTTAAGAAAAAGTACCAAAGAGAAGAGAATTTGGTGGTTTTTGGTAGTTTAAAGTTACAAATAAACAGATTTTAGAAATTATAGAGGAGAAAATGTGGATTAAATTTACCAAGATGGTCTTCTGTTCTAAGGAGAACTTAGAACAGGTATTTAAAAAAAATTAAAATTTTAAAAAAAATCTATAAATCTAATCCAGATATAAAGACAAAACTTAAAAAAAACAGATTTTTAGAAGAAGAAACAACATTGTAGTTGTTTCTAGGAGGAAGTGTAAGGTTAGATCAAACCTTAAAAGTGAGTTTGAAGGAAAAACGCACAAGTGCGTGTTCTTGGTGTTCTTGAAGAAAGCTTGAAGATTCAAATAGTTTAATAAAAACGAAAGTTGCTTAAATAGCAAGAGGAGAGAGAAGGGAAGCTAAACGACGGTTTTAGCTTTTTGAAAAAGTAATGATGACCTAGTGCACGTTTCTAGAGAATAGGACAGAAAGGAAATATCGTGGTCCGTCGTGTGTCAGATAAAGGTCTGACGTGTCTTTTTCTTATTCTTTAGAACCAAGACTTTTTTGAAGCTATATTATGATCTCTATCAAGATAGCTAAACGACGGTTTTAGCTTTTTGAAAGGTAGTGATGACCTAGCGCACGTTTCTAGAAAAAGATAAGAAAGGAAACGTCGTGGTTCGTCGTGTGTCAGAAAAAGGTCTGACGTGTCCTTTTCTCATTTGAAAATTTGAATAAGATTATCATTTAAATAAATGTTAATCATTATCCTTAAATTCTTCATCAAAAGAAAATAAAGGATTGTCAGTGATGGGTTTAAACTTTTGAGATCCATTCTGTGAATATGAAGATAGTAAGAGAGTGTAAGGATTTAGGAGTTCATACCTGAGCGAGATAAATCAAATACCGCTGAATCAGAGTTCAGAGAATAGACTTTTGAAGGCCTCATTTGTATGTCACTGAATATTTGCTTATCGCTGAATAGAAATTATTCAGCATTTAACATACCAAGTTCACTTATGAGAAGATTGAATCTAGTCTTATCAAGAGGCTTGGTGAAAAGATCAGCGAGCTGATATTTAGTTGGTACAAAATGAAGTTCAACTTTACCATTCTGATAAAGTGATACCGAATCTCAATGTGCTTGGTTTTGGAATGAAGTACAGGATTATTTTCAATAGCAATAGCACTGGTGCTATCATAGTAGATGGGAATTTTAGAAAGTTTAAGATCGTAGTCTCTTAGTTGATTTCTCATCTAAAGGATTTGAGCACAACAGCTACCAGCGGCTACATACTCAGCTTCAGCGGTAGATATGGACACAGAGTTCTGCTTTTTCCTTGTCCAGCTTATTAACTTACCACCTAATAGCTGACATCCACTAGTGGTGCTCTTCCTATCAATATTGCAACCTGCAAAATCACTGTCAGAGTAACCAATTAGATCGAACCTTGACCCTTTGGGATACCAAAGATCCAGATTAGGAGTTCCCTTGGTTCAGCGATCAAATGAGATTCCATTGGTTCAGCTTGATATCGAGCATAGAGGCAGGTAGAATACATGATATCCGGCCTACGCGCTATAAGATATAGCAGATATCCGATCATCCCACGATAGGCAGTGATATTGACATGTTTCCCATTTGGGTCATTATTCAAAGTCAGAGGAGGTGCCATAGGGGTCTTCATCGTTGAACATTGATTCATATCAAACTTGTTTAGCATGTCCTTAACATATTTACTTTGACAAATAAAAATTCCTTTGTCAGATTGCTTAATCTGCAAACCTAAAAAATTTGTTAGTTCACCCTCATACTCATTTTATATTCTTTCTTCATTATTTTTGCAAAGCGAGTGCATAATTTGAGTCTTGTGGAACCAAATATAATATCATCAACATATATTTGAGCATGAATAGTATGACCTTTATATTTTCTTAAAAATAGAGTTTAATCAATTTTTCCACGAACAATTTTTTTTAAGAAGGTATTTTGAAAGAGTATCATACCAAGCTCTGGGAGCTTGTTTTAACCCATAAAGAGCTTTTTGGTGTTTGAAAACATAACCAGGATGGTTTGGGTCAGTGAAACCAGGAGGTTGTTCAACATAAACTTCCTCACTGAGTTTACCATTTAGAAAAGCACTTTTTACATCCATTTGGAAAACTTTGAAGTCTTTATGAGCAGCATAAGCTAAGAAAGGTCTTATGGCTTCTAATCTAGCAACAGGACCGAAGGTCTCATCATAGTCAATACCTTATTCCTGTCTATATCCCTGAGAAACAAGTCTAGTCTTATTTCGGATACCAGTGCCATTTTCATCTAGTTTATTTTGAAAAACACATTTGGTTCCAATCACTGTTTTACCAGATGGACGAGGAACAAGATTCCAAACTTTGTTTCTACGAAACTCAGTTAGTTCTTCTTGTATGGCAGAGACCCAGCTAGGATCAGAGATAGCTTGATCTATCTTCTTAGGTTCAAAGAGAGAAATAAAATTAACATATAGGCAGATATTACCTATACCTCTACGAGTCTTGATACCTGCATTTGGATCACCAATAATTTGATTTATTGGTTGATTTGTTGTCCATCGCTGAGCTGGTGGTTGAGGAGATTGATCAACAATAGATTCAGCGACTTGTTCTCGTTCAGGAATGGCGTTGGTTGTTTCAGCAACAGGTACTTTATTATTTAGTATCAACTCTGGAGATATTTCAGAGGTTTGATCAGCAAAAGATAAAGCTTGCTTATTCACTGAAGAATTTCCAAATGATGTTTCAAAGGGAGGAATCTGATTGAGAGGAGTGATGTTGACCCTTATGATGATGGATCATTGCTTGAGGTAGGAAGATCAGGGATTCCATCATCATTATTTTCAGCATTAGGTTGATTGCTGAAATAAGTTTCAGGTTCCCCATAATGAGATTTCATCCATTCATTCAATTCCTCATCGTCTTCAGGGATAGGACTAGAATTAGTTGAACGAGATTCATCAAAATTGACGTGCATGGATTCTTCAACGTGTTGTCTTCTTTTGTGGAAGATTCTGAAAGACTTAGATACGGAAGAGTATCCAAGAAATATCCCAACATCAACTTTTGGATCGAATTTACCCAAATGATCTCTATTATTCAGAATGTAGCATCTACAACCAAAGATGTGTAGATATTTCAGAGTGGGTCTTCTTCCATGAAATAATTCATACGAAGTTTTCTTGAATCGCTTTACTATGAGGGATCAATTCGGAATAAAGCACGCCGTGTTGACTGCTTCAGCCCAGAATTGAGTAGGTAGATGCGATTCGCTGAGCATTGAGCGAGCTGCTTCAATGATCGTTCGATTACTTTTTTCAACAACACCGTTTCGCTGAGGAGTTCTCACTGATGAGAAATTATGAGTGATGCCCTTTTCTACAAAGAAGTTAATCAGGGTACTATTTTTAAAATCAGTGCCATGATCACTTCTCATGGAGCGAACAATGAGATTGTTCAGGACTTCCATTCTTTTGATAAAAGCAATAATTACATCAGGTGTGTCACTTTTGGATAGAAAAAAGAACATCCATGTATATTTGGATTATTCATCAACTATCACAAGAGTGTACTTCTTTCTAGACAGAGATTGGATATTGACATGTCCAAATAGATCCATATGGAGAAGTTGAAGAGGTGAAGTCACTGAGGAGACTTGTTTAGATCTGAAAGAGGCTTTGGTTAGTTTTCCCTTCTCACACGCTGAACAAAGAGATTACTTTGTAAAGGTATAGTTAGGGAGATCCCTAAAAAGTTCTTTTTGAGATAATTCATTGATCATTTTAAAGTTCATCTTAGGATCCAAAGAATCCTATGAATTTGGATCCTATGTTTGAAATGTTTTGTAAAGAAAAGAACTTCAGAATATGAAAATGAATAGTTCAGAAGTTCTGAACTAGTGTTAGAAAGATAAATAAAGTCATCTTCAGACAATTTAGAAGTGGTTCTGAAGAGCAAAGTTCAGAATTCTGAAAAAGTTCAGAAGTTCTGAAAAACTTCTGAATAGAGTTTTTGATGACGTGTCTTTGTAATTGGGCTATGATTTAAATACATGTAATTGTAGCTTTACATTTGTAGTATAAATAGAGAGTATGTTAGTTAGTTAGATGTTGAACACCACATATGAGAGTCATCTAAAGGTGTAAGTGTGTGTTTTCTATATTCAGTATATCAATAAAATGAGGATTCCTTGAGCAATCTATCAGATCTGTTGTAATATGGGACTAACAATTGGTATCAGAGCTTAATCGAAGCAATTTATCTTCGATACGATCAATCGATTGGAGCAGATTTGAAGAAATTGAGGAAATCAGTGAAGTTTTTCTCTCCGCGATGAACAATAACTTTTTTGGTTGAATTTTGATGAAATTGATGCAAAATTGGATGTTCTTTCATGATAAATCGATTCTATGATCATTGTGTATTCATCTGAAATCAATTAGAGTCATCAATTTCAAGGATTATTGAGTTAATTTGCCAATCTCAGAGTTTCTAGGGTTTTTTTTGTTCGAACGAACTGTTCTTGACAAATCCTATAAATCTTTGGTAAATTGGTGTGATTCAATCAAATTTGTTCAAGAGGAATACTCGAAATATGTTTATGAACAAGGTTTGATCATCAAATGATCAGACTTCTGAAATATGAGATTTTTGGATCGAACAATTCAAATTTGTTCAAGAGGAATACTCGAAATATGAGATTTTTGGATCAAACAATTCAAATGATCAGACTTCTGAATTGAATTGGTTTATCAGACTTCAGAAGATGGTTTATCAGACTTTAGAATATGGTTTATCGAACTTCTAAAGAGTATTTCTGGACTTCTAAAGTATTCTTATTAGACTTCTGAACTGCAATGAATGGACAGACTATTCATCAAAGAAATTTCGTGCTAAGTCGTAGGAGGGGGACATTATTCATCAAAGAAATTTCACGAATCATATATAAATCATTGATTTTCATCACTTGTCTACAATATTATCTTGTTGTCATACTTCTGAATTTTTGAAGATTAAAGGCTTGCAATGTGGGTAGTCTCACTACAGTGATAGCATTTCCTATATTCGAAGATAGGATTCGAATTGAAAGAGTTCAGATAATAGGTAAAAGAAATTTCCAGACCAGAACCAAGAATTCCTTTGTCAGGTCTCCTTTGAGGAATAACAATTTTCTCAGGGACAAGTGTGAGGTCAATCTTAATTATGGGAGTTGGTCTCTGAATGAATCTAGGGATCTTCTTCCCAGTTTTAGGATGACTCACTGAAGGAATATAGGAGCTCTTCTTCTGTTTCTGAAAGTATTTGATTGTAGGAACATGGTCAAGAAACTTGTTCTTAATCATTTTCTTAGAACCATTAGATTTACAGATAGGCAGCTTCTCATTGAAATGAGGTTTCTGAGAAGAAGGATCAGGGATTGAGGAAACAAACATTCTGAATTTTAACATGGAACAATCATTCTTTGATTCTTCTTTGTCAGGGTAATATCCTAAACCACTTTTGACCTTCATAGGGATCTGGGCATGATGATCTCGCTGACTTTATCAGAAGCCTTACACCATCCTTCGATGGTAGCTTTTTCAGCCCTGAGATCAACAATAGCTTTTTCCCAGTCACTGATAGCTTATCGTTTGATTTACAAAGACTTGGTCTTTAAGAGTTTCTTCAATCTTTGCAAGTTCTTTGATTTTTAAATGACAAGTTTTCAGTTGTTCAGATATATCAATATTGATTTGTTCAGCTTTGATCTTTCCTTTAAAGCATTGTAAAAATCAATCGTCATAACATCGAGAGCTGACAAGTTATCACTTACAGGTATAGAGGAGTTTGTAGAGATGTTTACCTGAGTTGAAGGAGACTCTGTGGATGATGTTTCAGAGACTTCTTCAACTTCCTCGATTCTTTCCATTAGACACAAGAAGGCAAGATCTTCTTCATCAGAGTCTAATTCATTAGAAGTTTTGGCCTATCCATCTTCTTGATCCCAATCAACTTCTTCAG
Organism: Silybum marianum; assembly: GCA_036898165.1. Lineage (NCBI taxonomy): Eukaryota > Viridiplantae > Streptophyta > Magnoliopsida > Asterales > Asteraceae > Silybum > Silybum marianum. The sequence goes on from CM072530.1 coordinate 34,839,316, forward strand.
CAACTAGACCTTTGCCTTTTTGCTGGTTCTTTTTCAGATCTTTGTATTTATTCTTTAACTTAGAATATTTTTCCTTTTTATCAGAGTTCTGAGAAGTAGTAGGTGCAACTACTTTCTTAGATTTGCACTCACTTGCAAAAAGACCCTTTCACTGATTGTTACAGCATATAGCATATGCTTTTTCAGCAGGCAAAGTTTTTGGCTTATCAGAGTCAGTGATAGCAAGAGTGTTTCAAAAGTTTCTCTTTTTAGCAAATCTTCTAAAATTGTTAGTTAGAAGAGCTAGAGAGTTATGAAACTCAGAGATGTCAGCATCAGTGAGTTCTTCTGAATCAGTTTGATTTAATTCAGTAATAGAGGTAATAGAGGAAGAAACTTGTTTTGAAGGATCTACTTCTGACGTCACTAGTGCCAAAGAAGTACTTTTGGCACCCTTGATATCATTTATGAGGTTTTTCCTTAAAACTTGAGATTGCATTTCATTTAAGAGCATTCCATATAAAGCACTAACAGAGAGAGTTTCAAGATTCTTTTACATTTTTAGACATGTAGTGTACACTCCCTATTGTTCAGGTAGTGCCTCCATGAACTTTGTGAGTATTTCAGCATTAGAATATTCTTTATTGACAATTTTCATATCAATCAAGAGACAGTTAAGTCTTTGGTGAATTTGAGAGAGTTTTCACCTTTTAAGTGGATAAAGCTTTCATATTGTCTTACCAGATTTATACATCTATTGATTTCAAACCTCATCAGTTCCTTAATATCGGATACATAGAGTATCTGACATGGCTTTAGAGGTTCTCATCTTCATTACAGAATGATAGACTTCATCTGGTAAAGACATTGCTTTTATGGATCTAGCTTTAGAATCTATAGCTACTTCCTTTTTCTCCTCTTCAGTCCATCGATCTGGAGTTTTGACAATTCTCCTTTCAGTGATGGCTGGAGTGGTTGTGGTGGCGGGAACACCAGGGACCAGGGTCGTAGTAATGAATGGTCCATTCTCTATATAGTAAGGGATCTTAGGATCTGACCCTTCTAGGAATAGAGTCATTCTTTTCTTCCATAATGGAAAGTTATCACGGCTAAACCTAGAAGGTTTAGCTAAAGATCCATTATCAATGTAGTTTGTATTAGTATTAGTCATTTTAAAATATCTTAATAAACAAGTACTTTAAAGAAGTAAGCAAGAAACAATGCTCTGATACCACTTGTTGGTCCCAAAGGAGTCTACAAGAGTTCAAGGATATAGAAACAGTTGTAGAGGGGGGGGGGGGTTGAATACAAACACACAGATTTTAAGTTTTTAAATGAGTTTATATTAAATAAAAAAATTTACAGTTACAAGCGGAATTAGAACTAGTAAATAAAGCTATTATATTGTAACTTAAGAAATCACACAGTTTGATGCACAAGGAAATGAGAAAGAAAAGAGGCATAAGTTTGATGATTTGATGATGAAGAATGCATGCAAGAAATCAGATTTGATGGGGACATAAGAGACAATCCGTACGTCCTTCTCTGACATAGTATAAGGTTTTGACTTTTGTGGATCGAGGATAAGATCAACATTGATCTTGCTTTATAGACTTCACTTGATCGCCGGACTTGAAACTTCAAGGATGAACTTTTAGAGTATCGCTGAAGCCTAGCAAGACTTCACACTTCTAGTTAGACAATCCTTGCTGTCACTGAACCGCTTCAAATCACTTGTTGATTATCTCTCTCTTCAGCTTGGTCTTCAACTTTCGCTGAATGTTCTTGTGGTGTGAATGTTGTTCTACAGATCTTCAGAGATAAGATTAAGGTTCCTGAGTTTCAGCGATCGCTCAGTGCAATCAGCGTGTGCTATCGCTGAATTTGAAGTTAAGCTTATAAATGAAATTTTCACTAAGTATTCAGAGGAATCATATTCAAATCACTAAGAGGAGTTATGATCAACACAAGTAATGATCTATCCTCATCAGGGATAGACGTTACTCCCTTAAATCATATTCCTCTCTCTGATTCCTTCAACGGTGATTCGTCAGTGAATAATCATGCTCCTTTTTCAACACAAGGGAATGTACAACCCTCTGGATCTCCACCAGGGATGATAGGGAATGCTGAAGAACCTATTGTTGACGCATCCACAATTCTCCCTGAACAAGGACAATTCGATGAGTCTCATGTTGATCAAACTCCTCAATTACCAGCTCAGCGATAGATTATAAATTACCCAATAGATCAAATTATTGGTGATCCAAACGCGGGTATTAAAACCCGTAGGGGTACAGGTAATATTTGTCTAGATGTAAACTTTATTTCTCTAACCGAACCTAAGAAGATTGATGACACTATCACTGATCCAAATTGGGTCTCTGCTATGCAAGAAGAGCCAACTGAGTTTTATGGAAACAAAGTATGGAATCTTGTAACTCGTCCATCTAATAAAACTGTTATAGGTACTGAAGGATTTTGCGTAACAAACTAGATGAAAATGGCACTGTAATCCGTAATAAGGCTAGACTTGTTGCTCAGGGATACAGACAGAAAGAAGGAATAGATTATGATGAGACCTTTGCTCCTGTTGCTAGACTAGAAGCCATAAGACTTTTCTTAGCTTATGCTGCCCATAAAGACTTTAGAGTTTTTCAAATGAATGTTAAAAGTTCTTTTCTAAATGACAAACTTAAAGAGGAAGTTTATGTTGAGAAACCTTCTGGGTTCGCTGATCCTAAACACCCTTTGTTTTCAAACTTCAAAAGGCTCTTTACGGGTTAAAACAGGCTCCTAGAGCTTGGTATGATAGCCTCTTTAAATATCATTTAAAAGAAACTTTTGTTTGTGGAAAAATTGACCAAACCCTTTTTCTTAGGAAATACAAAGGTCATACCATTCTTGCTCAAATATATGTTGATGATATTATATTTAGTTCCACAAGACTCAAATTATGTACTCCCTTTGCTAAAAGAATGAAAAAAGAATATAAGATGAGTATGATGAGTGAACTAACATATTTTCTAGGTTTGCAGATTAAGCAATCTGAAAAAGGCATCTTTATATGCCAAAGCTAATATGTTAAAGACATGCTGAATAAATTTGAAATGACTCAAAGTTCAGCTATGAAGACTCCTATGGCACCTCCCTTGACCTTGAACAAGGACCCTAGTGGGAAACCAGTCAATGTCACTACCTATATAGGAATGATAATTCCTTGCTGTATCTTACAGCTAGCCGACCCGATATCATGTATTCTACCTATCTCTGTGCTCGATATCAAGCTGAATCAATGGAATCTCATATGATCGCTGTAAAACGAATATTCAGATATCTAAAAGGAACTCCTAATCTGGGTCTTTGGTATCCCAAAGGCTCAGGGTTCGACCTAACTGGTTATTCTGATAGTGATTTTGCAGGTTGCAAGATTGATAGGAAGAGCACCACTGGTGGCTGTCAGCTACTAGATGGTAAGTTGGTAAGTTGGACAAGTAAAAAGCAAAAGTCTATCTCCACATCAAGCGCTGAAGCTGAATATGTAGCCGTTGGAAGTTGTTGTGCCCAAATCCTATGGATGAGGAACCAACTCAGAGACTATGATCTTAAGCTTTCCAAAATCCCTATTTACTGCGATAGCATAAGTGCTATTGCTATTGCAAATAACCCTGTTCTTCACTCAAACACCAATCATATAGATATCAGATATCACTTTATCAGAGATCATGTCATGAATGGTGAAATTGAACTTCACTTTATACCTACTGAATATCAACTAGCTGACCTATTTACGAAGCCTCTTGATGAGACTAGATTTAATATGTTAATCAGCGAACTTGGTATATTAAACGATGAAGAATGAAAATTCTCAGTAATAAACTATATTCAGTGGATACTAAAGTATATTTCAAAGTCACCAATCATTCCTTGAACTATGATTCAGTGATACATATATCTCACCAAGGTATGTATTTCTATTCCTTATCCTCTCTAAATGTTTTGTTATTCAGGGAATGGATCTCAGAAGAGAAAACCCATCACTAACATTCCTTTAATGTTAAATGATGAGGATTTAAAAGGATAAATGATTAACATTCGTTATTTAAATGATAATCTTATCATTTTTCCAAAATAAAAGGACACGTCAAACCTTTTTTCGGACACACGACGGACCTTGGCGTTTCCTATCCTATCAACCCCTAGGAACGTGCGCTAGGTCATCATCGCCTTTTCTTAAAAAACTAAAAACGTCGTTTAGCATTCTTCTCTCTCATCCAACTATATAAGGAAAATCCTTTTCATTTTCATTCTTACGCGCTCATATTTACTCGAAGCAAGAAAATTGAATTCTCTCTGCAAACCTTCAAGAACACCTAGAACACGCACTTGTGCGTTTTTTTCAGTTTTCAAGTTTTTTCTCGTAAGGTCTGATATTTCTTATTACCTTTTATGATCAATCAACTTAAATGTTGTTTACTACTTCTATTCATCTTCTATAACTCCTTGCTATAAAGATTTGTGCAACTATCCTAGGGCGAAATCGAAGAAAAGGTCTGAAAATAACTATAACTATGTTCAGAGGTGATAGAAGTGAAGAAGAACAACCTCAATATCTGAAGTTCTATGGATACTCTGAATGGTTAGAAATCAGAGATGTCATTCAGAATTCCAAATCTCAATTCAAAGGCGTAGTAGAGAGACATCGTGACCAGCTATTGCAAATGATATCACAACATGTCAGCGTTCCATCTATTCCTAAGAAAACCAAAAAGAAACAATCAAAGTCCGACGCTGAAGAAGGTTCATCGTCCAGAAATGAACATGAGACTAAATTTGGCTTTGATAGTCTTTTTGCCCCCCTCGTTATCCCTGACCTCTCAATGCTGAATACATCCCTACCTGAGGCGAGAAAATACGAAGAAAATGAAATTACTACTCTCCCTGAAGTAGGAATGACCTTTCTAGGTAATGTCGGGCAAACAAGGTTTCTCAGGAATAAGGAGATCAAAAGGGCTCCTTCAAAACTCATGAAGATCATGTATTATAACTGCTTGTCCACCTATGGTGAAAAAGGCCTTCAGAAGATGATCTACAAGAAAGAATTACAAAGAAGACAAGAAAAACTCTCTAACTAGTCCTTGTTGTTTCTCTTCCCCTAGTAATTTACTTCAGTGCATTGTACTTTACTTAGATTTTAATTTCTCTTCCCCTAGTAATGGGGAGATTGTTGACCCAAACTCCTTTCAGTGATTTGAATAGGATTCCTTTAATAATTAGTGTAAACTACATTCATAGGATAGTGTTCAGAAATCAGCGATAGCATACACTGACTGCGTTCAGTGGTCGCTGATAATCAGGAACAACATACTATCCCTGAAGATCTGAAGAAAAACTCTTACACAACAAGACCTTTCAGCAAAATTCGAAGTCCAAAGCTGAAGAAACATATGATTAACTAAGTAACCTGAAGCGGTTCAGTGATAGCAACAGTCATCTACACATGTGTGAGATCTTGCAAAAGCCTCAATGATACCTGTAGTCTTCATCCTTGAAGTATCTGGTTCAACAATTAATGTGTGGCTCATACAACAATACTCTGAAAGTTCATCCTTGAAGTTTCAAGTTCAGCAATTAAGTGAAGTCTATAAAGCAAGATCAATGTTGATCTTATCCTCGATGCACAAAAGTCAAAACCTTCATGACTTGTCAAAAAAGGACGTGCGGATTTTTCCTTAAGTCCCCCATCAAATCTGATTTGGTTACTGTTCAAATACGGCTAAAAGAATGGTTGTCTTTTGGACAAAGGACGAGTCTCTAATAGAAACTTGACACGTGGAAAATACCTTTTGCTTGGCATTTAATGCACCAGGTATAAATAGATGAAGAACCCTTCTTCATCTTCATGCATGCTTCTTTCTATTCCCTAAACCTCTATTGCTTTTCTCTCCTATTCTTGTGCATCAACTTCGTGATTTCTTAGTTGTAAGAATAGGTTTTATACTTGTTCTAATTCCGATTACAACTGTAAATTTGTTTATTCAATATAAACTCATTTAAAAAAACCTAAAAAACTTGTGTTTGTATTCAACCCCCCCCCCCCCCCCCCTTCTACAAACTGTTTCTATATTCATTGAACTCTTGTAGACTCCTTTGCGACCAACACACTCACACTGGATGGTTTGTCTGACGTCAAGAAGGCATCTTACTTGTAACACCCTCAAATCTGGAAAGAGTGACTAATTTGAAACTTCCATTAAAACAACAAATAAAGAGTAAATCCTTTCTTATAAATTGAAATTTGAACTGCCTCGAATCATCAATCTAAATCAACCTCGACAAGAGATAAACTGAGTCTTATACAAAGACATACTTATGGTCGAGTGTTACTAAAACCTAATAACTATCGCTATCTCCAATTGCGAAAGACGTCACGAATAACTAAAACCTTTATTGAGTCTCTAACTAGCACATGCCGACAAAGGAAAAAGGTTAGGCTTAACGCGTAGTGAGTTCAACAGTTTTCATCTTAATTATAAAATGCTAAAAACTGAAAGATTGCTTATTTAAATATGAATTCTCAAATAGAATGACCATAACTTAAAAGAAACATCTTTCTAAAACCACACTTTTCGTGATGAAAGCTTTAAATCATTATATCCTTCAAAAATGAACTCAACGCCCAAAACCCACCAAAACATGAACAAGGTTCAAAATCCAATACCAATCTCGGTTAAAACTCTATAATCTGTAATACCAAAACTTGGTTAAGTCTCAAACATTTTGTGTTATAAATTATGGATAATACTCCATACTCCAAAACGTCATTGAAAGCAAAGGATAAGACTCTCTACCCAAAACAACACCTTTTGGCAACGGAGAGACCCGACTTTCCATTAGACATGACGGAATAAAAAGTAAGCCAGATATCTGTGTTTATTCATTAGGTTCAACCACCCTAAATCTTTAGTTCAACGAGTTAACAAGCTCAATAACTCTATGTCTATCGCTTATACAAGCCCGACTCTGGCACGTGGCAAACGTGGCTTGGGCCATGGCAGCAGACTATAAAGGGCAGCAAAAGAAAAAAAAATTAGCTACTAGGTTTAAACATTTAGTTCAGATAATCAGATGGGCCGGCCCAAAAAGAATATTACAGTTTGAGTTTTGACGTTGGACTTGGTTGCTTAGTTCTAAGGGGCAGATGGAAACGGGAAACACCAAACACGATTCACGTTTCATCATCATCATCATCATCGACTTCGACACTCAAAGTCTCAGACAGAACGACAAATTCACGCACATTTGTTTCTTCAATCATCATCGACTATTCGACAGATTCATCATTCACGCTCAATCGCTCGGTTTCTCAAATCTTTATTCGACTATTCCCTAAATCGATTATCGACAGCCCTAAATCGACTGTTTTTGTTGATTTTTGCGACTTTTTCTTGCTTGACACTTGTTGCGGTGCTGCCCTAAATCAATTTGTTCGACTTTTTTTGTTGATTTGTTCGATTTGACGTTGTCCTAAATCAATTTGACGATTTGTGATTTTGTGGACTGACTAAGTCCCTAAGGTGTTTTCTTTCTATCTGTAAAGTTTTCTAAGTTATTGTTAAAGTGTTAATCTGTGTTGCCCTCTTGAACGACTCTCAGTTCTCACCCTCTTGATCTCGAACTCAAACTCTAGAGTTCACTGGCTCGTTGTCGATTTACACAATTTACTTTTGGTAAATTTCTAAATTCTAAATTCTAATGACTAATGTTTATGTTTTTTTGTAGATTAAAGATGTTTATAATTTGTTTTATTATTTGGATATCAGATTAGGTTTATGTGTTTATTGTTTAGATTTGGTTGCTGATGAAAAAAAATATGTTTTTCGCCTTAAAATTCACTTTCTTTTCTATATTTGTTTAGTTAGGATGTCTTCGTTGCACCAAGACTTGTTGGATTTGCAAGGGAGATGGTCCAGGCAATAAAACACTGTATCTGGGTTATGGTTTGTTGAGTTTGAGTTTTGAGTTAGGTTATTGAGAAATTTGCAATAGTATTGTATTAATTTGAGCTATTTTTAAATGTTGTTTGAAAAAGCCAACTGAAGTAGACTTTGAAGCCATTGCTTGCCTTTTTATGTTTTAGTATGGATTTTAAGAAAATCAATGATCATACATCCTAATAAGAATGGTACACGGATACACATTAAAATCACCATTCTTTTTGTTTTTTGCTTGTGATTTCCTTTTTTTTTTAAGTATTTGTTTCTTGAATTTTCCATAACCATTTTGGTGATTATTGCGTGGCACATTCATATATGGTCTTCATCCTCGTTATGCACACACTAAACTCATTTTTGTGTCTTTTCCTTTTATTTTGGGGATTAGCCTTCTAACTTGAGTAGGTTTTGAACCCCTTAAAAATAGTATGTTTTATTTTTGTTTTTTTATATATATTGGGATTTAGGGGTATTTTCTTGGGGTTCCTCCATGGGCATGGGAAACCTCAGGACCGGCCATGCGCTTATATAGGTACCAACCTCAACAATTCTATGTCTATCATTTATATGGGTACCAAGCTCAACAACTCATTGTCTATCGCTTATATGGGTACAAAACTCAACAACTCCACGTTTATCGCGTATATAGGTACCAAGCTCAACAACTCACTGTCTATCGCTTATATGTGTACCAAGATCAACAACTCCATATCTATCGGTTATATGGGTACCAACCTCAAACCAAGGAATTATGATCCCATTTTTAATCAACAACTCGACTAATATACTTATGGACCCATTGCATCATATACTAATACATGAAGCCAAATGAATGACCACACACTCAAAGCATGTAATGTTCCAAATAAATATGCCACGACTGCATATACCTCTCAAGGCTCAACTTAGAGCAAATAAACTACACAAATATCTCCAAGACTCAATCCAGTCAAAACCGAGCAAAAGCTCAACACTCATGTGACTACTCAAAACATTGGTTGAGGCAAACCATTTTCCAAATGAAATCATACTCATATTTCCAAAATGCCTCAAATGCAATAACATGTATCTTTCAAACGGTTTATAAAATCAAATACATCATATACATTAACACAACTCACACTTATGTTTTATTTATCAAGATGTCTAAAAACCCAAGTATAAGCATTTTACATGATTTATAAGAGCAAATATACCAAATGTGCAAAACTAAACAAATACCTACACATTTGATAAATAACTAGTAAAAATGTTAATACTTCAAAATAGACATTTTTGGCATATACAACTTTTTCACAAAGCAACGTGAACTCACATTGCTAGATTTAGGCTAAATACAGGTTTTACCCTACAACTCGTGTTTCCTTTGGAGAGAGCTTCGTATCCAAAGCATTCGTCACTATCACCATCATCTAGATCACAAACAAACGCGAAGTACACCAAAATCAAACCCAAGTTAAAACCATAGAACCAAACCCTAGATATGGTGCAAAAACCCCTAAAAGCTTACCTTTCGACTTATGGGAACCACTTATCTTTGAGGAATATCCAATACTCATTGCTTTCATTTTGAAGGGCTTCAGAATACAGATCCATAGCACTTTGAATCGCCTAAATCGGAGTTGTGATGAAGAAGTTATAGCCAAATGAAGGAAATATGGATTTTAAGAACTACAGCCCGCTCGCGATAGTGACATGCAATAGTGACACTGTGACTATAGCATCGCACAATCACCAGATTGTACCGAGAGACACTTCCTCCTTGTGAGGTCCTGACATGTGATAATGACACTGTCCCTATAGCATCAACTGTAACGAGGTGTTTTTCCTACCTTCACCCATTTTGAGCCCATTTCTCGCCTAAAAGATGATACCCGATATAAATCAACTTCAAAATGCTTAGTTCAACCATTCTAAAGGTGAAACACAAAGATGACTCGGGATTTCACGTTATCAAAGACTCGGTTGCTATATTGTGCCATTGTCATTTTTGCATGTCACGATTGTCTAGACCACCAAACATTTGGTATCACTAGTGCTCTTGTGACAGGTGTTACAACCACATGGCACTATAGTCGAGACGACCATACTCTCAGTACTATTGGTGATGTTGTGCCAGATGTTACTATCTCATGGCACCACCGCTCAAACTATGAAATAAATTTTATTTACTGGATCGCTCGATTCAACACTTTCTTCAACTGGGACAAAAATCTGGATGTTACATGCTCATACGACCACTCATGTTATTGTCCACTCGCAACCAAATAACCACATTATAGTCAGTTCATAAACCTATGACTTTCATTACAACATGCTCATCAATAACAACCCAGAGTCCACACCTAACAATGGCACACTATCCCATTACCTGATAACCCAACTACACGTCTACGTTAACACTCTATGCACAACTTCGATTAATAATCCCCTTTACTCCCTTTTCTAGTAACCTTTCTTCAAAATGATGTAACATTACTTTTTAGCATAGTTTTTCTAAAGGTATCTTGCGATTTATTCCAAATTTAAACGTTCACTTTCAACAACGTCTCGACAACACCAAGACAAGATTAAAATCCATTCCACAAGAATCAATACTTGTTTTACCACCTCGTATTACTATTATGCACCGATCATTCAGATGTTGGAATACCAAGATCATGAATCAACCTCAGACAACTCAACCAACATATTCCGACTCTCAAAACTTTTCCTTTCTCTTACTTGCATCATCCTTCTAAAGGAATGTTATGCCCGACGATTTCATAGCATCATGCATGTAGACACGCATACACACGCGCGTGTGTAGACACACATATGTATATAAACTCATTTTGCCCTTTTGAGATTTAAAAGAAATAAACTACCGTGAAACCACCCCATTCATGCATGACACAGCACTAACGCGACATAGATAATACATGTACATTAGTCTCCAAGACCACTCACACATGACAAATAATATAACTCAGATTTATCGATCCAAATCATTGTCAACAATAAATAAAATGTTTTTATTTACTCATCTATCCATTCCGGTTATTAACTTTCTCACACTATTAACTACACCACTGTATCGACAAACTCTCATTCCAACCAATTGAAATGACTACATTATCATGCATTCTTTGATAATAAAAGCGATGTAAATATGTAATAATAGGGTTTTATACTTCCACCATGAAGGTTATACCAACATGAGATATAAATATGTTTATCCAAATGCATTATGCTACCTCTTTGCAATTGAAACACACTTGTGTATTATAAAAATGCAGACCACGTCTTTCAAAAAGAAAGTATGCAGACCACATATCAGCATGCGTCAGTTTATTTATCAAAACACAAAACTCAACGTCCTCACGCACACACACATAGTTAGGTAAATAATATGAAGTGCCTCGTGAAACCCTCTTTAAAACATAAAGGACATGATGCATGAAACTCGTCTTAGAATTGAGGCAACTTACTTTAACCGTATTGAAATTTAACAACAATTTCTCACCGGTTTACAATTATTGAACGAATAACGGGTCTTCCATACTTACAGCAAATTCTTTAAACAAATTCCTCAACATACTCGGTTTCCCGGACCATACAGTGTCCAAGTTGATTACTGATTTTCCAAATACCCGATTTCAACAACTTTGACTTCCTTAGATCATTTGTTGATCCCTTTAAATTCTTCACAACTTGTCTTCATTCCCCGAATAAACGATTCTATCATCCCAAAAATCTTATCGCACACGCCAGTAACTAAAAGTCAAGGGATTCTTTAACATTACCTTCTTTCCTGGGAAAGCTTTAAAAATTTAAACGTACTTCTCCACTGTACAACATTCAACTGATCCAATCAACCATGCAATTGGAGACTTTCCCATGAATTAGAATTATACTCTTAGACAATTACATTTCCTTGCTCAATTCTTGAAAATTCTATCTCTTTTTGAATCATCAATTACCTCGGAAAAAACTTCATCTTAAAGGTCCTAACAGTTACTCCCTATACAACCTAACATAGTACACCAAAACTCACGATCATTCTTTGTAACACTAGCCCTTTATGCATACTACCACATACATCGACCGCCTAAAAAATATGAATCAAGCACACTCATATACTTGTAAAATTCAAATTCTACACTCACGACCTCTTCCTCGACATTAAGCTCTCATCTCAAGAGTCCCAACTGACACCGCAGTCCCACAAAGTCCACGACCCTATCCACTTCCTCGATCACGAGTGTTAGCAACACCCTCAAGTTTCACTCTTTCAGTCGGTACAACCCCAATAGAATAATTCTTTTCTTCAGGCGTCACGGATATTGTCCTCACTGATAGACGAGCCATAATTTTAACTTTTCAAGTTATACTAACAACTAAATGACAACCACTTAGATCATAACAAGGTATATAAGCACGCACATACACCTGTGAATTCATAACAACATTGGCCAAATGTGTTTTTGAATTTACCTTACACGATAGTCCTTTCTACCCGATCATTACTGTCACCACTTAGACCGCAGTCCACCCTTTCTACTTAAATCTTAGTCCCCCTCTCACTCCTCAATCTAAGTCTAGATGCTTCTTGCACACCTAAATCATTTAAACTATGAACTCTAACACCACTTGTAACAACCACAAACTCAAAATAGGTATTTTATAGCCTTTGCCCAAACCGGAAATTACATTTACCCCAACATAGCTTACCATTCAACATGATCTCAAGAGTTACAATGTAATAAAAGTACACTACTGAGATTGTTTTACATAAACTAAGGGAAGTTCTAGGCATCTATCTAACTATAAGGTAGCGCCCTCACTTCCCGCCTCAAGCTCACAACTTACCCTCACATTGAAATCACTAGAAAAGAGAGAACACAAGGTTGATGAGGTTCATACTTGAGATTGATCTTTCCCACTTGTTTTCTTCCAATTTCTCCTTTATCTCCTTCTCTTCTCTTCTCCCGTCTCAGATTCGCACCTCAAGAACACACAAACACACACATATTTTAATCTGATTTTTAAACAAATGAAGGAGTACTGAAGCCTAGATTACATTTTATTGGCTAACTACACTTTTGCTCCTTGAAATTTTGCTCATTAACTAGAACTCACCCACAAAAAGGACTAACTTACAAATTAAGGAACTCGGGTTATTACAGCCGGAGACTATATTCAGATTGAGCCCAATTTTTTTATTAATTTGAATTGAATTTTCATTTTTTGTTTATATTACTTTTTTAGTACTTCCATATTTGGATTAGTTACTAGTTAAAATTTGAGCGAAGAAAACAAGATTATGTTTTCCTTAGTTTATTTGATCAAATAAAAAAGCAACTTTAGGATTGTTGAATCGAGGATAAAACACAGACAAAAAATATAATAAATATATAAAGCAACAGAGGCATCATAGTATTTTTGAATTTGTCTAAAAGGAAGGGTGGTAAGTTGATCATATAGATTTTAGACCATCTCTAACAACTATACTACAATGTATGCTAAAATAGAGAAAAAAGAAAAAGTGGAAATCTTTAAAACTTAATTTTAGTAGAAAGATATATTATTTTAATTATTTCCACCGGTGAGATTGGATGTATTATAAATTTTTATAATATTTATTTAAAAGTGTTTTGGGATGATAAATCTATAAAATACTTTAATAATATAATTAAAGTTGAAATTGCTAAAATAGAGTAGTTGTTCGAGTTAGATGTAACTTTTTAGAGATTTTAAATTTAGATTTTCTATTTTAAAAAAATTATATATTAGAGATGCTCTGAAGTGTGAATAACTTTGGTTGTTTAATTTCTTTTTTAATTATTTATTTTATACTTTTCTTAGAATATTTAGAAGAATTTAGAATTTTTAATATAAGTTGATTCTTTCTATATGTTTTTTGGAAAAATTCTTAATATTTAATATAATGTTTTTTGAAGAAGATAGATTAACAAAAATATTGCTATTCATATTTTATTTTTTACCTTCTACCTCACTCATAGTCCTTTATAGAAAAGTTATCAAAGTTAAAAAAACACTAACACTAAAAATTAAAATTCATTCAAAGTAAAAGATGTGTTATTTGTCAATTTATTATTAAACAAACATTAAAATATAGTAAAAAATAATTTAATAAACAATATAAATAAAAAAATTAAAGACATATTTAGTTTTTTTTACACAAGATTCCAAAATATAAGAACCGAGACTGAGATTTATGAATTTCAAAAAAATCATGATAGTGATGTTCTTTTGGTTCCCCACATTGATTGGAAAAAAAACATTGGAAAAAAATGTTATATTAAAGGAGGACGAATTTCTTATAAATTGAAATTTACAGGACTGTGATTATATTAAAGGTTTAACTAATCAGGTTGAAATGTTTAATCCTAATTTTTACAAGTTCGGGTTGACAGGTTATAAACGCATTGACGGGTCATAAACGGGTTGGCAAGTCACATAATTATACAACCAAGTTCAAGCGTCCAATTTAAAATACTAGTAATAAAACCATGTATAAATACTAATACAAATAAAAAGGTCAAAGTTTCAAACAAATAAAAAGTCCATCGATTTAGTACCTTTGAGAATTGAGATAATGAGATAGATCGATTGAGCCTGAGGAGCGTCCGAGCATGAATGCGTGAGGTCGGAGTTAGGTTTTAAGTTTTAGGCATTTTACATTTAGCGTCTTACTTACCATCTTAGCCGGTCAAGGAACAACGAGGCTTAATAAGAATAAATTTTTAAAACAGGTAGCAGGTCAACCCGCGACCCGTACGTATAAACCCTGTTGATCCAAACTCCTTTCTGTGATTTAAATATGATTCCTCTTGTACTTAGTGAAAATCTTAGTGTATGTCACTGTTCAGATTCAGTGAATGTAAACACTGATTGCATGTAGTGATCTCTGAAACTCAGGAGCACTATCTGAGCTTAGATGATCGAAAGAACAACACTCACACCAAATATCCTTCAGTGATAGTCGAAGACCTAACTGAAGAAAGAGACGAATTGCTCGTGATCGGAAGTGGTTTAGTGATAGAAACATTCGTCTAGAAGAAGTGTGAGATCTTGTGTATGCCTCAGTGATATCTGAAGGATTCCTCCTTGAAGCCTCAAGTATCAGCGATCAAATGAAGTCTACTTAGCAAGATCAAAGTTGATCTTATCCTCGATGAACAAATATCAAACCCTCATACGTTGTTAGAAAGTACGTACAGAGTTAGTTAATGGTCTCACACGTGCTTACCAACTCTGACTAGGTTACTGTTCCTATTCAGCTAAAAGCATAGTTGCTTTATGAACAAAGGACAAGCTTCCTATGGAACCTTGACACGTGGCATGTGCCCTCTGACTTTCATTTAATGCATTGGTTATAAATCGATGAAGAATCTCATCTTCATCTTTATGCATGCTTAAATCTCTCATTTAACCTTTGATCTTATTTCTTTCTTATCTTGTGCATCAAAATTACTTTGTGATTCTAAGGTTGTAATATAATAGGTTTTCATACTTGTTTATATTCTGATAATAACCTGTAAATTTGTTTATCTCAATAAACTAATTTAAAAAACCTTAAAAAGTTATGTTTGTATCCCCCCCCCCTCTACAAACTGTTTCTATGCTTATACATTCTTGTAGACTCATTTACGACCACCAAACCCGAACATGACCCGTTTAATAAACGGGTTGGCGGGTCAGAAACTTCAACCCAAACCCGTTAATTTTCGTTTCATGTCGTGGTTCGTGTTGTATCGTGAATTGCCAGCCCTAATTAACAAGGAATAGCTGATGCTTCACGTATTATTTTAGAACTTTTACTTAAATACTTTATAATTTATTAATTAATTTAAAAAAATATTTAATCTGCTGATAATAAGATATACTTTAAAATAATTATTTTATACATAAATATATAGATTAAAAGCAAAAAATATTCAAATATTCATTTAATGCCAACCAAATATTCAAATTCTATTACAACCACAAACAAGTATGTGTACTTTATAAAATCTAGAGTAAGCTATAAAATTAGCCCATGATATGTTATAAAAATAGAATAACTTACATTTTTCTATCTCTGCCTATGTCGTTTATTTGAAACGGGTCATTACCCAAATGTTTATCTGGTACGTGTTTATCGGTAGGAGTCTATACTATAATTTATTTTATCGGGTTAAAAGTATAGTACAACAAAACAATATCATATACAACAACTTATCCGGTAAGTGTTTACCCTGGTAAGAGTCATCACCCTCACATACCGGTTAAGGGGCCCTTTACCCAAATGTTTATTCGGTAAGCGCTTATCATAGAAGTCAACACTGTAATTTATTTTACCAGTTAAGATTTTTGTACATCAAAACAGTGTCGTATGCAACAATTTACCACATAAGCATTTACCCAGGTAAGAGTTGTCATCCTTACTTACCTGGTAAGACCCTCCATCCTTATCATCGCTCTTATCGAGTGAGAATACTAGCCCTTGCCATGTTCATTCGGTAAGGAAAATTACACAATAAACACTTACCGAGTAAGTGTTAATGCCAAAAAATGACTTAACGGTTGACTAACGATTCGGACCTTTATCAACTAAAGAAAGAAAACCAATTCGAAAAACAAACAAACAGAATGTAAATTACACAAAGAATTGTTGACGATGAAAACTCCCTTCCGAGAGAAAAACCGCGGACGACCATAAGGGGATCGTCGATGCACTAAGGAAAAAGGACGTCAAACAGGGACACCGGCCTTTAGAACAATAAACAAGGTTACAAAAACAATATGAATGATCGGTCATGAGTCTACGACTGTTGTTGTGACTTACGGCGCTGTTGTCATGAGTTTGGACTATGGTGTCGTAAGTTCGTCTAAGTGTACTCAGAGCTTTTCTCAGTATTTCGTTGTGTTTCACCGTCCCTTTCCTGTTGATTTGGGATATTCTTTTATACTTGAACTCGGATGACGGTCTTGGTAACGGCCAGACGGTCATAACGGATAAGTCTTCATGATTTGTCCAATGTCGCCATAATGTCTTCATAAAGCTTTTTGATTCGTAACTGAAAATGATATAAATACAAAGATAACGGTATAATGGATATATCACTAACGACGTTAGGTCGTGCGGTTAGTACTTTGTTAGTCAAGTTAGAATGTTCCCTAACGGAGTTAATGGCAGAATTCTAATGAAATTTAACGGAGTTAACAGCGTTAATTTTGGGTATAACAGTTTGCCCCTAAATTTTTGAAATTTTTTGCGGGAAATTAATTCAAGAATTTATTTTGTCATGCGACCAATTTTTTGGCAACTATATTGATCAATGCGGTAATTGATTCGGTTTGGAATAGTAATTGGTTTAATCTCAGTTTGATTTGGCATAAAGATGATGATGTCATCCGCATGATACATGGATGACATAGGCGAGGGACAGGTGTCGAGGAGCTAGCGGTTTCATGCGAGACTTTCGATCAACAGCTGTCGATTTGGAAAGAAATCAAATCGTCTCTTACTTTCGTATAAAAGGAAATGATTTGGCTTCCTAAATCCAGGCCTTCTTCTTCTCTTTTTTAAAGAACCTATATTTTTTCATATCAGAGTAAACTTTTTCTTTTGCCAAGAATGTCGAGTCTGTTGAGTACGGTATCGTCGCCAGACGACCTTCATGCTTTTAAGGTTTTAGCATGGCTTCCTGACTATGTTCAATTGGAGAGTCCTGGTAATCTTAAGGCAGAGGAATGTCCCGCTGATCGTTTCTTCCTTTACGAATACCCTTTTAAGATTGGGTTTACGTGGGATTCTCTTCTCTGGTGAGGGATTTTCTTGGGGCAGTTAATGCCGCAGTTCTGGAGGATCATTCTGACTATAGAGCGATTGACGGCTGATTGGGTTTCCCCTTTCACCGTCCATGAGCTACTTTTGGCCTATATGGTCAAAGCTGACGCTAATTCTCAATTCGGCCCTTATTCCAAGGATCGACGGGACCAGGCCCTGATACCTGGTACTGCAGTGAATGATCGCGGCTGGAAGAGTCGCTATGTGTTCTGCAGTTTGGCGTCTTATGCCCCTGTCGAGAACTGGATCGTCTACGGGTGGCCTATGCAAGGTAAACGACATTCTCTTTATTTTTTGGTAGGAATAAGATTCCTATTTAATTCTTTTCTTGTATTGGTTTACAGGCGTGACGTTCGAACTTGCACCCTTGCCCGATTCATCGGCCAAGCTCGCGCTCTTCCGGCAGATTCCTCACCGGGAGTTTCAAGTCTACGATCCCAAAGTGGACGTAGTTCCTATGGATGAGAAGGATGAGGGTGAGGATACTGCGGATGAGGAGGATGAGGGTGTTACTTTCATCAAGGCGTCTCATCCGACTCTAGAACCGGAGGAAGAAGGAATAGGTATTGAACTTATCTTTCTTTTTATCCTAACGAAGTTTTTGGTCTCCTCATTCTTTTTCATTACTGTTTCAGGAAAATCGGGGGAGATTTCCCACGGTCGAAGGATTTTGCCTGCCTGTAGGGGCACGGGTCGACGAGACGCTTCCGGGTCGATCCTGAGAGAACCATCTTTTGGGACTTCTAGTTCCAAGAAGGCGAAGACGTCGATGGCCGCTAGGCCATCGCACGTAACTGGTTCTTCTGCCCTATTGAGGGATAAAGGGAAGAAACCTATGGAGGGAAGCCCGTCCATTTTTGGCGATGACGCCGAATTCCACATCCCCTCTTTTCAGGTAGCTTATGATTTTTATGCGTTGTACGTTTCTAATAATCATGCGACATGGCGTCGTGCGTGTCAGTGGTCGTGCGTTATGCATCCCTGATGTTTTTCAATCAGTGTGTTTTTCAGGCCCTTCAGGCGTCGATTGGCCAGCTTGTGACCATGGCTTCCAACCTGGAGACAAGAATCCGTGACCGGGAGGAGGCTTTGCAAGCGATGGAAGAGGATGCATCGGCTAAAGCCGAGGAATTCCCGTTTCGAGGAGGTTCAAGAAGACCTTGCTCGAGAACAGAGCGTTAGTTCTGATCTCCGACGACGCTTGGAGGTCGCCCTAGAGAGAATAGGGGTTTTGGAGGCCGAGTTGGAGACGACCCTTATCGGAAAGGTTACTGAGGTTGGTGGTCTCAGGTCTCAACTAAACGAGGCCCAAGAAAAGATTGACGACCTTAATGGTCAACTGGCGAAGTTAGCCCCTCCTGCCCCTTGATTTTCCTTTTCTTTTTGTACTTTTGCTATGGACAACATTTTGTGGCCGGCCATTTTTTGTAAGGAATTTTAATCTATTTACCTTTTTCCATGACTTAGGTTTTTGTTTATATACGTCTTTTTATATCGCTTCATGGGTTCTTACGACTTCCGGCATACCTGCAATCGAAAGAAAACGTTAGAGGTGGTCGTTGATTTGACCAACGACCCTCCGACGCTCAAGTTAGTAATCGTATATAGAAAAAATATAAAGGGAATAAACATGCGATAAGAACTTGCAAATTTTAAAAGAAATACTTCCTGAGATGAGTGGCGTTCCAGCTCTGTGGGATATACCGACCACTCATATTTTGCAGGCGATAAGCCCCTTTTCCCACGACTTGGGTAATTCTAAAAGTTCCTTCCCATTTGGGTGCTAATTTTCCTGCGTTAAGCTCTTGGGTATTTTAGAAGACACGTCGTAAAACATAATCTCCTTCTTGGAAAGTTTTGACCCTTACGTTCTTGTTAAAATGTCTGGCGACAGCCTGCTGTTGGGTAGCCATTCAAATAAGTGCAGCTTCCCTTAGTTCTTCCAATCCATCAATGTCGTAACTGAGGTCGATCAAATTTTGTTCAACTGTTGTATGTCTAGTAACAGGTAATCTGATTTCGATAGGTAGCACTGCTTCGCACCCATAGAGTAGAGAGAAAGGTGTCTGTCCGGTGGCGGATCGGGGTGTTGTTCGGTTAGCCCATAGAACTGTCGGGAGTTGCTCTACCCATTTTCCTTTCGCAGAACTAAGGCGTTGCTTGATAGTGTTGATAATAGTCTTGTTTCTTGACTCAGCTAGCCCATTCGACTGTGGGCGTCGAGGTTATAAATTTAATGTGGCGATCTTCACAGAACTTTCTTGTTTTCTCACTTATGAACTGAGATCCGTTGTCGCATACGATTTCTGACGAGATCCCAAATCTACAGATTATATTAGTCTGGATAAAGGCAATAACTTCTTTATCCATTTAGAAAAATAGTCTGTAAGCACCAGGACAAACACTTTTTATCTAGGGGCTGGTGGTAATTTCCCGACTATATCCATTCCCCAATGCATGAACGGCCATGGAGTCAGCATCGGATGTAAATTTTCCGAAGGCTTATGAGTCGTGCTTACGTGTCTTTGACATGAATCACAATTTTGTACGTATTTGAATGCGTCCTGCCGTAACGTCGGCCAGTAATATCCTTGTCGTGAGATTCGATTCGCCAAACATCGACCTTCAGAATGATTCCCATACTTGCCCTCGTGAATTTCCTAGAGAATTTCTTCTACTTGACCTTTATTTAAACATCGTAGGGTTAGCCCGTTAGAAGATCTTCTGTAAAAACGATCGTGCATTATAACATACTTGGAAGATTTAAATCGTATTTGTCTGGCTTTCAGCTTGTCTTCTGGTAATCGACCATCTCTGAGGTAGTCTTTTACTTCTTTGAACCATTCTTCCTCGTCGTTACTGGTTATGACTGCGATATCATGCTTCTCGATCGATGGAGATTCCAAATGAATTATTGGTATATTGTCAAATTTTGATTAATGAGGGCGGACCCCAAGTTCGCAAGCGCGCCTGCCTGTATGTTCTGATCTCTTGGTACTTGTTGTATTGTACAAGATTCGAAGTTTTTCATTTTTTCTTTTGCGACCTCAAAATAGTTTGCCATTCGTGTGTCTTTAGTCGCAAATTCCCCGTACAGCTGATTGACGATCAGCAGGGAATCGCTTTTAACCAAGAGATGTTTTGCCCCCACCTCGTGGGCCATTCCTAGTCCTATGATCAATGCCTCAGATTTTGCTTCGTTGTTTGTTGCTTTGAAGTCGCAAGATATCGAATATACCATTATGCCCCCCTGTGGTGATTTTAAGACGAGTCCCAAGCCGGTTCCACGTATGTTGGATGATCCGTCAACGTAGATCATCCATTGGTTGTCGTCTAAATTCACCACATATGAAATCTCTGCGATGGCTTGCTTCTCTAGGTCGGGTGTAAAATCTGCGATAAAGTCAGCAATTGCTTACGACTTTATTGTTGTTCGTGGAATAAAGGAGATATCGTAACCACTTAGATAAATACTTCACTTCGCAAGTCTGCCAGTTAATTTCGGCTTCCTCAAGACGGATTTGAGCGGGTAGTTGGTGACGACAGCAACTAATGAGTTTCGAAGTAATGTCGTAACTTCTTTACAAAAGTTACTAATGACAGGAGTAACTTTTCCATCGATGAATATCTTGTTTCTGCATCGACGAGGGATTTGCTCACGTAATTCGAGCACATCTCCCATCTCCGACTACTCTACCATCTCCGACCTTGTACCATCTTCTACCACCAGCCTTTACCACCAACCATCGTGAAACACAAATGGTATCAAAATCGTAAATCAAACATAAATCCAAACAAAAACGTATCACTCAAGAACATCAAAACATAGGGATCTACAAATTTGTTCCAATTTTTTTATACAAGACATAGAATCAAAACAATAATACCTAAAAGCAAAACTATACAAAAGTGTATACCGTATCTTTGCATTAAGATCTTGATAAAAAAAATTAAAACCCTAAATCAAGAAACACATATAACAAAACCTAGAACCGGCATGATCGAAGGAGTAGAAACACCTAGAATATTCGTGATTCTTCTATCCATCAACAACCATGTTCTTGATCGATTCTTGACGCATAAGATGAAGATGATGAGTTTGGCTTTTGATTATTGTCCTTGAATCTAGCTTAGAGCTTCAAATATGAGTTTGGATTTTGTTACAGAGTATTAGTCATTTCCTTCATTTGATTTAGTAAACGAGACTATCAATGTTCATCTTCATCTACGTTCCTCACACATATGTTCATATACACCAAATCTATGTTTTAGAATGGTGGTGAGTGGTTAGCTTCAATGGAGTTGAAGGATGGCATTGGCTTCGATGGAGATGGAAAATCAGAGTCGTGGCCATGGTTGTTCACATTTCTAGTGATCTATGGTGCGATACCATGATAAAGAAAAGAAAAAGTGCAATACCATGATAAAGAAAGTTATTAAAGTATGTTGCTATTTTGTGTATTTAGTTTTATTATATAAACACACTAAACATACAGATCTTCCATCCCTCCCCTTTCCTAGCGCCCCCTTACCCTTTCATTTGTCTTGTCCTTTGTCAGCGACACCCCTACCCCTTCACATCTTTTTCTCCTTCAATTTTGACAGAAATGTCGAGCCACCCGTCCTGCTTTCTTGGAAGCCGCTATCTCCTCCCGCCCATCATTTTCGGTGATAACCCCACCCTTTACATCTTCTTCTCCTTTGATTATGACAGAAAGCTTGAGCCACAAACTTTAACTATATGAGTTGATCTACATTGTTACCACAAAGCATACTTGAGATCCATGTCCATTGAAGAAAACCTTCATCTATCTCTCTTTCTCACTTGGTGTGGACATCCCCCACCGCAGATATGGGTCCGACTCTTGTTTTATCTGAGGGTAGATTTTTTTTTTTCATTTGGGTATTGATTTAGGGTTTTGATTTAGGTTTGGATTCAATTTTTTATTAGTTTTTTAAATCGGTTTTTGATTAGTTTTTATTTGGTTGTTTGATTTAGGGGTTTTGAGTTAGTTTTTTTTTTTAATTTTGGATATGAATTTATTCTGGAATCATGTTTTGATCTCTATCAGAGGAAACCTCCATCTCTCTCCAGACACATACACCTTTATGTTAGCTATGTGTTCGACTCGTTTTTTATTTTGTTTTTGTTTTAAGGTTTCGATTTATGGTTTAATTTGGAACTGATTTAGGGTTTTGATTTTCTATTAGGATTCATTTTGGAATCATGGTTTACTTTGGAGTCAGGGTTTATTTTTTTATTTTGGACATGTGTTTCTTTTGAAATATTGGTTCATATTTGCTTTGTCAGAAATATGATTCGAGGGGGTTTGTCGGAGTATGTCCGTTGGGGATAAGAAGTGGGGTGGGTGGGTTGTGATTGGGTTGGAGTGCGTAAATAGTTGTACAGATGCTTTACGCATGTGTAAATTAAAATTTTATTAAAGAAAATGAAAAAAGACAACAATATGATAAGACCAACAAAAAAAATACCAACATATCTTCAACTTAATTGAGTTTTTTAAATAAAGTTAATTAGATAGACCAAAACCAAAAGAAAACGACGACCAAAGAGACTGTATCTGAAATAAAGTAGCAACCATAGTGACTAAAAGTAAGGGTGAGCAAAAACCGAACCAAAAAAGCCGAAATAGACCGAGAAACCGAAAACCGAATTTTTTTTCTGAAAAACCGAACCCAAAATCCAAACGGTTCGGTTTTGGTTTTGGTTTTGGTTTCCATACCAACCGAAAAAACCTAACCAAATAAAAAATGTTTGGTCTCTCTAAAAACCGAACCGAACCGAAATAATATAAATTTTTTAATTTTTTCAATATATATATTATAATTTATAATTAATACTAAAATTAATATTATATATAATTAATACTAAAATTAATATTATATAATATATACATAATTAATACTACAACTAATATTATATATAATATATAAAAAGCCGAAAACTGAAAAACAAAAACCAAAACATTTTATACCATTCAGTTTTAAAACTGAACCGAACCTGAAAAAAACCCCGAACCTGACAAAAAAAAAACCCGAACCGAACATAGAAACCAAAAACCTAATGGTTTGGATTTTCAAAAACCGAATGGTTCGGTTTCAACAAAAAACCAAACCGAACCGAACCGTGCTCACCCTTAACTAAAAGATTAATTATTTCAAAATAGACTCCAAAACTTGATAGTGAAGAGAAAAACGTATGGACCATAAGTATAATTTGTTCTAAAGTTTTAAAATTGGACCTTAAAGCACGATCTATACCAAAATAGTACCTCTAATATGAATTTTTGTTTGAAAATGGTTTCACGTTTTAAGGCCGTTAAAAATGTTAATTAAATGAGAGGCATATTGATCCTTTTGTGCATTAAATGACTGAAATATCAAATATACAGTGGCAGAAGCCTTAAAGGGGCTTTGGGGGGCCGAGGCCCCTATGCATTTTTTACTACCAAGTGGGATTGAGGTAGACCTTTTGATTTTTTCGATTAAACTGGTTATTTTGGTCCCTGGCCTCATACTACCACTCAACATAATCAATAACTTTAATAAATATTTTATTAATCAGACCTTTTTAAGTATATGATTTTTAGAAGGTTGTTACTCTAATAAGGGATTTAGTGATTACTTTGTGAGTCTAAATATTTTTAGACTTACTAGATTTTAGTTATTGATATTGTTTGTTAATTGTTATTTTTATTGATAATTGATATGTAGATTAAGATTCGATCATGTCCCGGTTCAACCAATATTTTCATATATCCAAGATCCGACTTGGGGCTCGTTTATCAAGTGCTTACCTGGGTAAGTGGGTAAGCACTTACCAAGTCATATTACCTTACTGGAGGAATATGACAAGTACCAAAAATCTTACCCAGTAAAAGCGAAGACAAGGAAAACAAGGAACAAGAATCTTACTCGATAAGGGATGGCGACGACTCTTACTGTGGTAAGCGCTTACCGGGTAAATTGTTGCATACGATGCCGTTTTGGTGGACTAAAATCTTACCCGGTAAGTAAGTGATAGTATTGAATTTTGCCTATAAGCACTTACCTGGGTAAGATTTGGTAAACGGCCCCTAAGATTGTTTTATAGGACTTAATGTATAAGATCAAAAATTAAAGTGTATATCTAAAGGTATTGTAATAAGTTTATATGACGTTTTTGAACGTCTTAACAAATTTTTTTGGACACTTTTAATACGAAACATCAAATTAGCTATAAACCCCCTTTTTATAGAACACTTGGTTTTTACAAGACATTTTTTCAAAATAGTGTCTTATAAAATAGCTAATACAATATATTTTTATATAAAACTTCTAAAAAACTTGTTATGACACCCAAAAACGTCATATAAATTTATTACGTCTTTAAATACAATAATTTTTTTTTGGTATTATAAATTAAGTTTTATAAATTTTTGGCGTCCTATAAAGCTAATTTTGTTTTACTGATCGGAGAAAATTAGACTTGTTTATGTGACTTATTTGTATAAAGAGGTTAGATTCGGCTCCCAAAATCAAAAAGCTTGTGTTCCGCCCCTTAATATCCCTTAGCTAACGCTACTCCAATAAATGTTAGTAACACAAAGGGACCATTTTCAGACCAACATGCATACTAAAGGGACTTTTATTACAGCTTTTTGCATTTTAGACACCACTTTCAAAAAAATTAACATACCATAAGGACACTTTTTGTAGTTTAATCTAAAATATAGTTAAATTCCCATTTATTCACCTAACCTTTCCTACCCTAATAATTGAAGGATGCAAACAAAACCTTTGGTACTTCGTGTAAGTAGGGGCGGAACACCACTGTTGAAATCTTAGGAGTCGAAATATAATATTAAAAAATTCAAGATTTAAATGATGTGCATGCAAATTTTTTTTGCTATGATCTGTTATTAAATTTTAGAAAAAATATTGGTTAATATAGACTAAAACATAGAACCTTAAACTGTTAAGACCACTTTACAAGACTTAATGTATATGACAAAAATAAAAACATTATATTTAAAGACATTGTAATAAGTTTATAAGATGATTTTATGCGTCTTAACAAAAAAATTAGGACATTTTAAATAATATACGTCGAATTAGCAATTTTATAGGATTAAAAAATGTCATATAAAAATATAAGTTCATATAACACTTTTGAGTGGTCTATAAATTTATTTACATCTTTAAATAGGAGGTTTTATTTTTTGGCCGTACAAAAAAGTATATTAAGATCCTTAGAAATTGATGATATCCTAAACTCAATTTTACATAGTGATAAATTTATTACTAGGTTTTTAGATTTTTATAAAATAATAAAAGAATTTTTAGATTAGCAAGAGAACCTTGTATACTAACTTAAACATCTTCTTTTTTATAACAATTTAGATCAGCAATTAACCTTATTCACTAACTTAAACATTACATTTTTAACATTTTTTAAATCTATATATATATATATATATATAAAGAAGATGTGGAAGTATGACATGACACACTCACAATCCATTATTTTCTAAATGGTTCTTCCTCAAATTTTCTACTAATTAGAATTTTCTTAATTTTGTAGATTTCCCAATCAATTAAAGATTAGTTAATGGTCTTAATTAGTCTTGATTGTTTTTAGACTCTTCACATCCCCCACCACCTTTAAACGTTATATCTTTCCCCTTCAAATATCTTATTTTCTACTCCAAAACTCGATCCACTAATTCCACACCGAAAACCATGGAAGCTCCAAATCTTTAAACCTTCGGCAACCCGTTCCAAACCAAAACCATGGAAGACTCAGATCTCACAACATCCTGTAAGTGTCTCTATAGTGCTTCTCATTCATCTTTACCTACCAAACCCACTTTCAAACATACATTATTTGAACGTTGAGAAAAATGTGGTATTCGTCTCTATATGTCGATTCAAATGACTCCTTTAATTATGATCAAGTTTTAGTTTATTATTGTTTGCGCCTTACGACAATCATATCAAAAGAATAATATCACATTTTTTATGTTTATTAGTTGAGGCCTGCTATTTTGGGGCCATGTTTTAGTAATAGCTAAAAGGAGAAAAATGACAACGGTAGCAAATACAACGGTAGCAAATTTTTGTCGATGGCAGTCATGAACGAAAGACACAACAACTAGCAATTGTGAGTTTGATGGCAAGAATTGTTAATGTATGAGTTGTCTTTTACTTTTGACATAAAAAGAATCGTGAATGCATTAAGTCATGATTAAATTTTATTTGATTTTTAAAATATTGAATATCTAAGAGTTTTTTTTTTTCTTATATGTAAATTATATCTTCATTAAAAATGAGAGTCTTTTTAGTAACCATTTGTCTTTTTTTTTATGTTAATAAATATTATTTTTCTATTATTTATTTTAGTTAATTATTCTTTTTATTGTAATTTATGTAAATTAACTGATAAAGATATCATAATAGCTTCAAAAGGCACTGGGTTCTTAAGAGAAAAAGATCTGAAGAAGTTCTGAAGACACTTCTGAAGAGGTTCTGAAGAAGTTCTGAAGACACTTCTGAAGAAGATCTGAAGGAGTTCAGAACCTACAGAACTTGTTTGTTATGAATGCTATGTTACTTTAGACTTTCTATTTTATGTATAAATAGATGGTTAGTTAGATTGTTAGAACTAACGTTTTCATAAGCCTTGTAAAGACATATTCTGTAATATTGTACATTCAATCAATACATATTACATTTGGCTATTATCATTCCTGTCAAAATCTTTTCATATATTGATATCTTGATTGTTTGGGTCCTAACAATTGGTATCAGAGCCAATTCATCTGTTCTTGAAGATTTGGGAAAGAACTTGTCAGATCTGACAGTTCTTGGTGTTCTTGATCTACAAAATTCAAATTCAACTCAGGTGAATTCTCCATCTTCTAACAATCAAAGATGTCTAAAGAAATAGTCTCAATCGGATCTGAAACGAAACCACCAACTCTCTTCTTGGGAGAATATCATCAATGGAGAATTAGAATGATTCAATTCTTGGATAACATAGATGAAGTCTTAATGCAATCTATCACAAATGGCCCACTAGAGGTATTTGTTGAGATTCCAAAGCCTTCCACGAATCCACCCCTGAAATCCCTGCATCAAGAATCAAGAAGAGTCCTGGAATGTACAATCCAGCTGAAAAGGCTCAAATGAAAGTTGATAGAAGAGCATTAACTTTACTCACCATGGCAATTCCCAATGAGATATTCAATAGGGTTGATAGTTTAACTTCAGCAAAAGCCATGTGGGATGAAGTAGAAGCTCAGAGGCAAGGAAGTACAAAGGCTCAACCACAGAGATTAAATATCTGTGTAGGAACATAAGAAAATTTCAGATACAAAGAAAATGAATCTATTACTGATACATATCATAGATTCAATAACATTCTGAATGATCTAAGAAGAAATGGTGTTCGGAAATCAAATTCTGAGATAAATAACAAATTTCTGAACAATCTGGGAAATGAATGGTCAAGTTTTTCAGATAATATGGTAACTAGGAACTTGTCTAGAAAGACAATTCATGATGTCTATGGCATCTTGTTCCAAGAGGACAAGATCAAAGTTAGACAATATGAACAAAAGAAGACACAAGAAACAGTTGCCCTTCTGAGCAAGAACTACAATAATTCTTTGACCATTGCTGCCAAGAAAGTTTGTGAGATCCCAGAGACAACAGTTTGTGATGGGGATGAATCAGATGAGGAGCTTAAAAGGATTTCTGATAATATTGCTTTCATGACAAGGCAATTCAAACAAAGATACAATCAAAAATATCATAATAAACCTAGATCTGAAGTTGGACCTAAGAAAGGTCAAGAGGCTGGTCAATCTGAAACATCTGAACCAGCAAGATGCTTCAACTGTGGAAAGCCTGGACATTATGCAAGACAATGCAAGATGCCAAAAGTCAAGAATTCAGGTTATTATGAGAAGAAGCATCTATTAGCAAAGAAAAAGGAGCTTAATCCTGCTCTAGTGACCAAGTATGAAGAAGACTGGTAAAACTGGAGTGATGGAGATGATGATGAAGAAGTTGCTCACTATGCAACCAATTGCTACATGTGTCAAATGGATCCAGAAAAGAATAAACAAGACACGGAGGTATCTTCTTCATCTTCTAAACAAAATTCTGAACATAATTATGAAATTAATACTAAAGATTCAGAAATGACAAATCAATTTCAAAACATGTTTTCTGAATTTGAAACACTCAGAAACAGAATTAAAGGTGAAAGAATTTTAGTCAATCAATTCAGAGCTGAAAGTCAAATATATAAAGAAAATTGTCAAGTAGCTGAACAGATTCTTGAAAAAGTTTCTGAAGAAAAACTTGTTTTAAAAGAAAAAATGGATAGTTTACAAAAAGAAGTTATAAATGAAAAATCTGAAAAGGAAATTCTAAATGTTAAGATGAATTTTCTGAATAAAGAGAGACTTGATCTTTATAAAAAGATTAAGGAATTAGAAGATTGAAACTTTAAAAGAGGACAAACTGAACAAACTCTGAATATTTTAACTAGTCAGGCTCAGAACTCAAAATTTTACAATATAAAAGCAGGTTTAGGATATAATGACAGTCAAATTTTAAAAAAGGCACCTGCAAACTTGTATGATTATTCTAAAATGAAAATTTTCAATGAATCAAAAACAGGTGTTATTTCCAAACCTGTAAACTATTCTTTGCCTGAAAGAATTCCTTTTGTAAAATCAGAGACTTTGTTTTCAGAAGAAACACCTCTTAAAACTGGTGAATCAGATGTAATCTCTGAAACAGAAGAAATGAATATAATTTCAAATATGTGTAAATCTTCTGAATCAAATATTATTTCTGAAGAAAAATCAGAAGTAATTGTTAAGTCTGAAATTGTTTCTGAAGTTACTTCTGTAATAACTTCTGAATTCAATTCTGAAGTCATTTCAAAAGATACTTCTGATAATAAATCAGAACATGAAGAAAAATATGATGAATTCTCAGATATTGAATCTTTAGAAGATGTTGATGAGAATCCCAAAATATTTTTTGATAATTCTGATAATGAGTCTACAACAACAAAAAATTCAAATAATTTTGCAACAAGTATGACTCAAAATAAATTTTCAGACCTAATAAATGCTTCTGATTCAGAAGATGATGATGATCAAATGGTGCAAGTCATTGATAAAAATGGCTATTTGGTTTATAAATCTCAATCAAGTATGACTAAAGGAGAAAAATTAAAATCTGAAGTTTCAAAGATACCTTCAGAATTGTTTGATCCTGTGTTTTTAAAACCAGAATATCAGAATTCAGATTTTTCTCCTACTAATACAAACATTTCATTAAATTCAACACCATATTCAGTAACATCTTCTGACTTCAACACCAGAGTTAAAAATTTTGAACAAGGACAATCCTCAAATTCTCTCTCTGAAGTTCAGAAAATTAACTCCAATTCTGAAGATAAACCTAAAGTGAACAAAAGAATTTCTTATACTAATCCTCATTTCTTATCTTTTACAGAGCTATCCACTTTAGTATGGAGAAAGAAAGATGAAAGACTGTTAAAGAATGACAAATTAGAGAGTTTTTCATTTTTAAAGAAGAATGATGTACCTAAATCAAAGAAAGTGAATAAAAGAATTTTTGTTGAAAAATCAAATGTTATTGATTCTTATATGTCTAATACTGTTGTAAATACATTAAAGAATCATATTCACTGTATTAATTGTGGTCATCATAATTTTCATCTTAACTCCAAAACAAACAAGAAAAATATGATGAAATTTATTCAGAAATGTTCAGCTCTATTGACAAATTCAATTAAACGAAAAAATAGAAATAAAAATAAAACTAAGAAAGATAAATCTCAAAGTTCTGAACAAATTTCTGAATTGAAACATCTGAAGAAAAAGTTCAGAACTTCAAATTTTATTACTAATCATAAAGGACCCATTCTGAAATGGGTACCTAAAACTCAATAATCTCTTTTGCAGATATGTCATGTGTGGGTCTTAGATTCTAGATGTTCAAGACACATGACACATTTCAAAGAACTACTAACTGATTATCATGAAAGATATGGAGGAACAGTTAGCTTTAGAAACAATGCAAAGGGATATGTAAGAGGATATGGCACTTTCATTAAAGGAGATGTGAAAGTAATGAAAGTTTTCTATGTTGAGGGACTAAGACATAATCTTTTCAGTATTAGTCAATTTTGTGACAAATACTGGAAGGTTAATTTTGACATAGATTACTGTCATGTTCTGAGTACAACAAACAAAAATGAATTAACTGCTTATAGAGATGGAGATATCTACACAGCAACATTCACTGCAACTGGTCAACTACAAGGTGTATGTTATATGTCTACATCAATGAAAAATGATAGTTGGCTTTGGCATAGAAGAATGTCACATCTGAACTTCAAAGCCATTTCTGAACTAGGCAAACATCAATCTGTAAGAGGACTACCAAAGATCAGATTTGGAAAGAACTCTCTTTGTTCTGCATGTGAACTAGGGAAGATCAAAAGAAGTTCTCATCCTCTGAAAATGCTATCTTCATGCAAAGCTCCACTTGAAATGCTACATATGGATTTATGTGGCCCAATGAAAACATATTTTCTCTCACTATTTGTTATGAATTTTTGTTTATTGTCAAGTTATTTGGTATTGTGGTGAATATTTATAAATTTTTTATGTTGTCATTTTTGGGTAGTAAGCGGCACAAGAAAACATAAGTTATCTAAAGAACGCTAAATATGCCGAAGAATATCAAAATTTTCTCATCAAAACACACATATTATTATTACGCATAAGTATTTATTTGAATACTCCTTCAATTTCAATGCATTCTTGATTTTGTCTATTTTGTTATTTTTATTATTATCCTATTCTCATTTTTATGTTTTTTTTATCATGAGTTTAACCCACAATGCTAAAAAAATTAAATTTTTATTTATTTTACTATTACATTGTTACTCATGAAAGACAGTAGATCTTAATTTTTATATTTGCTTCTTGATTACTAATATATGTTTTTTGTGTTTCATTTGAAGAATCAAAGTTTAACGAGAATGTAAATCAGTTAATATTCTTCAGAGTTTGATTTTTGGTCTTCAATAGTTTTGAATCGTGTTCAAAAGTAGATTAATTTCATTTTGTGAATTTACTTTTTTGTTTCATATTAGTTAACAATTCCAATATTGAAATTTTGCTCCAATCAAATTAGATCGATACCTATAAAAAAATGTATCAAAGACAATCGATTTAGAAAATGAAGCTAATAAATCACCTCTACACAAGAAAAGTGAAAAAACTTAAGATGTTTGACAATCTATATAATCGAGATCATGCATATGGCATATATATCAATGTAAATTCCGATCCACACTGCCAAAAAAGTTAAAATCAATGAATTGTTGATGAGGGAGAATAAAATATAGAAAGCAAAGAACCCAACGAGTAAATGAAAAACGAGGTAGATTATTGATATAAAAAAATCATAAAATTTAACGAGTTCTATGTCCTTTTTTAAATAAAAAAGTAATAATGTTGATAAATATAAACAATTTATTACATCTAAATATGTGTTGTCGTTTTATTAAAAGATGATTATAATTTTAAAAAAATCATATTATTTGGTTTTTAATATGAAGATTATTTGAGTTGCTTTTTTTTAATGACAATATAAATATTTGATAATCTAATTTTATTCAACAACTATTGATATATTTTGTATAAATGTTATTTATGTTTTACAAAAAATTGTAGTGATAAGTCTTGGTTATCCTAAATCATTCTGATTTAATTTTCAATTTTCTGTATTGATTTATTTTAAACGACATCATTAATGTTATATATCAATATTTAAATTATGATAATTAATAATAATTTTCATAACTCTATTAATTGAATATGCTCAAAACTTTTTTTTATCTAAAATAAATTGTTATATATGAACTTGCAACAAATTCCATATTTATAAAAATAGTTAATTAAAACAATTGTTACATTTTTCGTTAACATAAAATTTGATCATCGCGCAACGCGCAATGTCGGACACTAGTTTAATGTATAGTAAATGGAAAGAAAAAATTAATGAAAATTGAAAAGTTTAAATTTAATACATATAGTAATGGGAGGAAAAAATTAATGGATATAGAAAAGTTTAAATTTAATATATAGTAAATGGGAGGAAAAAATTAATTAAAATGGAAAAGTTTAAATTTAATACATAGTAAATGAGAGAAAAAATTAATGGAAATGGAAAAGTGGGCATTATGGGATTTGATCCCATGACTTAGAGGATAGGGGCCGAAGATGTTAAAGGTGCGTTTAGTTACAGAAATTTTTTCCAAAGAAAATTAAAATTTGGAAAACGCGTTTAGTTCGTTTAGTTTTTCAAAAAAATTCCAAGAAAATGAAAATTCTCATAGTTTTTGTTTTCTAAATAATTTTCCCCACACACACACTATCACAGACACGCACATACACTTTAATAGACGCACGCACACTTTAATTTTCACACACACTTTCATTTTCACACACACACTTTCACTTTAACACAGACACACACATATACACACTTTCATTTTCACACAGACACACACATATACACACTTTCACTTACACACAAACACACACACACTTTCACTTCACTAGACACACATTCACACACACACACACACATTCTAATTTGAAAAAAAAATAGAAAACGAAAAGTGGTAGAAAATGCACAACCAAACACGTTTTCTAATTTTCTAAAAATGAAAAATGAAAACTTCATCATTTTAACTAAACGTGTTTTCTAAAAAAATTATAGAAAACTGAGAATGAAAACTCAACTCTATTTTCTAAAAACGTTTTCTAGAAAAAATGAAAACAGTTTTCGCTAACTAAACGCACCCTAACCAACCAAGCTATGCTTGACATGTGATCTTAATTGGTCATAAATGATATTTGAGCAAAAAACTGGGGAGGCCATCGCCCCCATAGGCTCTCATGGTGTTCCGCCCCTACGTGTGAACCATATTCTGGAAATTGTTCAATTCACATGTATGATATAGAGGATTCCAATTTATAAATTTCATAGGTTAATTATAAAGCTTATATGTACATATTATATATTGAACAGTTTTTTTAGCATTCTTTCTAGTTTTTTATAAAAAAGTTGTCGTTTAAAAAAATGAAACTTGTGTCGAAACTTTTTAATTGTGAGATTTAATTTACACCACAAAATTTAGTTAGAAAAACTAAGTTTGATGTAATTTAAAATATTCTTTTTCCTCTCTTATCTATTCTATCTTTAATTTCTCCTCTATCATGACATATACATACATGTACACATATAAGATGAACATATTGTGAATATTTAAAAAAAATATTAGTATAGTTTGTGAACACACTTTGAATCTACGAAGACTTGTTTAGCTTATGAACATATTGTAAACACCAAATAAAACAACAAAACTAAATCTAAACCTACTAATTGTAAACACCATGTGAAAATGTTGTGAACACTCTAGTAAGAAATTGATTAAAAGTCGTTCATATTATGTTTACAGTGTATTCACCTTGTATACATATTTAATTATGTGTATGTTACAGTGAGAGGTGATGTGATATATATATATACCTATATATATAATATTTGAATTTGAATTCCTAAAAGTGCATTCATTTTTATTCAACAAATAACATTAATTAGTAGTCTTAGTTATCTTAAATTAATAGCTCATTAAGGGTAGCAAAAAGTGATCCAATCCGCTTACCCAATCCGAACCCAATCTATTAGTAACAGGTTGAGTTGAAATTTTCAACCTATTTAACTTAAATGAGTCAACCCGTCTAACCCATTTAAGAAAACGTGTTTAAGTTGGGTTGGAATTTTCGACCTGTTTTCAACCCATTTAAAATATTATATATTTTTATTTTATTTTTAATTATAATGACTAATATTATCTATGAAACCTTGAAATTTAGAAATTGTCTCATTTTGTCAAGTTTAAAACTCTAATAAAGTAATATCTAACCCGCCTCCAAGTCTCCCTTTCCGTCGTCTGCCTCCAAGGCTCCAACGGAAATTTGAACAATTTACTGCATTTATGGTTGTGTTTTATTCAAACTTTGAACAATTTAGTTTTATTTGTGGTTGATATTATGGTTATGTTTTATTCATTAAATTAAATGGTCTAAGTCTTTTTATTTCATTTAAAATTTTAAAATTAAATGGGTTAACCTAGGTTCAACTTATTTATTTAACATGTTGGGTTAAAAAAATCATAAATGGGTCAACCCATTTAAGTAGCCGGTCGGGTTGGGTTGAAAATCTCAACCCATTTAATTAAACGGGTTGGATTAGGTTGAGATTTTCGACCTGTTTAATAAATGGGTTGAACCCGGACCCAACCCAACCTGACCCATAAATGTTGCTCACATGATTCCCATATACATATACATAGAGAGAAAGAGAGATTCCGTTGCAAATACAAATTATCAAATTGTTTAAGGTCTTGTTTAGCTGATGATCTGTTAATGCTGATATGACATAAGTTAATGTCAACTAATATGAAATGTCATATGTAAATTTTAAATAATAAACTTTAAATTATGACATGACACCAATAATTATGATATAACACAACCTTTTTTACGTCGAGGATGTGAACTAAATCGGTTACGAAATTTACTCTCAATTTTTTTTGAAACTGAGCTGGTAATTATTTAAAAACTCCAAAATATACAAAATAAAAGGGGTGAGATTGATTTGTACGGGCATACAGTATATTACATGGTTTATATTTGAGGCATAGGATCGTGTGAGAAGAAAGGTTAAGATGAGAAACGTAGGAAGATATTTGGACCCTTGATCACTTTTAATCTCATACCCACCTGGCCACTCATGAATTGCACCTTAGAAGGGAGTAGATCCGGTGCATTTCATCCTAATGTGCATCCAAAAATGGAGATTCTTTCTTACGCTCCTTCTGACCAGAACACAACCCTTGTGTTTGAATTCTTATATATATATATATATATATATATAGAGAGAGAGAGAGAGAGAGGAAAGTTCAAATGCGAACCATAATTCGCACTACAAAACAAATGAATTTTACCTACAAAAAGACCCAGGAAAATTCATGTAGGTGATTCCCCACGGATCATCCAGAAAATACCAATGATTCAGTAAAATTTGATGTTTTTAAAGAAAATACCAACGGATTATCAGAGAATCTATGGGTAATTTGTCACTGATTTGCATTACCCACCAACTTTTATGACAGTTTTGTGTGGAATCACCATATAGTATTTATTCAGTGTAAATAATGCTTATTCGGACTGAATAATATACTAAATTTCAGTCTGAATATTTTTTTGATTATTCAGTCTGAATATAACACGTGTCGTCTTCTCATATGTCCTCACGTTCACAACAAAATTTGAGTTCTCATTTGAACCAACAATATATATATATATATATATATATATATATATATATCTATACTATATTATAAAGCATTTGACCAAAAACTCTTAAAAACAACTTTTTAAGCGTTAGGTACTGCTAGTTAATGCTAATTACTTAACTTTCAAGATTACAAGTAGATGATGCGTTAGTACAACTTATTAAAACTGCATTTTTGAATTCGTGTAACTAACTACAGATAATTATGATCAAATACAGGATAAACATCTAATTTTAAATATAAAAAAATTAAAATATAATTATGATAATTATCAAGTTTAATTATTGTCTTTATCAAAAGTTATATTATCAAAACAAAAATAAATTACTTCGTTATTAAACCCAAAATAAAGTACGATAAAAAAATTGAATTAAATAAATTACATAAAAAATGGAACTTTTAAATAAAACATTAAAATCGTTTTCTTAAAACCATTAGAACATCGATAGAGACAAAAATTAAAATGAAACCTAAAATCCAGATGTATCTCGCTGCATTGCGCGAGTACCCTTCTAGTATATATTAAAACATTTACAACAATTTTTTACAAATATCTTAAAATTAATTTACAACTTATTTATAATCTACTTTTTCATAAAACCGTTATTGGTTGAAATAAATTTTAGTTTACAAACTTTCTATAATGATTATTACAAATAATAATTTTATTTACAAATATTTTTTTAGAATTCGGGTTATTATTGTGTTTTTAAAAATAAAACAAAACATAGTCATCTTCAAAAGTCATGAGGTCTAAAATTGATAGAGACCATTTTTATTTTTTGGGGTTATAATTACCAGCCACACTAAATACGCCACATTATTGTATTCATAAATCATTTTTAATAATTGTGGTATTTAATATAAAAGGGGCTTTCTAGATAGAGACTCCCAACAATTAACCTTCACATAAATTGTGCCAAGGAAGTAAGGATCTTGGGTTTATTTTCTTTATAAAATTCATGTTTTTTTTTCTTATTTCAGGTAAAATTTATGGTTTTCTATCAATAAACATGGTTGTTGTAATGTTTGAACGTGAAATACTTCAAAACATATACTCATTAATGTTGATCGATAACTCAACTATCTGAGATATTAAACTTATTTTTAAGAATCAATAGGGTTTGTTAAATTGTTGGACTATTAATTTCTTGACCATGGGTAAAACTACATTGGAGCATACGGTGTACCGTTGCATAATGGTTCATCGTAATGAAAAAAAAGTATGTTTTTCGAAGGGTTCTACAATTTGTTTTGTTGGATGCCCCTTATATTCCTTGAACTAAACTATTTAATTGAGACTTGGTAAATGATGTTGTCTTTATACAAGATGTCTGGGCTCAAGTCCCACTTTTTTAAAATTTATTAGTTTTCAGTTTAAATTTTAGTGTTAATTTATATACGTTTTGTGACTTTAAAGAACATTTGGAGACAAGACTCGAACAATAACTTTATTTTATGGATAAAATAGATTTATATTAATTTTGTGAAAAATTTATATAGATACTATAGCAAAATTGATTTTATAGGACGCCTAGAATGTCTAAGCGTTCTAATAGAATAATATATAAAACATTATTTTATAGGACCAAACTATAAAACTTCTTATCTAAAGACGTTACAACAAGTTTATAGAACGTTTTTTGGTGTTTTAACAAACTTTTGAGAACACTTTTAAAATAAATGGTGTTATTAGCTATTTTATAGGTCGAGACTTTTGAGAAGTGTTCTATAAAACCCATCTTTTTATAGGACACTTGTATTTATATAACACTTTTTCTAATAGTATCGTATAAAAACAACTGATAGTATACTTTATTTTAAAAGAGTATTAAAGTTTTTTAAAAATTTCCTGTAAACCTATTATAACATTTTTAATTAAACGTTTTTGTTTGGTATTATAAAGAAAAGTCATATAAAGTATTTTATTTGGACGCTTAGACATATAGTTTAACGTCTCATATAACCAATTTTGTTATAATAAAAAATTTCTATTGTCAAATTGTACCATCACTTCCGGGTCCGCCTCTCCACACATGGTGGGATTAAGCATTCACAAGAAAAATACTTTCTGATTAATCAATCAATTATATTTTTATATAAATATATTTTTATTAACAGAACTTATTAGTTGGTTTTGTCTATAAATATCACTCACCCACCCCTACCCCCCTTGCTACCATTACTCTTCTGAAACCATTCCTTGCAAACAGAAAGAAACATGAAGGAGTTGATGGTGAAGGGTTTGAATATGATGATGATGATGGCATGGATGACCATGAAGATGGGATGGGGGATATTTCAGAGATCTCCATTTTCATGGCCTCTCAAACATGTTGAGCAACTTTGGGTGCAATTTGTCTTCATCTTTCTTAAATATGAGATGGAGACTGTGAATGCAAATTATGTTATTCCCTTTGAGTACTACAAAGTCCAACCCTTTGAAAGGTTGTAAGCTATCTATATTTTTAATTACTTTTCAAATACATCGTGTAATCGGATTTTAACTTTCAAGAAAATCGTTGTACTTGTTGAGATTTAAGGGAGACGGGTTCATGGACATCGGGTTTTTTTTTTTTGGAACAGATTCAAGATGTCAGATATCATGGTAACATAAGTAATATAAATATTCTTGTTTGCTTTGTCAAAAACAAAAGCAAAAATAATCAAAGCATGAAGTTATATTTTTGTATTGTTGAATTTTGGGGTCTTTTCTTTTGTTTGTTTTCAACCATGATATATAATATGACATACTTGATCTTTCGATTTATGGGTTTTAGAAAAAAACCATTGATCTATTCACGGGATGATTATAGGCTTTCTGGTGACTGGTTGGATCCCTGATTAGTCGATAGCATCCGGTGAACATTGGGTGCCTGATACAATGCTTTATGAGATGTTTAACCATCCCCATTTACTTATTTGATGTTTGAATTTCATGGGCTCCATGTAATACATTCATTTCACATGATTTGGGTGGTTGTGGCCCCCGATGAGTCAATTGCAAGTATGAATCAGATTATTCATATATACGATGCTTTATAAGATACATGCTAAATACCATCGACTTATGGTATGGCTAAGTCGACCTACAAATTTTGGTTTTTCTTTTCTCCTAATCACATAGAGTTAATAAACCGTATTTGGTTTCGCTTGACTCTCATGAGTTACTCATTCATAGGTGTGGATGGTGGATAAAAGAATACAAGTTTTTTTATTTATCAAAGTGAATAAAATAATCAATTGTAAAAAATACGAACGGTTTTAACACCGATTTTTTAAAGTTAAAGTGTCTAATACGGAATACATTAAAATATATTTTTTTAATAAATGTGTAGTAAAAAATATGTTGTTATTTACTACAAATTATCCACCAAAAGATAGTATAAAACAATATGAAAGAAAATACATGTCACACCATCATTTCACAAAACATTAAAGGGTTGTGTGGTTGGTATAAAACTGTGTCGTTTGTTATTTCCGTACAAATTGAAAAGATTTTTTTCAAAGTTTTTTCATAGATAGAAGAATCATATTCTTTTTTAATTAAGGGAGATAGATTTGAAATAAAAATTTTGATTTTTATATAAAGACCTCTTATGAACTTATCGAATAAGCCATTTTTTATATCATTTATACGTCAATATGAAACAATCACTTATAACTGACTGAATAAGTTGTGAGTCCCATTAAGCATTGAACAAATCCACTACTAAATAAAAAGGCTTTTGTCTACAAATTTTTCTTTGAGAAATTTGTCGCTAAAATATGATTCGTCACAAAATCGTCACAAATTTGATGGCTAACTTGTTGGTGGGTAATTAAAACTAGTGACAGATTACACAAGAATTCTTTGAGTGATCCATTGATATTTTCTTGAAAACATAGGAATCTATCGAAACATTAGTATTGTTTGGGTGATCCTTAGGTAATTTTATGGAGAAAAGTAATTTATTTTGTAGCGATCGACCCTTAGAATTATTTTCTTTACATATAGTTTTATGTTACGAATTCAATATGTTTATTTTCAGATACCATGGTTACATAAACAAAATATCGTTTTTTATGCCATCGCTGAAAGAACAAACAAGTCTCCAAAGATTACAATATCGCGCGTGCTAAATTAAAACTCGAATACATATTTTCTAAAACCCTACAAATATCATACTTTTATTTTGTTTAGTAATTCATTGATAGCAATTTTATTTGCATAATACTTTAAGTGGGGTTGGGTACATGGGTTCATCCTAGTAATCTCATGCTTTCATACAATAAATTGCGATTGTAAACATTTTTCAGGAAAGATTCATAAATATTTTGACACTTTGTTGTTGATTTTAGTGTCATTAACCATTTTGATATAATTGTGATTTACTTGAGTTCGAGTAAGGCAATGTGGCAAACATACATGAGTTTAGAGGTGTGGAGTGCACACTTACAAATATTACCCTATCATCTTAAACCACCATAAAGTATACAATAAAATGTGTGGAGGAAAGATATATTTACAATTGATCAGAACAACAATATATATATATATATATAGTATAAAGGGAGGTTTATTTACGTAATATAAACAATCCCTCAATCCTAGTGATTTACTCAATCACAGGGATCTGGTGATTTGGTTATATCTTTGATTGATTTACCATAACCTCTAATACTCCCCCGCAAAATGGATGTGCATCGGCGACGACAATTTTGGAACGTAAGGATTCGAACCGAGCACGAGGTAATGACTTGGTAAGAAGATCAGCTAGTTGGTCAGTAGTATTCACATAAGCAACTATGAGGAGTCCCTTG
The DNA here is from genome assembly GCA_036898165.1 of Silybum marianum. Classification (NCBI taxonomy): domain Eukaryota; kingdom Viridiplantae; phylum Streptophyta; class Magnoliopsida; order Asterales; family Asteraceae; genus Silybum; species Silybum marianum. The sequence goes on from CM072530.1 coordinate 34,880,420, forward strand.
GATGACTGGTTGTTGGTTGCAAAGGAGTATACAAGAGTGTATAAGTATCAATTAAATTTGTAAAGGGGGGGGGGGTTGAATATAAACACAACTTTTTGGGTTTTAAATAAGTTTATATCAATAAACAAATTTACAGTTGTAAGCGAAATAAGAACAAGTATTTAAACCTACTCTATTACAACTTTAGAAATCACTAAGTATTTGATGCACAAAGAATGAGAGAAATAAGATTAGGGGATTGAAGGAGAGTTCAACATGCATTAAGATGAAAATGGAGGTCTTCATCCATTTATATTCGTTGCATTTAATGCAACTCAGAAGGTACATGCCACGTGTCAAGTTTCTATAGGAGACTTGTCCTTTGTTCATAAAGCAACCATGCTTTTGGCCGAATATGAACAATAGCCTGATCAGAGTTGGCAAGCACGTAGGAGATAGTCCGTACGTCCTTTCTGACAAGGCATGGAGGTTTGATATTTGTGCATCGAGGATAACATCAACTTTGATCTTGCTGAGTAGGCCCCACATTGATCACTGATACTGAGTCTTCAAGGATTAAGTCTTCAGGTGTCACTGAGGCATACGCAAGATCTCACACTTCTGTTAGATGAACGTTGCTATCAGTGAACCGCTTTAGATCACGAGCTATTCATCTCTTTCTTTAGCTAGGTCTTCGACTATCGCTGAATGGTCTTTCGTGTGAGTGTTGTTCTTCAGATCTTCTAAGTCTAGATAGTGTTCCTGACCTTCAGCGATCATTGAGTGCAATCAGTGTTCTTGTCGCTGAATCTGAAGAATAACTTAAACTTGGATTTTCACTAAGTATAAAGAGGAATCATATTCAAATCACTGAAAGGAGTTTGGATCAATAGTCTCCCCTATTTGATTATGATTAAAAAACATAGAAAATTTTCTTGAAGAAATTAATAAGGCCAAAGAGAATTTAAAGTAAATTTTCTAAGTACTAATCTGTGAGATCTTTTTTAGCTAATTTACTATCTGAATTGAGTTTCATTTATAAGGATATGAAATCACAATTTTACAAGTGTATAAGCTATAAAGTATATTAACTGATGAATATAGAACATTACATCAATGAGTAATAAGGTGTTTAAAAGTTATCAGAACTCATATGTTCATTATCTTTACTATTTTCAGGAATCTTTTCAGTACATAGATGGAGTAAGTACTTCATTGCATTTTATTATTAATCAATCTGAACAATTACATTCAAAAATGAAATTCCAATGTTAAAGAAAAGTACAATACACTGAAGGAAACTAGAAAGAAAAGAAAACAGAAACTAAGGTGTAGGTTCCTGAGAGTTATTAGGGAACTCTCTTCTTTTTCGTAGCTCTTCCTCAATTCTTTTCTTTTGAAGATAGAGTGGATCATTTTCCAACCACCAGCTATAGTAAAGAATTTTGAGGAGTTTAATAGGAGCGATATGAATCTCCTTGTTTCTGAGAAACCTCATTGCACGATCATTGTCTATAAAAGTCATCCCTGGCTCAGGATCACCAACTATTTCATTATCTTTATATCTTCTCTGAGTTAGTAGAGAGGTGTTGAGCATTCAAAGATCAGGTATGACAAGATGGCCAAAAAGACTTTCAAAGTCAAATTTTATCTCATGTTCATTTCTGAACGATGGACCTTCATCAAGTTCGGACTTTGATATTTTCTTTTTGGATTTTGAGGGAAAAGGAGGCACCGTTACGTATTGAGAGATCCTTTGCAAGAGTTGATCCAGATGTCTTTCTAAACTCCTTTGAACTGGGACTTCGATTGCTGAATACCATCTTTGGTTTCCAGCCACTCAAAGAAACCGTAGAACTTCAGGAACCGAGGATCTTCTTCTTGTCTGCTTTGTTCTCTAAACATATTTACCTCTATCTTTGGACCGGATTTTGAATTTCCTCCTGGGATAGTAACATTGGTAATTGTTTCACGGAATACACGTACATTTACCTTCTTTTTTCACCACTGAAGTTCTTCATTTGTTTGTTCTTGGGCTTTCTGATGATCCTCGTTCACAGCTTGTAGAAACCTCTGTTGGGCTCTGAGAGGATTTACCTTTAAGTTTGCTTCGGCTAGCTTCTCTTTTTCTAAAGCTTCAACGACTTTGAGACTCTGTTGAGCTTCTCGTATTTGATCGTTTCTGAGTCGCTTAGCTTTCTGTGTTTCTTCTCTTGCCAAGGCTTCAGCGACCTTGAGGCTTTCTTGTGCTTCTTTTAATTGCTCATCTCGTAGTCGCTGAGCTTGCAGAGCTTGTTCTCTTTCTTCAGGGGAGATAAAGGAGAATTCATCATATATATTTATTGGTGTGGGAGCTTCAGGACCATAGGTACGAAGAGGGATTTTTACTCTGGTCCTCTCTAGTTCCTTTATTGAAATAGCCCTTCTTGCTTCTTCTTCCGGTTCAGATATAGGCTTCCTATTTACATGCCTCTGAATTAGGCCTTCTTCCTCTCCAGACTTCGATTCAGATATGTACAAGAACAAATCTGTCGTGGAAGGTTTATTCAGGATGGGAGTCACCTTTGGGGGACAGGGTTCCCTGACAGAAGGAGAAGATGGTTCAAAGTTAGATATTTCATCAATACTTCTAATAACTGAAGTATTGGTAGGGATAGAAATGGGCAGAAGTATAAGAGGTAGGGGTTCAGAGAGAGGATGATAGATTTCAGTAGGGTGACTAACCTCTGTGTTATTGAGCTCCCCCTATTTTTTTAGCGAAGTGAGGTCCTTGTTTATTCTTCCCCAAGGGATCAGACTGCTCCTAACTAGGAGAGGGTTTGTCCCCCAAGGGTGTCTTGAAAACAATCCCAGATTGTGTTATGCCTGGACGAGCCGATCTGAAGAAGGTAGTCGTATCATCATCATCGTCGTCATCTTCATCTCTGAGAGAGAATGAAGTGCCTTCGTCTTTCTCTTCTTCATCTTCCTCATCCTCTTCTTCATCAGTTTCCTCACCTTCATCAGGGATGAGGGTCTTGACAGCATCTATTCTTTGCTGAGAGGGTCGTGCTCTATTTAGAACTTCATTTGCTTTAACAATGAACTGCTCCTCAAGTTCCTTGGCGACTTTCTCCCCCTCTTTAACAATATCAGAGTACTGATATTGCTATTGAGTTTAGCAAGTGTATCCGTATGGGCCTTCTGAGTGGCTGAAAGCCGACTCAAGTTCTCTCTATCAGCTTCAGAGAGAGAGAGAGTGAGAGAGGAGGTAGAGGCATTGGATGCTTGTAAGAGCCGAAGAATCTTTGCAAGTTGTTGGCCTTGTTTGCGAGCTCTTCTCTCTGTTTATCCACCTTGGTGCCGAACTCAGTAACAATATAGGTGTTCAGAGCAACGACTTTGCTCAAGGTGGAGACTTCCGTCTTCAGGGTAGAGACATCAGATTGGATGCCTAAGACGATGTTCTTCGATCTTGGTACTCCTGATACCTTGTTGAAGATACACTTTATAGAGATTTGTAGGTTGTCTACCCTGTGCTTTATCTAAGCAACTTCATTCACCAGATGATCTAGAGCAGGTATTTGGATGGAGGCAGATGGATGAGCCAGAGAGATCTGAGGAATCTCTTGGTTAAGTGAGGGAAAAGTTTTTCCTTGTGCTTTCTCCTTCTTGATCTTTACTATTTGCTCCACGCTCAGAGTTAGAGATTTGAAGGGAGGTGCATCAGAGACACCTTGAAGTTCAATAGCAGCAGCAGTAGTTGAGGCAGGTGCATCAGAGACTCCTGTAGGTAACAAAGATAAACGAGCCAAGTAAACTCGGGGTTAGAAGAAAGAAATTGGGTGGTAGTAGATGTTTGCAAGGGTTCCTTGAGAGTATCTGAAAGATTACTCTCAAGGATGGAACTTGCGCCATATGTGTCTTGGAGATCATAATCCTGTCACTGAGAATGTTTATGAGAAACATGTTCAGGTCCTGTGCATGTAGCTTTCCAATCTTCAGATTATCGAAAAAAAACTGTCAATTGAATAACACGCTTCTCAACCTTTTCAGATATGGGGACAACAATATCTAAGTCATGGATTGATGTGTGGACCAAATAAGATTAGGTAGAGATAGAAGAGAAGGCAATGAGTGTGGTACTTGTACCAGCTTCAGCGTAGCTGGTTCTTAAATTTTCAGGGAACGAAGTCTCTAAAAAGTTGGGTAGTGTTGATGAAGCGGCAACAATATCTGAAGTTTTTCTCATGGCATAGGTGAGAGGAGGCATTTGGAGTGCATGGATTCCTTCTCACGAGTTGGATTCGAACCAACACTGGCTATACTAGCCAAGATAGACAAGACGACATTGGTTGAACAAGTGCCCTTACTCCGTCCCATACAGTGTATTACTGTACGCCGAAATCAAGAAGAGTTGTCTGTATGGAGACAGTCTTCTTGGGCTTCTCAGTTAGTGACTTGTGTGTAATGGACTTCTTGTGTCCATCACTGGCTGGGTTTTTCTGTTTCTTCATAGGGAAGGAAGATGTGTCAAGGTCAATCACTGATGGGTTCTTCAGTGATTCAGACACATTCTTTCCTTTAGCCACATGGGTGGGAGGAGGAACTAAGGTGATCAGGCGAGAGGGACCCTTGATGATCGTCATCATCTCAGGAAGATAGGGAGCATCACCTGGATTTTCATCATGCTCTAGGGACTTCTTTCCTACCTGAGAGAAGTTTTGATTACCCTTCGTAGGGTAGCCTTCAAACACGAACTTCATAATCATTGAAATGAATATGGGATAAGGGATGGTTGGCTTTCTCCTACTTGCAGCGACTCTTTTACGAAGGTCCTCGAAGATGATCTTCGCGTAGCTGATTCGGCGACCATGGCATATTGCATAGGCCATGTCGAGGAACTTTCTGCTAGCTTGCTCTTGACCGCCAGTCTTTATGCCAAGACACTGAATGATGTGGGTGAAGATGTAGTGCTACTTAGCAGGTAGGCGAGCCTTATCAATCTTGGTGAGCTCCTTGTTGAGCTCATTCTTGTTCTTCTCTTGTTTAGGCCAATCGTAACCTATCTTAGTGAGGAATCCCTGGACTTCCTCCTTCGTGGGTTCAGTTTCCCATTGCTGACCCTTAGGTTTGGTAGGGAGACGAAGAGTCATCCTGATTGCTCCAGTAGTTATGTCCAGAGAGCCCATGCTAATGGTGAATCCAATAGCAGGGAGTTGAGTGCCCTTTTCAGTTGTCACTGTTGAGCAGTAAGCCATGTACCAAAATTGTTGCAAGTAAGCAGTGATGCCAGCAGGTACGTGACATAATGCGTAGTGAAGAGGGTATTTCTTGATGAACTAAGCACCGTCTCTTTGGTAGGCACGATCAAGAGGGATATCCAGCAGAGCAACGTGGTTGCATGACTTCACAAGTCCTTGTTCTATAATGAAGGCGGTGTTAGCAGATGGTTAGAATTCAGTGATGGGAAGGATCTCTTCAGCAGCAGTGTTGACGTTCTTGCTTGAAGTGGCCATTTCTGTTTCAAAAATTGGAACACCAAAGAGAAGAATCATGGTTTAATATAGAAAATGTATAAACTAGAGAGTTTTGGTACAAAGAATACCAAAAAGTTGGGAAAAACAAGTATTTTGATGAACAAAAATTAAAGTACTTGTTATTAACAGATTTTAAAGAAAATGTTTAAACAACGGTTTTAGTTAAAAAACACCAAAATGCTTATTTTTGGTATAAAAATATACCATAAACAGGTTTTTAGAAAAGATGTGTAGAAATTTTGGATCAAAATGACCAAAATGTTCTTCTGTTCTAAGACGAGACCTTAGAACAGGTTTTTGTAGTTTTGATGTTTTGACAGTTTATAAATCACAAAATCATAAAACAAATGCTTATAAAAAAGTTTTATAAATGATGGGTAAAAGGTATTAACAACATTTAAGTTGTTGTTAATGAAAAACACAATTAAAATCAACCTTAAATTGACTTTAAGTAAAAAAAACATTCAAGTGTGTGTTCTTGCAGGAGATTCAAATTCTTAGGACTTGCTCTAAAAGTTTGTAAGCGTAAAGAATGAAATGAATTCGAAGTTAATTACCTTTTATAGGTAGATGAGAGAGAAAGAGGAGAGAGAGAAAAGAAACTAAACGATGGTTTTAGGTTTTAGAAAAGGTAATAATGACCTTTGCACGTCCCTAGGGTTTGATAGGATAGGGAACATTGAGGCCGTCGCGTGTTAGAAAAGTACTGACACGTCCCTTTTCACAAAATAATAATAATATCATTTAACTTAATAAATGTTAATCATTATCCATTTAAAAATTCTCATCATTAGAAATAAATGCATTTCCAGTGTTTTCTCTTTTGAGAACCATTTTCTGAATAGGAAAACATTCAGAGAGGGTAAGGGAACAGAAGTGCATACCTTAGTAAGATATTTATCACTGAATCTAAGTTTAGGGTATGATTAATGAATTTGAAAATAATTTGATACTCACAGAATAAGGTTGATCATTGAGAGTATTTATTCTTCAACGTTCAACATATCAAGTTCGCTGATTAACATATTTAATCTAGTCTCATCAAAAGGTTTAGTGAAAAGGTCAGCGAGTTGATATTCAGTAGGCACAAAGTGAAGTTCAATTTCACCATTCATAACATGATCTCTGATAAAGTGATATCTGATCTCAATATGCTTGGGTTTTGAGTGAAGAACAGGATTATTAGCGATTGGAATAGCACTTGTGCTATCACAGTAAATAGGAATATTTGAAAGCTTAACATCATAGTCACCGAGTTGGTTTCTCATCCAAAGAATTAAGGCACAACAACTCCCAGCAACTACATATTTAGCTTCAGCAGTTGATGTAGACACTGAGTTTCGCTTTTTTACTTGTCCAACTCACCAACTTTCCACCTAGAAGTTGACAACCTCCAGTGGTGCTTTTCCTGTCTATCTTGCATCATGCAAAATCACTATCTGAATAACCGGTTAGATCGAACCCTGAGCCTTTGGGCTACCAAAGACCAAGATTAGGAGTTCCCTTCAGATATCTGAAGATTCGCTTTACAACGATCAGATGGGATTCCATGGGTTCTGCTTGATATCTAGCATAGAGACAAGTAGAGTACATGATATCGGGTCGACTCATTGTAAGATGCAACAGTGAACCTATCATTCCTTTGTATGCTGTGACATTAACTGGTTTCTCATTAGGGTCGTTGTTAAGTGTCAGTGGAGGTGCCATCGGAATTTTCACTGGAGAACTTTGAATTAAGTCAAACTTCTTCAACATATCTTTAACATACTTACTCTGACATATGAATATGTCTTTCTCAGATTGCTTAATCTGAAGACCAAAAAAATATGTTTGTTCACCCATCATACTCATTTTATATTCCTTTTTTCATGCGTTTAGCAAAACGAGTACAAAGCTTAAGTCTTCTGGAACCAAAGATAATGTCATCGACATATAACTGAGCAAGAATAGTATGACATTTATATTTTCTCAGAAAGAGGGTTTGGTCTATCCTTCCACGCACAAATTTTTCTTTTAAAAGATATTATGAAAGGATATCATACCAAGCTCGGGGAGCTTGTTTTAACCCGTAAAGAGCTTTTTCAAGTTTGAAAACATAACCAGGGTGCTTAGGATCAGAAAAACCAGGAGGTTGTTCAACATAAACTTTCTCATTTAGTTTGACATTTAGAAAAACATTTTTAACTTCCATCTGCACAAGTCTAAATTCTTTATGGGCTGCATAGTACTATCCATATTAATGACATATACGTTTTTTGATCTTTTGCCTTTTAAAGTAATATTGTCATTTTTATCAGTGACAACATATCTTGTCTTTGTGAATAAAACTTTGAAGTCTTTATCACAGAGTTAACTAATGCGCAATAAATTGTGCTTTAGCCCTTCAACATAAGCAACACAGTTGAAAAACTCCGTTGGTTAGAACACCATAACCTTTGGTGTTTCCTTTTCTATTTCCACCAAAGGTCACTGAGAGACCAATTTCTTCCTTATATTCAGAGAGTAGAGATTTTCTGCCAGTCATGTGCCTTGACCATCTGCTATCGAGATACCAGATACCTTTAGCACCCTGCATAAGATATGAGAATTAATTTTTCATAGGTACCCACAGAACCATGGGTCCTGCAGTGTTAGTGGAAATAACAGGTATGGTGCAGTTTTGTTTCTTATTGAAGAATTCTCTTCAGTGGATATCTTCACCTTAGTTGTTTTACCAACTTTAGTGGATTTCACTTTCACTGATTTCTCAGTTAGGGCTACTTTCTTAACATGAGATAATTTTCAGCTTTATTAGCATTAGGGCATTTACTAGTAATGTAGGTAGTCTCTCCACAGTTATAACACTTCCTGTATTTGAAAATGGGGTTTGAGCTAGAAGCATGCAAGAGGAGGGCAAAAATTTTTCAGGACCAGGACCAAGAATTCCTTTCTCTATAAACCTAAGAGGAACCACGGGTTTCTCAGGTTTAGAGGGAGTGAGATCTATCTTGATCCGAGGAGTTGATCTCTGAATATATCCAGGGATCTTCTTCCCAGATGTTAGAGGATGACTCATTGAAGGACCTAAAGGATTATTTTTCAGTTTAGGAAAGTTCTTAATCGTAGGAACATAATTAAGGAACTTGTCTTTAATCACCCTCCCTAAGTCCTTGGTAATAGGTTTGGAAGGCCTTGACTTAGATGTTAAGGAACACTGAGTAGATGGATCAGGGATAGAAGAAACAAACATTCCAAATTTTAACATGGAACGATCATTTTCAGTCTCTTCATGGTTAGAGGAATATCCCAGACCATTTTTGACCTTTTTAGGGATCTGAGCATTTATTATCTCACTAGCCTTTACAGAGGATTTACACCATCCTTCAATGGTAGCTTTTTCATCTTTGAGATCAGCGATGGCCTTTTCGCGCTCAATGATAGCTTGATGTCTCTCAATGCTTATTGTCTGATTTATAAAGATTTGGTCTTTAAAATCTTCTTCGATTTTAGTAAGTTCTTTGATTTTAAGGTGACAATTTTTAAGCTGTTCTGGTAAATCTGAGTTTATTTGTTCAGCCTTCATTTTACCATTCAGAGCATTGTAGAGATCAACAGTCAAAGTGTCGAGAGCCGACAAGCTATCAGGTTCAGAGATAGAGGAGTTTTCTAGAATTGGTACCTGAGTAGATGGAGAATCAGTTGATGAGGTTTCAGAGGCCTCTTTGGCTTCTTCAATTCTAGCCATAAGACATATGAAGGCTATGTCTTCTTCAATTAACCCAGATTCGTCAATGGTTTGAGTCCAGAATCTGAGAGGATGTTGGAGCAGCAACTTTCTTTGATCTGCACTCACTGGCAAAGTGACCTTTGCATTGATAGTTATAGCATATAGAAGATGCTTTATCAGTATGAGATATCTTTGACTTCTCAGAGTCAGTGATGGCAGGAGTTCTTCTAAAGTTGCTCTTTCTGGCGAATTGTCTGAAATTATTAGTAAGAAGAGCCATAGAGTTGTCAAAATCAGAAATATTAGCATTAGTGATATCTTCAGAGTTAGCTTGATTTAACTCAGTGATAGAAGTTATAGAAGAAGAAATTGTTCTAGAGGGATCAGTCTCTGAGGTCACTAAAGCCAAGGAAGAACTTTTGGCTGGTTTAGCGTCTTTTAAAAGGTTGCTTTTTAAGGTTTAATATTGCTCGTGATTGAGCAATATTCCGTAGAAAGCACTTAAACATAGGGTTTCAGTATTCTTTGACAATTTTAGACAGGTAGTAAATGTGTCCCATTGTTTAGGAAGAGATTCCATGAGCTTTGTCAGTATTTCAGAGTTAGAGTACTCTCGACCAACTGTTTTAAGATCAATGATCAAACAGTTGAATCTCTGATGGATCTGAGAAAGTGTTTCATTTTTAAGAAACATAAAACTTTCATATTGTCTCACCAAGTGGATTCGACGAGTAATCTGAACCTCACTGGTTCCTTCATATTGGACATAGAGAGTGTCCCACATGGATTTTGAGGTCCTCAATTTCATTACAGAATGATATACATCATCTGGCACAGACATTGCAATAATAGATCTAGCTTTTGAATCAATAGCTAGCTTTTTCTTATCTTCCTCACTCCATTGATGTGGAGTTTTGGGAATTCCTCTTAGGTATAGCAGGAGTAGTAGCCGTTGCAGGAACTGCAGGGATTAGAAGTGTAGGAATGTATGGTCCATTTTCTACATAGTAGGGGATCTTAGGATCCGACCCTTCTAGAAATAGAGTCATTCTTTCCTTCCAGACAATGAAGTTATCTTTTCTAAATCTTGGAGGTTTAGCCATGGATTCATTGTCTATATTGTTTGTATTTGTATTTTCCATTTTAAACAACAAGATATTAGTTTTAAAGGAGTAAAGCAATAAACAATACTCTGATACCACTTGTTGGTCCAAAGGAGTTTACAGCAGTGTATAAGTATCAATACAGTTTGTAAAGGGGGGGGGGTTGAATATAAACACAACTTTTAGGTTTTTGAATGAGTTTATATCAATAAAAAAATTTACAGTCGTATGCGAAATAAGAACAAGTATTAAACCTATTCTATTACAAATTTAGAAATCACTAAGTATTTGATGCACAAGGAATGAGAGAAATAAGATTAGGGGATTGAAGGAAAGTTCATCACGCATTAAGATGAAGATGGAGGTCTTCATCTATTTATACCCGTTGCATTTAATGCAACTCAGAAGGTACATGCCACATTTCAAGTTTCTATAGGAGACTTGTCCTTTGTTCATAAAGCAACTCAGAAGGCCCTGCATTGATCACTGATACTGAGTCTTCAAGGATGACGTCTTCAGGTATCACTGAGGCATACGCAAGATCACACACTTTTGTTAGATGAACGTTGCTATCACTGAACCGCTTTAGATCAGGAGCTATTCTTCTCTTTCTTCATCTAGGTCTTCAACTATCGCTGAATGGTCTTTGGTGTGAGTGTCGTTCTTCAGATCATCTAAGTCTAGATAGGGTTCCTGACTTTCAGCGATCACTGAGTGCAATCAGTGTTTTCACCGCTGAATCTGAATAGTAATTTAAACTTGGATTTTTACTAAGTATAAAGAGGAATCATATTCAAATCACTGAAAGGAGTCTGGATCAACACATGGCATGATCAAAATGTATATCGATGGCAATATACTTCATTGGAGATTGTTGAATTAGCCCATGTTGTCACACAGAAGACAAGGTTTATGCTGAAGAGACAGCCAAAGCTCTCAGAATAAATGAACTTCAACTTACTTTAGAGGCAACATAAGCAAGTGCTCGATATTCTACTTCTGTAGATGAGCGTGCAACACCAGTTTGCTTATGAGACCACCATGATATCGGATTTTGGCCTAAAAATATGATATAGGCAGAAGTGTTCTTGCCATTTTTAAGGTCTCCACCAAAGTCAGAATGAGAGCATGCCGTGAATGTTAGTTCGGAGGCCGGTCGTAGAAGTAAGCCATGATGAAGGGTTCCTTTAAGATAACGGAAAAGCAGCGATAGTGGGAGATGCCATGGACTGAGCAAGACGGTTCAAGGTGAAGGCAATGTCGGGTCGGGTGAGTGTAAGATATTGAAGTCCACCGATAGCGCTTCGATATGCAGTTGGATCAACAATGCAATACTAATCTTGGGCTTTTGCATTGCAAGGAGTGAGTAACGGTTTAGCGCTGTCCATATTATGGCGCCGAAGTAAGTCGACAATATACTTGTGTTGCGACAGAAACAAACCTTCTTTGCATTTTGCAGCCTCAACTCCAAGGAAGTAGGAAAGTGATCCAAGATCTTTAACTGTAAGCGAGTTTGAAGGTACGCACTGAGGGATGCGATCTGATTATCACTTGCCGGTTATGATTAAATCATCTACTAGACAAGAACAATTAACCGAACATTATCTCGGTTAAAAATGAACAAAGAGGTGTCAGCTCAAGGATTGGTACTACTCACGGGGTGCCTGTTTTGACCCGTAGAGAGATTTATGTAGGAAACAAACATGACTCTTATTAAATGGATCTACAAAACCGAGCGGCTGGGTCATGTAAACAGGTTCCTTTAATGTCCCATGAAGGAATGCATTGTTGATGTCCATTTGGCGTTGCGACTATTTTGCTGAGAGAGCCAATGAGAGGACAATACATATTGTTACAGTTTTGAAAACGGGGATGAACGTTTTGATGTAATCGATGTCCGGTCGTTGATGGAAACCTTTTGCAACAAGGCGAGCCTTGTATTTATCAATAGTGCCGTCGGTATTACTTTTGATGTGAAAAACCCATTTACATCTAACGATGTTTGTGCCTGGAGGTGGAGAAACCAAGGTCCACGTGCCATGGCGTTGTAAGGCGGTAAATTCTTTGGCCATGGCTGAACGCCAATTCAGAGCTACAAGAACCTGATAAATGCAGGTAGGCTCAATATCTTGCGGTAGAGGATGCTTTGTGGCCGAGAATATTCGTTTAGGCTTGATGACATTGTTTTGGACCCTAGTTACCATGAGATAGGTACAAACGGGTGTGAAGAGACTCGGGCAGCAAGTTTGTCGCGAGACAATTGGTCCACAGAAAGTGGAGTTTCATATGAGGAAAAGTTACTCTAGGATGTTGTTTATGTGTTGGGTATGCTGGACCGAGTCGTGGTTGAAGGATCAGATGAAGATGGAAGTTGTACAAGGTGGTCCACCATAGTTGTAGGAGATCTTTATGGCAGAAGGTCAAGTGTAACTGGTGTGGAAGTAGGTGCTAGAGCTGGTTGAGGAGACAGATTCGGCCAAAAGGTGAACTTTGAATACTTGACATGCCGAGAGATAAAGATGCGACATGTGTCAGGATCGTAGCATCCATAGGCACTTTGGCTAAAACAAATATGCAAGGCTTAGAAGGGAAATTCAACAAGCCTGAAAATTATGGTCCAAGCCATGGGAAACAGATGCAACCAAATGTGCGATGCTTCATGTAGTTCGGTTTTGATTTCAATAGTTTCTGAAATGAACTGCAGTTCCCAAGAATGGTTGTAGGCATGCGATTTATTAGATAAGTTGCAGTTTGGACCACATAGCCCCAAAGTTTCGGGGGAGTGTTGCATGATAAAGGAGAGCACATGCAACTTCAAGAATGTGAGGATTTCTGTGTTTTGAGATGCCCGTTTTGTTGTGGCGTGTGAGGAGCGGTAGTGAGTCACATGATTCCATTCATGGTCAAATAAGGTTTTAGAGACATAAATTCCCCACCATTATTGGTGTAAATGTGTTTAATGGAGGTGTGACATTTCTTTTCGACAAGAGCCCGAAATTTCCGAAAGACGGATTCAACCTGTGATTTGGCATTTAACGTATATAGCCAACAATAACGGCTATAGAGATCAACAAGAAATAAGTAATAGCCACAACCACCAATCTAAACAACAGGCGCATGGCCCCAAACATCGGGATACAAATATTCCAAAGGAAAGGCAACATTAAAAGGGGAAGTCCTAAAAGGAAGTCTACGTGCCTTGCTAACGTTGCAAGAACCACAACCTGTGTATAAAACAATAGACTTATTTAAACAGGTAATCGAAAATGCGACATAATATAAGTAGTAGTCTTCAATGAGGGGTGACCAAGACTAGCATGCCAGTTGATGGAAGAGGTGTGAACACACAAGGCGGCAACTTTGGGAACCGAGATTGATAATGTCAATGAAGGTGATAGATGCCATCCTTACATGGGCCTCTTGCTAGATGAGCCCCCATTTTGGGATTCTTAATCCAAAAATAGGATGGCAAAAATTCCATAGAAACTCAGTTAACTTTAGTAAATTGATGAACTTATAGAAGGTTCCGTTTTGCATTAGGCACGCACAAGACATCATGTAATGAAAAGGTACGAGAACGTAATGTAATGTGAGAAATACTCGTGTGAGGTATGGGGAGGCTGGATCCATCCGCAATTTGCAGTTCATCAGTTCCATCATACTCGAAATGAATCGAAAGACTACTCAAAGCATTAGTGAGATTGTGAGAGGCATCGGAGTCCACGAGCCAAGATTGTTGAGGGGTTTGATGTTGGGGTGAATAAGGCATGTTTGCCGTTGCACCAAAACGACGACAATAAAGACTGGTGTGGCCAGGAATGCCCACACATTTGGCGAATAACTAGTGGTCGATTAGAGTAATAGCTATAATTTTTTTCCCCGGAATAAGATGTGCCAAGACCCCCTTGGTGGCGTCCTCGGCCTCTACCACCAGAGTGATACCTCCCACCGCCATGGCCGGCATGCTACCAGCGACCAGTATTGATGCCTGCCTAAGAAGGACGATGTTGAATGGGAGCAGTCTGTGCGATATTAGCGATGGATAGCAGAGAGGAGTTTTCTGTTCCCATGTTATGAAGAAGCATCTCTTCGTCAACAAGATGGTCCCGTAATTCCTCAAATCGGAGAGGAGTTTCTCGCGTGCGAATCGGTCCAATGATATCACGAAAGTTAAGACCGAGACCATTGATTACATAGAGGGTTAAATTGTCTGCCTTGACAGGCTTGTCAATTAGTTCTAACTCTTCAGTTCGTGCCTTCACATATGTAAGAAACTTGGAGACTGACCGAGATCCAATGGTCGCACGTGCGAGTTCAGTCTTTAGTTGCATTACGCGCTGTCGGGAATTGCTGGCAAAAGTACGAGTGAAAATAGGCCACGCTTCGGCTGCCGTTGAGGCTTGAGAGATCAAAGACTGGATATCACTAGAGGTGGAGCCAAGGATGGCATATAACATGAGTTAGTCTTGCTGGAACCAGTGGGTAGCAGGAACAGGTAGTGGGTCTGGTTTTTCGGTGTCAATATACGTTTGAAGTGCATAACCTTTAAGGAGGGCAAGGAGATGAGCCTGCTAGATGGGGTAGTTCGAGGTTGTCAACTTGATTGGGAGATGATGATGGGATAGGGACTATTGGTGGTGGGTTTGGGTTGTTGTTTGTGACGGAGCTAATATCATTGGAGGTGAGAGATGAGTTGGTAGAAGGCATGGATGATAAGGAAAAGACGGCTCAAAAAGAAGAGGATCGAATCGATCTTCTCGTGAGAGATGGGCTCTGATATAGAGCAGGGGTCAAGGGAGCCAAGCCCCCTTGTGAGGGTCTAGGGGCAGCGCCTCTAGCAGGGCGCTAAGGAGCTGTAACTCAGAAACGATAAATACGATGTTCTGGAGTCACTGGCTGGTCTTGCACTGAATGTAGTTGGTCTTCGGCCTATTGCAACGTGTATGTTTAGAATTGATAATTCGGTTTTAACAACTCTTCGTCTTATCCATTTACGGTTATAACCGTATTAAACATCCAATAACCGTCAATCTCTCATTTAAATATGAAAAATGAGAATATGGGTATAAGTCTCGATTTCCACAACCTTTGAAATAGAGAGAAAAACTTAAGAATTATCCTAATATGAAATTCGTGCACTCGAGGCTAATAGAGCCAAATTATTGTATTTGGAAAGTATTTTCCTACACGATTCTTGAGTTTATCCAGTCCTATTATCATCTCCATACCCTTATTTCTTAACACTTTTGAAAAAACTATAACTGACTAGGTCAACTGAAAACTAACACACATGTTTTGACATTTGTCTTCATAGATGGTCAATTTAATTTGATTCTTATTAGGATCATTAGAGATTTTCCTGGCTATTATTTCAAAGCATCATCTCAGTTTTTATGCGCACAAGTTGACCCTAACACTTGTAATTACCAAAAAAAAGTATATACCATTCACTAAATGGGATGGATGCTTGATGATTCCTAGCAATGATACTATTTCAATTTTTACATTGGTGACCAAAATGCAATTTTAATCTTCATAGAATATAACAAAAAATAATTTATAGGACGCCTAAATTGTTCAATGGCCGTAATAGATTGTCTTATGGGACTTGAGTTTATATGATCAAAAAATAAAGTTTTTTTTAATCTAAATGTGTTTATAGAGTTTGTAGAACGTTTTTGGACGGTGTAACAAGTTTCCTATGACTTTTTCGAAATAAAGTATCGTATTAGCAATTGTAGAGGGTATTATTTGAAAAAATCTCCTATACACATGATGGTTCTATAAAAATATAAATAGATAGGTTTATAAGACAGTTCTCAAAAGCATCCTATAAAATAACTAATACGATACTGTATTTTAAAAATGATCCTAAAAATCTTGTTACGACGCTCAAAGTCCTAATATAAACTTATCATAACACTTTTAAATATGACGCTTTATTTTTTCATTTTATAAACTTAAGCCCTGTAAGACAATCACTACAAGAGAAAAGCTCATTACCGACGGCCACATTCATCAGAAATCCGTTAGTAATGGTGAAATCCGTTGGTAATGGACCGTATTACTGACAGACACTATTACCGACGGATTTTTGACGGACAACTTTCCGACGGACCCTTACGGGCGGATTTCCAACCGCACATTACTGGAAGATTTCCAACGGATTTTAATAAAAAAGTTATAAAAAGTTTAATTTTCGGACGCAATATCTGTCGGCATCTGTCGGTAATGTTGTTTGCTAAAAGTATTTAAAAAAACTAATTTTCTGCCCAAATTTGCGATAAAATAATTTAGAAATTAAACGAAACTGTTTTGCGATAAAATCATAAATTGTAATTACAAAATTATATCCTAAATTCTAACAACTTCTCCTAAACAAGGAATGAGGGCTAGAGGGAGGCTGCATACTCCTATACTGCGACATGAATGTCTCGAACTACTTGCCAACTCCCTCTATTTTCGACTCCCGTCGTCTTGCCTAGCATATATGATCTGCTTGCTTCTTTTGTATGCACTCGACTTCTTCTATCTCTTTGTGTTCTTCCTCTAACTTTTCTCTCAGCATCTGTACCTGAAAATTATTCCACATTTGACAAATAACAATGTTAAGCGATAATTATTAAGCACAATAAACATGCATGTATTACAACCATATGAAACATACCTCCGCATCACGAGCAATATCCGAGGCCCAGCTAGAACTGGCCCCGGGATGACCAGTGAATGCAACCCAAGACCCCTGAGTGCTACCGAATTTGTAAACGCGGCCCTTGTTTGGGCCTCCGATAGTACGCTCCCATAAATGTGCCTCTATGTTGGGAGTAATGGTTCTCGGATTAGCCCCAGCGTATTCCTCTTCTCTGGTACTAAAAAATGACGTCTAAAAAGACCAAAACAAAATTGTGTTAACTTATACTTGTAGACTGTTCGGCAGCATAACGGTTGTAATCCGAACATATCTATTACATGTTTTTAAGTAATAAAATGCAACTATAAAATTTACACTTATCGTCTGCCCAACAATGGCAACCTAAACTAATTAATAGTCATATATATATATATATATCCTATAAAAGAAAGTAATCTTGTACAAAAATTGAATTTATCGTCGCGTAAGACGCCCTCGAAATAATGTATATCTGAGGATCCGTGGGCGGTCCGGTCGCACCCGGAACTAGCTTTTTGTAATGTGTCCTGTCAAAAACCTCATGGATGGTGGGGTCATGATTCCATGATTCTTTCTACAATATACAACTTTAATTGTTAGTAGACAACAAATTCATAATAAATTATATATAATAAATATAGTAGATAAAAGAATACCACCCGTTCCCGATGCTGAAGCGTACTAATAGATCCTCCGGTGTGCCTAGAGGACATCGCCCACACTCAGAGGACATCTTTCCTCTTAACCAACTATAATGGGCCTTGGTGGGCCTTGGTGGGATTTAACGACTCTTAACGAACAACCATGGGCTTAGGTGGGATTTAACGACTCTTAACGAACAACCATGGGCTTAGGTGGGATTTAACGACTCTTAACGAACAATAATGGGCATTGATGGGCTTTAACGACTCTTAACGCACTACAATGGGCCGTGGTGGGCTTTAACGACTCTTAATGAACTACGATGGCCTTGATGGGACTTGATGGACTTTAACGACTCTTAATGAACTACAATGGATCTCGATGGACTTTAACGACTCTTTGTACACATATACTTACATATAGACACATACAAACGTATAAAGACATTCATGCACACAAATACGTATACAGACATACATGCACATAAATACGTGTACAACGCATACATGCATAGTATACGTATAACATTATGTGTATACACATGTATATACATATACTAGTTGCAACATATATGACACACCCACATGAATACATATATATATATATACGAACAATTAAGTAACATATACGACACACATATGCATACATATACATATACACATGTATACATAACGAATTACAAAAATATATCAAGTTAAAGGTCATACGAATAAAAATAACTTGAAAAATCGAAAAAAAAAATACAAGAATCCGTCAAAAATTCGTCGGAAATTACTGACGAATTTCAAATCCGTCGCTAATTTCCGACGGTTTTTTGTAATTAAAATAAATTAAAATTTCGAATTGAAATTTAAAAATCTGTCGGAAATTACTGACAAATCTTTTCTCTCAGCATCTATACCTAACATTAGTCAACATTTAACAAACAACAATTTTAAGCCATAAATATTAATGATAATATACATGCATGTATTACAACCATATGAAACATACATCTGCATCACGAGCAATATCCGAGGCCCTGTTGGAACTGGTGCCAGGATGACGGGTAAGTGTAACCTAAGACCTTTGAGTGCTACTGAATCCGTAAATTCGGCCCTTGTTCGGGCCTCTGACAGTACACTCCCACAATTGTGCCTCTATGTCGGGAGTAATGGTGCTCGGGTGAATCCCATCGTATTCCTACTCTCTAGTCCTAAAAAACTATGTGTACAACCACCAAAACAAAATTGTATCAACTTATACTTGTAGACAGTTCGGCAGCATAAAGACTTGTTGGTCCCAAGGGAGTCCACAAGAGTGTATAAATACAAACACAAACTTTATGTTTTAAATGAGTTTATTAGAGATAAACAAATTTACAAATTGTTTGCGGAAATAAGGATAAATATAAAATCTATTCTAAAAGAATCAAGAAACACTAAGTTATGATGCACAAGATTATGGAGAGAAAGAAGCAAAGGTTCAAAAGGAGATATGTATGCATGAAGATGAAGAAGAGGTCCTTCCTCTATTATACCCAATGCATTAAATGTAAGTCAAAAGGTACATGCCACGTGTCAAACTTCCATTGGAGACTTGTTCTGTGTTCATAAAGATACCATGCTTTTAGCCGAACATTAAAAGTTGACCTATCAGAGTTGGTATGCACATGGGAGGCAGTAAAGTAACTTCGTACATACTTTCTGACATGTTGTTTGTTTATAGATTATGTGGATGCTTTCCTTTGTGCATCGAGGATAAGACATGTTCTAATCTTGTTGAGTACGCTTCTTCTGATCGCTGCTACTGAGGAATCAAGGAGGAATCCTTCAGGTATCACTGAATCAATTTCAAGATTTCACACTTCATGTAGACGATCCTTGCTATCACTGAACCGCTTCAGATCACGACTTAATTCTCTCTTTCTTCAGCAAAGTCTTCGTGTAACACCCTCAAATTTTAATAGAACGAGTATTTTAAAATTTTCACTATGATATCAATTGAAGGATAAATATCTTTTTATAAATCAATACTTGACTTTACTCGAATAACAATTCTATATAAAACTCGAGAAGAGATAGGCCAAGTCTTATACTAAGACATGATTACGATAGGGCGTTTTAAATCCAAAGGAGTCGCTATCTTCGAATGTGGAAAATGTCACCAAATAGCTATATCTTAAACGTGCTACTCTCTAGCACTCAAGTCAACACGTGCCACTAGTACCAACCCCAGTGAGAACCTGATGCACATGCTAGCAAAGGAAAAGGGTTAGGCTTAACGCATAGTGAGCTCAAGAGTTTAAGACATGTTTATAATTGGTAGAAGTCGAAAGAATGCTTGGTTAAATAAAAATTTATCAAATAGAAATACTTCATTATAAAAAGTAATTTCTTTTCCCAAACTCATCATTTTCACAATAGAAGCTTTAAATCAAAATACCGAAGTAATGAAAGCTTTAAATAGGAATACCCGTTCAAATACGGACTCTACACTCTTTACTCACTAAAAAATGTGAACAAGTTTAAATGCTCCAAATACCAATTTATGGGCAAAGCTCCAGTTTCTGGAATACCAAATGCGATTAAGTCTCAATGTTCCAATAATATAAATTAAGAATTATATATCATACTCTAAAAACATTACCGAAAATAATGGATAAGACTTTTTACCCAACAACACTTTTCGGTGACAGGGGAGACCAGTGTTACCATTTGTTGTGACAGAACACATAAGTAAGGCACAAACTAATGTTACGAATTCATACCAAAGATCAAAGGCTATTGATAACGACCAATAATAAATGAAAGTGATGGCCCTCAATGATCCTAATTAAACTCACACTAAGGATCAATGGCTATTGGCGATGACCAATAATAACTCAAAGTTTTGGTCCCCGATAATCCTAGCTAAGAACTCCCGATGAGGATCAATGGCTATTGGTGACGACCAATAATAACTCAAAGTTATGTCCCTCAATGATTCTGTGCGTGGTTTCATTTATAAAAAGGGACGACTATCCCAATTTGTTGGTCCCTAAAGGATCTACAAGAGTTCAATCAAGAGAGAACAGTTTGTAGAAGGGGAGGTTGAATACAAACACACACAGATTTTGGTTTTTAAATGAGTTTATTGAAAATAATAAACAAATTTACAGTTACAAGCGGAATAAGAACAAGTTTAACACCTATTCTATTGTAACTAAGAAACACTAAGTTTGATGCACAAGAAGATGAAAGATAGAATAAAGAGGGTATAGGTTAGATAGAAGCATGCATTAAGATGAAGAAGATATCTCCATCTTATTTATACTCGTTTGCTTTTAAAGTAAGACAAAAGGTACATGCCACGTGTCAAGCTTAGATAGGAAGGTTGTCCTTGTTAATAAGACAGCCATGCTTTTGGCCGAATATGAACAGTACCATATCAGATATGATGGGGACATAAGAGACAAGTCGTACATCCTTTTCTAACATGGTTCTAGGTTTGACTTTTGTGCATCGATGATAAGATCACTCTTTAATCTTGCAAGGGAACTTCAGTATTGTTGAGGCTTCACAAGACTTCACACTTTGAGTAGACAATCGCTGCTATCGCTGAACCGCTTCAGTTCACTTAGCTGATTATCTCTTTCTTCAGCTAGAGTCTTTGACTTTCGCTGAATGGTCTTCTGGTGTGATAGCTGATCTTCAGATCTTCAGTGATAAGCTTGTTGTTCCTTGATCTTCAGCGATCGCTAATGGTTATCAGCGTGTGCTATCGTTGAATGTGAACAATAGCTTATTCAATGGAATTTCACTAAGTATTAAAAAGGAATCATATTCAAATCTTTTAAAAGGAGTTATGATCAACAATCTCCCCCTATTTGATTATGATTAAGCAACATAGGAAAATTGCTTTAAGAGACTAGTAAGGACTTAGGAAACATTTAAAGAAAATTTTTTCTAAGTACTAATCTGTAAAGTCTTTTTCAGCTAGTCTACTATCTGAATTGAGTTTCATTTATAAGGAAATGAAAGCACAATTTTTACAAGTAAATAAGCTTAAAGTACATTCACTGATTGATTTTTCAGAGTGAAAGATCAGTGAGTTAAGATTGTGTAACGAAAATAGAACTCTTTATGTTCATTGTCCCTTTTACTATATTCAGGGATCTTTTCAGTACTAGGATGGAGTAAAGTACTCTGATTGTATTTCATTAAAAATAATCTGAAGAAATTACAGAGAAATGAAAATACAATAGTTTAAAAGTAAAGTACTTGTACACTGAAGAAATATTACAAAGGAAATAGAAAACTATGACTAGTCAGAGATATTCTCGTTTCTTCTTTGTAGCTCATTCTCATAAAGTGTCTTCTGTCGATTCATCAGAGGGGTATCTGGCCAGCAACGCCAAAGCATGATCTTTATGAGAGAGGATGGGGCCTTGCGAATTTCTTGGTTTCTGAAGAGTCCTAAGAATCCTTCATTATCCAAGAATACCATACCAGGTTCAGGCAGTGAGATGATTTCATCTTCTTCATATCTTCGGTCTTGAGGGAGAGAGGTACAAAGCATTGATATATCAGGGAGCTCAAGATGACCAAGAATGCTTTGAGAATCAAACTTAGTTTCATGCTCATTCTTAGCACTTGAACTTCCTTCAGCAGTTGATCTTTTCTTCTTAGATGATTCAGGGAGAGGGAAACTTGCACATGTTGTGACATTCTTTGCAGCAACTGATCCAGCACACTGTCCACCACGTCCTTGAATTTGGATTTGGAACCCTGAATGGCGTCTTTGATTTCTAACCATTCAGTGTATCCATAAATTCTTAAGAATTTGGCTTCTTGTCTCTCTGTTCTGTTCGTCGTTGTCATTCTTACATATACCTTTGGACCACCTATGTTGGAGTGTCGCCCTTGGATAGTTGCATGAATGATTTTGGCTTCAGATCTTCGAAATTTCAGTCTGTCAGTGCACCAATCAAGCTCTTTATCTTTCTGCATAGTGGCATCAGCGGATAGTGCACTTAGAATCTTCTGTTGAGCAAGAATTGGATCTACGTTCAAATTCTCTTGTGCAAGTTCTTTCTGTACAAGCGCTTCGACGACCCTTTCACTCTTTTTCAGTTGATCTCTGGCCGCCTTATCTTGCAGAGTCTTCTCTGAGCAATTTCCTTGCTAAAGCAAGATCATTCTCAGTTTGCTTTATTTCCTCATCCCTGATCCTTTGTGCTTCCAAAGCTTGTTCTCTCTCTTCTCTGGACAAAAATTAGAATTCATCTACCATCCTTATTGGTACGGCTTCAATGGGTTCAACTTCAGGAACCCTTATTCTTCTAGCCTCGAATTCCTTAAGGAATTTTATTCGCCTTTCTTCTTCTTCTGGCTAGTTTATGATCGGCTTTTAAACACGACGCCTGGGAATAAGGCCTTCTTCTTCTTCAGAGTCAGTTTCAATTATGTACATAAACTGCTCTTCAGAGGAAGGTTACTTCCATGAAGTTGAGTCCTTTGGGGGACGGGGATCACTGAGGGAAGGAGAGGAGGAAATAGTATTATCAGAGGGAGTTTTTGTAGGTGAAGGAGGTGTGGGAGTTTCAGAGAGAGGAGTTATGAAAGGGATAAGAGGAAGAGATACCTCAAGAGTGGTCTCCCCCTCAGATATAGGGATAGTGGTATCCAGATCTACCACTTCTTTTCCTTTGCCTGAGGGACCGGATTGTCCCTGAGAGGGTTGTGGTCCATCCCCTAAGGGCTCTTGATGAGCGACACCAGGCCTTGACAATCTGAAGTGCTCTAAGGCACTTCCAATGTCATCGTCGTCTTCATCATCATCCATCCCCCCATAGTGAGGGATAGGTTCTTCGTCATCTTCTTCATCATCATCCTCTTCTTCTTCTTCTTCTTCTTTTTCTTCTTCAGCTTCAGCCCACTGGATGTAAGGAGAGATTCTCTCTTCAGGGAACCTCCTGTTATGCTCCGAGATGAGTTCTTCAGCGAACTCTTTGGCACATCTCTCCCCTCAATGTTATCAGGAGGTAGACAATGCACCACCAGAGTGCGAAGGTTTGTCTGAACATCCTTCAGCCTCTCATCAGTTTCTTGAAGCGTGGTCCGATCAGCAGCGTTGAAAGACGAGGAACTTGCCTCAGAGAGCTTTGTGAGCATCTGCATCGTATCGGATTGAGTCTTTTGAATAGACTCAAGGACGTTTTCTTGAGCAGCAACCTTCTGCTCCAGGTTTGTCAGGGTCTGATGGAAGGCCCTGTTATCTTTCTTCAGGCAGAAAACGTCAAAGATCAGGTTGCTGACGTTAGCCTTCATCGCTGGAGTACCAACGATCCTTTTGAAGATAAGCTCGGCAAATGTCTGAAGGTTGTCCACCCTGGCCATTGTGAGAGCACATTCCTTGACCAGATAGTCAAATGCAGGGAATGTAGGGTTGGGAAGGACTATGGGAGGTAGCTCAGTGACTGGAGTGGGAAGCTTGGGAGCAGCCATCTCTTGCTTCACGTCTCTGAGCCTAGCAGCGTTGGGAGGACCTGAGGAGACTTCCCCATATCCTTGCTGATGGGAGGAGCGTTGGTGGTGTTGTCGTCGCTGATGTAGAAATAGAAGCGACACCTGATGATGACATATACAAAGATGCCAAAAACACATCCGGATTAGAAGATGGATGAAAAGATGTATGTTTCTCCTTGAGAGTATCATCAGGATTACTCTTAGGGACAACATTTGCAGAGGCAGTGTCTTGAGGATCACTGACCAGTGTCTTAGAATATCTGTGAGAGATACTCTGAGGTCCTTGTAATTTGGCCTTCCAAAACTCAGATTGCCTAAATAATATTGAGGTTTGGACTGCGTGCATTTCAGCATTATCAGGGATAGGGACAACTATCGCTGAGTCACTTGCTGTGGTGAGGACCAAAGAAGAGGAGATAGAAGTAGATAAGAAGGCAGTGAAAGTAGTACTTGTTCCAGCTTCAGCGGAGCTGGCTAAAACACCCTCAGTGACCGGAGTCGCTGATGATGTAGGTAGTGCTGATGAAGCGACAACGGTTGAGAAGACCGTTGAAGTGGCTGAGGTTTTCGGTGGTGTTGGTAGTACACCAAAATCAGAGAGAGTGGTCTTTTGAGAGACCAACTTCTTTGGTTTTTTGAGTTTGGTTGCGATGGTCTTTTTATGACTATCAGTTGGTTGTTTCCTCCTTACAGCGGCAGCAGTGTCTGGGTTGCTCGCTGTTGGGTTGGACAGCGAGGTGGACACTGGGAGAGGAGTTCCAATCACCTGCAGCATGTAGGGGGTGAAAGGAGCATCACCTGGACGTTCCTCAATGTCCAGGGACTTCTTCCATACGACAGAGAAGGAGCGATCGCCGACCTTCGGGTATTCTTCCCCGAAGGCAACTTCCATTATGGTCGCGAAGAAGCGAGGATTAGGGATGACAGGATGTCTGGTAGCGGCGTTGATGCGACTGACCATGTCGTTGAAGATGTAATCAGCGTAATTCAGGTTGTGGCCGGTGCAGAGGGAGTAAGCGAGGTCTTGAAAATGCTTGCTCGCTTGGTCGTGCGAGCCGATCTTCGACCCAAGGCATTGGATCACCTGGGTGAAGATGTATTGCCAGCGAGCAGGTAGCCTTTTTTTCTCTACCTTAGAACCCACCGTCTTCAGAGAGGGATTCTCCCAAGAATATCCAATGGAGTCCAAGAATGCATCGATTTGCATCTTGGTCGGTTCAGCGCCCCATTCTTGATTCTTAGCGCGTACAGAGAGACGCAGAGCCTTCCTGAGAAATCCAGCAGTGAAGGAGAAGAAGCCAAGTTCTGGAATCTTGAATCCAATAGCAGGGAGTTGGGTTCCCTTGTCAGTTGTCAAGATGGTACAGTGAGCCGTGTACCATAAGGCTTGGAGATGAGAGGAGATGCCCACTGGGTTGTGGACGAAAGCGTACATCAGTGGGCACGCCTTGATGAAGGTGGCTCCTTCAGCGAATTGAAGGCGGTCTGCAGGGATCTCCACCAAAGCGATGTAGTTGCAGGACTTGAAGACGGCTCTTTCCAGGGGAAAATAACAGGTTGGCTCTTTCCTTCAGCAACAGAGGAGGTTGCAGCGTTCTTACTTGCAGAGGCCATTGCTGTGGGAAAGATAGGAACACCAAAGAGGTAAATCATGGTTTTATACATAAATGTATAAACCAGAGTTTGGTATAAAGAATACCAAATTTAAGATCAAAGGGAATAAATATTTTGATGAACAATATCAAAATGCTTGTTATAAACAATATTAAAAAAAAACTTAGGTAAATGGATAAAAGTTAAAAAAATAATCTTCTGTTCTAAGGAAAGAACTTAGAACTCTGTTTTTATAAAAGAAAAACTTTTTAAGTTTGATCTAGATTATCTTTAATTTTGTTTCTAAGAAATGTTTTTATATTATTTTTAGAGTTTTAAGGAGAAGAAGAGGTGAAACAAGATGTTTCCAGTCATAATACAAGGTTTAGATCAAACCTTAGTTGAGTTCGAGAAGAAAACACACAAATGCGTGTTCTTGGTATTCTTGAGAAAACTTGAAGTTTCTTTTGCCTTTAGGAGAGTTATGAAAGCGGAAGGAATAAAGTAAGACAAAAAGAATGTTTAAATAGCAAGAGGAGAGAGAGAAAGAAAGGAGTGCTAAACGACGGTTTTAGCTTTTTGAAAAAGAAATGATGACCTGATGCACATTCTAAGAAAGGAGTTGGAATGGAAACGTCGCGGTCCGTCGTGTGTCAGAAAAAGGTCTGACATGTCCTTTTCTTTATTTAAAAAGATTATAATGATAATTATCCATAAGGAAGGTTTATCATTATTAATTTTAGAAAAATCTTCATCACTAATAATAAAAGATTGTCAGTGAGGAGTTTTAATTTTAAGAGAGACATTCTTTGATGAGGAAAAATATCAAAGAGTGTTAAAGATTAGAAGATAATACCTGAGGAGATGGCCCAGATATCGCTGAATCAGAGTTCAGAGAATGGAAAGTTTGAAAGCTTTATTTGTATTCCTTGTTGGTCACTGATTAATAAATTATTCAGCGTTCAACATACCAAGTTCACTGATGAGTAGATTGAATCTAGTTTCATCAAGAGGCTTGGTGAAAAGATCAGCGAGCTGATATTCCGTAGGTACAAAATGGAGCTCAACTTCACCATTCATCACATGATCTCTGATAAAGTGATATCGGATCTCAATGTGCTTGGATTAGGAGTGAAGGACAGGGTTGTTGACAATTGCAATAGCACTAGTACTATCACAATAGATAGGAATTTTAGAGAGCTTGAGATTGTAGTCTCTTAGTTGATTTCTCATCCAAAGGATTTGAGCACAACAACTACCAGCGGCTACATACTCAGCTTCAGCGGTGGAAGTGGATACTGAGTTTTGCTTTTTACTTGTCCAACTTATTAACTTTCCACCTAGTAGCTGACACCCTCTAGTGGTGCTCTTTCTGTCTATCTTACAACCTGCAAAGTCACTGTCAGAGTAACCAATAAGATCAAATCCTGAGCCTTTGGGATACCAGAGACCAAGATTTGGAGTTCCTTTCAGGTATCTGAAGATTCGCTTTACAGCGATTATATGGGATTCCTTCGGTTCAGCCTGATACCGAGCACAGAGACAGGTAGCGTACATGATGTCTGGTTTACTTGCTGTAAGATACAGCAGAGACCCAATCATTCCTCGATAGGCAGTGATATTGACTGGTTTCCCATTGGGATCCTTATTCAGCATGTCTTTAACATATTTGCTTTGACAAATAAAAATTCCTTTGTCAGATTGCTTTATCTGCAATCCTAGAAAATATGTTAGTTCACCGATCATACTCATTTTATATTGTTTTTGCGTTCTTGCAGCAAAACGAGTGCAAAGTTTGGGTCTTGTGGAACCAAAGATAATGTCATCAACATATATCTAAGCGAGAATAGTATGACCTTTATATTTTCTTAAAAACAGAGTTTGGTCAATTTTTCCACGAACAAATTTTTCTTTAAGAAGAAATTTAGAAAGGGTATCATACCAAGCTCTAGAAGCTTGTTTTAATCCGTAAAGAGCTTTTTCAAGTTTAAAAACATAACCAGGATGGTTAGGGTCTGAGAAACCAGGGGGTTGTTCAACATAAACTTCCTCGCTGAGTTTTCCATTTAAAAAAACACTTTTAACATCCATTTGAAAAACTTTGAAATCTTTATGGACAGCATAAGCTAAAAAGAGTCTTATGGCTTCTAAACGAGTAACAGGTGCAAAGGTTTCATCATATTCAATTCCTCTTCCTGTCTATAACCTTGAGCAACAAGTCTAGCCTTATTGCGAATTATAGTCCCGTTTTCATCTAGCTTATTTCTGAAAACCCATTTGGTGCCTATGACAGTTTTATCAGAGGGTCTTGGAACAAGATTCCAAACTTTATTTCTATGAAATTCAATTAGTTCTTCTTGCATAGTTGAAACCCAGCTAGGATCAGAGATAGCTTGATCTATCTTTTTAGGTTCAGAGAGTGAAATGAAGTTAACATAAAGACATATATTACCTGTACCTCTACGTGTTTTGATACCTGCAGTGGGATCACCAATAATTTGATTTATTGGATGATTTGCAGTCCATCGCTGAGCTGGTGGTTGAGGAGAGAGATCAACAGCAGATTCAGCGACCTGTTCTTCAGTTTCTGGAATAGGACTTGTTTCAGCAACAGGTACTTCATTTAGAATCAATTCAGGGGATTGATTTTCAGATATAGTTTGGTTATTCACTGAGGAATTTCCAAGAGAGGAATCAGCAACATGAATCTGATTCAGAGGAGTAACATTCATCCCTGAAGATGGATGATTGTCACTTGAAGAATCCACAGGGATTTCATCATCATGTTCTTCAGCCGGAGGTTGATTGCTGAAATAGGTTTCAGGTTCCCCATAATGAGATTTCATCCAGACATTCAATTCTTCATCATCCTCAAGAGAATGAGATGTATGAATGGGAAGAGATTCGTCAAAGTTAACGTGCGTGGATTCTTCAACATGTTGTCTTCTTTTGTTGAAGACTCTAAAGGATTTAGATACAGAGGAGTATCCGAGAAATATACCATCGTCAGCTTTTGGATCAAGTTTACCCAGATGATCTCTGTCATTCATAGTAGGTCTTCTCCCATGAAATAATTCATAGGGGGTCTTCTTAAACCGTTTAACTATCAGGGATCGATTTTGAGTGAAGCAAGCTGTACTAACTGCTTCGGCCCAGAACTGAGTGGGTAGATGCGATTCGCTGAGCATTGAGCGAGCCGCTTCGATGATAGTACGATTTCTTTTTTCAGCAACACCATTTTGCTGAGGGGTTCTTACTGAGGAGAAGTTGTGAGAGATGCCTCTTTCTTCAAAGAAGTTAACCAGAGTACTGTTTTTGAATTTAGTGCCATGATCACTTCTTATGGAACGAACAATTAGATTGTTCAAAACTTCCATCTTTTTGATAAAAGAGATTATCATTTCAAGGGTATCACTTTTGGATCGAAGGAAGAACACCCATGTGTATCTGGAGTATTCATCAACAATCACTAAAGTGTATTTATTCCCAGAGATAGATTGGACATTGACATGTCCAAATAGATCCATGTGGAGTAGTTGAAGAGGAGTGGTCACTGAAGAAACTTGCTTTGACCTGAAGGAGGCTTTTGTCAGCTTTCCCTTCTCACACGCTGAACAAAGAGATTCCTTTGTAAAGGTATGATTTGGGAGGTCTCTAACTAAGTCTTTTTGAGATAATTCATTTATTATCTTAAAGTTGAGATGAGAGAGTCTTTTATACCATAACCAGTTTATGTCAGTGGATGCTTTAGAGATAAAGAACATATTCTCAGAGTGAGAACTATTCATATTTATGACATATACATTTTCCACTCTTTTGCCATGTAAGGGCAAGCTTATCATTTCCGTCAGTGACAGCACATCTACTCTTTAAGAATAGAACTTTGAAGTCTTTGTCACATAACTGACTAACGCTCAAGAGATTGTGCTTTAGCCCCTCAACGTAAGCAACACGAGAAAACGATGTGGCTCCGTTGGATAGAATTCCATAACCTTTAGTGTATCCTTTGCCATTTCCACCAAAGGTCACTGATGGACCAGCTTCTTCTTTGTAATCAGAGAGCAAAGATTTTATGCCAGTCATGTGCCTTGAGCATCCGCTATCAAGATACCAGATACCTTTGGCACTCTGCATACAATAAAAGATTAATTGTTTAAAGGTACCCATATTACTATGGGTCCTGCTTAGTTAGATACAGGATTGGCGGAGGAGCTACTAGCTGAAGAACTCTCTTCAGTGGATATCTTCACCTTTGATGGTTTTGCAACCTTGGTGGATTTCACTCTCGCTGATTTATCAGCTTGAGCTACTTTCTTTCCATGAGCTAGTTTATCAGCTCTAGTAGCATTAGGACATTTGCTTGCAATGTGGGTAGCTTCACCACAGTGATAGCATTTTCTATATTTAAAGGGTTTGGAAATTAGAGAGGGAGAAGGAAATTTCTCAGGGATAGGTCCAAGAATTCCTTTATCCATGGTCCTTGAAGGTATAACAACCTTTTCAGGGCTGAGATCGATTTTAATTCTGGGGGTTGGTCTTTGAGAAAAGTCAGGGACCTTCTTCCCAGTTTTAGATACTTTCTCTGAGGATTTCTTGTTCCTATCTTGAGTTTTCTTATTCTTAGGAACCTGATTAAGAAACTCGTTCTTGATCACTTTCTTAGAATTAAGTGTAGAAAGATTCTCTTTAGAAGAGGAGGAAGAAGAAGTTGAAGAAGAAGGATCAGGGATAGAGGAGACAAACATTCTAAATTTGAGCATGGAACGATCATTATCTGATTCTTCCTTTTCAGGGTTATAGCCTAACCCACTTCTTACTTTCATAGGTATTTGAGCATTGATGATCTCATTGATTTTATCAGAAGCCTTACACCATCCTTCGATGGTTGCCTTTTCGGACTTGAGATCAGCGATAGCCTTTTCCCTATCAACGATAGCTTGTTTCTCGATGCTTATAGTTTGATTTGCAAAGACTTGGTCTTTGAGAGATTCCTCAATTTTAGAAAGTTCTTTGATTCTTATATGGCAATTTTTTAATTGTTCAGATAAATCAGTGTTAATTCTCTCGACTTTAATTTTTCCATTTAAAGCATCGTAAAAATCAACAGTCATAGCATCGAGAGCTGACAAGTTATCATCTTCAGAAGGTAAAGAGACAGAGGGAATAGTTACCTGAGTAGAAGGAGACTCAGAGGAAGAAGTCTCAGTGACTTCTTCAGCGTCCTCAATTTTTGCCATCAGACAGAGGAAGGCAAGATTTTCTTCATCTGAACCAGACTCTTCAGAGGTCTTGGCCCAGTCAACTTCAGCATCCCAGTCACCTTCTTCAGCGACAAGGCCTTTGCCTTTTTGTTGGTTTTTCTTCATATCTTTGTATTTGTTTTTTAATTTCAAATACTTATCCTTTTTATCAGAGATATGGGAGGTAGTGGGAGCAGCAACTTTCTTCGACCTGCATTCACTGGCAAAGTGACCCTTTCGCTGACAGTTGAAGCATATCGCTGAGGCTTTCTCAGCGGGCAGCGTTTTTTGCTTTTCAGAGTCAGAGAGGTGAGAAGGTTTTCGAAAATTGCTCTTTCTAGCAAATCTTTTAAAGTTATTAGTTAAGAGAGCTAGAGAGTTATCAAACTCAGAGATGTCAGGATCAGTGAGTTGATCTTCTGAATCAGTTTGACCTAATTCAGTAATGGAGGTGATAGTGGAAGAAGAAACATTTTTAGAAGAAGTTCCCTCAGAAGTCACAAGTGCCAAAGAAGTACTTTTGGCACCTTTGAGTTCATTAATTAGGTTCTTCCTTAGAAGTTGGGATTGTTCCTAATTTAAGAGCATACCATATAATGCACTTAAGGACAAGGTTTCAAGAATCTTTGACAGCTTTAGACATGTAGTGTACACTGCTCATTGATCGGGTAATGCCTCCATGAATTTTGTCAGAATTTCAGCGTTTGAATATACTCTACCAACTGATTTAAGATCAATCAGCAAACAGTTAAATCGCTGGTGAATTTGAGAAAGAGATTCACCCTTTTGATACATAAAACTCTCATATTTTCTTACAAGGTTTATGCATCTCTTGACTTTAACCTCAGAAGTTCCTTCATATTGGTTACATAAAGTATCCCACATGGCCTTAGAAGTCCTCATTTTCATGACAGAATGATAGACCTCATCTGGTAAAGCCATTGCTATTAGAGATCTAGCTTTAGAGTCAATAGCAATTTCTTTCTTGTCTTCTTCAGTCCATCTGTTAGGAGTTTTAACAATAATCCTTTCAGGAATGGCTGGAGTAGCAGTGGTGGCAGGAACACTAGCTACTATTGTTGTAGGAACAAATGGTCCATTTTCCAGATAGTAGGGAATCTTTGGATCAGATCCCTCTAGAAATAGAGACATTCTTTCTTTCCACAATGGAAAATTATCATGGCTAAATCTTGGAGGTTTAGCTAAAGATCCATTATCATTGTAGTTTGTATTGGGGTTTGACATTTTAAAATAGTTTTAAGATTTTTTTTTAAAGATTTAAGAAGCAAACACTGCTCTGATACCACTTGTTGGTCCCTAAAGGATCTACAAGAGTTCAATCAAGAGAGAACAGTTTGTAGAAGGGAGGGTTGAATTCAAACACACACAGATTTTGGTTTTTAAATGAGTTTATTGAAAATAAACAAATTTACAGTTACAAGCGGAATAAGAACAAGTTTAACACCTATTCTATTGTAACTAAGAAACACTAAGTTTGATGCACAAGAAGATGAAAGACCGAATAAAGAGGGTATAGGTTAGATAGAAGCATGCATTAAGATGAAGAAGATATCTCCATCTTATTTATACCTGTTTGCTTTTAAAGCAAAACAAAAGGTACATGCCACGTGTCAAGCTTGGATAGTACCATATCCGGCCTGTTTGCTTTTGGCCGAATATGAACAGTACCATATCAGATATGATGGGGACATAAGAGACAAGTCGTACGTCCTTTTCTGACATGGTTCTAGGTTGGACTTTTGTGCATCGAGGATAACATCAATCTTTAATCTTGCAAGGGAAGCTTCATTTGATCGCTGATACTGAATCTTCAAGGATGAACTTCAGTATTGTTGACGCTTCACAAGACTTCACACTTTGAGTAGACAATCGCTGCTATCGCTGAACCGCTTTAGTTCATTTAGCTGATTATCTCTTTCTTCAGCTAGAGTCTTTGACTTTCACTGAATGGTCTTCTGGTGTGATAGCTGATCTTCAGATCTTCAGTGATAAGCTTGTTGTTCCTTGATCTTCAGCGATCGCTGATGGTTATCAGCGTGTGCTATCGCTGAATGTGAACAATAGCTTATTCAATGGAATTTCACTAAGTATTAAAAAGGAATCATATTCAAATCTTTTAACATGAGTTATGATCAACACAATTTAAGACCAAGTTATATGCCCATGGATCCATTATATTCTAGTAATAAAATTACACGACGATAATTGAATGACCACCGCACCAAAAAACATGTAATTTTCATAATAAGTATGCCTTAATTGCATATAACTTCCCAAAAGCTCAATATATAGTAATTTACACCGGAACAGTATACTCAAGACTTATTTTAGTCAAAACTGAGCAAAAGCTCCACAAAACCAATCGACTATTTTACAAAAGTCATCAAAAGTAATACGGCGTATTTAACCGATGATTATGCAAATACAAGTTTCAAATACATGATTAACTCAAAACAATCCTTGATTGGGACAAATAATTTTCCAATTAAAATCATAGCGTTTATATCTCCAAAATATCCCATAACATAATAATATGCATTTTGCAACCGAATACTTTAAATTGTATCTAACATCAAATAATCTTCATTTATAAAATAAAACATCAAGACAACTCATATTTATGTTTTATTTATCAAAATGACTAAAGACCCAACATAAATATTTTACATGATTTATAGAACCACTTATACCAAATAATACGCATATTATCAAAACACTCACACATTTGATAAATTACAAATAAAACATGTTAATACTTCAAAATGGACATTTTGGCATGTACATCGTTTTCATAAAGCATCTTGAACCCAACTTGCTAGATTTAGGCCAAATATAGGTTTTACCCCAAAAGCTCCCTTTGAGGAAAAATCCAGATCTGCAAGCATCCATCACTAGAAACCTTGTCTAGTTCATAAACAACACCAAACATAAAAATCTATATAAACCCTAGTCAAAAACCTCAAATCATTCAAAATACCCAAAGTTGGTCAAAATTCATGGATGTGTAAAATACACCAAAAGGATCTTGGATTTCAACCCACTAGACTTGAACCTCTAGTTGTCAAGCTAATAGAATTTGTTACATGTCTAGCTTATGTGTCAATATGTGATAGGCTAGCTGATTGACTTTCTCATTTGTAATCGTATAAATAGAGGCAGCCATCACTGTTTTATGTGTCGATCACATTGAAGAGAACTTGAGAGATTAATTTGTATTTCCAGTATTGTACTCTTTGAGATATTGAATGAAATACAAATTATCATTTGCAATTCATATTGTTATTCTCTTTCAATTATTGATTACATTCTAGTTTGATTGTTGATTATTATTGCTTCCGCTTACTGCTTATTTCATATTCATAATCAACATCTATCGAGTATAAATGGGATCTGGGTTCCAACAATTGGTATCAGAGCTAGATAATCAGGCTATTGATTATTCGATCAAGTCCAATTTGGAGAAATCGCTACTCAACTAGAATTTTCTCAATCTTTTAAGCTACTGTTCTTCACTTTACCCTGTTTACGAGTTTTTATTGTTCTTATTCAATTTTTCTCAAATTCAGTGGTAATTTTAGCTTATGTTAATCCCATATTACAACAGATCTGATAGATTGCTCAAGGAATCCTTATTTTATTGATATACTAAATATAGAAAACACACACTTACACCTTTAGATGACTCTCATATGTGGTGTTCAACATCTAACTGTCTAACAGACTCTTTATATATACTACAAAGGTAAAACTACAATTACCTGTATTTAAATCACAGCCCAATTACAATGAGACACGTTATCAAAAACTCTATTCAGAAGTTGTTCAGAACTCCTGAACTGTCTTCAGAATTCTGAACTTTGCTCTTCAGAACCACTTCTGAATTGTCTTCAGAACTTCAGAACTTTCACTTCAGAACTTATTCAGAACTTCTGAATATATATTTTGCACTTCTGAAGATGATTTTATTTATCTTTCTAGAATAGTTCAGAATTCATCTTCAGATTCTGAAGTACTTTCCTTTACAAAACATTTCAAACATAGGATCCAAATTCATAGGATTCTTTGGATCCTAACAATCTCCCCCTATGTTTTGTAAAGGAATCATAGTCTTTAATCTTCAGATCTTCTCCCTTTTGATTTCTTTGAAAAACATTAGTAGTATTGCTGTTCTTCAAGAACTCCCCCTTGAATAAATCCAAGCTCCCCCTTGAATATAGCTCTTATCTTTACTTTCAACTTTAATTTCAGAATCAATGTGCAATAACCCCGACTGAGTGCACGAACTTCAGCTTGAAACTGTAGATATGTCATGACAATTCATTGTGCAACTGCAGTTTTTAACAAAGAATCTGATTGTCTTTGAACCATGAGTTGAATAAACATTCAGCTCAAGAACCTCTTCTGATAAGCTCAAGAAGTGGGGAATCAACACAAAGCTTGGTTGACCAAAACACCTTTTGACAATTAAGCTTTGGGAGAAAGATGACATTAAGAACATATCTTCTTGATCAACAAAGTTAAACTAAAAAGATTAGCGGATTTCCAGAATACTTTCAGAAAAATGAATAACCAAATCCAGATCCAATCTTCACACCAGATGAATGATTATCAGCACTCAAACCTTTAACACATAATAAATTCACCAGAACACTGATTGTAGACGCTCAAACTTCTGCTTGATCAGAACAAAAAGATGATTGAAGATACTCAACAATCTAGCATCTTGAGTGTTTCTCGCAGAACAATGATTGCAAGCACTCTATAGTCTGAGTGATTAATTCAGAACACAGATTGCAAGCACTCAGCGGTCTTGCCTCAAGAATAATTCTTCAGAGAAATGATTGTTGAAACTCAAACTTCTAATCTTAAAATCAAATACTGAATCAATTATCCAAATTCTGAAAACTTTTCAAATCTGGCTCTTTAGATAGCATACATAAAACTTTGACCAATATAGTCAAACTTTGAACACTTGCTGACAAGCTTGAAGAAATTGAGCTTTGATGAAATTATAGGGCCATGATAAAAAATATCTATACAAACTAAGAGGATGTCTTGAACATAGACAATTAAGCACTTCTTGTCTGACAATAAGCTATACTGAACTGTGTTGTCATAGGCCTTATGCGGAAGCCTTTAATCTTCAAAATTTCAGAAGTATGACAACAAGATAATATTGTAAACAAGTGATGAAAATCAATGATTTATATATGATTCGCGAAATCTCTTTGAAGAATAGTGTCCCCCTCCAATGACTTAACACGGGGGTCCCGTTACGCAGATGCATCAGAATCTGAACAATTTCTGAAGTATAGAGCAATTCTGAACTAACTTCTGAAGTTTCTGAGCTTACTTCTGAACGTTCTGAACTTACTTCAGAAGTTCAATAATACTCTTCAGAAGTTCGATAATCCATCTTTTGAAATCTGATTATATGAATTGTTCGATCCAAAAATCTCGATTACCTCAAGATTTGTCAATAACGCACCAAAATGATGATCAAACCTTGTTCATAAACATATTTCGAGTATTCCTCTTGAACAAATTTGATTGAATCACACCAATTTACCAAAGATTTATAGAATTTGTCAAGAACAGCTCGTTCGAACAAAAAACCTTAGAAACTCTGAGATTTGGCAAATTAGCTCAATAATCCTTGAAATTGATGACTGTAATTGATTCCATATGAATAGACGATGATCATAGAATC
Organism: Silybum marianum; assembly: GCA_036898165.1. Classification (NCBI taxonomy): domain Eukaryota; kingdom Viridiplantae; phylum Streptophyta; class Magnoliopsida; order Asterales; family Asteraceae; genus Silybum; species Silybum marianum. Next base: position 34,917,091 of record CM072530.1, read on the forward strand.
AATTTGATATGAAAGAACATCAAATTTTGCATCAATTCATCAAACTTCGATAAAAAAACATATTGTTCATCATAGAGAGAAAAACTTCACCGATTTCATCAATTTCTTCAAATCTGTTGCAATCGATTGATCATATCGAAGATAAATTGCTTTGATTAAGCTCTGATACCAATTGTTAATCCCATATTACAACAGATCTGATAGATTGCTCAAGGAATCCTTATTTTATTGATATTCTGAATATAGAAAACACACACTTACACCTTTAGATGACTCTCATATGTGGTGTTCAACATCTAACTAACTAACAGACTCTTTATGTATACTACAAAGGTAAAGCTACAATTATATGTATTTAAATCACAGCCCAATTACAATAAGACACGTCATCAAAAACTCTATTCAGAAGTTGTTCAGAACTTCTGAACTGTCTTCAGAATTCTGAACTTTGCTCTTCAGAACCACTTCTGAATTGTCTTCAGAACTTCAGAACTTTCACTTCAGAACTTATTCAGAACTTATTCAGAAATTCTTCAGAACTTCTGAATATATATTTTACACTTCTGAAGATGACTTTATTTATCTTTCTAGCACTAATTCAGAAATTCTGAACTATTCATCTTCAGATTCTGAAGTACATTCCTTTACAAAACATTTCAAACATAGGGTCCAAATTCATAGGATTCTTTGGATCCTAACAGCTTAAATCTGAGTTTTGTAGTTCATCGACAACCGTTTTCAGGTTCAGTAAATTGAAACAACAGAATCTTCGTAGTAAACTATTTGGTAGCGTCTTTTTTCGTTAGAACAGCTTCCATCGAGTCTCTGCACCTATCCTTTTTGATTTTCGCTTTCTAAACCTTTGTATCAAAGAAACACAGAATTAATCGAGGATGTTCAAACAGGAAATTCGCGCGGCGGAAGATCCTGAATTTGAGACTTTCTACACCAAAAATATCGTTCTTAATTTTCAATTTCTTCTCGAAATTCTCATACTCTGTTTTTCTGAAAAATGGCAAATCCAAATCTAAATGCCATGTACAGCTCCGGCTCACTAACTAAACCTCCCACTCTACTTAGGGATGTATATCCCCAGTGGAAAAGTCGCATGATCAATTTCTTTGAAGGTCTAGTTCTTGATCTATACGCTTCTGTGCTGAATGGTCCCTTTATTCCAGTTACCACTATTCCCCGAGTACCTGCAACTGCCACTACTAAAGAAATTCCAGCATGGCAGGTTCCAAAGGAAAGGAAACACTAGAATGAGGAAGATAAAAAGAAAAAATGAAGTTGATCAAAAGGCAAAAAGACTTCTCATCATGGCATTTCCCAATGAGATCTTTCAATCCCTGGATCAATGTGATTCTGCTAAAGATCTATGGGATCAGTTAGCTAATCAACTTGACGGTGGAACCAAGATGAAGAAAAATAGAAGAGCTCAAGCACTGAATGAGTATAACAACTTTCAGGCCCTTCCAGAAGAAACTCTTGAGCAGACATATCACAAATTCAATACATTTATAAATCAATGTAAAAGATGTCACATCATCAGATCATAGGAAGATAACAATGTTCTGTTCCTCAAACGTCTGAATCCTGAATGGTCAAATTTATCAATGTCACTACAAGCAAACCAAGATCTGGAGTAGTGGTCTTTGCATGATGTGTTTGGAACTCTTTAGACTCATGAGAAGGAGGTGCTAATGAAGAAAGGGAGTGTTGGTGGTCCCTTGGCCCTTATTTCTTAATCAGAGGGTTAGGAAGGAGAAATAGAGAAGCTGAGAAGAAAGGGAGGACCAAGGCTTTGATCTCATAAACTGATACAGAAGCTGGTCTCTCTAGCTCAGAAGATGATGAGATCAATTCATTTGCTGAGTCTTTGGCTCTTATTACCAAACAATTTACAATGATGTTTGGTAATCGTTCATTTTAGAACAAGGGCATGTATGATAACAAAAATGAACGCGCAACTCAAACTATAGTACAAAGACAGGAAGGTCCAAGAGTTGAAAAGACAGAGGATGAGAAGAAGGAAGAGAAGTTGAAGAAGAAGAAGAAGGATGTATGCTACAGATGTGGCAAACCGGGCCATTATTCCAAAGACTGCAAAGGTGCTATCGTTTAAGATAACTTGTACTACAAAAATAAGTACAAGTACAACCAAGATATAAGAGCCAAATATGTTGAACATGAGAACTAGCTATCTGACCAGTCAAGCGATGCAGAAGCTATGTTCTGCGGAATGGCTATGACCAGTGATGCAGAGGAACAACCTTCTGAAACCCCAGTTTGCACTACTTCTGAACCCTCTGAACCTTCTACACTTGAACAAACCATTCAAAAACTTAACTATTGATTTTGAAAATCTGAAACAGAAGCTTCTAAATGAGAAGAAAATATCAAAAGATCTTGAAAAATCATTCACTCTTGTTGAAAAAGAAGAAACATTTTTAAAAGAGAAATGGAAATTCTTACAGAAGAAAAGCAAGAACTTTTTATGGAAAATCAGAAAATTTCCAAACTCAAAACATCTTCAGAAAGTTTATTAAAAGATAAAATCGATGAGCTAATAAACTTTTGTTGGCTAAGGATAAAGAGCTTGAAGCTAAGGAAAGTGACTGATTAAATTCTGTAGCACTTAAAAAGTATTTTAAAAAAGAAAGGGTATTTCTGCACATCGATCTTTAGAAGAAGAAGCTCTTGATTAAAAAGTATCAAGACGCTCAAAAAGTGCATGAACAAATAAATACACAAGTTAGGAAAACAGGTCTTGGTTTTGATGATCTTGATCCTTACACTTGTAAAAAGAGATCTACTTTAGATTATGTATTTTGTATGGGCAAAGAACAAAAACCCGTTTTTCCTGTTTTATATGAGCAATCAGTGTTTAAAAGGTCAAAAATATAAGAACGGACATCAAGTATGAAAATTCAAATACAAAAACATAAATGATTCTTCTGGGAGAGCGAGTCAAGTTGATCTTAAACAAATTCAGAAGAAGAATAATATTTTTCACTTTGGTTCATTTACTCACATAACTCTAAATCCAGAAGCTGATGAGTTCATACCCGTACATGCAGAAGAAGAACTAAGACTCAAATTTGAAAAAGATGTTCTTCAAAATCTGGATGAGTGTGCTACCAAGAGCAGTACAGAACCTAAAACAATATCTCTTCAAAAGGAACATGAAGAAAATTCCTTAACTTTTGAAAACCATCCAGAGATCATTCCCTGTTCTTTTACTGATTTAAATCTTTGTCAAGATAAAGACAATGACGAATTTGATATCTATCCCTGGGAAAACGACGATCAAAGTTATGATGATTTCTTTGACATGGCAGATAAATTACTCATTAAGTTTGAAAATCGTATGCCTTCTACTTATGTTCCGGTAAAACCTTGTATAAAGGATAACTCTGCTCCCTTTATGTGTACAAATGAACCACCAGAAGTAAGGGGCTGCTGGTCGGAGGTTAAAAGACTTCCAAATGGTATACCAATAATCTTTGTTCCTCCAAAAGAACAGAGAAAAGAGGTTCCCATACATCCAAATATTCTTGGGAGTGCATTCAAGCTATGACTTGTCTTGATCTTGAAAAAGAAGCAGCAATAAAAAAGAAAACTAATTTTGAGCAAAAATCTCAGATTATATAGCCTTAGAAAAATATAAAGCTACCAGAGTACAAAAAGCAAAATGGAAAATTAATGATCATGTTTCTTATGTTTCAGTAAATTGGCCAAGTATTCAACAAGTGTGGACCCCCAAGAAGCAGTCTATAGAGAAGAATTCACCTGTTTTGAAGCATAAGTCTAGGCTATATAAGAAGTTCATTCGAACAACTATGCTAGAATAGACAACAATAAGAAATACTGTAACTATCATTCCAGAAATAAAAATTCAATGAGTTCTTTTATGTCTCAGAACTCTGGATGGTTCTCTATATTTCTAAAACTAAACAGTTCTTCTCGAGTCCACGTTATTTTCCTTTTGATTTCCATAAACGCTCAAACTTCAAAAACCAGAAGAAAAATGCTAAACCAGAAGCTTCTGGAAAAACCTGCAAATTCTTCTAAATTTAAAGAAAAATTGACCCAGAATCTCAAGCCTAACTATAAAGGACCCATTATGAAATGGGTACCTAAATCTCATTAGTTCTGTATTGCAGAAACAACATGTGTACATCTGGTATCTTGACTGTGGATGCTCGAGGCACATGACTGTTACAAGAAACTTACTCTCCATGTTCAAAGATAAAATCGGTGGAGCGATAACATTTGGAGACAATGGAAAGGGTCAAATAAAAGGTTATGGTACTCTTCAAGAAGGAAATGTAACCTTATCCAAGGTTGCTCACGTTTCTGGTCTAAAACATAATCTTCTTAGTGTAAGTCAACTCCGTGATGCTAAAATGTTGGTTCTTTGATGAAAAACGTTGTTACTTACTATCTAAGGCAGGTCAAGAGGTATGGAGAGCCGACAGAAAAGGTAATCTATATATGAAGAATTTCACTTCTAAAGATGGTACAGAAACTCTCTGTCTTATCTCCAAGAAGAGTGAAGTAGCTTGGCTCTCGCATCACAAGCTCTCTTATTTAAATTTTCAAAATCTTGAAATGTTGGTAAAACATAACCTGGTTGAGGGCCTCCCAAAGGTTCACTTCCAGAAGGATCACCTTTGCCATGATTGTGAGATGGGAAAATTAAAAAGAGCTGCCAATAAAACAAAGAGTGATCATTCTTGTACAAGACCTCTGCAATTGCAACATGTTGACCTCTGTGGTCCCATTGCAGTGTAGAGTCTCTCTGGAAAGAAATACATTCTTGTGCTAACTGATGAATATTCCAGGTGCACTTGGCTTGCTTTTGTTAGACAGAAGTCAGAAGTCCAGTTGTTTTATTTTAACATGATGAAGAGGATACAGGTGCTTCTACAAAGCCAAATTCAGCAATTAAGGAGTGACAATGGTACTGAGTTCAAGAATGCCAAACTTGATGAGTATCTAACCAATGAAGGAATCTCTCAAAACTTATCAGCTACACGTACTCCTCAACAAAATGTTGTGGTGGAACGAAGAAATCGCATATTAGTCGAAGCAGCTAGAACAATGCTTGCAGCTTCTGAACTACCCACACACTTCTGGGTTGAGGCTGTCTCTACTGTCTGTTTTACACAGAACAGATCTATAATTGTCAAGAGACATCTCAAAACTTCTTATGAGCTTATAAATAATAGAAAACCTACAGGTTAAATTCTTACACATTTTTTGCTACAGGTGCTTTATTCTGAATGATCGTTACAAACTTGGAAAATTCGACAAGAAATCTGATGAAGCTAAATATTTTGGGCTATTTTCTGACCTCAAAAGCTTTCAGAGTATTTAATCTCATAACCAAGACATGCATGGAAAGCATCAATATCGATTTTGATGACCAAGTACACCTGACTTCTGATTATTCTAATTTAGAACTCAAGCTTAACAACGTAACTTCTGACTATCTCTCCAGCTCAAGAGAATCCGAGATTAATGCTATACTCGAAGAATTCCTTGGAGAAGAAATTCCCTCCGGAGAAATAGACAGAAGTCCACCAGTCAATCTATCTGAGGTACTTCAAGCTTCTGGAATTATCATTTCAGGTCCCTCTGTGTCCACAAGTACAAAAGAAAGTCTGAGGAATCTCTGTCTCCTCCAGACACAGAGAGCTCAACTCGTAATTCAATTTCCTCTGTGCCTTTATTTGAGGAGGAGAAATTAGGCTCCTCTCCTGTAGTTGAACTTCAAATTCTAGAAGACACTTTTCAAGAACCAGAAGTTGAAATTGAACCTCCACAAGTCTCCCAGACTCGCATGAAAAGATGGACAAATGCTCACTTAGCTGATCAAATAATTGGTGACCCCTCTAAAGGTGTCAAAACCAGATCTGCCACAACAAATGAAGCTTTCTTTGTAAATTTTCTAAGCATGGTAGAACCAGAAAGAGTCCATGAAGCTCTACAAGACCGCAGCTGGATCGATGCAATGCAAGAAGAGCTTCTGCAATTTGACAGAAACAACGTATGGAAGCTAGTACCATTACCTAAAGACAAAACAACAATTGGTACAAAGTGGGTCTTCAGAAACAAGAAAGATGAAGATGGAATTGTGGCCAGAAACAAAGCCAGGCTAGTGGCAAAGGGTTACTGTCAAGAAGAAGGCATTGATTATGATGAAACCTTCGTTCCTGTAGCAAGGATTGAAGCAATTCGATTGTTTTTAGCCCTCTCTGCATACAAGGATTTAAAAGTCTATCAAATAGATGTAAAATGTGCGTTTCTAAATAGCAAGCTTAAAGAAGAAGTATACATCCAACAACCCCCTGGTTTCAAATTATCCAGACTATGTCTATCTTTTAGACAAAGCTCTATATGGATTAAAGCAAGCTCCTCGAGCCTGGTATGAACGATTATCAAAGTTTCTGATCGACAATAAATACGAAAAAGGTAAAATCGATACCACTCTGTTATTTCTCTGTTCGTTAAAAGATGAAAAGGTGAGCTGACCATGGTTCATATATATGTGGATGACATTATATCTTGTTCTACTAATCAAGCAGAAGTAGATTTGTTTTCAAAATTGATGAAAAATGAATTTGAAATGAGCATGATGGGAGAACTAAACTTCTTCCTAGGGCTCTAAGTTAAACCGAACAATACTGGCATTTCTATAAATCAAGCCAAGTATGTCTCTGACATTCTAAAGAAATACAAACTTCACAATTCAACAACTATGAAAACACCAATCTCACAAAATTCTAAACTTGACTCTGATTCCTCTGGGAAACAAGTATATGTCAAAAATTACAGAGGTATGATTGGATCTATTTTGTATTTAACTGCAAGGATACCAGATATAATGTTTGCCACATGTTTGTGTGCTAGATATCAAGCCAATCCCAAAGAATCTCATCTGGCTGCTGTGAAAGGAATCTTTAGATACCTTAAGGAAACACCCTCTCTAGGCCTCTGGTATCCAAAGAATTCTGGCTTTGATATTATTGCTTATACTGACTCAGATCATGCAGGATGTAAATTAGACAGCAAAAGCACCTCTGGAAGCTGCCAACTTCTGGGGAACATGCTAATAAGTTGGACATCTAAGAAGCAAAACTGTGTGTCAACTTCAACAGCAGAAGCAGAATATGTTGCTGCTGCAAGCTGTTGTTCACAAGTTATATGGATGAAGACACAACTCAAAGATTATGGCCTTGTATATGATAAAATTCTCATCTTGTGTGATTCAGAAACTATAATTGGCATCACAGAGAATCCAGCGCAGCACTCAAAAACCAAGCACCCATTGATGTCAGGTATCATTTATAAAGGATCACGTGGAAAAAGGTACAATTGAAATGTGCTTTGTCTATACGGATTACCAACTTGCTGACATTTTTACAAAAGCTCGGGATGAAAACATATTTAACTTCTTAATCAGCAAGTTGGGCATGCTTAATATGGGATAAAAGTCCAGAATCTATTGTTAAAATAGTTTTCTGTATCGTTTTCTTAAGCATGTCTTTAGTCAAAACCCTCTCCCTGCCATCTTCTGAACTCGATTTTCTATCGCAAGCTTACTAGAAGCCTCTGTCTATACAAATGATATCTCTGCATCTCAAATTGTATATTTTTCACGATTTTATGATCAAAGCACAGTTTGAGGGGGAGCAAAGAAACAAGGATTACACATGTCAAGGGGGAGAAATTCCAATTTCTGTATGAAAATTTCGTTTCAGAAGATAACCTTTCAGAAGTCTCTGGCATGTCTAGCGTTTCCTCTGATTTTCAAACTTGTACAAGATAAATTATCATCCAGAACTTTTGTATCAATTACTATTTTTAAAGTCTTACAGAAGCCTCTGGATTGTCTTGGAAACCAGCTGAAAACATTTTCTTCTGAAAATCATACATATCATTTTCTTCTGTACTAACTCTTTCCGTCAAGGTTATACAGAAGCTTCTGAAATATCTATAATTTTCTCTGGAAAATATTTTCAACTTATTCAAACTCTCTTTTGGTCTCAAAAACGATTTTTTCACTCGACCAATTGATTGATTTTAAAGTTTTTTTTTGCGAAATCCATTAGCCCTTGTGCTTCTGGATCAAATCAAAACTGAAGTAATGCTTCAGAAAACTTTTCAAAAGTATCATGTCATTCAGAACTTCTGATCTAACTCTTGCCTTCAAGGTTATACAGAAGCCTCTGGTATGTCTATGAGAATTTCTAAAATGATATATTTCTTAAAGAACTTAAGAGATAACATTCTCTGAATAACTCTTGCCTCCAAGGTTAAACAGAAGCTTTATTATATTTTTACTTTCTTTTAAATATATTCTATATAAAACTTTCTACTGGTCTTTAAATGATTTTTACAAGACTAGCTAGATCGTTTTTCAAAATATTTCTGGGATGATCCTGCACGTTCAATAGCTAAAAGAAATGAATCGACGATGAAGGATACACACGCACACTCCTCTCAACAGATCCTATTTCTGACATTGCCACGTGTCAAAACCCTACACGAGCCAAATATGATCCGTCAGACACGCGTAAGCTCGTTATGGTCTGCATGATTTCCCAATGCGTAGCCCACGTCATCCAAAACCGTTCCATTATCCTTTTACCACTCGAGTACAGTTTTAATTCCTATTATTTAAACTCGAATCACCGTCTCATTTTCACTTTTTACCATCCATGCTCACAAATTTCCCTGTGCTTCAAGAACCCCATTGTTGTATACCTGTAACTCTCAAAAACCCTAATTATTCAATGGCTGCTCAAAACCAAAAACCTGCAAATGTGCACATTGAGGAAGATCAAATGGTGGATTCAATTGCTGAGAGTGCACCAATCGTGTTCATACCATCAAAACGAAACAACTTCTAGGTACTCTTATACCCCCAAACCTACATTGAGGACTATCAAATCATGATAGAGTTCCTCCAAAACCATATACTCAAGAAAGCCTTAACCATTGCAAACCCCAATGTCCCTGAACAATTTGTTCAAGAAGTCTGGCAGTCCATGTACATCAAGGATGATTTTACACTCACTGGAAGCTTCAATCTCCCCAACGACGAAGAACATGCGGTTGAAGTACAAATTACGAGGAAGAAGATTGCCAGAGCCTTTCAAATTTAAAACTCATATGTTTTAGACAACGGAACTCTTGAGCCAAACACAAACCTTGAGCAAGATCCCACTTCTGATGTGTTGGTCGACTTTCTGAAATTCTTAGGGTACAACAAGGAAATAACAAGAGTCTCGGAGTTCAAAAGACAGTGCTTACCTTCCATGTGGAATGTACTTATTTCCATTTTAAACAAGAGCCTTACCTGCAAAATTGGCAGAATGGATCAAGCAAGCACTAATGTGATAACAATTATGTATGGGATGTTCTTCAACAGGCCTCTGGATTACACCAATCTTCTGTTCAGAGAAATACAAGGCGCTGTTCACAACAAGGTTCTTCTCAAGGAAAATCTCTCATAGCACTCATGTTACCACGCTTCTTAGCCCTGTTTATTCAAGAAGCTATTTCCAAGTGGAGTATTCCCTGTGTCCAACCATTCTGCAAACTTTACATAATGAAGACTCATCGTCCCACACTTCACAAGGATGGGTACAAGAAAAAACGACAACTTGCAAGGAACATGCTAAGCCTAATTCCTTCCATTTATGCTACTCTCCAATCCTGTAGGGACCCTATGGTAATCTTAAAACAGAGACCACCTACCACAGAGTTTTTGGAATCCAGAATAGAAAGTGAGGGGTCAAGTGAGACTGAGTCTGAAAACAATGTGAGTGACAACCAAAAAGATTCGACCCATGCCGAGAGACTGTTAAAAGAAAGTAACCATGAGTCTGCTAGGGTTGATGCCAACACATCAACACCTATTGAACAAGGACATATGCTCAGTCCAAACCCCAACCCAAAAGCCAACCGATTAGAAGTAGTTTCTTGTACTTTTGAATCATGCACATCCGAGGAATCCAACACATCTTCATCCTCTCAACAGGATGAAGATGCAAATATAAGAGTTCAATTGCCCCAGAACTTGCCACAATCCCAACACAAGGTCAATGTCTCCATGACTGACGATATAGATTGGATGGAGGTTGCTATGTCCATGGCACCTTCCAATCCAAGAGCCAATGATATCTCGTCAGAGGGGTTATGGCAACAGGATGCACAACGTACCTCTATTTTTAACTTATTTCAAGGTACGCACATCATCAGTGACTCTCCAATCTCTGACATTGGAGACCAAGTCAATTAGGTCAGAACATCCGAAGAGGAGACTCCTAGTAGCCCACAAAGACAGGATAGAAGTCCCTCTACAGTCAACGCAAAAACAGGTGTAAATGTGGATGCAGCGGTGCCCCCCCCCCCCCCTCCTGGCTTTGTCACGAATGCAGCATTTCAGGCATTCGCGGATCAAATTAAGGGATCCTTGAATGATCTAAAAACTTACAATCCAGCAAACAGAGGCTGACTTAAATGCAGAAAGAACAACGGTCAAATTCTCTCTTTTTGATGTACGAGCCACGCAGTCTGAGCACACCAAGAAACTCTTTATCTCTACTCATGATGCCCAACGAGATCTGGCTATAGAGCAATTTAATAAGTTGGAAAGCAACTTGAATGCCACAAATGAATCCATCACGAGGATTCCCTCTTAACTCCCAACTCCAACCAACACTATTACTAAAGAGGAATTTAATAACTTTGTCGCTAATATGAAGAAGTTGCTAGACGTTGTCGCCCTTCAAAACTTGGAAAACTTGGCTAACTTTCAGAAAGCCATGATTGAAAAATTCAATGATGTCAATGCCAAGTTCGTGTCTAAAATCAACACCGCACCAGCTGCTGAGTTGACTCATAAGATAACTGCTTTGGATACCTCTGTGAATGCAATCAAGACTTTTGTCCAATCAGTCTCTGAATATCAATCTTCTCGGAAGAAATCAAAGGAAGAAAGAGCATGTAAAAAGGCTGAGCTCAAACACAAGAGATCTGAGGACCAGGATTCAGATGCTTCTGATCCTCGGAAGGGGGAGAAAAGGCAGAAGGTAGGCTCCTCTTCTGAACCAGCCAAATGTCAACCTTCTTCTAATCCAACAGCTCCACAACCTACAGAGCAACAACAACAACAAGAAAAACAACAAGAAAATCCCTCTACTCAAGCTCCAATCCAGGTAACTCCTCTATCTATTGCCCCTTTACCTTCAAATCCTGAAATGGCAAACTTCATCCTTGGTCTTGAAAGAACCAGAATTCCTTTCCCAACAGGATCAAGGAACACAACCATAAGACCCAGAGCCTCTAGCCTACCATCAACCTCAACTCCTCAAGGTCAGGCATCCACTTCTGCACCCACTGTACAATCAAATCCTCCATAAGTGAACACTTCAAAAGCTCCAACCTCTGAAATCCCAACATCTAAAATCCAAATCTCTGAAGTTCCAACTTCTGAAGTTCAAGCCTCTGCACCGCAAGAATCAAATCGAGCTCCTAAGGAAACAAACCCAGAAGTTCAAACTGTCAAAGACACATGAGCCATCCCTCTTACCAATGCTGAAATAAAGTTAAGGAATATTATGGCTAAAAGAAACATGGATCCAGTGCAGCTCGAAAGAATTTCACCTTCTCAAATGTCTGCTACCAGAGAAATATACTTCAGTCGTTTATATGCTGAAAGAGAAGAAAGGGTATCCTTGACAATGCCCAACTTTGTTGAAAATTCAAATGTAGATGATCAAACCAATGTCAAATTTTCAGGGTTTAGGCAGGATAGAAGATCAGTGTTTGCCTCCTCACCTATCAGAAGAATTCTTGGAGTCAAAACCAAGAAATTTGAAGATACAAATATTATATACAATATCTATCAAGTGGAGAGAGAAAATAAACAAGTCTATTACTTTTATGATAACGACTTACTATCCCTAAATTCTTCTGATTTGATACCTCTGGGGAGATTTATGAAGAAAAGAAAAGATTTGTCTTCAGATGACAAGATTGCATATTTCAGGATTTGCTTGTATGAAAGCTTTTGTCAACTACAGAGCCAAGGTTAACTTCCAGTTTGGGTTTGAAAGAGGTGTTGAGAAGCTAAATATCACAGCTCCAAAAGAAGATCTGAAAGACATTGAAAAATTAAAAGTTGGTGATATTGTGATAGAGCTAGAGCTAGGAATTATGTTCAGAAGACCTTTAAACAGAAGATTTTTCAGAATTAAGGACGCTTTCAAATATTCAGAAGAGATGTTGGATATTATAAGAGGATTGGTAGCTGCCAAGAAGGAAGACATAAGTGTAAACATCAGAAAGGAAGCAAGTGACATGGAACAACATATTGAAGGAGTAATCAAGCTTAGGGAGATTACTAATCAGTTCCACAAAGTTGTCAATGCCATCCACAAGCTCCTTTTTGATTCATTATATGTATTTCAACTTCTATAATTTTTCTTCTATTTGTAATGAAATATTTCAACTTTGTTCTTTCTTCATATATAGTTCATTGCCCTGATTTCTTGCTTAGGGGGAGATTGTTAGATCTTATTTTACATGGATCAGAACACACCTTTGAAGAACAAAGTTAAACTCTCTAGAAGCTAGACCATCCAGAAGGTAGACTCTTCAAAAGTATTGTTCAGCGCCTTTAATGATGATCCAGAAGATTGGGCATCTTTGGATACTACTCGAGGAACAATACACGTGCTTTAATGACGTGGCTAGTCATACCTTTTGGACGTAACATAATTTGTTACATGTCTAGCTTATGTATCAATACGTGATAGGCTTGCTGATTGTCTTTCTCATTTGTAATCGTATAAATAGAGGCAGCCATCACTGTATTATGTGTCAATCACAATGGAGAGAACCTGAGAGAATAATTTGCATTTTCAATATTGTACTCTTTGAGATCTTGAATGAAATACAAATTATCATTTGCAAATCATATTTTTATTCTCTTTCAATTATTGATTACATTCTAGTTTGATTGTTGATTATAATTGCTTCCGCTTACTGTTATTTCATATTCATAATCAATAGAGACATCTATTTAGTATAAATGGGATCTGGGTTCCAACAATCATCAAATCACTGAAGGAGCTTGGATCAATAATATCCCCCTATTTGATGATGAAAACACAACAAAAGAAAATGGCTAAAAATGATTAATGAGGAAATAAGACTTGTAAAATACAAATCTTAAATACTGATTTGTGAGATCTTTTTCAGCTAAAACATTATCTGAATTGAGTTTCATTTATAAGAGCACGAAATTACAATTTATTACAAGTGTTTTAACTAGGAAACACATTCATTAATAATTGAAAGAAAGAGCATTATTAGTGAACGTAAGATTACGAAAGATAAGGACTCATAAATGCCTTATCCCTGATTACTGTTTTAGGATATGGTTCGGGTGTTCTTTAACAACGCCCCTGAATTGTGATTTTTATTTTTGCAGGCAATCCTTGATCTCGAGCTATTCAGAGAATCTAAAGAACTTTAGGAGTTTCAGTTGTTTGGTTTTTAGTTACGTACCTCTGAAGATGTTAACAGAAATTCAGGGACTCATTTTTAATGATCATCCAGAGATAGTGACACTTGTGATCTTTATGGTGTTGACGCCCGTGTTCACTCGTTTTCTGCACCATTCTAGTTCTTTATCTTGTGTTGGTACCAAAGGAGTCAACAAGAGTTTAATGGATATAGAACAGTTTGTAGAGGGGGGGTTGAATACAAACAAAAGCTTTTTACCTTTTTAAATAAGTTTATATTGAATAAACAAATTTACAGTTGTAAGCGGAATTAGAACATGTATAAAACCTATTCTATTACAACAAAGAAATCACGAAGATGATGCACAAGGATGAGTAAGAAAAGCAATAGAGGTTTAAAGAATAGAAAGTAGCATGCATACAGCTAAAGAAGGGTTCTTCATCAATTTATACCCGTTGCATTAAATGGAAAGCAAAAGGTATATGCCACATGTCAAGTTTCTATTAGAGACTTGTCCTTTGTCCAAAAGACAACCATACTTTTGGCCGTATTTGAACAGTAACCAAATCAGATTTGAAGGGAACTTAAGGAACAATGCGTACGTCCTTTTCTGACAAGGCATGGAGGTTTTGACTTTTGTGCATCGAGGATAACAGCAACTTTGATCTTGTTGTATGGGACTCACTTTGATCGCTGAACCAGAGACTTCAAGGATGAAGACTACAGGTGTCACTGGGTTTTCCAAGATATCACACTTGTATAGATGACTGTTGCTATCGCTGAACTGCTTCAGTTCATTTAGCTAATCATCTCTTTCTTCAGCTTTGGTCTTTGAATTTCCCTTAACGGTCTTGTGGTGTGAGAGTTGTTCTTCAGATATTCAGGGATATAATATTGTTCCTGATCCTCAAAGATCACTGAACACAGTCAATGTGTGCTATCGCTGATTTCTGAACACTATCCTATATATGGAATTTTCACTAAGTATAAGATGAATCATATTCAAATCACTGAAAGGAGTTTGGATCAACAATCTCCCCCTATTTGATTTTGATTAAGCAACATAGGAAAATTGCTTGAAGAGATTAGTAAGGAGTTAGAAAATATAGAGTTAAGGTTTCTAAGTACTAATTTGTGAGATATGTTTCAGCTAATCTATTTATTTAAATTGAGTTTCATTTATAATGATATGAAAACACAATTTTTACAAGTAGAGGCTTTAAAATATGTTCACTGAGTGATTACAAAGTGTAATGTTAGTGAGTATGTAGATTTAAAAAGAAGATAGAACTCATATGTTCATCGTCCCATTTACTATTTTCAGGAATCTTGTCAATATATAGATGGAGTAGATTTTTCGTTGTATTTCATTATTTATAAAGATTTGAGGAATTACACTGAAAAATTAAAGTACAATTTTTAATGGTAATTCTTTCAGAGAGTAGTCAGAGAGTTTTTCCTTTCTTCTTCGTAATTCTTTCTCATAGATCTCCTTTTGAATGCATTTTTCACCATAGGTTAATAATTAGTTTGAAGGAGCCTTTTTGATCTCCTTATTCCTTAGAAACCTTGTTTACCCGTCATTACCCAGAAAGGTCATTCCTGCTTCAGGGATAGTAGTAATTTCATTTTCTTTGTACTTTCTCGCCTCAGGCAGGGATGTATTCAGCATTTAGTGGTCAGGGATAACGAGGCGGGAAAAAAGACTGTCAAAGCCAAATTTAGTCTCATGTTCATTTCTGAACAGTGGACCTTCTTCAGCGTTGGACTTTGATCGTTTCTTTTTGGTTTTCTTAGAGAGATAAGGAACGCTGACATGCTGTGATGTTCTTTGCAATAGCTGATCAAGATGTCTCTCTACTACGCCTTTGAATAGGAATTTGGAATTCTGAATGGCATCTCTGATTTCTAGCCATTTAGAGAATCCATAGAGCTTAAGGAATTGAGGTTCTTCTTCTTCTCTTCTGTTATCTCTGAACATAGTTATAGTTATCTTTGGACCTCTTTTTCGATTGAGTCCTAGTTATCTCTGAGCATATGTAATTGTTGCAGAATGAACACGAAAATCAACCTTTTTCATACACCATTCGAGTTCAGCATCCTTAGGTTCTTCATTTTCTCTATTCAGGGCTTGTAGAATCTTCTCTTGAGCTACCACAGGATTAACTCTTAGGTTATCTCTAGCCAGTTCCTTCTCAGCGAGTCTTGCAGCTACTCGCTCACTCTTTTATTCTTCTTGTCTCTAACGTTTTAGCCTTATTGTTTCTTCTCTTGCAATTCTCTGAGCGACCTTGAGACTTTCTTGAGTTTTCCTTATTTTTTTGTCCCTTAGTCGCTGAGCTTCTAGAGCTTTTGCCCGTTCTTCAGAAGATAAGAAGGAAAATTCGTCATAGACGTTTATTGGGATGGGAGCTTCAGGCACAGAGGTACGAAGAGGAATTTTTACTTTGGCCATGATATATCCCGTAGATCAAGATTTAGAAAGAATAACAGATAAAGAACAAGAATGGAGCAACGTAGTTGGATGTGTTATTGATAAGAACAAGATTACAAACTATATGTGTATTGAAAGTACAAGTATGATCTAATGAACCTTAGTAATTACAGACTAACTAACTTTCTATTTATATACATGTAGAGATACTAAACTAACGGATAGTCACAAGACAGACCAATAGTATCTATACACGTGTAAGACTTTAGTTCAGAAGCACTTCTGAACTATCTTCAGAACTGTCTTCAGAAGTTCCTCAGAACCACTTCAGAACTTCTTCAGAATCTTCAGAACTTCTGAAGTTGTCACTTCAGAAGTTATGCCTTAGGCTTCTTTTCAATGCTTTACTTCTGAGAACACTTTCTCAGACTTCTGACATTGTACTTCTGAACTTTACTTCATATATCTTCTCAACACCAGTTCAGAAGATTTGAACTATTAATACTTCAGAACCCAGTCTCCTTTTGAAGCTGTCTTTTTATCCTCAACAATCTCCCCCTTAGCTTCAAAAATTCAAATTGTAACCCCAGAAGTTTAGCATTTGAAGGACTTCTCTTAAAAGGAGCTTTCTGTATTCCAAAAGTTTTTCAATCCTTTTATTCATCTCTTTTGCAAGCTTTTTATAATTTGACCATTCTTCATCATTCAGATCTTTTGGCCTTCTCTTTTGTTTCTTCACCAACCTTTCACTTGTTGCAAGCAAAGTTCCATTGCAAGACTTATGAATTTCTTCATATCTGACAAATAACATCTTTCCTTCTGCTCTGCATACAAATCCAGGAGGATGAATAATTAAGGTTCCTTTCTTCAGATTGCTCAGACCACTAAGCTCAAAGTTTGGTCTGCTTAAGTTCAGTTTCTCCTTTCCAAGCACATAGGCTACTTTAAAATCTGTCTTTGTGGCCCAAATAAACTCCCTATAGATACCATCTTTTATCACTAGAAATACTTTTCCGAACTTGGTAATTCTATCATGAAATGGATTAAGCCTGTTGTATACTTTGACCATATCTCTTAAGTGCACTTTTTGAAAGTCAGCTTCTGTGAAAGTGCTTATTTCTCCATTAGCTCTTTCCACTTTGAAGAAAGCATACTTGTAACCCAATTTAGATCTTAAATTAGCATCAATGACTTTGACAATAGGACTATTTCTTCTTGCTTCAGAATTTGATAGCTTCAGCTTGCTAACTATCTTGCTATACCATAGTTTCCATGTGAAATTCTTATCCATCCAGCAATCAGTATACCTTTGTTTTTGTTCCATGAACATTTTAGGATGAAAGTATTGAAGAAACAGACTATAGGCATGCTCTTGAATCCTTGCTTGTTGAAGTTGTTCAGCTTTAGAGATCTGTCTTGGTTGAATTTGTTCTTTAAGAACTTCTTATTCTCTTCCAGATGTTTCAACTTTTTCTTTTCCTTTAACAGAAACAATCTTTTCAGAAGTAACACCTTCTGTACTTTGAATAATCTGTGTTTCTTTCAAAACTTCAAATTCAATATTCTACTCTTTAGGATGGATATAGAAATCATAACAATTACTCAGCAGATAATCAACATCCCTTACAATATTTAGCTTTGAATGTCCAACAGATAAACTTCTTCTGATAAGCTCTCTAAAATGAATTCTTTCATTTATCAGGTACACAATCTCATCTTTTATTTCATTAGCACCAGGAAGCCATGCCACATAAGGAGTACTTTGCAATGTCAGAGATTATAAAAGAATATTCACCAGATCCATCTATTGTATACATAAAACCAAGTTCTGGTTTTGTAAAAACTTTTGAAATGCCAGTCAACTCAATATTAACTGGTTCTAATAAGTTCACTTAATTCACCCTTCTTTCTAAAGCAAGTTGAAAGTCATGCTTTACAAGGTTTCTGAGATAGATACCAAGTATTCTTCTGACTTCTTGTACAAGTTACACATCACTTCTTCTGACACAGAAATTCCGCAGAGATAATTTTTCTTGAAGCCTTAACTTGTAAATATCAAATTGAGTAAACTCAATTAGAGTATCATCCCTTCTTTCAGCTCCAACTCTGATAGTTTTTAGATCTTCTTCTATTTGTCTGCTGACACTTCGGAATTGCTTTATTAAACTGGAATTAGACATATCTTGAATACCATGTCTTTGATGATAAGCCCTGACTTCTGAAGCATAGTCTTCACTCCATTCATCTCTTATAAAGCTCTCCAAAGTAGCATTTCTTAGACTACTTTTGTACACGTACATATAGGTTACTTCAAGAAAACAAATTCTTTCATGAGAAATTTGATCAAACAATGTTTCCTTTACATAAACCTGATCCAAAATCGGTTCTTCAAGAATTGAAAGATGAACTCTCGGTATAACAATTGGTTCTTTATACTTCACTTCAATCTCCTTAATGAATTCCATTAGCAATTCATCATTGAACTCTACATCCACCAAATGACTAAGATCAATCTAAATGAAGACTTCTTGAGTTGGTTGATTATAGAAATCATGAAATACTGACAATTTTTCATCTAAGAAACTATACTTCAGATTCCAAATATACTTCATAAAATCAGAGTTCAGAATGATCAAATTCATTAACCAATTGAAGATATGCAGAAGATCTTCTTTTTCTCTTCTGATAATATTCTGTATAACATTTGGTCTCCAAAACAACTATATCTCTCACTTCATTTACTTCTTCCTCATCATCAAACCTGATCACATCTGACATCACCAGGTTCCCCGATTTCTTCCTCAAATGCCAATTATTCATTCAACATTTCTTCACCTGAGTCAGGAATAACATCAGTATCATGAGTATCAGCCTCACCATCAGAATCAATAGAAATTTTCTCTGTTTCATACCCTAGATCTTCTTCATCAGAAATAACATTCAGCTAAGAGAACACTTCAGAACTTTTAATTCCAGTAGTAACATCTTTAGAACAAATTTCAACTGGCTCATAACTATCACAACATCTTCAGAAATAGAAACTTCTTGTGATACGGGTTCAGAAATAAGAATTGCTTCAACTGCTTCAGAAGATTTTTCAGCACCAGAATCTTTTTGAACATCTTCAGAAGATCTTTCAGAAGATTGGGCTATCATCATATTTACATCTTCAGATCTTGAAACTTTTATCCTTTTCTCCCCCTCATGATCATCAGAATCCTGATCATCATGTTTTTTTTTTAAGTTTCAGCCTAAGGTCTGCATTCCAAAGCAAAAAATTCTTAGATCAAGAGCAACTTGTGTAGTTTGCACAGTTGACAACTTGTCCAGAATTAACTTTATATCATCTTTAGTTGAAAGCTGAGAGATGTCTGGCTGTTCAGAAGTAGAAGGCATTGAAGTGTTCAGGTTTGCAACAGAAGACACCACTTTAGAGAATGATTTCATAATTACTTCCTGGAATGAGTTTAGATCATTGGTTGATACAGAGGATTTTTGCAATTCACTAAGCCTTCCATCCATCCTCCTTTCCTGACTTTCTACTCTTTCCTCCTGACCTTGAAGATTTATCCGTCAATTCCTTAATGTCCTTCTGAATTTTCGCAAATTCAGAAGTACAAAAATCTTTGAATTCTGAGAATTCAGAAGATATGGGAAAAGTTCCAAGACCAACAGATGGTCCGGCTTGCAGTCCTACAGAAGTAGGCTGACCTGTTGATTTCACCATATCATGAACCATTACTGATTCATTGAATGGGGATTTAGTAATGTTCACCCCACCAGGACTTCCATCAAATTCTAGATTTCGAAAGATAGGAATATCTATTGATGTTGTAGCAATGTGACAAACACTTTGCAATTGGAAATCTTAAAGATTTGTCACTTGTGTGAATGAAAGATATATCTTGTGTAACATTAGGCTCAAAATTGAGTGGACTCTCAGACTCAATGTGCACATTTGTATGAGGGGGGGACATATATCCTTCGGTTTCAACATTAGGCTCCTCTAAGTGGGGACCTAATGGTAGACAAGCTTCTTGCCCCATAAGTGTTGTTGAAACACCCTTCTGTTGAGAGATAGGTGAGTGGCTGGAGGGTTTAACAAGTTGTGCCATGGGCTCACTGACTTTTTCAATGTTATCCACCAAAGAGTATAGAATAACAGATTGTGTGGCTGCCCGGCTTGTAACCGTTGGTTCACAAGTTTGTTTTTCTTTTACTTGTGTTCTCGCCTCATCATTTATTTTTCGCACCTGTCCATCCTGTCTCTCATTTTCATTTTTCCTCTTTTCTCTTTGAGGTTGTTCCCCACCATGAACTTCCTCCCCTCTCTATTTCTCTATTCATTCTAGACCCTTCACCATGCTCACCACTAGGAATTGAATCAGGGGAAGAGATTACCAGTTTAGGTAGTCCCATAGATTCACAGTACTCAATCAGAATCCTATTTTTGGGACTTACATATGATCTGAGTTTAGCTGGAAGAGGAATTGCAGTAAAAAAATTAAGCTTCTGACTTGGTGGCCTCAGATTATCCATAGAAAAAAGTGGTACATGAGGTGCATTCTCAGGTCTTGGAATAGTTTGAACTGTTCTCATAGCTCCTTTAACAAAGAGCTGGAAAAATCTTTGAAAGGGAACATATGTGTAGGTGGACTTCTTAGAAACTACAGTCTTTAATTCTTCATAAATCAGGGTGGCATAATCATAGTGCATGTTGTGTGCAATTCCATGAAAAATGGTTCTTCCATTTGTTGATACCTGATCAAAACTTGAACTCTTACCAGACAAACATGTATTAATGATAGAGAATAGGGAATACCAGATGGGGGGAAGACATTTTCTTCTGAATGCACTAAGGATAGTGATAGTTTTTGTGTATCCCAGCTTCATGAAATCTACAATCATCTCAGAGTTCTTTGGAATAGCATCAAATGAAGTTTTGCCCACCACATCATTTTCCTTTGGAATATCGAAAATACTTCTGATATCTGTTTCCTTGATGCATAATCTATATCCACCAACATAAGATGTAAGTTCATCAGATTCCTCCTCATAATCAGCATAGTACCACCATTGTTGTAAGTACTCTACAGGCACTTGAAATTTCTTAGAAAGCATTTGCCTAAAATGATGCTTTTTAAAAATTTGAATCAGAATCTATTGATCTTCAGTGAATTTACTTGACCTCAAGTTCAGTTCACAATTGTTCTTTTTAATTTCCACCCTCTTATTGGAAGGAACTTCCAATTTGTTTTGATAAGGACCAGTAGCCATGGAAAATTCAGCAGTGTTCTCTTCTTGTACATTTCCAGCATGACCTTGAGATTCATTAACACCCCCAACGGATTCAGAAATAACTTCAATAGGTTCAATTTTGAGTTCCCCCAATTTCACTGGTTTTAGGGTTTGGGATTGGGTTCGAAGGACCAACATCAGTGTTTCCTTTAGTAGCTGTATCTTCTAGATTGGGATCGGTTTGCAGATTAACTTCAATAGACCTGATCATCATATTTTTTGGAATAATTTTGAATGATCCAGCATTCGATGAATCATTGATAAGTGCTAATTTCATACATATTTAATGTCAAATTATCTTAAAATTAGTATTATTTGGATGCTTAAAATACCGCTATTAGTTTGGATTTGTTATTTAATTGTTTACTATTTTTAAAATGTGATATAAGAAAAAAAAAAGTCTTGATTTGGTTTCCAATTTTTCTTGTATATTTTAGTCAAAAGAAAACCAATTTACATTGGGTTTTGTGGGTTTCGTTGGCTGCAGTTCAAAGAAAGAATAGAAAAGAAAAAAAATATCATTCCTAAATTTGTTTGGTCTTTCAAGTGGCAGCCCAAGAAAAATAGGCCCAAATGTGATTGTGGAGATGCAGCAGCCCAGAAACAAAGGGTAAATTGTCTAACAGAAGCCCAACAGATTTTGGTCGATTGGTTCAAGTCTTTTTGAGATGGGCGACTTTCTGCAACAAACCGGCACAAGAACTCGCCTAGTCAACTGTGATCTTGGGCAGTTTTTGACGTGAGGGTAGAAATTGAAGCGGGAAACTGTCATAAAAAGGGGGGGTTCTCGACCGGAAAATTGAAGGGAGGAGAAACGACGATTTGGAGAAGAAATCATTGGTAATTTCTTCATCAATTAGGTATTTTAGATTAGGTTTAATTTCAATTTTAAGATTATCATTTAAATAATAAATGTTAATCATTATCTTTTTAAATCCTCATCATTTAACATTAAATGAATGTCAGTGACGGGTTTTCTCTTTTGAGATCACACTTGTATAGATGACTGTTGCTATCGTTGAACCGCTTCAGTTCATTTAGCTAATCATCTTTTTCTTCAGCTTTGGTCTTTGACTTTTGCTGAAAGGTCTTGTGGTGTGAGAGTTGTTCTTTAGATCTTCAGGGATAGGATATTATTCCTGATATCAGCGATCACTGAACACAGTCAGTTTGTGCTATCGCTGATTTCTGAACACTATGCTATATATGTAGTTTTTATAGTATAAGAGGAATCATATTCAAATCACTGAAAAGAGTTTGAATCAACATCTTGCATAACCAGGGTCTTCTGGTGATTCAAGTTTGCAGAGTGTAGGAGTCTTTCCTGGGCTCTGAGGGGGAGAAATGACAAATACCAGATACTAGCGCCTCTACTTTTGGAACTCATCAAATTGCTTTGTCGGACTCTGAGACACCTTTGACCGATATTCAAACCACACAGGCCGTCAATAAGACAGAAAATTAAGCGATGGAAACTGCACCAACTGAAATACCAATGGTTGAAAAACCTGCGGTCACTACGGAGATCGTGATGGATGATGTGGACATTGTTGAAAACGAACCAATTACCATCGACATTCAGGAGCTACCAGAAGGGGTTTAAGGATCATATTCGGGAACTGAATCTGAAAAGCTAGTATTAGACAATTATGATGTCATCCTTCAAATGAACATAGCCTTCCTCGAGTCAATGGAAACGAAAACATTGATCGATTATCTCATTGAAGATATCCAGACAGAAACCCCTAAAGTTGAATCACCACCTCCATCCTCTCAAATTACTTAAGAAGAGCGAGCTAGTTGGTTCAAGTTTGGCCACTTCAAGGCAAATTGGGACAAGGTAGTTACAGGTTTCGCAGCTGAGTGTCGGATGGAAAGAACCAAAATGCCTTACTTGGAAGAAATTAAAGCTAGGATATTCGTCAAAGTCCAAGAGAAACTAAAAAAGGCTCGAGTTCATCGGATCACTAGCATGAAGCTACAACAAATAACAAATTACTTGTATATGCTCAAAGGTGTAGCCAATGATCCAGAAACGGGGAAGTTGGCACATCAAATATGCAAGCTTATAAAGGTCGACTACCACAAGCTGAGTCGAGTCGAGTATCCTATATTCTACGTCGAGCAACAAGACGACAAGGAGTATAGTTTCTCCGAAACGGATTTCAAATCTAATGGTTGAAGACCTTGAGTTCCTTTTTGTCGAGTTGAATCAACGAAAAATATTGTCAAGATATGAAAGATGCGGATTAAAAGTCGTCGTCAGGCTCATTCAAAGTACTATCAAGCTGAGCTACGACGTATCGAAAGAGACTAAAGAAGGTCAATCTAGTAAAGTCAAATCAGCTTCTTCCTGGCATTGAATGCAATCCGGTGATGACAGTATTATAGATGCCAGAGTTTGGTGTGATTCACATAAACGATATCGGCGTCAAAAGACTTCTTAGGTTCAGTGAGATTTCTTCATACTCCGATGGAACTCAGATTCATGTACGAATGCATCTGAGTGCTCAACTGAATCAAGATAAGAGGAATGAAGTGAAGATGAAGACCTCCTACAAAATACAGTGTATCAAAGCTCTGGATTTAATTAATGGACGCCTGTAACACTGACAACGTCTCAGACGATATGATGCCATCTTTGATTTGCGCAAAACCAAGTGATATGAGCTACTTCACAACTTCAATAAAAAGGGGGAGATTATTAGGGTGAATTATTAAATTGTATTATAGTTTGGGCTTAATGTAAATACCGAAAGGTATATAAGGTTTTATTTGTTTAGCTTTTAACCTAGTTCTAATAATAAAACCTAGTAGTCGTACGCTTTCTCTCTGTAATCGCATATATCATATTCATCAATACAATCATCCGACTACGTGATTCAATCCAATCATTATTTTTCGTGGTTGATTATTGATTTGATAGCACTTATACTGGGCTCATAAGGTTCGCAATATCAATTTCGCAATTGCGAATGTAATTTCCAAATTTTACATATCCCTGAAATTGCAATCCTAGTTCAGAAACTTTTTTTTTTACATTTTCACCCTTCCCAATTGCAAGTCTGATGGCTATTTTGGCAAATTTCCCTTATCTTAAATGCATTTTAGATTTTTTTTAATATTAAAAATGAGATTGTTTATTTTGTATTTGATTATATTTATCTGTTGTTAGTTAGATGAATTCAAATATGGATTAAGTAAATTATACTAACGCACAATTTACTTGTAATCTGAATTTTAAATCATATTTTGTAGATAAACAGTACCTAAGGGAGTTTGGGATTGCTTATTTAAAGGGAAAAGTCCAAAAACACCCAATGGATTTTTGTGTTTTGAATGATTAAGTCCTTAAACAATTTTTTTGGATGAAAAAACCATTGGAATTTGTGAAACTTGTGAAATAAATCTTTAGACTTTTTGAAGCCTGTAAATTACATCTTTCTAACAAATAAATATTTACATTTATAAAACCAAATGAATAATACCATTTTCATTATACTTTCCAAACCTTACAAAAGTTGGGCCAAAATATATACTAAAAAGTAGCATGTGTTAAAGGAAAAAAGAAATAGAACAACAAGATTATAGAGAGAAACTGAAAAGCTGTAAATTCTCATTAATCATAAACCCTTTAAATAGGGTGGATTACATGGAGATAATGATGAACATGAAAGGAGATTAACTCCATAAATAATTCTAACATTTATGTCTATCTCTATCTTTAACTCTATTGTCATATCCATTAGACGATGGCACATTTATCCTACAACACTCCCCCTTGTGCCGAGTCAAAGGAGTGATGGTGCACAACTGTTGCCTCGTTAAAACCTTACGCCAAAATAAAACCCAGTGGGAAAAATAAAAATAGGACGAAAGAAAGAGTACAACGCACCAGTTTATTTGCATTACATAGACTTTTCCTTTAGTCTAATAATCTCTCATATTCTTACATTAATCATGAGAGTAAAGAAAACAAAATGGTATATAAACTGTTGCCTCACTAAAACCTTACACCAAGGAACAAAACCCAATGGGAAAAATAAAACCTTGGGTGAAGGAAAGAGCACAACATACCAATACTACACATATAGTAGACTCCCCCTTTTGTCTACTACTCCCCCTGATTTGTACATTAATCAAGGGAGTTTGGAAAGTCTCAGTATTCCAATATTTTCTATATTTTTCCTAAATATGATTTTAGTTAATGATTTGGTAACCAAGTATGTCACATTCTCCTTGCATTTTGCTTGATTCACTCAAATATATATATGAGAGTTTATTATTACTGATTGTATATAAACTTGAAGCAGAATATGCTTTGTGTTATCACCCTTATCCATTTTGGGAATGAGCTTTTTGTATGACTCAATTAGATAGTTAATATCAGCAAAGACATATCAAGACAATATTTTATGTTTTTCTATAAAGGCTGGTACTTTTGCCTTTCACATTCAACGTCGGTATTGAAATTCCATTATCAATCCTATTTTACTCTTTGTAAGGGAAGTATAAGCCCAATCAATGGTTCCAAAAGATTAATTTGATATCATTCCAATGATGTTGCGTTGGCGCTGAGCTAAATCTAGCTAACGAGTTCATTGAGAGATACAATATACGGTCAAATGTATTGTTCTAAGTACAATAATGCGCCTATTGCACTCAAATAGGGAATTCCAGCTCCCAAAGCATCTTCGTCATCATCCTTCAGACGAAATGGATCTTTCCTTTTATCCAACACTTCGACCGATCATGGGAGTGCTAGCCGGATGCGCTTTGTCCATATTAAATCGCCTGATTATTTTCTAGACATATGCGATCGGTGAATTAATATCACAAACTCGGTGTCCTAGATTAAATAGATACATAAAACCAAGTTTTCCCAAGATCTTTCATCTCAAATTCAGATTTTGAATAGAATAAAGTTTCTCTTATTTCATCAAGAGTATTTATTATGTTCATTACATCGACATATAGAGTTATGATTAAACATCTGGAACTCGTTTTCTTTATAAATACGCACGGGCACAGTTCATCGTTCTTATATCCCTTCCCAATGAAGTATTCACTTAGGCAGGTATCCATATCCGCCTATGAGCGTTTCAATTTCATGGAGAACGCATTTCGTGGTTTCTACTAATATAATGTCATCAAACACTTTTATATATCTCTTAATCTAGATCCCCATAAAGATATGTAGTAACCACATTCATGAGCTGCATTTCCTGTCCTTCGGATATTACTAGGCTAATTAATTAGCAGAACGTTATAACGTCCGTCACGAGAGAGCAAGTGTTCTCATCATCAATCCAGGGTGTTGTGAGTGACCTTGTGCCAAAGGAGAGTCTTATACATCATGACTTAATTATTCTCATCACGCTTTTATGACAAATGAATTATCTATGTCCTACGGGTTTTACACTTGGTGGGTTAGCACTACCGGACCAAATACCCTTGTATTTGTCAAATGTAATTATCCTGGATTGCTTCTATTAGGTCAATTTGCTCTTTGTTGACATTTTTCAACTGAGCATGGTTCGATGTCATAGTGCTCTATCATCTCACGAGCAACAATATATGTAAATATCATCAATGAGTATGTACGATCTGTCCATCGACCCGTATGCACTTTCATAATTCATTTGAGATTTATTTGATCTCTAGAATCAAATATTAACTTCGGAGCGTCCTCCAGTAAAGATTCATAGACATAGTTTTAGTCAGAGACAATCTCGTAAGAGGTTTATGTATTGATGATAAATGTTTGTGCCTTACTCACCTTTTCCTTTAGATGAGTATCTATCGAACCAAGTAGCCTCCCCCATTTCCTTTTGGGAGCCACGACCTCAACCACACTTCCACCATGTGTGATTGCAACGCACTTTCCAATGGCGTTGTGCCCTTGTTTAGGGACTTTTAACATTGTGGGTATATTTGCAGCTGGTATATATGATCTCGTCACTTCATTAAACGTATCAGGTATCGAGTCTGATTCGTTTGACTTCAACTTTATATTGTGAAGTTTGGGGATCAAAATGAGACATATTGGGAATATTTTATGACACTTCCAGTTGTTCCCATGGAAAATCCTTTTTCCTATCTCCCCCTAACGACGAAAAGACTGTCTCATCAAAGTGACAACTTGCTAACTTAGCGGTAAAGAGATCACCCGTCAAGGATTCTGATTAGCGGAAAATTGTTGGGGATTCATATCCAACATATATTGTATTGTTTTTAAGGACCCATTTGGATGCGCTGTGGGGGCGCAATTGGCACATATACTACACAACCAAACATGCATAAATGTAAAATATCAGGCTTATATCCAGTTACCAACTGGTACGCATGATACCGGTTGGCTAGTAGTGGGTCTAAAAACAAATGACTAAGGCTGCATGTAATATTTGCATAACCCCATGCAAATGCGGGTAAATTGGTGCGCATAACCAATGCCTAATATATCATCTACATTCTTTTGATGACAAATTTTATGAGACCATTTTATATATACACATGGGGTATAGGAAACTCTACATTGATCCAAAAATATATATATGCAATAATTATCAATTCCTTATGATGTAAATTCTCTAGAATTCCAAGTCATGTAGACTTGATGAGATAGTTAGGGTGGTGAGCCTAACTAGTGCTAGAGTGCAGCATCTTATGTGGACAAGAATACGACGTGCGTTCGTCGTGTCGAAACCAGAACCATAAAATATTTTAACGGTCTGCACTCTGGTTGTTTATGTCCATTACCTTGTATTCGTTGTAAGAATGGAATATTTTTGTATTACCTTTAGGACGGTCTCATTCTTGTCTTAGCTACGAATTAAGGTATACACAAGTTTTAGGTATGACATATTATGATAGCGGTGTTGCTTCTTGTGCTGCAGAAGTCAACATTGTAATTTGGTTAATTGATTTATTTTGCCTTTCACTCGAAAGATAACGTGTTTATATGTATTTTTCAATACAAGGATCATTATGTCATAACCATAGTGTCCCACAAGGTCGTGTCGAAACATATATGTGTAATTGTCCCAAATTTCTTTATTGGTGACATAATATGATTTGATGACCTTGATAATCCACTAGTATGACACATTAATTTCTCTAATATACTTTCCTTTCATATCATTAGAGTTGATGTACATATATACCAATTTCCATTCTTATATTATGATTTCCAGTTGATACGAATACTTTAACAAGGTTCTCATTAGTGTAATGCTTTAGTGACTATTAATCTTGTGCTAACAAAAAAATGACAGTCCATTGTCTAAGTATTTTGGTTGGAGGAGTTCATATTAGTCTATCTTTTATGATTGTGTGGGAGGTCCTACAAAAACACTCAAGTTCTCCTCGATACATTCCAACATGGAACGGAGAATATTGAGAGTTTTGTATTTGTGATTTTGATGTATATTTTTTTTTTTGCATCTATAATAGTTAAATATTTGGTTTTTCATTAGCAAATGAAGTTATTTTAATGCTTAAAATAAATTTCAAATAAACTTATGCTCAATCAATCTTAAATTAATCTGATATAGTATATTTTCAATTTGTTCTTTTTGTATGAGCGATTCTTAGCACATTTTTCTTCTTATATTGTCCATTATCTTTTAGGCAGAGTTTCATTACTGCTCCAAGAATTGTAAAACCCTTTTCGACTCTTTCATGACCCTTACCATTTCGATGGTTTTGTCCATGGTGTGTAGAGATGTCACCTATGTGAAATTGTCTTTAACTCACTGTCTTTTAGAGTTGTTTCACCTCTAACACTTTCATTATTGACCACGAGAACTTTCTTTGTCCCAACATGTTTAGGGATATGAAATAACCTTGTTATATCTCTCAACCACTTACAGTAGGTTGATGAATTTGTCTAAAGGTTATACTTTAGCTCACATTGGTTCATTAATATGATTACTGCTATATGAAAGGTGAAAATCTTCTATGAGTTCCTTGTCATGAAGATTGAGATGTATTTTGATCACAACATTTCTTTGTTGAAACAGTCATTTTCTTGTAACCGAGTGGGTTTCATTCCACTGTTTGATTAGTTTGAAAAGTACATGGTACTATATACTCCTGGTTTTTCTTTTCAGGGTGTCCCACTTATCTTAGGGGATTCTAGTTAATGGTATTACATATGAAGGTTGTGACTGATGTATCGTCTCAAAAATCTCAAGATATTTACATGTATTTTAACAGGTGACTTTTAGGGTCAATATGTTTTGATGGGTTTTACATATTTGCCTATCTTATGGTACTCAAGTTCTTTCGAGTCCAGGTGGTTGTAAATAATGGAGAATATATGATTTTCTAAAATCATGTTCTATATGCATGAAATTTCATTATCATAATGATATTGGATTTTTTGTTTGTTTACATTTTGTTGATAATACGTCATCAATATTTCAATATTCGAAAATAGATCGCAAAGACACTTTTGGATTTCCAGGTAGGAGGGGAATCACGTGGATTACTTAAGTCCCTTCAACCTTAGGGTTATTTACACCCGTTTGACAAAATCTTTCGGTGTTATGCAATTATTTCGTTTCATGAAATACATGAATAACATTAATATTTTGAGAGATTTTGCCATTAAGCAAAATAAATATTGGTTTTGACATAAAATTGAATTTTGATTTTTAACATCTTAATAGTATTTTGGACCTTTTGGTAGAAGATCAGAATACACGGGGGTTGGAAGTGTAACTTCCATTTATTAATTAAGATTGAAAATAATGAGTAGGAACTCATAATCAAGATAAGTATTTGAATAATATTTTAACATTTTCATGTTATTTTATTTTAAAGCTTTTGTCATAAGACTAAAAGTTATGGAAGTTGGAATGTAATTTCCAAAGATTAATTATAAGGTTGTGAATTATAGTTAAGACGAATATTTAAATATTAACATAAATAAATAAATAATTGATACTATAAACTAATTCTAAACTAATTGGATAAACATCTAAATACATTAATATTAAGATGAACATTTAAATTGAGCATCTAATATGTAAACTAATTAGATAAGCATTAATAAAGAATAATAACAATTTAGAACGATAAATACTATCATATCCATGAACTCTATCATACCTAAAAAATACTTTGAATCAAAATTGAACTAATAAATAACAAATAACATTCATAACTATAAAAAGAATTATAATAGATTAATTAAAATTTAATGACATTGACCGAAATAAAACTAATAAAAATATATAATTATATATTAAACAAAAAAAAAGGTAATAAAGAAAACAAATAAATTTTTATTTAACTTACAAAAACATCTGTTTGCCAGTTCTAGATTTAGGATACCCAATTTCACATTTAGTTCCTAGTTAAAAAATTTAAAACAGAATCATATAACTATTTAATTTGGATGATCAAAATTACAATTAAAATATCGTATCAATCTATATAATTATCTTCAAGTGCAATTTCCTCTAGTTTTTTTTACCATCATTGTCTATTATTAAAAAAAAATTAAATAGTTACAAATGCTACATGTTTTTAATTTTTTCTTTTTTACCTGATTGATATCAACAATGAAAATCTAACAAAAACATTCTATAAATCAAATCAAAAATTTATGTTTAACTCTTAACATGATCTTAAATAAAAAAAACTAATATATGAAGAACTTAATAGAAAGATTACTAGAATTTAAGAAAACGATAGCAACGATGATGGATAACGGAGCAACAACGCTAACAACAAGCAATATATCATGTTCATAAATATATAGATCAAGACACAGAGATGCTTACATGAATTGAAGTAGTTGGAAACAAGTCATTAAACGTCGGGGAATGGCCTACATAGTTGTTTACCGGCGGGCAACAATAACAATAAAATCTAAGCATAAAAGCGTACCTTAAATCAACAGCGATACGTAAAAATCGTAGCTTCATGACTTTGACCAAATTGTCTTTTTAGTTGAGCAACGTGCTGATAACGTGTTAAAGGAAAAAAGAAATAGAACAACAAGATTATAGAGAGAAACTGAAAAGCTGTAAATTCTCATTAATCATAAACCCTTTAAATAGGGTGGATTACATGGAGATAATGATGAACATGAAAGGAGATTAACTCCATAAATAATTCTAACATTTATGTCTATCTCTATCTTTAACTCTATCGTCATATCTATTAGACGATGGCACATTTATCCTACAACAGCATGAAATATATCAAAAGTTGCATCAAAAATTCAAAATACAACAAAATATGTCAAAAATAGCGCCAAAATATACTAAAAGATTCCAAATAAACCAGAATATACATAAAAAGTATAACATTGTAAAAGATTTATTATAAAATGTAAATAAACATAAAAATAACAATATATGTTAAAGTAAAAAAGGAAATACTTATTTAAACACAAAAATATAAACATCGTAAAAGATTTATTAAGAAATGTAAATAAAAGTAAAAAAAACAAATAAACATTCAAAAACTATACCAGATTAGCAAGTTGCAAGTTAAGTTTTACGTAACAAAGACCTATTTGATGTATTATAAATGTCCAATGACTTATATCTTCAATAAGAATTGTCTAAGGACTTAATCATTCACAATACAAAAGTCCATCGGGATTTTTTAGACTTTTCCCTTATTTAAACTCTTTATTGACTTGTTCCGGTATGGTACCGGTAATATGTCATTTTTAGTGCTTGGATGAGAGAAAAAAACTTATACCGGCACCAAACCGGTGATAAAGAGTTTTTATAAGTTATTCCCTTGTAACTTATCAAAAACAACTTTATTAATTTTGTAAACCAAATTATATGTTTACCCTTTTTCTAAACCTAATAAAGTCCTCGTCAATAAATTCATCAGCGACCAAACCTTCACGATTCCTCATAAATCGACTTCAAACCTTCGACAAATCTTCTCAGAGATCGAACCAATTCATCATCGACTACCAAAAATCAATTCACTTTATCAGGTAAGCTATCTCTTTGCTGTGTTCCTACAATCGGTCGATGTTTTTTGTGATTTCTTTGTCTGTGATATCGTTTCCTCTATAAAAATCAATTTCTTCTACAAAATTGATTTCTCTTTGTTAAGCGTTTTGTTAGGGTTCGATGTAATTGCATTGTGTATTTTTCAATTCAGAAGATTAAATGTTTCTTACATTGGAAAATGATTGATTTAAGCTTTTCAAGAAATAATCGTAAGAGATTGTGTCAATGCGATTGAAATTGGGAAAACGTCACCATTTGTTAAGAAAATAAAAGGAGTTTAGATAGAAGGGATATTGTTCTTTCTAATTAATTTGAAAAGTTAAACGACAAATTTTTTATAGTCGATATTGATTGGTCAGGGTTTTTAGGTAATTGCTATTAGTTATGAGGTGCTTCTTCAATGAATCTGCAATATCTAATTTGATGTATAGAAAAACTTTAATTTACCTTTGGTTGCTGCAACTGCGGTACCTAATATCCTCTTTGTCTTGAAAGAATCTGATAAAAACGTTTCAAGATAGGCATAACAAAGAACAAAATTTTGGTAATATGTGAGAAGTTGGTAAGTAAAACCAATAAGAAAGAATGAAGAACAAACCTAATATTTACAATAGAGCATGAAATGATAAAGAGGGACTTAAAGCAACCCTAAACACCCCCTATAAGTCTGTAATATGAAGAAAAAAATGTCATTTTTGGTCATTTACAAGCATTTTTTGGTCAAATATTAAAAAACAACTTATTGAATTATTTCAGTTTGGTACCGTCATAAATTAATTCAAACACTTTTTATAAAACTTCGGTTTATTATCAAATAAGGTGTTAACATTTAAAAAAAAAATATAAGTTATTTTAAATAATCAACGCCAAATACTCTTCTAATGCATAAAAAGTAATTTTTAAAAGGTTTTGTCAAATAAATTGATACCAAGATAAATTTTAAACAATCTTTAATAATTAAATTTGCTTATAACGATTAGGTATGCTATTTCTCTTCAACAAAGAAAACGTGTCCATTTCAAAATAGATGTGGTCCAAAATTAGTCAATTTTTACTTTTTGGTGTTGCAAATAATTGGCCATAAATGCCACGTTATATTTATATTTTTTTTATAACTATAACATCTGATACATATTCGGTTTAATTATTTTGTTAATAAATACCACGTTTTTTTAACTTGGATCAAGTATAATTTACGGCCTTCAATTTATAAACATATTTTGTAATTGTATGTTTCGGTCAACGTAAAGGCCTCATGAAACAAACATAATTGGTTTAAAGTTAGAATTACTCTTAAAAATTTCAACAGGTTTATATTATATTTAAACGTAAAAAAAGTTAAATCAATATTTCAGTAAGACACTTCCAACCAATTATATGTTTTAAATATCTTATGATTAATGGATACAATTTCACAAACTATTCAGACTTCAAAGCCATTTAAACATCTGAGTTAAGATTACTCGTTGACTTAACTTAGACTTCCTCTATAAATATCCTCACCCATCCTTCCTCCCCTCTATCCCTCCCCTTTGGTACCAATCATTTCTCAAGAATGGTGATGGATATGATAGTGAAGGGTTTGGATATAATGATGATGATAATGATGTCATGGATGACCATGATGATGGGATGGAGGGTATTTCAGAAATCTTCATGGCTTCTCAATCATCTTGAGCCACTATGGGTGAAGTTCGTCTTCATATTTCTCAAATATGAGATGGAGACCATTAGTGCAAGTTATGTTATTCCCTTTGAGTACTACAAAGTCCAACCCTTTGAGAAGTTCTAAGCTATTTGTAAGTTATCTATATTTTTAATTACTTTTTAAAAACATTGTGGATCTAATTTAGCTCTCAAAAAAATGTTGTACTTATTGAAATATATCAAAGGGAAACACATTCATGGGCATCGCTTATTGGAATTGATTCAAGAAGGTTCAATACGATGGTTACAAAAATAATATATTCTTGTTCGTTGTGTCGACACAAAGTTACAATTAATCATATAATAAAGTTGTATTTTATATGATTGGATTTTGGTGTCTTTTTTTTCTTTTTTCAACCATTGGTATATGGCATATCTGATCTTCCGATTTATCGGTTTTATGCAAAACGTTCACTTCACATGATTTGGGCTAACTTATGTTTTCCATTGACTCATTGAGTGGTTGTGACTTGTGACCCTTGATATCAATTGATAATACGATGTTTTATGAGATGCCAATTAAACCCAAATTGCTTATGTTGTCTTTTGATTGATAGCCTCCATGCACAATCCTCACATAACATGATTTCACATATTTTTGGTTTTCTGATGAGTGGTTACGGCCCGTGATGAGTTGATAGCACCTAGCTAAGGAGGATTCTTAAAATCTCTCAAACGGAACCAAAAGATAATTCACATAGTATAAAATCAAATCAATTTAAATGTAAAAGGGTTTGATTAAAAATGTTTAAAAAATGGTTTTGTGACACCCAAACGTTCTATAACTTACCAAGTGGTATATAGCGAATCATACGGATGCCTCCTTTAAGACTGTAAAAACAATCTGTTACAATGTAATGCTAGAGCAAGGACCCCTAACCCCTTAACGAATCACCCATGGCCCTTGGTGAGGATTGGATGCATGAGGCAATGCTAAATTCCAACGAGTTATAGTAAGGGCAATCTCTGAAATTTGGATTTTTTCTTTAATCTCGTAATCGATCGCGTAGAGTTAATAAACAATACTTGGTGTTGCTCGAGATATTCTTTGTAGACATGTATATATATGGTGGATAAATGAAAGAAGTTCCATTTACTTGATGTCGTTTTTTGGGTGATCTAGGAAAACCACCCATGAACGATTCATCCTCCATGTGTTTCAAATTTACGCTTAAAAGAGTTTGCTAAAATAAAATATGAAAAATGATGACAAATAGCAATACATTTTCATTTCAGATCTAATTTGGTTACTGAACTTTGATATTAAAAATCATTTTTTTTTAAACAATTAAAATTTTCAAAATAGGTATGAAAATCATTTAATTCCTCAACATGGTACAAGTATTTTGGTCAAAATTACCAAAACAATCAATTTTGACATATACATTGAAATAGAGTATGATTTTGGTCTCATTGCTTCTTATCAAGGCCTTTCCGACGATACCTATATTGATATTGTCTGACCTTCTTATCAAATAAACTTTGCCTATTGTGGTATTAAGTTACTTTTCTTGACACTATAACACCAGTTTTTGCATGATTTTTTTCTTAATATTTTCTCGAAAACCAATATTTAACTCTTGTATGATATTATTTTACAGTTTTCTTGTTTATAATAAAAATATCCTTGACTACGAAGGTTTAAATATGCTAACTTCGAGCTACCCGTATACCGAATGGTTATCCTAAGATTAGTCTGCTCACATAAAGATTGGATACCTAGATTAATAAAAAAAATACAAAGTTCGAACATGTTATTTTTTGATGGATTTTTGTAAATGTTATATTTTCAATGTTTAGTTTGCCTCATCAATTTTGAAGTGTTTTTTATATTTGTAGAAATAACTTTTTTCTCTCCTACTTTTTATTTAATTATAGAAATGGTTCTAAGGAAATTATTGAAATAAAATATTAACTTAAAATCTTAATTTCCACTCTTTTAAAAAAATCATTGGAGATGCTTCTGGATGTTTTAAATGAAAGGCCAAAATCATTTTTGAAGATTTAAAATCCTGAACGACAAGTGGGCATGATGTGGCCCGTCTTTTAAATAATAGGCAAATTAGTAGTTTGAAGAAAAACGTGAGTAAGATAAAATTATTTTTTTATTTTTAAATATCGTATGTAATTTTAGTTTCGGAAACACAAATATTAGTTTGTAACAAGGTTCAAAATGCCATGAGGCGTGGCGTGGCGGCGAGGTCAAGCTTCAAGTCTTAGAAGCCACGGCGAGGTCGCGGCGTTTTTATGGCATGACTTATGACGGCAAATGTTTGTATCATATAACTTAATATACATAGCATATATTTTCTACTATTACCCACTATGTCAATGATATTAAATGATTTAAATTAAGTTATACATTAAAACTAACAAATAAGACATTGAAAAAAGTAAGAAAAATCAAATATTATGTTACAGAAACCACACATTAGGTCATGCCGTGCACAAGCATAACGTGGCGTGAGATCCAAGCCTTAAGTCACGACGCGCCATGACTGTTGTTACGGCGAAATTTTTTGAACACTGGTTTGTAATATCATAAGAACATGATTATGTTACATTAGTTTTCTAATTTCAGTACATCTTACTAACCTTTTATCTTTAATTATGCATCGGCTGATTACTTATATAGCAAAAAATTATATTTTTAATAATAAGAATAAGTAATAATAATAATAATAAATTATAATAATTAAAAGTTACTTCCTTCTTCTTAAATTAAGTGTCTATATTTCTATTTACATTGTTTTAAAATAAGTGTTCATTTTCAAAAATAATAACTAAATTTCTCAAATTTACTTATATTAATGCACAAATATGTAGAAGTTGTGAAAAAAGAGAAATTAAATAAAGAAAAAGATATTATTTCATTAAAAAAAGTGTAATAAATATGCATATCTAAAACTATATATTATTTTAATTATGGACATTTATTTTAGAAGTGATGGAGTGTTTATTATAACCAAAAGACAATAATCAAAAATTACTTAGGGTGCGTTTGGTACAGAGAATGAAATTGCAGAAAAATGGTTGTAGAGAATGGAATTGCAGAGAAAGGGAATTGGTTTGGAGAAAGAAATTGACTCTTCTGTTTGGTAAGACAGAGAGTTCAACCGAGAAATGTAACAGAGAATCATTTCTACTGTTTCGTACGACAGAAACTTCAAAAGAGGATTGTACTCTATTAAGCCAAAACAGACCCTATTAAGCCAAAATAACAGCTTAACCAAACAGACCAGCACAACAACATACCAAACAGACCCTATAAGCCAAAACATACCCTATTAAGCCAAAACAGACCCTATTAAGCCAAAACAATAGCTTAACCAAACAGACGAACAGAACAACATACCAAACAGACCCTGTTAAGACAAACAGACCCTGTTAAGCCAAAGCAGACCTTATTAAGCCAAACAGACCCTATTAAGCTAAAACAGGGCCTATTAAGCCAAAACAGACCCTATTAAGCCAAAAAGACCCTATTAAGCCAAAACAAACTCTATTAAGCCAAAACATACCCTATTAAGCCAAAACATACCCTATTAAGTCGAAGCAGATCCTATTAAAGCCAAACAGATATTAAGCCAAAACAAACCCTATTAAGCCAAAATAGACCCTATTAAGCCAAACATACCCTATTAAGCCAAAACAACAGTTTAACCAAACAACGAGCGTCAATTGAAATATTTCAATTCTCAAGAGAAATCAAATTTTCAATTCTCCCATTTTCTTTTCATGTGAGAGGGAAATGAAAATAGAGAAAATGAATTGTTTCTTTTCTCATTCCTTCTTTTCTTTGGTGTCAACAAACAAAAGAATTGTTTCCAATTCCCTTTCTCTACTACCAACTCTCTCTATCAAACACGCCTTTATAGTAATCAAAAGACAATAATTGATGATTACTTACTCTAATTAAAAAACAATGATTAAAATCACTTACCATAATTTAAAAGATAATAATTAGAATTCATAATAACTAAAAATCAACTTCAATAAATCTACATCAATCTTCTGTAAACCGTTCCAAAATATATTCGAACATATTTGCTCGAAGGTGATGTATAAGTAGAACGAACAATTAATTTTTGGATGTCAAATAAATATAATAGATAAAATTAGCTTGCAATATTTTTTGTAATTATAATAATTTGTGTTCTAAATAAATTAAAAAGATATTATTTTTTTTATTTTATTAGTTTTTATTATACATTAAAACATAAATAACAAAATAAATACATACTTTTAAAAGTAAAAACAAGATAAGAAACAATTTTTTTTAGGGTTCAGCAAAACCCGACAAACTCGTCCAAACCGAATAGAATTTTTTGGGTTAAACTGAGACTCGATTAAAATCAAAACTTGAAGACAGAAAGAACCATACTTTAAGTAGGATTGTAAGTTTCAGGCTAGATTTGCATAATGTTGATCCAAACTCCTTCAGTGATTTGATGATGACCCTTTTATACTTAGTGAAATTCTTATGCAAACACTTATTGCACATAGTGATCGCTGAAACCTATCGGGAATGATCTTTGATCCTGAAAGCCTTGAAGATAAAGTTCACACAAAATAACCTTCAACGAATGTTGAAGACAAAGTTGAAGAAAGAGAAAATTAGCTCGTGATCTGCAGTGGTTCAGTGATAGCAATGATTGTCTACATGTAGTCTGAAATCTTATGTATGCTTTAGTGATACCTGAAGGAATCATCCTTGAAGTCCTCAGTATCTGTGATCAAACGAAGCATTCTCAACACGATTAGAACTTGTCTTATCCTCGATGCACAAAGGACAACCTCCCCATTTCCTTTGTTAGAAAGTACGTACGGAGTTACTTTATTACCTCCCACGTGCTTACCAACTCTGATAGGGTTACTGTTCATATTCGGCTAAAAGTATGGTTGCTTTATGGACAAAGGATATGCCTCCAATATAAGTTTGACACGTGGCACGTACCTTCTGATTTGCATCTAATGCATTGTGTATAAATAGATGAAGAACCTCTTCTTCATCTTCATGCATACGTATCTCTCCTGATACCGCTGTTTCTTTCTTTCTTAATTTTAGTGTTTCTTGATTGTTTTAGAATAGGTAGTTATAGTTGTTCTAATTCCGCAAACAATCTGTAAATTAGTTTATTTTGAATAAACTAATTTAAAAGTTTGTGTTTGTATTCATCCCCCCCCTCCCCCGCCCCTTCTACAACTTGTGTGACACTTGGGACCAACAAGTGGTATCGAGTAGTGTATATTGCTGTATAATCTTCAAGAACTAATATCTTTCTGTTTTTGAAATGGCTAATCCTAATACAAGCTATAATGACAATGACTTTCTTGCCAATCCCTCCTAAGTTTAGCAAGGATAATTTCTTTGTATGGAAGGAAGAATGACTTCATTTCTAGAGGGTTCAGATCCTAAGATCCTCTACTATATAAAAAATGGACTATTCATTCCAACAACTATACTTCTTGCGGTTCTTGCTACCACAACCGCTGCTGCTATCCTGAAAGGCACATTCCTAAATCTCCACCACAATGGAGTGAGGAAGACAAGAAAGAAATAGTTGTTGACACAAAAGCTAGATATATTATTGCTATATCCCTTCCGGATGATGTTTATCATCTGTCATGAAAATGAGAACCTCTAAATCAATGTAGGACACTCTATGGGTTCAATATGAAGGTACCAATGAGGTACAGGAATCTCGAAAAATAAACTTTGTAAGACAATATGAAAGCTTCGTATTTGGTAAAAATGAAACCCTGTCAGAAGTTCATCAAAGATTTAACTATTTAATAATTGATCTTAAAACAGTTGGTAGAGAATATTCTAATTCTGAAGTTCTGACAAAGTTCATGGAATCTCTTCCTAAACGATGGGACACTTTTACTACGTGTCTAAAAATGTCAAAGAACATTAGCTCAATCATGAGAAATCTCAAGGACTAAAGAAGAATCTTGTAAATGACACCAAAAGC
The DNA here is from genome assembly GCA_036898165.1 of Silybum marianum. NCBI lineage: Eukaryota > Viridiplantae > Streptophyta > Magnoliopsida > Asterales > Asteraceae > Silybum > Silybum marianum. The sequence continues at coordinate 34,957,047 of CM072530.1, forward strand.
TCCAAAAGTTCTTCTATGGCTTTAGTGTCTTTAGAGACTGAACCTTAAAAAACAGTCTCTTCCTCTATCACATCTATCACTTAGTTAGATCCATCTAACTCTGAGGATATATAAGATGTTGATCTTTCAAAATTAGATGAGTCTCTAGCTCTTCTGACCAACACCTTTAGAAGATTTTCCAGAAAGAGCAACTTTAGAAGAAATCCTTCTATCTCTGACTGATACGTTTTAATTATTTAACACATTAGTACCTTTTTCAGAGTCTTATAGATAATTATTTTACACTTTATCCCAGGTTTGAGTCCGTATTAAGTCAGTATTGAGTCATAAAGTCAAGTGAGGTGGATGACCTGTTGTGTGCTGAATATTGTTTAAAAACCTGCAGTTTTCTGAAGCATCAATGTAGCATTGGCCTGCAGATGGTAGCAACTGATGGACGAGTTTATTGGATAAGTTGGCTTGGGGAGAAAGTTTTATCAAAGATTATTAGATCTTTTCTTTTGAACAAACATTATTATATATTTTATTTGTAATAGTTAAATAGGGTAGGAACCTTCCTTTTTGTTAATCTTGGGGAACAAGTTGTGCTTAGTTGTCTTTTGATTAACTTTTGGTTCCCCTTGAAATTACCTCTCTACCCTTCCTATCTAGTATAAGTAGCTTGTTAGTTGTGATGTTTTAGGGACACACAATTATACACACTTCTAATACCATCTAGAATCAAGTACTCTTGCTATAGTCATTATCCAACACTTTGAGTCATCTTCCAAGTGGGTTTCTAATATAAAGTAACCTTTGAAGTTTAATTCTCTCCAAATTTAATTGCTTTCTTTTACTGCTTTATTTATTCGCTTTATTTACCGCTTTATTTTACTGCTTTATTTACTGTTTTATTTAATTTATGTCTCCCATTTCAGTTATTTATATTTCTTGCACTTTCATTTCCGCCATGAGTAGCTAATTTTATTAGCTTGGGTGTGAAACGAAAGGGTGAGATATTTCATTAAATGAATGTGGACTTTGGTTAGCAAAAATAATATTTCATTATTTTATTCAAGTTTTATAAATCCAAATGCACTTCTTGACGGGTTGATCACTTTGGAAAGTGTTTAAGTGTCGTGGAGTTAGGAATAAGCCACGATATGCACGTCAACTCGAATGACATAGGGAGTAGACTTGGAAGAGTTGCTCTCTATTATTTTCTAACTGATTATTCTCGACGAATTGGTTACTTTTAAAAGTGTAAAGTGTGGTGGACTCAGGAATGAGCCACTATGACACACCCAGCTTGGATGATATGGGAATCTGCTCGGAAGAGCGATTTTTAGACAAAGGAATTTGTTAGTCCATACATCTTGAGGAAACTGTCTGCTGCTATCATTGGTCCGGATGCCACATAGGAACATGGGCTAAAAGCTAAACACTAGTAACAATGGTTAAGTCCGGAAGGATTACCCTCAAGATGGATGGTGAAATTTGTTTCTGCTAACTGATGCTATAGCATTGTCCACCAGATTTTATATTTAGGTCTCACCTGGAAGTTTTACACCCATGCTACCGGCTTTATTCTGTTAATTCACAATGATCAAACAAACAATCAATCAAATATTCTTCAAATTCGCCATCTGAAACCATTTCTTTTATTAGACTTTTCACTGAACGTTTACTACAGTCTCTGCGGACGATTTTCGGTATCTTATACCAGATTATTACTTGAGGGACGATAGTGGACCCCATTGTATACTTGCTTTGTGGATCCCATTCTTCTATTTTTGGGTATATAAAAAGGACCTATCAAGTTTTTGGCGCCGCTGCCGGGGACTGGCAAGCTAAACGTTCAATTTTTATGTAAGATAAAAGATTTGATTTTTCTAACACCGTTTGAATCAGTTGTAGTGGTGCATGCCAAGGATTCAACGCAGGGAGTTTCTCGAAATTGATATCGATATTGAGAGAACATTTTGTCAAAGAAGGAGGGTTCAAAGAGAAATTCTTGCTCCGCCACCTCCCGACATGGCACAACCTCCCCCTCTCCTAAATGGTCCACCTCTCCAACCACCTTTTGAACCCCAACAACCTCCGTTGTTTGGAGATCTATCTATTCACCCATTTCGAAACATTTTTCATGATGAGGAAATACATAATGAAGATGATGATACAGAAACAGAAAATCATGATGAGAACCCACCAAGACCAAGGCCACAACCTAATATTATAAATCTAGCAAATTCTAAAGATGTCGAATAATGGACTATGCCATCCCTAATTTTGAGCAATTGAACTCAGGGATAACTAGACCCCATTTACGACCACCCATTTTGAACCAAAACCAATCATGTTTCACATGTTACAAACAAATGGACAATTTGCTGGTTTACCAATAGAAGACCCACACTCACATCTGAAATCCTTTTTGGAAGTCAGTAATTTCTTCTTGATCCCGGGAGTGTCAAAGGACGCTCTGAATCTTACATTATTTCCATTTTTCTTACGGGATCGAGCTAGGGAGTGGTTCAACTCATTATCACCTGATTTTGTAACATCATGGAACGAAATGGCTGAGAAATTTTTGAGAAAATATTTTCCTCCCACCAGGAATGCTAAGTCCCGAAACGAAATTTGTCTTTTTAAACAAACGGATGATGAAGCTATTCCTGATGCATTAGAAAGGTTTAAAGATCTGTTAAGAAAATGCTCACACCATGGTATTCCCTACTGTATTCAACTCGAGACTTTCTACATGGTTTAAACGCCACTGCTAGACAAATGCTCGACGCGACTGTAGGATGGGCCTTTACAGGCAGTACCTACAATGAAGGATTTGCTATACTTGAGAAAATTTCTGAAAATAATGGGCACTGGGCTGATCCACGTGCTACAAACCAAAAGAAGGCTGCTGGAATTCATGATGTAGACGCATACACTGCTATTACAGCTCAGCTTGCTTCCATGGCTAACATTTTAAAAAATATTACTTCCGGCCAGGGAGGAGCACAGCCGACTGCTACTACATCAAGTCAACCAGTTCTGGCAGTGCAATGTGTTTGGTGTGCAGGGGAACATTCTTATGATCACTTTCCTAAAAATTCTGAATCAGTAAATTATGTTCATAATAAGTCTGCTCCCTACTCCAACAACTACAATGCAAGCTGGAAACAACACCCAAATTTTTCATGGACAAGTCCAAGTTTAAATCCACCAGCACCTAAACACCAGAGAAATTCTAACTTTCAAAACTATGCAAGCAGTTAAAATTCTCAGCAAACGCATAATTTTCAACCTCATCAAAATTTTCAAAACAAACCACCTCCACCTCCAGCTATTACTACATTATCGTCCTTAGAATATATGTTAAAAACATACATGGCCCAAACTCAGCCCTCTCTAAGAAATTTAGAGACACAAGTGGGTCAACTTGCTCTCAACCAGAACAATAGACCCATTGGCACCTTACCCAGTAACACAGAAATCCCTAAAGGCCTAGGCAAGGAGCATGTTAAATCAATCACTCTCAAGAACGGAAAGGACTACCCAGATAGTACACCTAAAACTAGTGTGACCAAAACACCAACCAAAGAGGTAGAAAACGTACCACCAAAAGTCACCTTTCTTGACCTACTAAAAGATCAGAGCGAGAAGAAGTCTTTAGAGCAGGAAGTAGAACCAAAGAAAGTTGTTACACCTTCACCACCTGTGTTTAAGACTCCAAACCCACAAGACCTATCTTGCTCAACAAATCTAAGTAAAAACGTCATTAAACCTGTTCCTCCCTATGTACCTTATCCCCAAAGATTAAGGAATTAGAAAGATGAACAAGAATTTAAGAAATTCTTGGAAGTGTTCAAACAATTGCATATCAACATATCCCTTGTTGAAGCAATTGAGTAGATGCCGACTTATGCTAAATTCCTGAAGGACATCCTTAGTAAGAAAAAGAAGATAACCAAATATGAGACCATAGCCCTTACTGAAGGATGTACTGCTCTCTTTACCAACAAAATCCCCCCAAAGCTGAAAGATCCAGGGAGTTTAACTATTCCTATTTCTATTGGTGGGAAGGAGGTTGTTAAAGCACTTTGTGATCTAGGTGCTAGCATAAACCTCATGCCCTTGTTAGTTTACAACACCCTAGGATTAGGAGAAGCAAGGCCTACTACTGTCTCATTGATTCTGGCTGGTAAGACTATTGCCTATCCTAAAGGGAAAATAGAGGATGTGTTGGTACAAGTTGAAAAGTTCATATTTCCGGCCGACTTTATCATTTTAGACTTTGAGGCTGATAAAGATATTCCTATAATCTTAGGAAGACCCTTTTTAGCCACCGGAAGAACTTGATAGATGTACAAAAGGGAGAGTTGACTATGAGATGGCAAGACCAAAAAGTCACATTCAGTGTTTTCAATTCCCTCAAGTACCCTGATTACTTGGAGGAGTGTGCCCGGGTATCTGAGATTGAGACAACTTGTTATGAGGAGGGAGTGAGAAAAGCATGTAAGATGGAAGTAGAGGATGAAGAGATAGAAATAGAGAGTGATAAGGAATTAGAGTCAGTTAAGACTGATACTGTACTAAATAATGAACCAAAGAGTTTCAAACCATCCATAGTATCACCACCTGACTTGGAGTTGAAACAACTCCCTTCTCATTTGAAGTATGCTTATCTAGGGGAAGAAGACAAATTTCCTGTCATCATATCATCTACCCTGGATATGCATCAAGAAAAGAAGCTTGTGGATATGTTAAAGTTGCACACAAAAGCCATAGGATGGACCATTGATGACCTTAAAGGGATTAGTCCCTCTATATGTCAACATAAGATCATCTTAGAAGAGAAAGACTTCACATCCCTAGAGCCCCAAAGAAGATTGAACCCTGTCATGGAAGAGGTAGTGAAAAAGGAAATTTTAAAATGGTTAGATGCAGGAATAATCTTCCCAATAGCTAGTAGTTCTTGGGTTAGTCCAGTCCAGTGTGTACCAAACAAGGGAGGATTCACTATCATCTCCAATGACAAAAATGAACTCATCCCCACTAGAGTAGTATCCGGGTGGAGAATATGCATGGACTACCGTAGGCTAAAGAAGGCTACTAAAAAAGACCATTTCCCCCTACCTTTCATTGATCAGATGTTAGACAGACTAGCTGGCAAAGAATATTTATTGTTTCTTGGATGGATACTCAGGTTACAATCAAATAGCAATAACATCAGAAGATCAGGAAAATACCACCTTCACATGTCCCTACGACACTTTTGCCTTTAGGAGAATGCCATTTGGACTCTGTATTGCACCAACAACTTTTCAAAGATGAATGATGTCCATATTTTCTGACATGCTTGAGAAATCCATAGAAATCTTTATGGATGACTTTTCCGTGTATGGATCATTTTTTGATAATTGTTTGGAAAATTTGGAAAAGAGTTTGGAATGGTGTGAGGAAACTGATCTCATTCTTAACTAGGAGAAATGTCACTTCATGGTTACAGAAGGAATTGTTCTTGGACATCTTATTTCAAACAAAGGAGTTGAGGTAGATAAGGCTAAACTTGAAGTTATTGAAAACCTACCTGAATCAACCACTGTTAAAGGAATTCAAAGCTTTCTTGGCCATGCTGGGTTTTACAGAAGGTTCATAAAACACTTTTCAAAAATCTCAAAACCTTTGTGTTTACTTTTGCAGCATGATCAAAAATTTGAATTTACTGACGAGTGCAGAAATGCATTCAATATATTAAAGAAAGCTTTGGTGACCGCTCCAGTGGTTGTAGCTCCAGACTGTAACAAGCCTTTTGAAATCATGTGTGACGCCAGTGATTTTGTAGTAGGAGCTGTCCTAGGTCAAAGGCATGACAAAGTTTTTCATTCAATTTATTACGCAAGTAAGACTTTGAATGAAGCACAAACTAATTACACAACAACAGAAAAAGAATTATTGGCTGTACTTTTTGCCTTTGAGAGGTTTAGATCATATTTGATAAGGACCAAAATCATTGTCCATACTGACCATGAGGCCATTAAATACTTGATCTAAAAGAAAGATGCCAAACCTAGATTGATTAGATGGGTGTTGTTGTTACAAGAGTTTGACCTAGAGATTTTGGATAGAAAAGGAGTAGACAACCAAGTTGTAGATCCTCTGTCTAGGATAGAGAAACCTGAGATAGGAGAAGGACACATCATTGAGACCTTCCCTGACAAGAAAATCATTGCAATACAACAGACTAAGCCACCCTAGTTTGCTGACATATCAAATTACTTGGCTTGTGAAATAAAACCCCCTGATTATATTGGTTACATGCTTAAGAAATTTCTCCATGATTCTAAAACTTATCTTTGGGATGATCCATTTTTATTTAAGCTTGGTGTAGATCAAATTTTGAGAAGATGCATCCCGAAGATTGAAGTAGCAGCTATCTTGCAACACTGCCATCAAGCGCCATATGGAGGACATTTCGGAAGCCAAAGAACAGCCGCCAAACTCTTACAATCTGGTTTTTATTGGCCAACTCTCTTCAAGGACTCCAACAATTTTGTACTACGGTGCAACGAATGTCAACGGAGTGGCTCTATTTCCAAAAGGAATGAGATGCCATTAAATGGGATCCTTGAGGTTGAGTTGTTTGATGTATGGGGAATAGATTTTATGGGTCCTTTCCCCCCATCAAACAAATTTCAATATATTTTAGTGGCAGTAGATTACGTATCAAAGTGGGTGGAGGCTACAGCTTGTGTAGTTAATGATGCAAAAACTGTGGTCAAGTTTCTCCAGAGGCAAAGTTTTACAAGATTTGGTACTCCTAGGGAACTAATTAGTGACGAGGGTACCCATTTTGTGAATAGTATGATCTCTGGTGTACTTGAAAAATACAATATCTAACATAGAGTAGCTACAGCCTATCACCCACAAACCAATGGGTTAGTCGAACTTTCAAACAGGGAGATTAAAAACATACTAGAAAAAGTGGTAAAACCCAATAGAAAGGATTGGGCCTTCAAATTAGATGATGCTTTATGGGCTTATAGGACTGCCTATAAAACAGCAATAGGAATGTCCCCATACAAGCTAGTCTTTGGAAAAGCTTGCCACCTCCCTATGGAACTTGAGCATAAGGCATTTTGAGTCACCAAAGAATTAAATATGTGCCCAGATGCAACTGGCAAAAATAGGAAACTACAACTTTGTGAGCTAGAGGAACATAGGTACCAGGCCTATGAAAATGGAAAAATCTATAAAGAACAAACAAAGAAATGGCATGACTCTAGAATTAATTATTGAGAGTTAAAAGAAGGTCAACGAGTTCTACTATTCAACTCGAGGTTAAAATTGTTTCCAGGAAAGTTGAAGTCCAGATGGTCAGGACCTTTCCAAATTCATAAAGTCTATTCATACGGAGCAATTGACCTTTTTAACCCTGAATCAAACAATGTTTTTAAAGTAAATGAGCAACGAGTTAAGCTATTTCATGATGCCGCAACACTCCCAGAGCATTGCTCTGTGGACTTAGATGCACCTTCAAAAATTCGAAAAAGCCCATGGGCTTTTAAAAATCCGATTTTTGTAAATATTTTTTTCTTGTTTATTTAATTTCCAGTAGATTAATTATTTTAAGGTTTTTGTTTAAACTTTTAGATAAGGAAGGAGGAAGGAAGATGCTATTCCAATCAACAAAGGAGAGTACAAGGTGAGATCATTGCATGACATCAGCAAAAGTACCTCTCAGCCTCCAAAATGTCACCTTTACATCTTCATAAGATTGAAAATGAGCTGTGATTTTATTATCCAACGGTCTTTACCCAAAATATAATTTTAAGAAAAGTTAAACCATATTCCTTTGGGAGAAAGTTTGGTAGGTATTTAAAACATTTTCAAATTTTGGTCATCTCATTTTCAAATATGCCTGAGAACACCAAAAATCCTTTTCAAAGAAAACACTCAGAGAACAAACATGGGGAGGGAAAGAAGACCATCGAGAAAGGAGAATATCGCCATGGTTGTCTTGCGAAGTGGTTGGCGTAAAGGGACGAACGCCGGCGAGTCGTTTGGTGGAGATGAAGCATCGACGGCAACTATGGTGGCCGGAAACCAACAAAATTGTCACACCCAAGCCTCAGGTACCACCGATAATCCTATCACTATTGAGGCCGATGATAAACCCCAACCCTCTACACCCTCCTGCGATAAACCCCCTGCCAAAACCCACCCTGAAAAACCCAAAATCGAACCCCCTGTTTTCACCCAAGAACAAAACCCTACAACCACCACACCTCCGACCACCACATTACCACCATTCCCACCACCTTTGGCTCCATTTCTAACCCCTGGTTCGACCACATTCACTTTCCCCTCTCCACTTTTTACATTTTCGACTCCTCCTAGGGCAAACCCTATCACAGAGGCTTCATTAGATGTGAATCCTATTCGAGTTGCTCCACCAGCCATACTAGGATGTTTTTATCTCATCAATCTTGGTTGCATCAACCATCGATTCCACCATTTCCACGAAATCAAGACCACGACTAGTAAACCATCCTTTCAATCAAACTTACCTAAGAAATGCCCCTGATCCGAGGTCCCCTTTCTGCCCCTATCCTCATTCGTATTTCAATCAACAACCAAATCAAACACCCCCTGTTCCGGTGTTCTCTAATATGTCACACCCGGTCATCGCGCCATATGTGCCACCCATGAGCAGGAAATCGGCGGATGGACTAGAAAGACCTTCATTAGCACCAACAGTGAAGGCATTTCGAGAAACACCAATTGTGGACTTGAATCTTACACCAAAAATGGAAGCTCAGGTATCACTTACACCTTATAACTTAGGTGAAGGTCTTCTAATGCTAAAAATGAGAAAGAAGTTGGCATCATTACTAAGGATGATGCCATCACATTTATGGACCCCGATCATGTGTATTTATTGACTTGGAAAGATGATGAGAGAGCTGCTTGTGTTTCAAATATGCAAAAGAAAGAAGATAGTCAAGTTCCAAATGAATAATATGAAAATATTGAAACTAAATGCCAACCAGATTTGGCAATGGAAGATTACCCTGTTGATCATCCATCAGAAAAAGAGATCGAGGTTGAGAAAGACGTAAGCTTAAGTTGCACTGAGAGTATATGTGATCTATTTGATAATTTGGGTATTGATAATGATGAGCCTGTCTCTGAACAAAATGAGGCTAATCAATCTTCTGATCACGCCTTGGAAACAAACACTAACACATATATGGAGAATAGTTCAGGTGTTAATGATGCAGGAACCTCTTTGGAGCATGATCATTCCTTTGATCATGTATCTAAAACAACAGAAGAAGATAAATCTGGTAGTGGTACAGATACTAATGAAGGTGATATAGACAATACAAAAGAAGAGGAACCAGCTCAGGGAAAGAGAAAATCCGTAAAGAGTAAAGGCAATAAAGGGAAGTCATTAGGAAAAAGGCAACCTTTTAAAAACACTATCTCAGAAAGTGAACCAACTCAGAAGAAGGCAAGGAAGACACCTACTCCAATAAAGAAAGTGAAAACCAAAGCAAAAAGGCCACCTTCAAGAAGAGTTACAAGGCAGAGCTCTAATGCTTCAGCATCAGAAGAGCATCCAGAGGCAGGGAGTCTATCCCCTGTCTTCATCAAGAAACCAAGACATCCCAACAACTCCTTCAGTTCCACAGAGGCAAGAAAAGCGTTTGGTAAGTTCAAGGAAAAAGTGGGGCACCCTGACAAAGGTTTTGACCCTAATAGTATCGCTGAAAACATTTTCATTGCAGAGGTCATTTTAGTACATGATTGGGGCAGGCTTTGTGAGGTAAACAGAAGTTACAACTTATCGTTTGTAAGAGAATTTTATGCTGAATTCGTAACAACTGGGACTGGCCCAATCCAGGTCCGAGCCGAGAGGTCATTATCTCTACATATAGATTTAATGACCTTTTGGGACTAAAGCCCCCAAGAAAATATGATTTTGAGAAATACAAAGTGAATGCAACCTTGGTTGATGTGCATAAAATTGTTGATCTGGTTGCTAAGCCAGGGACAGATTGGGAACACCACGAAAATTTCATGTTAAGACAGTTTAGGGCTGCCAATATGCTCCCTGAACCTAATGTATGGTTGAATTTCATTAAGCACACTCTTTTGCCCACTACGCATGATACTTATGTAAACGTGGAGAAGATGCTGTTACTTTATTGTGTGTTGGAAGGTCTGAGCATATATGTTGGGGAACTGGTGATAAGAAGGATAAAGTATTGTGCCAGAAGAAACACGGGAAAACTGTTTTTCCCTTGCCTCATTCATAGGTATTTGTTGGAGAATCGGGTACCTCAATTTGAAGATGATCTGATTGTGAAGGAAGGTGATGGTGAGGAGAAATGGACAATCGACATGAAGGTTGTATCCAGGTTAAAGAAAGAAAAGGCATTGGAGAAAACTGATGTGGGAACAATGCTACAAACTCTCTTAGCCCAAAACTCAGCCCTCATGGATGGGTTGTTAAGCCAAAGGGGAGAGTTTATGAGAAATATAGAAAACATTCAAGCAGATCTAAAGTAGCAGTTTGTGGAGGAAACCAATAAGATTAAGAGAGAGGTGAAACAGCTCAGGGTCGTTTTGGTGAACCAGCAGAAGGTGAAGGTTAGTAGGATGGGGACAAGGATCCAAAACATGTCAAGAGAGGTAAAGAGGCTGAAAGCAGAGAATGAAAGGTTGAAGTTGAATGTTGTGGGGAATGCTACAGTATTAATGGTCAGAAATGAAGGCACAACACCTACTCCTCGGGAGTAGGCCAGGTTATTCCATCTCCTTGACTTTAGTAGTATATTATTTAACTATTCTTGATTTTTAGTTTGTTGAGTCTGGGATCAATTGCTGATTTTTAGGAGTTCTTTTTGTGAGATAATCCTCATGAGTTGCATACCACATGTGTCACAACTTGATCAAATTCAAAGTTTTGGTTTATGCTCCTTTCAAAATGTTCAGATTAGCACGAGCACAACCATGGAACTCAAAGTGCACACACTCACCACACATATTGAGGCATGATGTAGGCCATGTGTTCAATTTTAGCCCCTTGCACCCATATACTTCATACAAATCTTTCCAATGAGGTCATTGTCAATGTTAAGTTTTGGGGAGGAGTATGCACAAATATCTTCAAGGAAAAGAAATTCAATACAAAAGAACCAAAGAGCACATTAATGCCAAATTCAAAAATTGTAAAAAGAGGTTCTAATCTGAAAATCCTTGAATGGGTAGAAGGCACAAGATGTCCCATAGGGACAAGTGGACCCACTGTCAACAAAAAGAGCATAATAAGTGCCAAATTGAAAATTTGTGATGTTGACAGCAAAGGCTAAACTGAGAGAAGATATTTCAAAGTTGAGTGGCCCTAGGTCAAAAGCCCTATTGACCTTAAAATAGTGGTGTGTGTGTTGAACTAAGACAAAGTAGGGAATGCTAGTGTGGGTATGAAAAGTAGATTGGATGTTGCAAGCCCACTTTGGAATTCTGAAAAGTTGTGACCAATATGAGATTGGTATGCTCATAATAAGGAATATCATTTAATACTATAAATCTTGCAACTGTTTTGAGTCATTTTTATTTTCTCCTTTTGGTCGCTTTGGGACAAGCAACACTACAAGTTTAGGGGTATGATACGTGTTAATTATTTAACACGTTGGTACCTTTTTCAGAGTCTTATAGATAATTATTTTACACTTTATCCCAGCTTTGAGTCCGTATTAAATCAGTATTGAGTCATAAAGTCAAGTGAGGTGGATGACCTGTTGTGTGTTGAATATTGTTTAAAAACCTGCAGCTTTCTGAAGCATCGATGGAGCATTGGCCTGCAGATGGTAGCAGTTGATGGACAAGCTTATTTTTATAAGCTGGCTTGGGCAGAAAGTTTTATAAAATATTATTAGATCTTGCTTTTGAACAAACATTATTATATATTTTATTTGTAATAGTTAAATAGGGTTGGAACCTTCCTTTTTGTTAATCTTGGGGAACAAGTTGTGCTTAGTTGTCTTTTGATTGGCTTTTGGTTCCCCTTGAAATTACCTATCTACCCTTCCTATCTAGTATAAATAGCTTGTTAGTTATGACGTTTTAGGGACACACAATTATACACACTGCTAATCTACCATCTAGAATCAAGTACTCTGGCTATAGTCATTATCCAACAGTTGGAATCATCTTCCAAGTGGGTTTCTAATATAAGTAACCTTTGAAGTACAACTTTATTTATCTTGCTTTATTTACCGCTTTATTTTACTACTTTATTTACTGCTTTATTTAATTTATGTGTCCTCCCATTTCAGTTATTTATATTTCTTACACTTTCATTTCCGCCATGAGTAGCTAATTTTATTAGCTTAGGTGTGAAATGAAAGGGTGAGATTCTAAATTAAATGAAAGTGGATTTTGGTTAGCAAAAATGTTATTTCATTATTTCATTCATGTTTTATAAATCCAAATGCACTTTTTGATGGGTTGATCATTTGAAAGTGTTTAAGTGTCGTGGACTTAGGAATAAGCCACGATATGCACGTCATCTTGAATGACATAGGAAGTAGACTTGGAAGAGTTGCTCTCTATATTTTTCTAATTGATTATTCTCGACGAGTTGGTTACTTTTCAAAGTGTAAAGTGTGGTGGACTCATGAATGAGCCACTATGACGCACCCAACTTGGATGATATGGGAATCTGGTCGGAAGAGCGATTTTTAGACAAAGGAATTTGCTAGTCCATACATCTTGAGGAAACTGTCTGTTGCTATCACTGGTCCGGTTGATACATAGGAATATGGGCTGAAAGCTAAACACTAGTAACAATGGTTAAGTCCTCAAGATGGATGGTGAAATTTGTTTCTGCTAACTGATGTTATAGCATTTTCCACCAGATTTTATATTTAACTCTCACTTGGAAGTTTTACACCCATGCTATCAGCTTTATTCTGTTAATTCACAACGATCAAACAAACAAACAATCAATCAAATATTCTTCAAATACGCCATCTGAAACCATTTCTTTTATTAGACTTTTAACTGAACGTTTACTAGAGTTTTTGTGGACGATTTTCGATATCTTATACCACTTTATTACTTGAGGGACGATAGTGGACCACATTGTATACTTGCTTTGTGGATCCCATTCTTCTATTTTTTGGTATATAGAAAGGACCTATCACTGACTCTGATAAGTCAATGCTTTCTCCTATTGATAAAGCATTTGCTATTTGTTATAACTGCAACGCGAAGGTCACTTTGCAAGTGAATGCAGATCTAAGAAATTTGCTGCTCCTACCTTTTCTCAAACCTCATTTAAACCAAGAGATAATAAATATCTTAAGTTAAAGGAGAAATACCTGAAGATGAAGAAAATCCAGCGAAAAGGCAAAGGCTTATTCGCTGAAGAACACGATTGGGTGGACTCCACTGTTGAGTCAGACTCAGATGATGAAGACTTGGTTCTTGTTTGTCTTATGGCAAAGATTCAAGAAGCGGAAGAAATATCTGAATATTCTTCATAAAACATCTCCTCAACTCCTACTAAGGTATCAAATCTTAATGACTCATCTATCTCTGAAATTGATAGCTTGTCGGCTCTCGATACGTTAACTGTTGGTCTATACAATGCCCTAAATGTTAAAACTAAAGGGGAACTGTTGGTTCCAGATTCCTTTAAACCGATTGTTAATTGAGAGTATTGAATCTGAGTGAATTGCGGAAGCAGATCAATTAACAATTTAAATCAATAGAACAGTAAACAGAATGAAGAACAAAGATTATGAAATGACTTACGCACAGAATTCTTCAATATGTAAATGTATTAATCGACAATTTTTACAAACACAATACAATGCTATTTATATAGATACAAAGACAGAAAGTCAAAATGCTAGCCAATTACAAAGTGCCATGTGTCATAAAGGGAGCGTCTAACAACAATTAGTTATAACAAGAAGTGTGTGTTGACATTTGTAGACATCTCTTCTTTGACTCATACTTTAATATCTAACATTCTCCCCCTAAGTATGAAGTCAAAAAAAAATAATTTTCTTCAGAGTGGATCAACAGCAGCGATGATACTTGAAATATTATTGATAAGCTCTCTGTTCTTCTGAAGTCCATCAAGTCTTTTCTCTATTTTCTTTGCAAACACGGATTTGTCGTGTCTAAGCCACAAAGCTCTTGATGATGTAGACTACCTCGAAGAGTATTTGTGAGCTTCTTTGATGCGAAAGAAGCTCTTTCTATTTGGTCTTTTGAAGATGATTCCCTCTTCGGTTCGAAGAAGTCTACCCACTCGAGTTTGCTTATCCCTTCAAGTTCCTCATTTGGTGCGAGAGATAGCCAGATTATCCATTTTGAAATTTAATCCAATCTGGAAGTCGACCTGCCTTTTGTATCTAATGTATGATTTCATACACAGAATAATTCTAGTGTAGGCAACCTGGTCTTGTGGATCTTTGCGTTCAGAAAGCTGAGTCTTCATAAATTCTTCCAGAAAAATGAGATCAGCTGGATGGATGGACAACAGATCATTATCACATATGTAATAACTTTTGTTGTTTGATCTGACTATCTCGTAGATTGTGTACCAAATGGGTGTATCTTGAAGCTGTTTATGTTTCATGGTACGTTATCTTTGTAATTGGGACGATGAAAACTGTCTTTCTCGTCTTGTTTATGTGCCATGAAGTTATCTTTAACTTCACTTTGCTAACATTGTATTGGTTGGCGAAGTTAGGCATCATGAGATAAATCTTACGATCCGTTGGAGCATACATGTGCCTTTTCTCAACTTCAATTGTTGGAAGTTCAATGTTTCCAACAATGTTTCCAACTTTATTTAATTTTTCTTCAAATTCTTCTCTTACGATCTCCTTCGCTTCGAGCGGCCTCTCGCTCCGACTCTTGCTCTTTCTTCGACTTCAAAATCTTGTCTCTGTAGTTCTTCTTTAAGTCTAGCCTTTTCTATTTCCAGGTTCTCTTTTTCAGCCCTCTCTATCTCTATTTGTTCTTCAACTATTAGCCTCTGGCGTATTATCTCTTCTGCTTTTTCTTTTTCGGCTACGAACACTTCCTCATCCTCCTCTCCGGCCCTTTTAGCTCTTTCCTTTGCGGCTTTAGCTCGTTCTCGTTCTTCGTGAGCTGCGACTACTTCGACCCTTTCGGTAGGAGAGCTTGGGATTCTGCTTTTTCCCATAAGATCCAGTAATAAACTTAGCTAGCTCTGGATCTGCGGGTAGAGGACCGTAATGCGTAGCCGAGAGGTGTTGGAGTGAGTGGCACTTGTTTTTGAAGAAGAGGGTTGCCGTGATGGTGTTGGCGTTGAAGAGTCGGCGGTGTTCGTGTTTGTGTACGATGGTGTTTGTTTGGCTTGCTTAGGCTTAGAACCTTTCTCCCCCTTCTGAGAATCAGGATCCTGATCCTCAGAACGTTTCCTTTTCAGTTCGGCCTTTCTGCAAGCCCTTTCTTCCTTGGCTTTCTTCTTGGAAGTAAACGCCTCAGCTAGAGAAGAAACCAGAGGCACAAGTTGAGAGATAGTAGTTTCGAGAGCGGCAAGTTTCTGGTCAGTTGACGATGTGGAGGGCTTGGAAGAGTACTTTGAAGCGATGGTCGACATTCGCTCAAGAATAATCTTCTGGAAAGAGGCAAGGTCAGACTTCTTGACAAGCGTAGACACAGAGGGATCATCAGAAGTGATGATGGTCTTGACAAGCTTCTGTATGTCGGCCACCAGAGAGCTGTAGTCTACAGAGGCACGTAAAGATTCTGGAAGTTGAGATATTGCCTCTGTATTTGCTTGAAGACCATTATTCAAGAGCAGAAGTTGTTCAGCAAGATAAGCCTTCTGATCTTCTTGAGAGGAACTCATTTGTCGCTGAAGATCTGCTAAAAGAGAGTTTTGCCTTTCAATTTGAATGCGAAGGCTCGAAGAATAGAATGATTAGTTGTGGCGGATAATTTTAGATCTTCCACGAGATCTACGAATTTGATCGGCAAATGCCAAGAACGCCGCATTAGTGACAAAAATCGAGAAGATGTAACCGGTGCATCTCCAACACATGGAGCCCCTTTACCCTCGCGTTCGGAGGGGCCTTCTACACCCGTTTTGACGTTGAGTGTAGAAGGACTTCCAACTTTGTCCTTGAGGGCACGTTATGCACGAGCTCCTCTTCGGTTGTTACGTTGTTTCAACGGTATCCTCATCATCGAGAGGATGAGGTGCGAAGACGGTATGCTTACCTTGATGAAGTGTAAACACTCCGGTAAGAGGTGCATTCCTAGGCTGTAACCCCTCTGATGGGAATTCATCAGCAGCTATCCTAGGAGAGAATGTGGACGCATCCTTTGTGCCTACTGGTATGTCAGTCACGGAGACATGAACATGTGGTGAAGGAAGTGGCGAGTTCTGGGGCGAATGAACTCTTATATTATCATCATCATCCTGTTGGGAGGATGATGAAGTGGAGGTGCTTTCCCCGGTTGAATTTGATTCAGAAGAAGAAGAAGTATCCTCTGAATGGCTGGTTTCTGGGTGGTTTGAACTGGGCTGTTCTAAGTCAATGAGTGGAGACGTGGTGACGTCAACCTCAGAAGTTGTGGTTTGCCCTTTGGGGAATTGGAGAGGAACACTCATATGTGTCTCTGTGACATCTTCTGTACCCTTCATTTAATAGAAGGTCGGCATGGGTAGAAGCACTCGGATGTTCACTCCTAGTTTTTTCAATCTCATGCTCACCAGACCCCTGACCACCTACACCTGGCTCTAAGTGCTCTGGGGTAGGAATTCTCTGTTCTGAGAAAACCATAGAGCTTCTATAGATTTGGAGATTAGAAGAGCTAGATGGGATTAGGTTTAGCATGTACCTGGATAGTTCTCTGGGCGCGGAAGTAGCCGATCTTGTCAATGGTTGATCGATGGGAGCTCATTGATGCAATTTTTGCGGAATGGCTGAAGCAGGGGAGCTTCGATTGCCCCAATAGCAGGATGAGTGATGAGGGAGAGAAAGCGTGGGAACATGAGAGCTGGTAGTGGCTTCCCCTGACTTTGATGTAGCACCTTAGTATGCACAGCTGCTTTAATCTCTTGGAAGATGAGACTCGCATAGTCCAAGGGGCGATTGTAGAACATCCCATACATAATCGTCAGAATGTTTCGGCTAGCTTGATCCAAGGAACCTATTTTGCAGGTTAGGCTCTTGTTGAGTATGGAGACGAGTAGATTCCACATTGGGGGTAACTTCTTTCTTCTGAATTCGGACAGCCTGGTAAGAGGTTCATTGTAACCCAGTAGATTGATGAAGGCTAGGAGGGCTTCTGTAGAAGGGTTTTCTTCTAGGGCAGGATTGGGAATGGTTTGCCCGTCGACTTCGATCACTGATAAGGGAAGATGAAAATATTTGGCGAGTTTTCTTTTGGTGATTGGGATTTGAACGGCAATTTCCACTTGTTCGGGATGAGTGACAGAACCGGCGAGTGTTCATCATTTTTGATGAGCATTGTTTGCCACAGTTCTTGGACATAGATTTCAGGGATGTTTGGGTTGGTTAGGGTTAGGGCGCGATTTAACTGGTGCTGTTGTAGAAACTCGATCATGATGCGAAATTCCGGTTGATAAGTGTTAGGGTTGAGCAGTACCTGCACATTGTTCGCCTTCAATGGCAGTTTGACAATGGGAGTACTATCAGCAGTGGAATCGATGATTCTGTCTTCATCATTGTTGGTAGGATGGGCACAGTTGGAAGCCATTTTGAACTGTTGAATGCTTGACAGTAGAACACTTTTTCTTTGCACTGAGAATAAACACTGATTTGGGAATATTTGCGAGGAAGAAGATGAAGGTTGAAATTGGGGGTTTTATGTGAGAGAGAAACTGTAGAATGGGAAGGGGTTATTCAGTTTGGGGAGAAACAAAAAACGGTTCATTTGAGCTGAGGTAAGCACGCGGGTATACACATGCAGGGTGTCGATTGGAGACACGTGTACGACGAGACACATGTGTGATGATGATTTAGTAGCAGATGCGATTTTTCTTAAAAGCAGAAATAAACAAAAGTAAAAAAAAATCTGTTTAATTAATCAATTAATGTTGAATTAATTGAATAAACACAGAATTTAATCTTAATTTTATTTATTTAAGTTTAAAAATCAGTCAAGTGAGAACAAAAATCACATGAGAGTTTAGTTTCTATAAAAGAATAATAAAGAAGAATTTGTATTAAACATATAGATTTAAACAACCTTGGAGGCAAGAGTTGAATGAATTTATATATTTAATGGAAATTATAAGAATTATCAATTTATAGAAAATTAAGTTGAAAAACATGTCGACTTGATTTATATTTTTAAAAAAAATTTGAAATGAATCAAAAGTCTAAGAGACCTTGGCGGCAAGAGAAACTCAGAGCAGATAGATTCAAATAAAATTTAAGTAAAATAGTAAATCAGAAGACAGCTAACCAGAGTTAGACTTAGACGAATATCTTCTTCATTGCGAAACTCCCCGTGAATGGTAAACTCCCCTTGAATGGTAAACTCCCCCTTGAATGATGAACTCCCCCGTAGTAGCTTCTGTACCGCGTTTCTCAATCTGTACTTTATGATATTTCTTGAAAGAAGAAAATTATTATGAAACAGAAAATCAGAGGAATTCAGAGGCTTCTGAAGTATTCTGAAGAGTTCAGACAGCATCAGAGACTTCTGATGACTTCTGAAGTATCGTCGTAATAGTTCGAGGCTTCGGATGCTTACGAAGAAATCATTGTTACATATTAAGCATTCCCAACTTGCTAATTAAGAAGTTAAAACGACTCTCATCAAGAGCTTTTGTGAAAATATCGGCAAGTTGATAATCGGTAGAAACAAAATACATTTCGATTGTACCACTTTTCGACATGATCCTTGATGAAATGATACTGACATCGATATGCTTTGTTTTGGAATCTTTGAACTTGGATTTTACGTAATGGCGATAGCACTTTTAGAATCACATAGGATGGGAATCTTATCGTATATCGTAGACCATAATCTACGAGTTGGGTCTTCATCCAAATAACTTGTGAACAACAACTAGCAGCAGCAACATATTCAGCTTCTGCTGTAGATGTGGATACGCAGTTTTGTTTCTTGGATGTCCAACTTATAAGTCGATTTCCCAGAAGTTGACAGCTACCTGATGTACTTTTTCTGTCAAGCTTACAACTGCATGATCGTAGAATGCGTATACGCCATTAAATCAAATCCGAATTTTTAGGATACCAAAGGCCCAACGATGGTGAACCTTTTAAGTACCTAAAAATTCTTTTTACAAACCCAAATGAGACTCTTTAGGATTGGCTTGATAACGAGCACAAAGACAAGTGGCAAACATAATATCAGGTCTACTTGCTGTTAAATATAAAAGAGAACCAATCATTCCTCTGTAGCTGGTAATATCAACAGATTTACCAGAGGAGTCAGGTCCTAATTTCATACCAGGGGAGATGGGTGTTTTCATGGATGATGAGTTTTGAAGATGAAACTTTTTAAGCATGTCAGAAACATATTTTGCCTGATTTATAAAGATACCAGAGGTACTTTGTTTAACTTGAAGTCCTAGGAAGAAAGTTAATTCTCCCATCATACTCATTTCAAATTCAGTTTCCATCAACTTAGAAAACAAATCAACTTCTGTTTGATGAGTAGAACCAAATATTATGTCATCCACGTAAATTTGAACGATAGTTAACATACCTTTGCCTCTTTTGATGAACAGAGTTGTATCGATTTTACCTTTTTCATATCCTTTGCTGATCAGAAACGTAGATAGTCGTTCATACCAGGCTCTTGGGGCTTGCTTTAGATCATACAAAGCTTTGTCAAGAAGATAAACATATTCTGGATATTTTGCATCTTTGAAACCATCAGGTTGTTCGACATACACTTCTTCTTTTAGACATCCATTAAGAAATGCACATTTAACATCCATTTGGTAGACTTTGAAGTTTTTGTATGCAGAGAAAGCCAAGAATAATCTTATTGCTTCTAGTCTTGCAACAGGAGCAAAGGTTTCATCATAATCGATACCTTCCTCTTGACAGTAGCCTTTAGCCACCAAACGAGCTTTATTTCTGACAACAATTCCATCTTCATCCTTTTTGTTCCTAAATACCCATTTTGTGCCAATAGCAACTTTGCCTTTTGGTAAAGGAACAAGACGCCAAACTTTATTTCTTTCGAATTGAAGTAGTTCTTCCTGCATAGCATCCACCCAGCTTGGTTCAACTAAGGCTTCATGTACACGTTTAGGTTCGATCATACTAAGAAAATTAACAAAGAAGGCTTCATTTGCAGTAGCAGATCGTGTTCTGACCCCCTCAGAAGGACTACCAATTATAAGATGCGGTGTGTGAGATTTAGTCCATTTCGTCATTACGGGTAGAGAAATTGAATGGGTTGTTTCATTTGACGAAATGATTTCATCCGGAAACACAAAATCTTCTTTATTTTCTTCTCGTATGTCCTTCTCGGTATCCGTTGTGTCACCGGTCCTTGTGTTTCCCCCTCGGATGATGGAATAGAAGTAGCGTCCCGACCGCGATGTAGTAGTGGGAACTCGGAAAAATAGACGTGTCGAGAGGAAACGAGAAGAAGCGAGGACCGAGAGAGTATGCCCGAGGCTTGGAGAATATCCGGTATTTGCAAATGTGGAGGTGACATAGCTTCGACACAACTTCGTCGCCCGTAAAATCATGAAAAATAGCATCAATCTCGGATTCTACGGAACCCGAAAGATAGTCGAAGTAACAAGATTAAGCTTGAGTTACGAAGTAGAGTGTTCGAAGTCGGTTGAGTGTTATCATCGAAGTCAATGTTTATGCTTTCCATAACGAGTTTTTGTTCGTAAGTTAAAAACTCGGAAAGCTCTTGAATTTAACGAGTAGCCTAAAAATTTAGCTTCATCGGACTTCGGATCAAATTTGCCAAGATTATCTCTGTCGTTTAAGATAAAACATACGCGACCAAAGATATGAAAAAATTTTACGGATGGTTTTCTTTTATTAATCGGCTCATAAGAGGTTTTGAGATGCCTCTTGACAATAATTGAACGGTTTTGAGTGAAACAAGCGAGCAACGACTTCGGCCCGAAGTGAATTGGGAGACCGAGAAGGCTGCCGAGCATCGTTGTTGCTTCAACCAAGGTTCTGTTGCGACGTTCAACTACACCGTTTTGTTGTGGAGTGCGAACAAGCAGAGAAGTTTTGAGTAATTCCTTGTTCAACAAGATACGATTCAAGCTTGGCGTTCCCGAATTCTGTACCATTATCACTTCGAAGTTGCTGAATTTTCGATGTAGAAGAACACGAATTACGGTCATCATATTCGTAGTACCATCGGGACTTCGACTTTTGACGAACAAAAGCAAGCCAAGTATATACGGAAAATTCATCAATTAGTACCGAATATACTTTTTACCGGATAGACTACGAATTGCAATTGGACCACGAGAGATCCACATGTAATAATTGCGAGAGGTCTAGTACAAGAATGATCACTTTTTGTTTTATGAGATGCTCGTTTAATTTTGCCCATTTCACATGCGGGCGAGAGGTGATCTTTTTGAAAATGAATATACGGAAGTCCGGATACCGGTTTGTGTTTAACAAGCATCTCAAGATTATTAAAATTTAAGTGAGACATTTTATGATGCCGCAGCCACGCAACTTCACTCTTTTTGGAGATGAGACATAAAGTTTCCTTACCATCCTTAGAGGTAAAATTCATCATATACAAGTTACCTTTCTGTCTCGCTCTCCAAAGTTCTTCACTGCCTTAGAGAATAAATAACAATGTTTTTCATCAAATACTACTAGTATTTTAGAATCACAAAGTTGACTTACACTGAGGAGGTTATGTTTCAAGCCAGAAACATGAGCTACCTTTGATAAGGTGATATTACCTTCTTGTAGAGTACCGTAGCCTTTTATTTGACCCTTACCATTATCACCAAAAGTTACTATTCCACCTGATTTGTCCTTGAATTTGGATAGTAAATTTTGGGATCCAGTCATGTGCCTCGAGCATCCAGAGTCAAGATACCAGATATGCACATGCTGTTTCTGCAATCAAAAATCAGATTTTCTTAGGTACCCATCGCATAATGGGTCCTTTTATGTTAGCTTTTGGAGTATGCTCGTTTTTTGATTTAACAGAAGGTAAAGACTTTATTTTTGGTTTTTGGTGTTTTGGAGTTTTATTCTTTTTGTGATAAACATTCTGTGAATTGGAATGATCAGAGGTTTGCGAGAAAAATTGTTTTAACTTTAAGAACAGTGAAAAACATTCAGAATACTGAAACATAGAAGATTGAATTGAATTGTCATTGCGAGAATGGTAATTACAATTATTCTTTCTAAAGTCTTTTCTAGTATCAGTTGTTCTAGAGAACCTATCTAGACTAGACTTTTGTTTTAGTTCTGGCTTTTTCTTCTCTGTGTTCTTCCTCTGATCTACTTTTGCAGAAGCTCTGTTATTTACTGAAAAAGGAACATAAGTATTAGAGGATTTCCATTTGCCTTTTTGAATATTAGTAAACTTCGGAAGAGTAGAGTTTAAAATCTTTTGATTTTGCACTTTGGTTTTGAGTTCTGCCTCTTTCTCAAGTTCAAGACATGTTTTGGCTTTGAGACACATATCGAGGAAGTACGGATGTATAGATGCGATTTTCTCGGTTGGAACAGAAACAGGAAGAATAGGTATACCACTTGAAAGTTTAGCACAATCTCTATCAGAAGCTCTGATTTCTTGAGATTTATCAGTATACAAATAATCATCCTTTTTATCAATAATTTCTGAATTATTTGTGATAACTTTTGATGATCTAAAAGAATTAATTTCTAAATTTGAAAGGTAATTTTCAGAGTTATCAAAAAATTCTTCATTATTATTGTCATTTTCCCATGGATACGTAATCTCAGCAAAGCTTTCTTGTGTTTCGTAAAGATGTAAATCTTCAAATGAACGAGGAGTGATCTCTGGATGATTCTCACAAAGAGTTTCATTTCTAAAACACTTATCCAGTAGAGAGAATATCGTTTTCAAACATAAGTCGTAGATCTTCTTCTGCCTGACTTGGAACAAAAATATCAGCCTCTGGATTCAAAATTGTATGTTTATTTGAACCAAAATTGAAAATATCATCTTTCTTCTGAACTTTATTTAGATCAACATTTGTTTTACAACAATATTCAATATTTTTCGAATTGAAGTTTGCTTGTTTTATGATAATTTTCATATCTAGATTTTTTAAAAATAGATTTTTCATACAAAATTGGAAACTTTGGCTTCGTATTTGTCCAATACAAAAACGATTTCGTATCCGACCTTTTCTTACACGTGTAGGGATCTAGGTCCTCGAAACCAAGTCCGGATCTTCCTACTTGTGTGTTAATTTTGTCATGAACCTTGTGCATCCGGATATGTTATAATGCTGTAGCTTTTTCTCGTTGAAGTTCAATGTGTAAAAACTCTCTCTTTCTCGAAAATAGTTTTTAAGTTGCTACGAGTTGAGTCTATCACTCTCTTTGTCTCTCGATTTCTTTCCTTTTTTCTTCCGAAGTTTATTGAGATTCAAAATTTCCTTTTTAAATTTTTTCTTCAGAAAGTTTTAAACTCATGGAAATTGTTTCCTTTGCAGTATTTAATTCGAGTTTTTCTTCTGTAAGTAAATCCATTTCTCTTTTGAAAATATCTCTTTCCCTTTTGATTGTAGAAAGAGTTTTCTCAGTACTTTTTCGTAATTTCTTTTCGATTGTGAGTTTCAGTTTTAGTTCCTCAAAATTGTTTGATAACATCACAATCGTTTGTTCAAGCTCGGATGATCCAGAAATTACTAACCGGTGACTCGAGAGGGTTGATCCTGCGATTCGTTTGTGTTTGCCATTCCACAGAACATGGCTTCATCACCGCTGGATTCATCTTGCACCCAGTTTTCTTTTTCTGCAAAGTGTGCTCTTTCAGTGACATTGTACTTATATTTGTTTTTGTAATAAGTTTTATCCTTTTCCAGAGCTCCTCTGCAATCTCTTGAGTAATGTCCGGGTTTGCCACATCTGTAGCAGACATCTTTCTTCCTTTTTAATTCTTCTTCTTTCTTTTCTTCTTCTGTTTTCTCTACTCTCTGTACTTCTTGTTTAGGAACATAGGGACGATCAAATCGTTTATTTCCTTTCAAAGACCTATTTCCAAAACGATTAGTAAATTGCTTGGTTATTAAAGCCAGAGAGTCAGCAAACGCTTTAATTTCATCATCTGATTCAGAGTCATCTTCTGGAGCAGTCTCTGATATGAAGGCTTTCGATTTCTTCACCCGTCATCACTTCGTCTTGATTCCTTTTGTTTCGAGATCAAAGCCAGAGGACCTCCGATGTTTGTTCTTTTCTGAACAACTTCTTTTTCATGAGCTTGCAGTGTACCGAATATATCATGCAGCGACCATTGTTCAAGATCCTGATTGGCTTGTAGTGACATGGATAGATTTGACCATTCAGGGTTTAACCTTTTGAGAAATAGAACATTGTTATCTTCCTTTGATCTAACAATGTCACATCTCTTGCGAGAGATTAATCGGATTGTTGAATCGATGAAATGTTTGTTCCGAGAGATTCATCGGTCGGTGCTTGAAAACTATTATATTCATTTAGAGCTTGAGCTCTTACGTTCTTTTTCATTTTCGCACCACCTTCTAAGAGATTCTCCGATTGATCCCATAAATCTTTTGCTGTGTCACATGAGTCCAGAGATTGAAAAATCTCATTTGGAATGGCCATTATCAACGGAGACTTAGCTTTCTTAGCTAATTCCACCTTAGCTTTTTCTTCATCATCCAGTTATTCCTTGACTTCGAACCGATCTTTGGTACCTCATACGAATTTGCAGTGGCTGGAATTCTGGGAATAGTAGTGGTGGGAACAAACGGACCGTTTTGAATAATTGGATATAACTCAGCATCCAATCCCTCATAGAAGTTAACCATTCGAATCTTCCATTGTGGGTATTCATCACGTACAAGAGTTGGAGGTTTAGTCAGGGACCCAGACGTATAAACAGCATTCAAGCTCGAATTTGTCATTTGAGTATGATAGAAGAGAAAATTTGAAGATGCGAAAGAAATTTAGAACAATTAAATCTCAAGAAGAACAGTCGATAATATCACCGTTTCTTCGCATTACAAAATGAATGACTCAATTTAAGAGAAGATTGTTAACGATTCAACAAAATTTCGTAAAACAGAGTGGATTGATAAACAAATTTTGAATCTGAGAAAATACTGTTCGATTGAAAGGAATTCTTTCAATGGAAGAGATCTAATAATCAATAGATTGATTAGAAGGCTCTGATACCAATTGTTGGTTCCAGATTCCTTTAAACCGATTGTTAATTGAGAGTATTGAATCTGAGTGAATTGCGGAAGCAGATCAATTAACAATTTAAATCAATAGAACAGTAAACAGAATGAAGAACAAAGATTATGAAATGACTTACGCACAGAATTCTTCAATATGTAAATGTATTAATCGACAATTTTTACAAACACAATACAATGCTATTTATATAGATACAAAGACAGAAAGTCAAAATGCTAGCCAATTACAAAGTGCCATGTGTCATAAAGGGAGCGTCTAACAACAATTAGTTATAACAAGAAGTGTGTGTTGACATTTGTAGACATCTCTTCTTTGACTCATACTTTAATATCTAACAGGAACAACTAAACTCCGATTTACAAGAACAACTAAAAACTTTACGTCTAAAAAATCAAAGAATTAACTAAATTCGAAGAAGACTTTAAGGATCAAGTATTTGTAAATTAAACAATAAGCATTGAGAAACAACAAGCTATCACTAAGCGTGAAAATGCCATCACAGAACTCAAAGCTGAAAAGGCTACCATTGAAGGATAGTGCAAAGCCTCCATTGAGGCAAATGAGATCATTAATGCTCATATTCATGTTAAGGTTTGTTAGATCTAAAATTATATTGTATCTGAGATCACCAAGAATGAAGACGAGATTAAAGATCGAAGAGGTCAAAACCTTAAAGTCAAAGTCAACATAGTCAACAATTATGTAAAAGTCAACATTTCATATTAAGAAAGTCAAAGTATGGATCTTAATGATAGATTATGTTATAGTTTGAATTTATAATTAGTCAAGAATATAAATGCTCTTGTATTAGTGTGAGAATGAATAGTAACAAGGAAGAGAGCTCATCTGTAATATTCTAGAGAGAGAAGTTAGACAGAGAAAGTGAATGTAGAGAGACTTTTAATCAATATATGAGATTTTGTTGGTCCTAAAGGAGTCTACAAGAGTTCAAGGATGTAGAAACAATTTGTAGAAGGGGGGGGGGGGGGGTTGAATACAAACACACAAATTTTAAGTTTTTAAATGAGTTTATATTGAATAAACAAATTTACAGTTACAAGCGGAATTAGAACAAGTAAATAAACCTATTCTATTGTAACTTAAGAAATCACACAGTTTGATGCACAAGGAAGTGAGAAGGAAAAGAAGCAGAGGTTTGAGAAATAGAAAGTAGCATGCATAAAGATGAAGAAGGGATATTCATCTATTTATACCCGTTTGCAATTAATGCAAGACAAAAGATATATGCCACGTGTCAAGCTTTCATTGGAAGCTTGTCTTTTTTCCAAAAGCAACCATGCATTTGGTCGCGTGTGAACAGTACCATATCAGATTTGATGGGGACATAAAAGACAATACGTACGTCCTTCTCTGATATAGTATAAGGTTTTGACTTTTGTGCATCGAGGATAAGATCAACATTGATCTTGCTTTATAGACTTCATTTGATCGCTGAACTTGTAACTTCAAAGATGAACTTTCAGAGTATCGCTGAGGTCTAGCAAGACTTCACACTTTTATTTAGACAATCCTTGCTATCACTGAACTGCTTTAGATCACTAGCTGATTATCTCTATCTTCAGCTTGGTCTTCGACTTTCGCTGAATGTTCTTGTCGTGTGAATGTTGTTCTTCAGATCTTCAGAGATAAGATTAAGGTTCCTGAGTTTCAGCGATCGCTGAGTGCAATCAGCGTGTGCTATCACTGAATTTGAACTTATGCGTATAAACAGAATTTTCACTAAGTATATAGAGGAATCATATTCAAATCACTGAGAGAAGTTATGATCAACCGATTTGTTCTTAATTGTTGTTTTTGATATGCTTATATTACTTGTTACTTGATCTTAGTGGGATTAACAGTTGGTATCAGAGCCTAAACAGAAGAATTGTGCAAGAATTTGAAGAATTTTCAAGTTTTCTTGAAGTTCTTGAAGTTTTTGAAGAACACAAATGAGTTTGATATTTTTTTGGTGTTTTTTGGATTAGATTTTGATTGCAAAGTGTTTCTCCATCATTTTATAATTGTTTTGCATCAATTTCGTTTCAAAATCGCATAAAAAATGTTGAATTTGAAGATTTTTGAAAATTGTGTTCTTTAGAAAAAGTTCTCTGTCAATTTTTTTGGAGAGTGATTTTGCAAATTGGTGATGATTTGATCAATTTTAGTGCAAGTTCTTTCTTAAAAAGTGTTTTTAGACATGTTTGTATCATTAATTTCAAGTTTTAATCTCTAAGTTTCATTTTTGAAATTCTTGATCTTTATGTGTTCTTCATAAACATGAAAGTGTTCTTGAAGATTTTGATCAAATTGGATCATTTTAATTGTAAATTGGTGTTTAATCCTTCATTAAAAATGTTTTGAAACATGTTGCTAACATAATTCCAAAGGATTAACACATTTGATTGAGATTTGAAAAGTTTGAAAATTTTGAATCCATGGTGTTCTTGAGAAAAAATTTTAAATCTGAAATTTTGATCCAAATGTGTTATTGAGTTGTTATCAAAACTTGTTTATTTAATGATGTTCGATCTTTAGATGGTGATATTTTTTGTTAGTCAAAGTCATCCGAAGGCTAAATTATTTTTATCCGAAGACTAAATCTATAGTCAACACCATGTAATTCAAATATACTTGGTCAAACTTTGTAGGCTAGAAGTTGTTTAATTTTTTGGTTCCATGATAAATCCATATGAAATCTATTGGGAAGTTTGAATTTCTTATGCGAAGCTAATTGGTCAAAGACTTGGTTAAAGACTTGGTCAACTGTTATGAATTTAGGTTGTAGCATCCGAAGCTAATCTTAGTTTCATACAAAAAATGTGTTGCTAGTGGTCAACACATATTATATCACGTCAAGTATATCATGCGAAGTATCTTGCAACAAGTCTCGAAGAAAGTTTACGATAAATTTTTGATAAATATCGATAGTGTTTCGATCGCGTTCGGTAAGTCTTGATATCGTTTCGATGAGTTTTGATCACCTTCGATAAATTTTGATAGTGTTTCGATAAGTTTTGATTCGATTTCGTAACATTGTTTTGCAATTTTCAGTGAAGTTTCGATATGGTTTCGGTGAGAATTTGGTGATTTTTCAGTAACATACTTATTGTTGGATTGTCATTGAAAGCCGACGTGAAAAAAATTCATTTTTCGAAAGATAAAAGTCGTGGTTTGGTGATTATAGTTTTTGAGCTTTCGCGACCGTTGGTAAACCTTAGCGACAGTTGGTTTAGTCTTCGTTAGTTTGGTTAATTTTTGTTACTTTTTTAGTTATTTTTCCGTTAGCTTTTGTTAAGTCTGTTAGACTCAGGCCTTGTTTGTTTTTTCATTTTAAGCTCTTAATCATCATTTATGTCTGATTCGTTTAGGTATTTCATAACCATTTCCGAACTGAAATCAGACTTCAGACTTCGGACCTCTTAAAAAACAAACGCCACCTTAAGTTTTTGTTAAGTTTCTCTTCAAAGTTAGTTCTTTTCGGTTAGTCTCGTTAGTTTTTCACTTTCTGTTTTGACAGTTTTAGTACCTGGACATTGGAGTTTTAAATATTGACAATTTCGGCCCTTGTACTTGAAGTTTCAAGTTTTGTCACTTTTAGCCCCTGGACTTGAAATTTTTAAATTTTACTTTTTTAGTCCTTGTACTTGTGTTGTTGTGTTTTTGAGTCGTTCAAGTTTTAGTTTTTGTCATTTTTTGTCCTTGTATTTTGTTTTCACGCACAATTAAACTTCTAATCGAAGTTTCTGTCAACGATCATTCGATCAGATAATAAGTGCTTATATTTTTGATATATTCAAGCAACTGGTTTGTTATTTTTGAATTTTTCTTAGGATTATACAGGATTATTTTTCCCGATGTCTATTTCTGATTTGAACTCTCTAGTCTCATCTGTGCAAGCAGAGATAGCTAGTCAAAGGAAAGAAGTTTATAGTCATAAAATCGATCGGATTTCGTATGACAGAATGATTCATTCATTAAAATCAGGTTGTAATAATCAAAAGGCGTTGCAAGCACAACTAGATGAGCTTAAGAAGAAACGTCTAAGTCGTGGTTATCTTGAGGAAAGGTATCCGAACATTGACATGATAAAGAGAAATTGTGATCTTGAGCATTTGCTTAGTGCTTATCAAGTTCAGGACAAGATGATTAATTGGAACATTCAAGCTGATTAAAAGTGCTTACAGATGAGAATATAAAATTGGAGACTGAAAAGAATAATTTTAAAAGCAAACTTAAATCTTTTGAGTTGACAAATATGAAGCTTTCAAAACAAAGTGCTGATTTTGAGTAGGTTATTGTTATAGAAAGGAACAAGTTTGAACTTGAAAGTAAATCATTTGAAAAGAATAGTTTGGAACTTACAGGGAAAATTTATGATCTTCAGCAAAGATTAGAAATACAACAGAAAGATTTTGCAAGTGAAAAAAAGAAGTCTGATAAGAAGTGTGACAAATGTTGCAAGCTAACAAAGCAGATTTCTATACTTTAGAAATCATTACAGTATTGCTCAAACCAAGACTAATGTGCAAGGACCCATGAAGGTATAGGTACCAAATTTTCTTAATCTGTTTTGCAGGTTGTCATGTGTCATGCTGAATTTCAATTATTCAAACACATGATCAGACTTGATTGGTTTGAGGGGGAGTAAGTAATTTCTATCTCTGAGGGGAAAATCTTATGTACCATATTATATAAAATGTTGAATTTCAACAATCCACGGTAACTTAATCTAAGAAACTCACTCGTGCTTGTTTCTTATCCGCTTCTTGATTTCCCGTGTGTTCATAATTCTTGACTTAGTTATTTCCACGTGTCATATATCCGGTGGAAATACACTCATTTGAAATTCATCACAAAATTAAAAAAAATGCCAAATAAATGATTTGATTCTTATTCGAAATAATAATTGTGAAGTGTTCATCACAATTAAATTCTAATCATTGTTTTTGAAACACTAAGCTTACTGAGTCAATCTGTTTAGTGTTCGTATTCGTTTCATTGACATTCCTAAATAGAAACATTCATGCTTTAGCTTCTAAACAAATCATCTTACAACCTGTGCTACATATGGTTTGCTTCTGAATACTTCAGTTCAGAACCTGTTCTAAATATGTTTGGCTTCTGAATATCTCAGTTCAGAACCCGTTTTATATAGAATTTTGACTTCTAAACATATTAGTTCAGGGCTCGTATTTCAGATGTTTATTTCTAAATTGTAAAGCAAAACATCTTTCAATTTCTTGGTATTATTAGGAAAAAATTTCGTGGGTACAATGTGCAAGGTTAACTGAAATTTTATGGACTACAGAACCGGTAGCCCTACCTAAGAAGTAAACCCATAGTGATTGAGGGTTGAAGGGTATTAAACAATAAAGTGGGGGATATAACTCATACGTATAACTCATACGGTTGAGTAATCTCATAGTGCTGAGAGGTAAAATGGAAATGAGAGTTTGGTTAGAAGTGAAGATTTTTATTCAAAAGATAGAGGGTGTGAGAACAGAGTTAAAAGAATTATAGAACTCTGCACCAACCACTTCTAAGTTGGGCAACCACATTACTGTTGGTTCACAATTCTTTTGTGACCATCATTGAAACAGGCAGTTAGCCTATGCCAACACTTGCTTTAACCCCACCAACTACTCATTTGTTTCTTAAAAAGGAAATGTTTCAATTTTCCACGGATACACAACATATAATCTATTCAGTCTTTATTTGAAAGGCTTGAATATAGAAAAGGAAGGAAATTTGTCCTGCCTTCGCACTTCAATCATGCACATTGAGTTTGTGGAATGTATTTTCACACTTTGAGCTTAAAATAGCATATAATGCTTAATTATTTCTACACATTGCGTTTTTGTGATTCCAATGCATATCTCTTTGTGTTTATGCCGGAACAGTCTAAGAAGTTAGTTTTTATAACTTTTCTTCAGCGATGACTGGAAGTCCTATCAGTGCTACCCGATGCCAACACTGAAAATAGGCCACTCAATTGAACTTTTTTCGATTGTAGTGATAATAGTTTCTAAATGTGCTTCTATGTAAGCCGATTACCCATTTGTTCTATCGAAACATTTTGTTCAAGAAGAGATCTATTTTTGAGGAGGAGAAAATTGTTATGAAGGATATATATTTCTAAGAGGGAGCTAAAATTTGTGTTTGGAGGAGCTTATTGGATTTAGTTTTTGATCATTCATGATGCTCAGGATTCTCCTAATCATCATGAGGGAGAGAAATTATATATCAAAGACACATGCAAACACATGAAGTTACATGCAAATAGTTGATCACGAAGTCACATGCGAAAAGATATTCAAAGATTTAATGCTAATGTTGAGGGAGAGCAATTAGAGCTAACAAAGTTTACAAATGTTCATATGTGTAGAGGGAGTAAAAAAATTAAAGTTCATTCGTTGATGAAGAGTTGATTGTTTAACTGATACAATATGTTGAATTAGTTAATGGAGAAGAAAGGTTGAATCTAAATCTTTTAAATCTAAGGTTGAAAAACCATTGGATTTAACTGTTGGAGCTTAATCTAAGGTTAAAGATTGTGGATGTGGTAAAAGTTTGGAGCTTAACTGTTGAATTTCTTGATGACATTTCTAATGAAGATGTTTGAAGAAGATTGCTGATAAAGATGGATTCTTTGATGATATACAGTATTGAGCTTAGTACACGTAGTGTCAAAGCTTCTAGCCTTATTGTCTAATATTGCCTTTTTGACTGAAAAATATTTGTTTGAAGATTTGTTGACTATTGACTACTCAAAGGAGAATTCTGAAGATTGAAGATGAGTTTGTGGTGAAGATTTTGATTTGAGTTTGTTTGTTGAAAAGGGAAGATTGTTATTTACCAGATCTTAGTTGTTCAAAAGATAACAACTTCTGATCGTCTTCATAAAGAGGAGTTCGTTAAAGACTTATGATTTGGTGGAGATTGTTAAAGTTAAAGTTTAACGAAGACAAAGATTTAAATTTTTTGACGATTGCTGTTTTGTGATCTCGAATACAAAGGGGGAGATTGTTAGATCTAAAATTATGTTATATCCGAGATCACCGATAATGAAGATGAGTTTAAAGAATGAAGAGGTCAAAGCCTTAAAGTCAAAAGTCAACATAGTCAACAATTATGTAAAAGTCAACATTTTCATATTAAGAAAGTCAAAGTATGAAGCTTAATGTTAGATTACATGGTAGTTTGACTTTGTAATTAGTCAAGAGTATAAATACTCTTGTATTAGGAGAGAATTAGTTATACAAAGAAGAGAGCTCATTTGTAATATTCTAGAGACAGAAGTTAGAGAGAGAAAGTTCAATATATGAGAATTTGTTCTTAATTGTTGTTCTTAAATGTTTAGATTACTTGTTACTTGATCTTAGTGTGATTAACACATCTTTTTATGATAATTGAGAAATATCTTGTTGACTGGTAGTTGATGATAAAGAAGTCTTCAGAATGCACTCCTTGAATAAGTTTAGATCATTGTCAGTAACATAAGTTGTTTCAAGATTATTAAACCTTCTTTTCATTTCCTTCTCCTAATTCTCCACCCTTTCCTTCATACTTCTAGATGTGGTAGTTGTCAATTCATGAATGTTCTTATGAATCTTTTCAAATTCAGAAGAACAAAAAGTTCTAAATTCTGAGAATTCAGAAGGAATAGGTAAAGAACCTGAAAAAAACAGATGTTCAAGTTTGCTTACAAGCTAAAGCAGGATGTCCTGTTGATGTCACCACATCATGAACCACGAAGGCATTATTGAATGAGGCTTTAGGTATGTTCACCTTACCAGGGCTTCCATCAAATCCTCGAACATTCAATAAAGGAATGTCTATTGATGTTGTGCAATTTGGCAGACAAACTGTCAAGTGGAGTCCATAGGACCTGGGCTTGTGTGAGTAAGAATTACTGTATCGTTCTTGTTAGGCTTAAATTGAGATGGACTCTCAGACTCAGTGTGCACAAAAGTTCTATGAAGGGGGGAAATATATCCTTCTTTTCCAACATTGAGATCCTCCAATTAGGGACTCAATTGATCATTAGGTGCTTGCCCCATATGTGTTATTGAAACTTCATTCTGTTGAGAGAAGGATGAGTGGACAGGGGTGGGTTGTAACAAGAGTTGCCATGGGCTCATTGGTTGTTTTAATGTTATCCACCAAAGAATGTGGAATAAGAGTAGATGTGGGTGTCCGGTTTCCAATGGCTAGTACACGGTTCTCTTGTTCTTTTAACCATGTTCTCCTCTCTTCAGTTCTTTTTCTCATTTGTCTATCCTTTCTCTCATTCACATTTTACCTCTTTTCTGAGGATGTCCACCCCCTTGAACATGCTCCCCACTCTCCCTATCAATTCTAAACACCTCACATTGCACACCTCTCAGGTTTAAGTCTTGGGAAGGGGCCACAGGTTCTTGTAGTCCCATACACTTACAATACTCAATCAAAATCTTATTATCATACCTGATATATGATCTAGGCTCTGTAGGTAATGGTAAGGCATTGGGAAAGCTTGAGAGTTGCGTTCTTAGAGGTTTGAGATTGTCCATTGTAAACTTAACCACTTTAGGTGCATCATCCTTTGCAGGAATTTTGTCTTCAGTAAACATTGCTCCCTTCACACACATTTGGAAGTGTTGAAACCCAAATCCCATTATACACTCGATAGATGATGATTTATAGTAAGTATAAGGAGTAGAAAGCGGAAGCAATTATGTAATCATCAACTAAATTAGAACAGGTAAATTGAATGAATTGATTATATTGACTACATAAAATATATATATATATATTTAACTCTTAGATTACAATACGAACAGTACAATGATCTACCGCTCAAGTTCTCTCAATTCAACAACATTTCTAACAAGTACACTTCTCTATTTATACTAAACAAGTACAAAAGTCAAAAAACCAGCCTATTACAAGATTACACGTAGGAGGAATCTTTAACAGAGTTTGTTAGACAGTTATGCCACATCATCCACCACGTGCATTAATACTTCCTTTGTATCTAGAGATGGCTCTGTCTCTGGACTGTCTTCTTCAGTGCTTCAGATGTACTTATAGAATATCTTACTTAGTCTTCAGAAAGGTCTTCTTCATACTTTTACACAATGATTGTAGCTAACAATCTCTCCCCTAAGTATGAATGAAGATCTTTACAAATATTCAAAGAAGATAAAACTAAACTTTTATTAAAATACTAAAATGAAAGTACATAAGTGGAATTACAAGAAGTGTTTTAGAACATGTCACCCAGATGACCTCTTACACAAGCATAAAAATTATTAGTAAGTTCTCTTAGGTTGAATGTCCCTCTGATAAGTAAATCCATGTCTCTGGCTGCCTTTCTAATTGCCATATCTGGTTCATTTGTCTTCTGCAGAATGTAGCCATGAATCACTTTCAGAATCTGTGAGGAATACTTGAAGCCTTCTTGGATCCTGAAGAACTTCTTGCCAGACATCCTTCTGATGATCATTCCCATTTCTGGTCAAGGATGATGCTAGCTATTTTGAAACTTTGTATTCCCTCAAGAGTTTCATCAGGAGCCGAAATGGACAGTCGACGAATGTTCAAATCCAAAGCAGTCTGAAAAGCATCTCCGCTCGATACTCAACAATAGTTTCCAGAATTTTCTTCAGTCTTTGATAGCCCATAAAATAAGGAACTCCTTTCTTGAGGTTCTTGGCCAAAAATTGTTCTAGGGTCATGTAGTCACATGGATTCAGAATTAGACGATCGTTCTCTGAGAAGGTGTAGTACTTGCCATAAGATCTTTGTAAAGTAAATTCAACATATGAGATGACCATGTTTGCATATGTTCTGACTGTCTGATCAAAGAATTCAGAGATAGAGGATTTAGAGTAAATAAATTTTCTTGCAAATCTGGCTTGGATTTGACGCGTGAGTCTAGGATGTGGGTATGGAGTTTGTAAAATTACCTATTCATCTTTGTTAGCATACAAGACCTTGTAGATTTCTTCTCTGGGAGGAGGCCTTTTGTTTCTCTCTTTCTCGACCTCTGGATCTACATGCTTTTTGTTCACGATGAACTTCGACTTCTGGAACTTTCTATATTGCTTGTGGGCTTCAGATTCTTTTGGCATCTGCTCATAAAGGGATTTTGACTAAGTAGAGGGTGCTTTTGGTGGTTGAGTAGATGATGGTTTGGAAATAGTTGGTTGTACTATTGTAGGCTTTTGTAGTCCTGAAGACTTTCGCTTGGAAGAATCCTTTTGATAAGTTGGTGGCTTTGTTGGTATATTATGTAACTCAAATCTGTTTGTAAAAACAGACTTAAACAGACCAAAAACTAAGCGAAAAGGGATGCAAGTATACACCTCTAGACACTATCGTCTTTTCAAGTAATAAAGTGGAAGTACCAAGTATCGTTCTACAGGGAAGGAAGCAAGGAATGCAAAGAAGATCAAACTTGTAAAAGTTAATTTCGGAGGATGAATTCGAAGAAAATATCTTTGTGAGTGAGTTTTGAACTGAAACAGTAAATAATATAGCAGTAATTGAGTAAGCAGTAAATGAGTAAGCGGTAAATGATTTGTAAACAAATATCAAAAGGGCAAGGTTGTAAAGTTCAGTTGAGACTTGAGATTACAATTTGGTGGACATGTGTTGCATCATATACCTACTAAGGGTAACGATGCAACAAAAGTATACAGTAGTTAAAATGATGTTTAACATCCAACCATCAACTAAGAGTCACTCAGGCAAAGGTTTTGAAAAGCATCTTCTCCACGTCCCTCAAGTGTCACGCTTGTGAAATGGGCACGCGTCCTGTCTCTCCTCTTAGGTTGCATGGAATAGGAATAAATATCCATTTATGAGCATCTTTTATAAGATCATTTCTACACCTTAAAAAGAATACTTCCATGTCATTTAAGTGGGGTGTGTCGAGTGGCTTGATTCCTCAAGACCATCACACTTTATCATTTTTGGCAAGCGGCCCCTTGTCGGAAGATGTTTTAAATAATATAAACTTGAATGAAAAGTTAGAGTAAACAACACGTCTAAACAATATCCACCTCAAGTAATTTAGGTCTCAACCTTCCTTTACACCCAAGCTACAAGATTAGCCTCTCATAGCTTGGTTGACTTGCATTTTGATGGAAGACATTTTAATTTAAATAAAGCAATAAAAGTACTTAAAGAAATAAAGCAATAAAATTACTTAAAGAAATAAAGCAATAAAAAGTACTTAAAGAGAAATGTTCTTTAATCAAGAACGCTTGTATGAAATTTAATTCACCCGAAGCAATGATTGAAGAAGAAGTTATCAAAAATACTTGGAAGCGATTTGCAATAAATAACAAGACACAAGAATACTTACAATTTCGATATACTCAATTTAACTTTATAAAAGCTTGAGCACAGACAAAAATTATAAAAGACTTGTAACTTGGAACAAGGAAAAGTAAATTGCGGTCGAAGTAAACAATTCAACAACGAGAAATTAAAAGCAAAAGATCTCAACAATTTTGAAATATCCAATTTAACTTTGTAAAAGCTTGGATACGGAAAGAAATTGTAAGAACTTGAAAGCAAAGAATTAATACTGAAAATGCACTTATTATTAAACTGAATCAAACTTACAACCAAAAGATCAAATTCACCCTTAAGCTTAGAACTTTAGAGGAATGAATTAAAAAGCTAGCAAGTAAGAAAGATCAAGTGGTGAGGTGGTTAAATCCAAAGCCAAGCCTCCCTTTAAATACTAGAGGAAGGGAGGTTGCTTGGAAAGGAGGATTACATAAAAATAAATACTAATTAATACTAATATTGTTCCATCATGTTGACTAAGTACATGTACCACTAAGAGGTAGCTTGGGGGCCAAGTTTCTCAAAATTGAAGCTTGCTCTTGAGAATTCTGATCAGATCCGGAAAGTAATGCTGCAGCCTTCACTTCTTCCCTGCTGCAGCAAGTTTGTTCTGCAAATACCAAGTCTAAACACAGAAAACGACCCAAAAAGGCATCAGAAGGCCCATCAGGCCCAGTTAACTCCGAAGACTCAATAAATAGCAAACAACAAAATAAAAGACTCAAAAGTTGGGCTTTGAAACTTAAAAACAAACAAAATAGTTAGGAAAATGATGCAATAACAATATAAATTGTACTCACATCAGTATAGGAGCCCTTCTTCTACTCTCCAAATCCCATATTGCATTTGTAACTTGGGAGGCTTTTGGTATATCTCCTCAGATAAAATGAGTTCCTGCAGCAGTCACAACAGAGTCAGGTTTTACCACTTTTGGATATGAAGCTTTTGAGGAGTCTCTTGTTGAGTTTTCTGAGGTTGTGGTTCAGAGACGATAGTAGCTGGTGCAACAGATTTTGGCTTTGATTTCTTAGACGAAGGTCCATTCTCCGCCTTCTGATGACCAGGCGACCCAGGATCCCTGTCATCTAAATTCTTTCGTTTCAAATCTGCCTGCTCGCATGCCTCTTCTTCTTTCGCCTTGTTTTTTCTCTTCTGGCGCCTACAGATTGTGTGTACAGTAGTATTTTTATCATTCAGAGCAGTCTCAATGGCATTGAATTTCTGGGTGAATGGAGCTTCATTGATAGTAATATGGAGTGGTAGTGGTTTGGCCAAGTACTGTTTTATCTCCTTCAGAGGCTCAATATTCCTCTGAACAAATTTTGCATTTATCTCTGTGAACTTCTGGATGAGAGAAGCTTGGAAACCTCTAAGATCAACTTTAATCGCTGGTGCAGAATGGTAGTACTCTGTAGGAGGAACCATTGACTTAAGCATCTTTTTACCTTCATCCGTGAAGGTTTTAAACTCAGATGTAGAGATGGTTGATGAAGAAGTTGCTGAAGTAGAAGTTGAGATGTTGGCTATTGCAACAGAATTAGCCTTGATGACATTATCAAGCTTGTTGAAGTGATCTTGGGCCATGGTTCTTTGACTATTATCAATTGAAGTAATTAAGCTCTGGATTACTGAGAGTTCGTCGGATATGGTAGTTCGAGTGAATTTCACTTCAGCAATGGAGGAATTAAGTTTTGTGATTTCTGCAGGGGTTGAAGAATGGTTAGCAGAGATTAAGCTTTTTATATCATCTAAAGGTTCCTTCATTTGATCAGCAAAGGCTACAAACACAACCAATGTGACAAAGTTAGGAGGGGTAACCTCTGTACCTTCAACACATGAAGTCAATTTTCTCTCGCGTCCATAGGGGCCTCCTTTATCACCTGCGTTTACTTTGATTGATGGAGGACTTCCATCTTGCCTTTGAGGGCTCTTAAGAGGTTCCTATTCGGATGTTCTGATCTCTTTTGATGGTTCTTTGTCGTCAGAGGACGAAAAGTCAAAATAAATGTGTTTACCCTTATGTAAGTCAAGTATAGAAAGGGTTTGGTTAGGATAATACCATAACTCCTCTGACGGGATTTCTTTGGCCAGCGGATCAGAAGTGGCCATGGATGTAGCAACTTCTGTCAGGTCAATGTTGTGGGCAACAGATGCTTTCACATTGTGTGAAGGAGGTAGCGAGTTCTGAGGCATAGGAACTCTTATATTTTCATCATCTTCCTATTGTGAGGAAGAAAATGATTGATGGGGTTCCTCAGATATGTGCCGATCAGAAGCATGAATAAGCTTCTGATTAGTCTAGCTGGGTTTTTGGGTTCAAACTGAGCTTCTGTCTTCGTTTAATAAGTCCTGGTGCTTGACCACCAGTCTTAGGAGATGTGGCTACTCTGGTAGGACTCGGATGGGATCACTCATTTATGTCTCAGGGGACATCTTTTGTTCTCACTCTTTTGCTCTCAGGATGGGCAGAAGCACTCTCAGAATCACTCACAACATTCTTTTCTGTCTCACTCGACCCCTCACTAAAAATTTGGGAAACTAAACGCTCTAGGTGGCTTGTCGCGGTTTTCTGACAAGCGTAGAGCTTCTATAGACAATGAGATAAAGATATTGGCTAGGGATGATAGAAAGCATGTACCTGGATAGAGGGTGTTCTGCAAGGTAGCCATCTTTATGAATTGTTGGGTAGTGGCTGTTCAAGATAAAGCATGGGGTGTAGGGTTGCACACAAGGGATGTAATATTTTGTAAGAGCATATCTAAGAAAGAGAGGGATAAACCTTGGGAACATCAGATATG
Source organism: Silybum marianum (assembly GCA_036898165.1). Classification (NCBI taxonomy): domain Eukaryota; kingdom Viridiplantae; phylum Streptophyta; class Magnoliopsida; order Asterales; family Asteraceae; genus Silybum; species Silybum marianum. The sequence goes on from CM072530.1 coordinate 34,996,609, forward strand.
GGAGCTTCTTATCTTTCTCTTGATATCTAAGTTTGGTAATTATAGAGGCCTTGATCTCTGTGTATAGGAGCTCTGCATAGTGGAGTTTTAAGTTGAAGAACATCCCATACTATATGGTGAGAATGTTAGTGCTGGCTTGGTCCATTAAGCCTATTTTGCAGGTAAAAATCCTTTGTTCAGAATGGACACTAACACGTTCCAGGTAGGGGGTAAGAAGTGTCTCTTGAACTCAGAGAGTCTGGAGATTGGTTGATTGTAACCTAGGTATTTCAGAAAATCAACCAGTTTGTCAGTTCTGGGAAACTTGCACAACTCACTTAATTTTCATCCAAAATGGTTGAATCAAAGCTTGTTAATAACATAAGAGTTTGGCGTTCAATGTGCATGTTTCATGTTTTCTCAAAATCGGGCTCCTTGATGGTCAAAAACAATGATGAAGTTGAGTCATGAAAGCTAGAGAAAAAGTGCAAATTGTCTCGGTTTTTCAAGAATATGAGCCTACGTTTGAGGGGGAGCTTGTAACGCCTTGAAGAGATGAAGAATGGTACATAAGACCTTCTAAAGAAATCAAGGGGGTGTTTATATGATGATTACTTATATAACATTAGGGGGAGATTGTTAGATAAAATTAGTCCCTAATTTTTTGAATGTTCTATAAAGAATTGTATTTTGGGCTTTTAGGGAATTTATGGGCATGGGATTTTTAATTGTAATGGCACTATATATATGGTGTCTTGGCTCCTACAATCATTTGTAATTCTAGAGATTACACACACATACTAGGTGAGCATATGAGAGTCGACTTATTCATTGTACGGTGTTTTCTCTATTTTCCCCTCCATAAAATTAAAGAACATGAGATGAGATTTTCAATACAAATGTTCTTCATGATATATTTTCTCTAATTTTATATGGAGTTTATTCAGTTGTTGCTCATTTTGTGATCTATCATTTGGTATTCCTATTTAAAAGAAATTTTGTTCAAATGAAATTGTTGGTTCCAAACAATTTGTAGAATTGGGGGGGGGGGGGGGTAAACGCAAACACAAGTTTCAGGATTTTTAAATGAGTTTATATCAATTAACAAATTTAGAGTTGTAAGGAGAATAAAAATAAGTAATTAAACCTATTATATTACTACTTTAGAAATCACTAACTAAATGATGCACAAGGAATGATAAGAAATAAGATCAGAGGCTCAAGGAGAGAAATGTATACATGAAGATGAAGATGGAGGTCTTCATCTATTTATACACGTTGCATTTAATGCAACTCAGAAGGTACATGTCACGTATCAAATTTCTATAGGAGGCTTTCCTTTGTTTATAAAGCAACCATGCTTTTAGTCGAATATGAACAGTAGCCTAAACAGAGTTGGTAAGGTCATAGGAGACAGTCCGTACGTCCTTTCTGACAAGGCATGGAGGTTTGGCATGTGGCATCAAGGATCAGATCAACTTTGATCTTGCTGAGTAGGCCCCACATTGATCACTGATACTGAGTCTTCAAGGATGAAGTCTTCATGTATCACTGAGGCATACACAATATCTCACAGTTTTGTTAGATGGACGTTGCTATCACTGAAACGCTACATATCACGAGTTGTTCATCTCTTTCTTCAGCTAGGTCATCTACTATCGCTAAATGGTCTTTGGTGTGAGTGTTGTTCTTCAGGTCTTCAGAGTCTAGATTATGTTTCTGATTTTCAGCAATCACTAAGTGCAATTAGTGTATGCTATCGCTGAATATGAACAGTAGCATAAACTTGGATTTTCACTAAGTATATAGAAGCATCATATTTAAATCATTGAGAGGAGTTTGGATCAACAATCTCCCCTATTTTATTATGATTAAGCAACATAGGAAAATTACTTGAAAGAATTAGTAAGGCTGTAGAAAATTTAAAATAAAATTTCTAAGTACTAATCTGTGAGGTCTTTTTCAGCTATATCACTATATGAATTGAGTTTCATTTATAAAGATATGATAGAACAATTGTTACAAGTGTAAAAGGTAGAAAGTACATTCACTAAAAATTATAGAACATAAAATCAGTGAGTAATAAGGTGTTTAAAAGTTATCAGAACTCATATGTTCATTGTCCCTTTTACTATTTTTAGGGAAATTTTCAATACATAGATGGAGTAAAGTACTTCTTTGAAGGAAACTGAAAATTAATCTGAATAATTATAACTGAAAATGAAATTACAATGTTAAAGTAAAGTACAATACACTAAAGGAAACTTTAAAAGGGAAAGCATACGAACTAAGGTGTAGGTTCCTGAGAGTTATCAGAGAACTCTCTTCTTTTTCGTAGTTCTTCCTCAATTCGTTTCTTCTGAAGATAGAGTGGATCATTTTCCACCCAGCAGCTATAGTAAAGAATTTTGAGGAGTTTGACAGGAGCGAGATGAATCTCCTTGTTTATGAGAAACCTTGTATTACCATCATTGTCCAAGAAAACCATCCCTGGTTCAGGATCACCAACTATTTCCCTTTCTTCATATTTTCGCTGAGCTGGCAGGGATGTCTTGAGCATTGGGAAATCAAGGAGGACAAGATGGGCGAAGAGACTTTCAAATTCAAGTTTTTTCTCATGTTCATTTCTGAACGATGAACCTTCGTCAAGTTCAGAATTCGATTTCTTCTTTTTCGATTTTGAGGGTAGAGGAGGTACCATTACATATTGAGACATCCTTTGCAAGAGCTGGTCCAGATGCCTCTCTACAACCGCTTTGTACTAAGAGTTGGATTGCTGAATACCATCTATAATTTCCAGCCATTCAGAGAAAACGTAGAACTTTAGGAACCGATCTTCGATACCAACTGTAACAACCTGTGTTCTCATATAACAATTACTGCAAGTTATACAATTAAGACACCACATTGGGGCTACAAATCGAGTCTTCTTCTATACAATTTGCCAAAAAGTGAACAAATTTCTCAAATATAATATCGAAATCATGAAGATTAAAATTAACTCCATAGCATGCTTGACATAAATCGTCTCTTTAACCCGCAAATAATAACGTCAACTGATACCCTCAAATGCATATTTTTGAACACAAAATGAGGGTTAGACCAAACGGTCCAATGAGGAAAATCCCTATCAGTTCGATGGTTCAAATAAACAATTGATATAAAACATATAAATGTTAATCATAAAGTAGGCTCGCAAGCGCTACATCCCTCCCAAGAAACTAGTCACAACAGTCGCCATTCAAAAACACGCACATCCCGATAAGACCGCAATCAATACCGACAATGGCCCACCAAACGAAATATATTCGCGGGCAAAATATATCTATATCCCTCCTGCGCGGACCATGACAGTCCTAACGCTCACGGGCTTCTGTTGTGCAAGTCACTTTAAACCAAGAATTAATAATTTCTTTACATGTTATAAATTTCAAATCACATGTAAACCTACCCTCCCAAGAAACTAGTCACAACAGTAGCCATTCAAAAACAAGCACATCCCGATAAGACCGCAATCAATACCGGCAATGGCCCACCACACGAAATATATTCGCGGGAAAAATATATCTATATCCCTCCTGCGCGGACCATGACAGTCCTAACGCTCACGGGCTTCTGTTGTGTAAGTCCCTTTAACCCAAGGATTAATAATTTCTCAAATAAAATCCACATGTGTTAATTTTTCCAACAACCCATATTCAAACCCCGTATCACAATGAACGATAATAATCCAATAACATTAAATCGATATATTAATGAAATAAAACCTTTTGAAATATATGAAATTCAGTTTATAAAGCTTTTTCATAAAAACTCACCTTAGTCCCGTTAAGACGATAAATCCTTATCAGATAACACTTTGAACTCCAAATATGCCATAACTGAATCAAATAACAGTGTACCGGTCTAAACCCAAAAATAACCGTAAATCATAAACACCCACCAAAACACACCCTTATATATACGTATTTCATATGTATATACATATAACCGTATATACATATATATATATATATCATACAAATACATATATATAAACGTGTATATATATATATAATACACATACATATATATGCACACCCATATGTGGTCAAACAAGTAAAAAAAATGATTTATATATAAAATAAATCATACCAATTTTTCTTCTTCTTCTTTCGAGGAAACCACATACACCAAAACACTTTCTTAGTGTAAACATATACGAGATACTGAGCATACACTCAACTTCTCGAACAATCTAGATGGTATACTACCAAACCATTTGATAACTGAACATTGATCAAATTTACATTCATCTTTGGACCTGTTTTTTATCTCCGTCCTTGGATAGTGACATTTATGATTGTTTCAGGGAACACATGTAAGTTTACCTTATTTTTGCACAACTCGAGTTCTTCATTTTTCTGTCGTTGGCTTTCTGATCATCTTTATTTGTAGCTTGTAGAATCTTCTTTTGAGCTCTGAGAGGATTAACTTTTAAGTTTGCTTCAGCTAGCTCTTGTTTTGCTAGAGCTTTAGCGACTCTGAGACTCTGTTGAGCTTCTCTTATTTGTTGACTTATGAGTCGCCTAGCTTTCAGTGTTTCTTCTCTTACCAAGGCTTCAGCGACCCTGAGGCTTTCTTCTTCTTCTTTGTCTTTTTCATATTTTTGTAAGAAAGGAGTACTCATCATAAGTATTTATTGGAACAGGATCTTCAGGACCAGAGGTACGAAGAGAAATTTTTACTCTGGTCCTCTCTAGTTCCTTTATTAAACCAGCCCTTCTTTCTTCTTCTTCAGGTTCAGATATGGGCTGTTGTTAGGACCCAAACAATCAAGATATCAATATATGAAAAGATTTTGACAGGAATGATGATAGCCAAATGTAATATGTATTGATTGAATATACAATATTACAGAATATGTATTTACAAAGCTAATGTAAAACGTTATTTCTAACTATCTAACTAACTATCTATTTATACATGAAATAGAAGGACTAAAGTAACAGTACATTTATAACAGACAAGTTCAGAACAGGTTCTGAACTCCTTCAGATCTTCTTCAGAAGTGTCTTCAGAACTTCTTCAGAACCTCTTCAGAAGTGTTTTCAGAACTTGTTCAAATCTTTATCTCTTCAGAACCCGGTGCCTTTTGAAGCTATTATGATATCTCTGTCAGCTGTCTATTTATACGACTCTAATTCAGATATGTACGAGAACATATCTTTCGTGGAAGGTTTATTTAGGAGGGGAGTCACCATTGGAGGACAGGGTTCCCTGAGAGAATGAGAAAATGGTTTAGAGTTAGATATTTCATCAATACTTACTGAAGCATTGGTAATCATTGCAAAAGGAGGGATATGAGAAGTTGGGGTTCTGAGAGAGGGATGCATAGTTCTAAACGAAGGCTTGCCTCAGTGTTATTGAGCTCCTCTTTATATAGGGAAGTGGGATCTTCAGAATCCATCACTTGTTTATTCTTCCCTGAGGGATCAGACTGCTCCTGACTAGGAGAGGGCCTGTCCCCCAAGGGTGTCTTGAACACAATCCCTGATTGTGTTATCCCTGGATGAGCAGATTTGAAGAAGTTTGAAAGATCATCATCATCATCTTCATCTCTGATAGAGAAGGAAGCACCATCACTTTCATCTTCTTCTTCTTCCTCGTCTTATTCTTCATCATCATCACCTTCATCAGGAATGAGGCTTTTTACAACATCATTGTTTTGCTGTGATGGCTCAGCATTCCTATTAACTTCACTTGCTTCATTGACGAGCTGCTCCTCAAGCTTTTTTGCGACTTTCTCCACTCTTTCTTTCCGTGAGGGAGAACATGCACCAACACAATACTAAAATTTCTTTTTAAGTTAGCATGTCTCTCTGATTGGTCCTTCTGACTAGCAGAAAGCTGACTCAGGTTCTCTCGATCAGCTGCAGAGAGAGAAGAGGTAGAAGCACTGGATGCTTGGAGAAGCTGGAGGATTTCTGCAAGTTGCTTGCGTTTGGTTGCAAGCTCTTCTCCTTGTTTATCAATCTTGGCCCCTAACTGAGTCATCGAGTAAGTATTTTGAGCAATGGTGTTGCTAAGTTCTGTTTTCAGAGAGGAGACTTCAAATTGGATCCTCAAGACAACATTCTTCAGGGCTGGTGTCCCTAATACCTTAATGTAGATAAATTCTATAGAGATCTGCAGATTATCGGCCCTATGCTTTATCCAGGAAGCTTCATTGACCAGATGATTCAGAGCTGGTATCTGGATGGAGGTAGATGGAGGAGGTAGAGAGATCTGAGGAATTTCTTTGTTGAGAGGAAAAAACTTTCCCTGGTCCTTTTCCTTTTTGAACTTTATCATTTGCTCCACGCTGAGAGCTGGAGACTTGGAAATAGGTGTATCCGAGATACCTTGAGGATCAGCGGTAGCAGGAGAAATGGTTGAGGTTGGTGCATCAGTGACACCTGTAGGTAACAAAGATAAACGAGCCAAAAAGAGCTCGGGCTAAATGAAAAATGTTGGGTGGTAGAAGATTTTTGCAAGGGTTCCTTGAGAGTATCTGAAGGATTACCCTCAGGGTTGGAACTTGCAACAGTTGTGTCCTGAGGATCACATACCTGTCTCTGAGAATGTTTAAGAGAAACATTTTCAAGTCTTGTGCACATAGCTTTCCATGAATCAGATTGTCGAAACAAAATTGATTCCTGAACAGCACGCTTCTCAACCTCTTCAGATATGAGGACAACCATATCTGAGTCATGGATTGATGTGTTGACCAAAGAAGAGTAGGTAGAGATAGAAAAGAAGGCAGTGAATGTATTACCTATACCAGCTTCAGCATAGCTGGTGCCTAAGTTTTCAGGGACCAAAGTCTCTGAAAGTGGTGGCAGTGCTGATGAAGCGGCAACTGACACAAAATCCGTTGTCGTGGTAGTGGTGAGAGGCGGCGTTGGTACGACGCCGAATTCAGGAAGAGTTGTCTTTAGAGAGACATTCTTCTTGTGCTTCTAGGTCAGAGGCTCGGTGAGTGGATACTTTTGTTTGAGAGGGGAGGAAAATGACTCCAGGTTGATCACTGAATGGTTATTCAGTGACCTGGACACATTCTCTACCAGAATGGTAGGACCAAGAGTCTTTGTGACTGAGGCAGAGGGACCCCTGATGATTTCCAGCATATAAGGAGGTAGGGAGCGTCTCCGGGCTTCTGATCATGTTCCGAAGCCTTTTTCGCTACCTGGGAAAACATCTGATTACCTCAAATGGGTAGCTTTCATACATGAACTCTAAGATAGCAGCAATAAATCTTCGATAAGGGATAATCTTCTCCCTTTTTTATGCCTTAATTATTTTGTACAGTTCATCGAAGATAATTGAGGCGTAGTTGATTTTTCGGCGATGGCTGAGGGAGTAGGCAATTTCAAGGAACTTTTTGCTGGCTTGTTCTTGAGCCCCCGTCTTAGTGCCAAGGCACTTAATTATATGGGTGAAAATGTATTGTCATTTAGCAGACAATCTTCTCTTTTCATTCTTAGTGAGCTTCTAGTTGAGCTCAGTAGATTTTTCTTTCAAGGTCCAGTCATACCCTATGAGCTCTAGGAATTCTTGGATTTCTTCCTTCAAGGGCTCAACTTCTCATTACTGACTCTTTTCCTTATTTGGAAGACGAAGGGTTGTCCTGATGGCTCTAGTGGTGATAGCTACCGATCCAATGCTGATTGTGAATCCGATTGCGGGGAGTATGGTACCTTTTTTAGTGGTACTTGTGGTGTAGTGAGCCGTGTACCAAAACTGTTGGAGGTGAGCAGTGATAGCAACAGGGACATGGGTGAAGGCATGCTTCAGTTGACACCTTTCCAGAAACATTGCTTCTTCCTTGAGTTATGATCTTTCAACAGGGATATCGAGAAGAGCAACGAGGTTTCTTGGCTTATCAAACCCTTGTTCAATAGTGAACGTGGCTTCTTTAGCAGCTACATACGTGGTGACAGGGATAGTTTCTTTAGAGGAGGAGGTGTTGACGTTCTTGCTTGAAGTTGCCATTTCTGTTTCGAAAATTGGAAAACCAAAGAGAAAAATCATGGATTAATACAAAAACTATATAAATTGGGAAAAACAAGTGTTCTAATGAACAAATAGAAATACTTGTTATTTGGCTGATTTTAAGAAAAACGTTTGAACAAAGGTTTTAGTTAAAAACAAATACCAAAGTGTTTATATTGGTATAAAGTATACTATAGACAGATTTTAGAAAAGATTTGAATGATATTTTGGATTAAGATGACCAAAATGTCTTATGTTCTAAGAAGGAACCTTAGAACAGGGTTTTGGTTTTTATTTATGTTTTTGGAGAAATCTTAAAAACACAAAATACCAAAGCAAATCACTTTAACAAAATGTTAAAGGTGATGGCTAGAAGTTCTTAACAACATTTAAGTTGTTGTTTAACTAGAAGAAAAAATTAAGAACCAACCTTTGGAGTTGAGAGTTAAGAAAAACGCACAAGTGCATGTTCTTGGTGTTCTTGGTGGTTGCAAAGAGAATTCAAATTACTTTTTCTTGTTTGAGAATAATGAACGCATAAAGAAATAAATGAATTCCAATTTACCTTTTATAGGTAGATGAGAGAGAAAGAGGAGAGAGAAAGGAAACTAAACAACCGTTTAGGTTATTTGAAAAAGTAATGATGATCTTTGCACATCCCTAGAGTGTTTAATAGGATAGGGAACGTTGAGGTCCGTTGTGTGTCCGAAAAGTACTAACACGTCCTTTTTCATAAAATAAGAAGTGTAGGATCCCATATCTCATATTGAATCAATGATTTAAAGAAAATATGTAAAGCGGAAGCAATTTATATTGCCATTTATCTTAATAAATGTTAATCCTTATCCATTTAAAATCCTCATCATTTGAAATAAATGTATTTCTAGTGATGGGTTTTCTCTTTTGAGAACCATTTTCTGAGTAAGTAAAACTTCAGAGAGTGTAAGGGAATAGAGTTACATACCTTAGCAAGATATTGATCACTGAATCTGATTTTAGAGTATGGCTAAATGTAGTTGAAATACCATTTATTAATCACTGAATAATGTTTATCACTGAGAGTATTTACTCTTCAGCATTCAACATACCAAGTTCGCTGATTAACATATTGAATATAGTCTCATCAAGAGGCTTAGTGAAAAGGTCAGCGAGTTGATATTCAGTGGGTATAAAGTGAAGTTCAATTAGCAACATATTGATCACTGAATCCCAACAGTTTAGTAAGATAGTGATCACTGAATCCCAACAGCTACATATTCAGCTTCAGCAGTTGATGTGGACACTGAGTTTTGATTTTTACTTGTCCAGCATACCAACTTTCCACCTAGAAGTTCAGAACCTCCAGTGGTATTTTTCCTATATATCTTGCATCCTGCAAAATCAATATCTGAGTACCGGTTAGATCGAACCCTGATCCCTTAGGATACCAAAGGCCAATGTTAGGAGTTCCCTTTAGATATTTGAAGATTCTCTTTACAACGATCAGATGGGATTCCTTGGGTTCAGATTGATATCTAGCACACAAGTAAGTAGAGTACATAATATCAGGTCGGCTCGCTGTAAGATACAACAGTGAGCCTATCATTCCTCTATAGGCAGTGACATTAACTGGTTTCCCATCAGGGTCCTTGTTCAGTGTCAGAGGAGGTGCCATAGGAGTTTTCATTGGAGAAATTTGAGTTAAGTCAAACTTCTTCAACATATCTTTAACATACTTACTCTGACATATGAATATGCCTTTCTCAGATTGCTTTATCTGTAGACCAAAAAAATATGTTAGTTCACCAATCACACGGATTTTATTTTCTTTCTTCATGCGTTTAGCAAAAAGAGTACATAGTTTGAGTCTTGTGGAACCAAAGATAATTTCATCGACATATACATGAGCAAGAATAGTATGACCCTTATAAATTCTAAGAAAGAGGGTTTGGTCAAATTTTCCACGTACAAAATTTTCTTTTAAAAGATATTTAGAAAGGGTATCATACCAAGCTCGGGGATCTTGTTTTAACCCATAGGGAGCTTTTCCAGTTTATAGACATAACCTCGACGTTTAGAATTAGAGAAGCCTGGAGGTTGTGCAACATAGACTTCTTCAGTGAGCTTGCCATTCAGAATCGCACTCTTTACATCCATCTAAAAGACTCTGAAATCTTTGTGGGCAGGGCTAGGAAGAGTCGAATGGCTTCGAGTCTGTCAATAGGGGCAAAAGTTTCATCATAGTCGATGCATTCTTCCTGTCTGTATCCCTAAGCAACAAGTCGAGCCTTGTTTCTAGTTACAGTGGCATTTTCATCCAACTTGTTAGAATTACCCATTTAGTACCTATAATGGTCTTCCCGAATGGACGAGGAACAAGATTCCAAACTTTGTTTCTCTGAAACTCAGTTAGTTCTTCATGCATAGCATTGACCCAACTTGGATTAGTGATAGCTTCATCGATCTTTTTCAGTTCGGATAAGGAAATAAAGTTTACAAAGAGACAAATATTACCCATACCCTGTCGGGTTTTAATACCTGTATATGGATCACCGATTATTTGATCAATTGGCTGATTTCGAGTCCATCGCTGAGTTGGTAGTTGAGGAGATTGATCAACAGAGGATTTAGCAACGTGTTTAGAGAGAACAGAAGATGCTTCAACAATAGGTTCTTCATCGTTCCTTATCATCAGTGGAGGGGACTCGGAGGGATTAACATTCTCTTGAGAAGAGAATGGTACTTGATTGTTCACTAATGAATCATCGTTAGAGGAATCAGAGGGAGGAATTTGATTTAGAGGAGTTACGTCTATCCCTGAAGAAGAAGGATCGTTACTTTCACTTGAGGTTGGGATGATGTTTGGACCATCATCATCATTTGTTTCAGTGACAGGAGGTGTACTGAAATAAGTTTCAGGTTCCCATAGTGAGAGTTCATCCAACTATTCAGTTCCTGGTTGTCTTCAGGGATAGGAATAGAATTTGTTGAGCGAGATTCATCAAAGTTAACATGCATGGTTTATTCTACGTGTTGTCTTCTTTTCTTGAAGACTCTGAATGCCTTAGATACTAAGGAGTACCCAAGAAATATACCATCGTCAGCCTTTGGGTCGAATTTACCTAAATGATCTCGGTCATTCACGATGTAACACTTACATCCGAAGATATGTAAGAACTCAATGAAGGTTTTCTTCCATGAAAAGGTTCATAGGATGTTTTCTTGAATATTTTAACTATTAGGGATCGATTTTGAGTGAAACATGCAGTGTTAACTGCTTCAGCCCAAAATTGAGTTGGTAGATGAGATTCACTGAGAATTGATTGAGCGGTATCAATGATCGTTCGATTTCTTCTTTCAGCAACACCATTTTGCTGAGGAGTTCCTACAGAATGGGGACTTTGTCATACAGAAGATCATTGTCTCTGAGTTGGGTTTTCATCCAGATTACTTGTGAACAGCAACTAGCAGCCGCAACATACTCTGCCTCTGCTGTAGAAGTGGACAAACAGTTCTGTTTCTTGGATGTCCAACTAACTAACTTGTTTCCAAGTATTTGACAGCTTCCAGATGTACTTTTCTACCTAATTTGCATCCTGCATTGTCAGAGTCAATATATGCAAGTAAGGCAAAGCAAGAATTCTTTGGATACCAGAGACTCAGAAACTGAGTTCCCTTTTGGTACCTAAAGATTCTTTTAACAGCAGCCAGATGTGATTCCTTCGGATTGGCTTGGTATCTGGCACATAGACATGTGACAAACATAATGTCTGGTCTACTTGCTGTCAGATACATAAATGACCTAATCATCCCTCTGTAATTGTTAACATCAACTGATCTTCCAGAGAGACCGGAGTCAAGTTTAGTGCTTGGAGAGATTAGTGTTCTCATTGTTGTAGAATTGTGAAGTTTGTATAAAAATGCCATTGGTAGTGTGTTTGACTTGGAGCCCGAGAAAAAATGTTAATTCTACAATCATGCTCATCTCAAACTCACTCTTCATCAACTCGGAGAATGTGTCACATTCTGCTTGATTTCTACAGCCAAAAATTATGTCTCAACATAGATCTGAACCAGAGTTAGCTCACCTTTACACCTTTTGATGAACAGAGTAGTATCAATGTTACCTTTCTCATATATGTTTTTGATGATAAACTTTGAGAGGCGATCATACCATGCACGTGGAGCTTGTTTCAACCAGTACATAGCTTTATCTAAAATATAGACATAGTCTGGATGAGCTGAGCTCTCAAAACCATGAGGTTGTTGCACATATACTTCTTCATTGAGCTTGCCATTCAGAAAGGATGATTTGACATCCGTTTGATATACTTTGAAATCTTTATATGCAGAGAAGACAAGAAACAATTTGATTGCCTCAAGTCTTGCTACTGGAGCAAAAGTTACATCGTAATCAATCCCTTCTGGTTGACAATATCTTTTTGCAACCAATCTGGCCTTGTTTCTAATCACAAATCCATCCTCATCCTTCTTGTTCCTGAAAACCCACTTACTACCAATAGCAAGTTTATTTTTAGGTAAGGGAACGAGTTTGCAAACCTTTTTTCGTTCAAAGTGAAGGAGTTCTTCTTGCATGGCATCTATCCAACTTGGATCTTGAAGGGCTTCATGAACTTTCTTAGGTTCTAACTTCCTTAGAAAATTCACAAAGAATGCTTCATTAGCAGTGGCAGACCTAGTCTTTACGCCTACAGAAGGATCACCAATGATTTGATTGGAGGGATAATCTTTAGTCCACTTCTTCAAGGGATGATCTTTAGTCCACTTTTGTTTGAATTACGCTCTATGTTGGAGAAGAACCTAGTTTCTCCCCCTCAACAACTGGCCCAGTGTTGTATAGCTCTAGTTCAACAGATGGTTTTGTTGGAGTTTTATTGTCGTTTGGTGATGCAGAGTTGACGTCGTCTGATGTAGTGGGTGCATCTTCTTGTTTTTCATGGCCAACTGAAGATTCAGAGTAAGTAGAAGGACCAGAGATAGTTATATCTGATAGTTTTGGTTCTTCTGTTGCTCTGACCAGTTATTGTACTGTAACTTTAGTATTTCACTTTGTATATAGATAGATAGTTTGTTAGACAGTTAGTGTTAACGTTCATAGAGGTTGAAAAGACATATACTTTGTAATACTGTTCAGTGAAAAATACAACATACAACTTCAGTGACATAATTCTTGTTCCTGTTCTTTAATCTTTCTACGTTCTTGATAGTTTGGGATCTAACAATTAGTGATCCCTGTAGAGGTGTTTAGACAAGAAGAAGTATGGCTAACATATGTCTGTATGTTAACTTTAAATCTGTTATTGAACCCAAGAAGATCGATGAAGCCATCTCTGATGTAGATTTGATCTTTGTTATGCAAGAAGGACTCTCTGAGTTTAAAAGAAACAAAGTCTGGAAGCTTGTTTCCAGATCCTCTGACAAAACCGTTATAGGCACCAAATGGGTGTTCCGTAAGAAGTTAGACGAGAATGGCACTGTAACTCGCAACAAGGCTCGGCTTGTTGCTATGGGATACAGACAAGAAGAAGGGATAGACTATGATGAAACTTTTGCTCCAGTAGCAAGATTGGAAGCAATCAGATTCTTTCTAGCCTTCGCTGCTCACAAGAATTTCCAAGTCTACCAGATGGATGTCAAAAGTGCCTCCCTCAACGACAAGCTGAAGGAAGAGGTATATGTTGAACAACCTCCTGGCATCGCTGATGCAACACATCCAGGTTATGTCTATAAACTGGATAAGGCGCTTTACGGGCTGAAACAAGCTCCCCTTGCATGGTATGATACTCTCTCTAAATACCTTCTCGCTGAAAAGTTTGTTCGTGGTAAGATTGATCAAACCATTTTTCTAAGAAAACGTAAGGGACACATTATTCTTGCTCAAATGTATGTAGATGGCATTATCTTTGGTTCCACGAATCCTAAACTTTGCACTGGTTAGGCATCGATCCGATTCACCTTTGTTGATCCAAACTCTCTTCAGTGATTTGAATATGATTCCTTATCTATACTTAGTGAAAATTCCTAAGATAAAGTCGTTGCTTAAATTTAGCGATAGTATACGCTGATGATCACTCAGGGATCCCTGACGAACAGAAGCACTGACGTTATCCCTGAAGATCTGAAGAACAACACTCATACCAAAAGCCCATTTAGCGATAGTCGAAGACCTAGCTGAAGAAAGAGATGAATAGCTTGTGATCTGAAGCGGTTCAGTGATAGCAAAGTTCATCTAATCAGAAAGTATGAGTTCTTACAGAACCTCAATGATTTGAAGACTTCATCCTTGAAGTTCAGAGTCAGCGATCAAATGAAGCTCATCAGCAAGATTAAAGTGTTGATCTTATCCCCGATGCACAAAAGTCAAACTTCCCATACCACGGTTCAGCAAAGACAATTTCACAGTATCGAAGGAAATGATGACTCTATTACTTAAAGGGTCAGATCCAAAGATCCCATACTATATATGTTTAAAATGGACCATATGTTCCAATGCTTTTAATACCAACAATTCTTGCTATTGAAAATGCTGCTGCCATCTCTGAAAGACGTATTCCAAAAAATCCTACTCAATAGGGTGATGAAGACTAGACGGAACTAGCTCTGGATGCTAAGGCTAGGTCCATTTTTGCAATGTCTCTTTCTGATGAAGTATATCATTCAGTTATGAAAATGAGAACTTCTAAATCCATGTGGGACACTCTCTATGTTCAATATGAGGGAACTAGTGAAGTGCAGATTACTCGCTGAACAAATTTGGTGAGACAATATGAAAGTTTCATGTTCCAAAAGAACGAGACTCTTTCTCAAATCCACCAAAGATTCAACTATCTCATCATTGATCTTAAGTTAGTTGATCGAGAGTATTCAAATACTGAAGTTCTAACCAAGTTCATAGAAGCTCTTCCTGAACAATAGGAAATCCTTATTACTTGTCTTAAGCTTGCTAAAAACACCAACACTCTTACCTTAAGTGAGATGTATGGAATATTGCTCAATCATGAGCTATCTCAGTCCTTAAGAAGAAACCTTTTAAAAGATTCTAAAGTAGCCAAAATTACTTTCTTGGCTTTAGTGTCTTCAGAAATGGATCATTTTAAATCTGTATCTTCTTCTATTACTTCTATCACTGAGTTGGACTCCTCTAACTCTAAGAGTTCACTGATGCTGAACTTTCTGATTTTGACAATACTCTAGCTCTTCTCTCTAGCAAATTTAGGAAGTTTGCTAGAAAGAGTAATTTCAAACGACTTATTGCTGCTCCTGACTCTGAAAGGTCTAAAACACATGCTGATAAAGCTTTAGTGATTTTCTTTGTCAGCGAAAAGGTCATTTTGCTAGTGAATGCAGATCCAAGAAAGTAGCTGTTCCCACCACCTCTCAGATCTCTGATAAATCTAAAAAGTAGAAATACTCTAAGTTAAGAGAAAAATATCAGAATCTGAGAAACAACCTGGGAAAGGGAAAAGGCCTTGTCGCTGAAGAGGGGGACTGGGATCAGGAAGAAGACTAGGCTAATTCCATTGATGAATCTGAATCAGATGAAGAGACGTAGCTCTCATATGTCTTATGGCCCGAATTAAAGAAGCTGAGGAAGCCTAAGAGACATCTTCCTCATAATGTCCATCTACTCAGGTACCTATCTCTGAAAACACTTCTATCTCTGAATCTGGTAGCTTGTCTGCTTTCGACTCACTTACTCTTGATTTAATTGAACAACATAAAAATTGTCACCTTCGAATTAAAGAACTAACTAAAATCGAAAAAGATTTCAAAAATCAAGTTTTTGTAAATCAAGCCATTTGTGTAGAAAGACAACAAGCTATCACTAAGCGCGAAAAGGCATCGCTGATCTCAAGGCTGAAAAAGCCACCATTGAAGGATGGCGTAAGTCTTCTAACAAAGTACATGAGATCATTAATGCTCAGATTCCTGCTAAGGTCAAGAGTGGTCTTGGATATTCTTATGATTAAGAAGAAACTAACATTGACCATTCCTTGCTAAAATTTGGAATGTTCGTTTCCTCTATCCCTGACCCCTCGTCTCAGAACGCTTCATCCTCAGAGACAAGACCTTCTGAACCTAATCCCAAGGACTCTGGGAAAGTGATTAAAGACAAGTTCATTAATCAAGTTCCTAAGGACAAGAAATCCTCCTCGCTGAAGAAGAATCCTTCTACTCCTTTAGCAAGTCAACCTTCTAAATCTAAGAAAAAGGTCGTTGATTACTTTTAGAGACCAACTCCTAGGGTTAAGATTGACTTAACTCCATCTAAACCTGAGAAACCAGTGGTTCCTCCAAGGTCCATGGAAAAAGGAATTCTTGGGCATGCTCCTAAAAACGTGACCTCCCCTCTAAATGCTTCTAGTTCTAAACCCTCTTTCAAATATAGGAAATGTTATCATTGTGGTGAAACTACCCACATTGCCAGCAAGTGTCCTAATGCTTCCAAAGCTGAAAAACTATCTCATGGAAAGAAAGTTGCAAAGCTATTAAAACAGCTAAATCAAAAACTACCATTTCTGGTAAAACTTTTAAGGAAAAATATATTTTCAAAGATAATTCTTCAGTGAGTATCCCTCCTGTTATTTCTAGTAACAATGCAGGACCCATAGTTGTATGGGTACCTATGAAAAATTGATCTCCTTATATTTTGTAGGGTTCCAAAGGCGTCTGGTATTTAGATAGCGGATGCTCAAGATATATGACTGGAAGAAAATCTCTACTCACTGGATTTAAGGAAGAATCAGGACCTACTCAAGATATATTTTGTACAGTGACCTTTGGTGAAAATGGCAAAGTATACACCAGAGGTTATGGCATTCTATCCAATGGAGCAACTTCCTTCTCTATAGTTGCATATGTTGAAGGAATAAAGCACAATTTATTGAGCGTTAGTCAACTCTGTGATAAAGACTTCAAAGTCCTTTTCACAATGACAAGGTATGCGGTCACTGATAAGAATGACATGCTAGCTCTGAAAGGCATGTCATTAATATGGACAATACTCACTCTGGTAAGGTGTGCTTTCTATCTAGAGCATCCTTTGATGCTAACTAGCTATGGCACAAAAGACTCTCTCATCTAAACTTCAAAATGATAAGTGACTTATCAAGAAAAGAACTTGTCAGAGGTCTCCCTAAACATTGCCTTGCAAAGGAATCTCTTTGTTCAACATGTGAGAAAGGAAAACTGACAACGCCATTTTCAGATCCAAGCAAGTGTCCTCAATAAACACTCCTCTTCATTTACTCCATATGTATCTCTTTGGATCTGTCAATGTCCTATCCATATCAGCAAAGAAATATGCACTAGTAATAGTGAACGAATATTCCAGATACACATGGGTGTTATTCCTACGATCTAAAAGTGATGCCCCTGATCAATAATGTCTTTCATCAAGAAGATTGAGTTGCTGAACAACATCTCTGTTCGCTCCATAAGAAGTGACCATGGTACTGAATTCAAAAATAGTACCCTGGTAAATTTCTTTGGTGGAAAAGGCGTAACTCACAATTTTTCCTCAGTAAGAACCCCTCAGCAAAATGGTGTTGCTGAAAGAAGAAATCAAACTATTATTGAAGCAACTCGCTCAATGATCAGCGAATCTAATCTTCCAATTCAATTCTGGGCTGAAGCAATTAATACGACTTGTTACATTCAGAATAGATCTCTGATTGTAAAAAGATTCAAGAAAATTGCTTACAAATTATTTCATAAGAAAACTCCCTCAATCAAACATTTACATATCTTCGGATGTAATTGTTATATTGTGAATGACAGAGATCATTTGGGAAAATTCAATCCCAAAGCTGATGATGGTATTTTTCTTGGATATTCTTCTGTATCCAACTTCTTCAGAGTGTTCAACAAAAGAAGACAACAAGTAGAATAATCTCTCAATGTCAACTTTGATGAGTCTCGTCCTACAAATTCTACTCCCATTCCTGATGACGATGAAGAACTGAATAACTGGATGAAATCTCACTATGGGGAACCTGAATCATATTTCAGTACACCTCCTGTCACTGAAAACTATGATGATGATGGTCCCATCCAGACACCCACATCTCTAACAAGTAACACTTCATCTTTAGGAATGAATGTTACTCCTCTAAATCAAATCCCTGCAACCAGTACTTCAGCTGGTAATTCGTTTGTAAACAACGAATTATCCACTTCTCAAGATAATGAAATCCCTTCTGGATCATCTTCTGAAGACGTTAGAGAAAATGAAGAACAACATGCTGAAGTTTCCACAACAAATGTTGACCAGGTTGCTGAATATCCAGCTGATCCAAATCCTTAACCTCCAGCTCAGAGATGGACTCAAAATCATTCCATCAATCAGATAATCGGTGATCCATGTGCAAGTGTGCAAATAAGAAGAAGTATGGCTAACATATAACTTTTTGTTAGCTTCATATTTATAATCGAACCCAAGGAGATTGATGAAGCCATCTTTGACTCTGACTGGGTAAAAGCCATGCAAGAAGAACTCTCTAAGTTTCAGAGAAACAATGTATGGAAGCTGGTTCCAAAACCATCTGATAAAACCGTTATAGGTACCAAATGGGTGTTTCGTAACAAGTTGGATGAGAATGGCACTGTAATCCGCAACAAGGCTCAACTTGTTGCTCAGGGATACAGTCAAGAAGAAGGAATTAAATACGATGAAACTTTTGCTCCCGTAGCAAGATTGGAGGCAATCAGATTGTTTCTAGCCTTCGCTGCACACAAAAATTTCAAAGTATATCAGATGGACGTCAAGAGTGCTTTTCTCAATGGCAAGCTGAAGGAAGAAGTTTATGTTGAACAACCTCCAGGCTTCGTTGACGCAAAACATCTAAGATATGTCACTCTCTCTAAATACTGTCTCGCTGAAAAGTTTGTTCGTGGTAAGATTGATCAAACCCTTTTCCTTAGATGTTGGAACCCTGATCCCTTTCTAATAATAAAATCAACAGATCGTATAACAAAGTATGACCAGAAGCAACGTCGATCTAAGATTAATACTGAACAGTAATGATAAGTAGTAAGAACAGTAAGAACAGTAAGAAGAGTAAGAACATACTTGAAGAACTATTGAGAAATCGTATTAATAACCTTGAACTTGATTACAATACGTATGAATGAACAACACAATTTCTCTCCAAGATCGTCTGCTATTACAGTGAGGAATGAATCTATTTATACTATTACAAAGTAAAAGTCAACGATCTAGCCTATCAGGAGTTGACACGTCAGCTATACTAGTTAACAGAATCAGTTACATATAGAGACGCACGGAAAGTGTGATCGCCACATCATCACAAGCACATATGATTTAACAGTTAGAGTCCAGAGGTTCTTCAAGTCTCTGGGCACCTCTAAGATGACTTAAGTCAGAAGATGAGCTTCTGACTTAACTTATGATCTTCGATACTTGTGATATTCTGGTTCATACTTTTCACAGAATGAAGTCTAACAATCTCCCCCTAAGTATGAAGTCCATAATGTGGAAATAGTAACTTCGCTCAAGTAATTTCAAATCCGTTGCTGTTTCCTTAGGCAATTACAAATCTGTTGCTGTTTCTTTAGACAATTTCAGATATGTTGTTGTTTCCTTAGGCAATTTCAAATCTGTTGCTGTTTCCTCAAATCAATACCATCTCCGAATTTCTTTTTCCATTCGTTATATCGCTCTTTAGCAAGTGCTTCAACAGGAGCGATGTACGCAGCACGCATGACGCTATCAGTTGGTGCAATATCTAACACTTTGATAACAATGTTTGAATTCTTGATAAAAGGCTTCATATAAGTGTTTGAATTCTTGATAAAGGGATTCGTATAAGTGTTTGAATTCTTGATAGAGGGCTTCGTATAAATGTTTGAATTCTTGATAAAGGGCTTCGTGTATTGGATTAGAAGGGAGCATTAGAATCAGTTACTACCTTGTGATCTAGGCCCGTTTGAAAGTCTACCTGTCTTCTATACCTGATGAAGGTTTTCATGCAGTCAATGATTCGGAAGAAGGCAACTTTGTTCTGATCATCAGTCCTTTGATTCATTTTATTTTTCATATACCTTTTCCAGAGGTATGAGATCAGAAAGATTAATAGATAACAGATCATTATCACAGAAGTAGTACGTGCTGTTGTGTTCTCTGATCACTTCATAGACTGTGTACATAATCTCTGTATTTTCGAATTTGACATGCTTGATTACAGAGATATTCTTGATTGGTACCATTGAGTAAGTCTCTTTCCTTACTTTCCTATGACTCATGAATTTGTTTTTGACTTCATCGCTTAGATGATAGTCATTGGCAGAGTTAGGAAGCATTAAGAAGACTTTTTGATCTGTGTTTGCGTACATGTGCCTGTGCTTAATTTCCAAAGTTGGAAGTTCAAACCTCCATAACTTATCTATCTTTTCTTGGATCTCAGTCTTTCTTTTGCTTGATTCTTCTCTCTTGACCTTTTCAATTTCAGCCTTAGCTTTATCAGCTTCAGCCTTGTCTTTATCAGCTTCCGCCTTGGCTTTATCAGCTTCAGCCTTGCCTTTATCTTCCTCGGCTTTAGCTTTATCTTCCGCTTCTTGAACATTGGATTGTTCAAGGACAGAGCCAGAGGGTTTTGGATTTGGATTTTTAGTGGCTGAGAATTCCCTGGTTCTGGCACAAGAGGGGTTTGATTGATCTTTATGAGGTTGGGGGGATTTTAATGGTTGATCTTTTTGAGGTTGGGGGGATTTTGATGGCTGCGATTGTGAAGGATGAGGTTGTGGCTTTCTTGTGTTTCCCAAAAGCTCAAGAATGAACTTAGCCATATCTGGATCTTTGGGAAGTGGGCCAGAGTTTACGGCTAGCGGAGTTGGTGTAAGTGGGGTTTGTTTGGATGGTGGTGGTTCAGAAGGTGTAACAGCAGGGGATTTACCTTTATCCTGAGGCTTAGTCGTTTCAGCGCCATCAACTTTTTCCTTTTTGGATCTATTCTCCCCCTTCTGAGAATCAGGATCCTGATCCTTAGACCTCTTTCGCTTCAACTCTGCCTTTTTACATGCTCTGACCTCTTTGGCTTTCTTCTTTTATTCATAATCTGCAGACAGAGAACTGACTAGAGATGAAAATTTTCAAACAGAGGTTTCTAAGGTAGATACCTTCTGATCCAAATTCGTGGAACTGGAATTGGTCATACAAACATATTAGGCAGTCAGAGCATTGAACCTGTCCATCATAGCTTTCCGGAAGATAGCCATATCTGATTTACGAACTAAGGACGAGGAAGTGGAGTTAGAGGCTTCTGTAGGGATCACCGCATCAATGAGTTTCTTGATGTCAGCAACGAAGAATCCTGTTAGGACCCAAACAATCAAGATATCAATATATGAAAAGATTAGAACAGAAATATGTTAGCCAAATGTCGTATGTATTGATTGGATGAACAGGATTACAAAATATGTCTTTTCAAAGCTGATAGAAACGTTAGTTCCAACAATCTAACAAACTAGCTATTTATACACAAAAGGAAAGACTAAAGTAACAATACATTTATGACAGACAAGTTCAGAACAAGTTCTGAACTCCTTCAGATCTTCTTCAGAAGTGTCTTCAGAAGAGTCTTCAGAACTTCTTCAGAACCTCTTCAGAACCTCTTCAGAATATCTTCAGAACTTCTGAAGTTGGCACTTCAGAAGTTATGCCTTAGGCTTATCTTTATCTTTTCTTTAGATCTTTACATCTTCAGAAGTTACATCTTCTTTATCTATTATGATATCTCTATCAATCTCCCCCCTTAGCTTCAAAAGTTCAGATCATACTTCCAGAAGTTCAGAATTTCTCTAACATCTTTCAGAATTAAACTTCTGTATTTTAGCAAGGATTCAGCAATTGTAATCATCTCTTTTGCAAACTTCTTGTGCTTCTCCCAATCTTCATTGCTCAGATTCTTTGGTCTTTTATTCTGTCTTTTTACCAAACGATCTCTGATAGCCATGATAGTTCCATTGCAACATTTATGGAGTTCTTCAAATCTCACAAATAATAGTTCTTGAAAGCATTTGCAAACGAAGCCTGGAGGTTGAATTACTAAGGTACTCTTCTTCAGATTCTGAATAGCTGGTAAGCTCAGATTTGGTTTGCTCAAGTGTACTTGTTTCTTGTTCAGAACATAAGCAACCTGAAAATCAGTCTTTGCAGCCCATATAAATTCTCTGTACAAGCCATCTCTGAGAATTGGAAATGATTTTCTGAACTTGGTGATTGAATCATGAAAAGGATAAAGGCTTCTGTAAACTCTGAGTAGATCTCTGAGATACACATTCTGGAAATCAGCTTCAGAGAAGGTAGAAATCTCACCATTTTGTCTTTCAACAGTAAAGAATGCATGCTTGTAATTTTGTCTTGTCTTCAAGTCAGTATTAATTACTTTGACCACTGGACTTTCCTTTCTTGCTTCATTAATTGGAATCCTTATATTTCTAATGATATCTGAGTACCATTGTGTCCAACCAAAAGACTTTTGAATCCAACAATCAATATAGTTGAACTTTTGTTCATATTCCATGAACATTTCTGGATGGAAATATTCAAGAAACATGGTGAAAGCACTTTCTTCTATTCTTTGTACTTGCAGTTGTTCCTCTTCAGATATTTGCTTTACAGGAACCAACTTTCCAGAAATGGCTTCAGAAATGACTTATTTTCCTTTCTCTTTTTCCTTTTGACTTGGTTCAGAACTTTCAATATTCAGAGAAAACTTCAGAATTTCCTCCAAGTCTTGTTTCTTTGAATGAATCTGGAAATCATAAGTATCACTAAGTAGAGAATCTGCTCCTCTGATCTTGTTTTCTCTTGTGTGACCAGCTAGATAACTCTTCCTCACATTTTCTCTGAAATGAATTCTTTCTTTGATCAGATATATGATTTCTTCTTTGATATCTGAATCTTCAACATAATCCTTTACATAACTAAGAAACCAGTTCAGAGTTGAGTTAGAGTATTTTGGAATAACTGAAGTCAAAAAGGTTTTATTTCCATTCACTGTATATCTAAACCCAATATCTGGACTAGTGAACATTCTAGATATTGTTGAATTTATAAGGTTTACAGGTTCCAACAGATTCACTTTAGATAAACCAAATTCCAGAGCTAATTGAAAGTCATGCTTGATGATGTTCCTTATGTAGATTCCCAGAATTCTTCTGACTTCAAAAACAAGTTCAACTTCACTTCTAGTAACACAGATATAAAGAACTGTCAATTTATCTTGCAATCTTAGTTTGTACAGATCATACTGAGTAAATTCACATAAAGATCCATTTTTTCTTTCTACTCCAAATCTGTATATTAATAAATCATCTTCAACAGTTTTTGAGAGACATCTAATCTTCTTTATAAGAGTGGAATCATTCAGATTCTGAACACCATGCTTCTGAACAAAGTTTCTAACTTGAGAGATTTGATCTTCAGACCACTCATCATTTACAAAATCTTCCAGAGTTGCAAACCTCAGACTGTTTTTATACATATGGTAGTAAATTGCTTCAGGAAACTCTAAGCTGATTTCTCCAAAAAGAAACATATCTTCCTTTTCATAGACTTGATCTAGAATAGGTTCTTCAAGAAGAGGAATATCAATTTTGGGAATAGTGATGCAGGATCTGACTCTTACTTCAAATTTTCCAGAGTAGATCACTAAAATTTCATCTACAATTTCAGTTTCTCCCATATGAGCTAGATCAAGTTCAAGTTCAACCCTTTCATCTGGTTGATCAAGAAAATATTTGAAGACTAAAAATCTGTTGTCCAAAAGTCTATACTCCAGACTTCTTGGATTATTCATAAAGACATGCACCCAGCAAAATTGACGTAGTATATTCCATAACTCTTCAGAAGCTCTTCTGTATTCGTCACTCAAAAGTTGTTGGGGCTTCCAAATTACCAAATCTTTTATCTCATTAGCTTCAGAACTTTCTCCCATATTAGCTCCAGACATGTCTTCTTCAAATATAATAACATCAGAAAGGTCACTAGGCTCACCAATGACATCTTCAAATGTAAGGTATTCCCTTAGCATCTCTTCGTTTGAATCAGGAATAATCTCTGTATTGTCTGAGCTTAAGTTACCTTCAGAATCAAAGGATAACTTCTCTTCTTCATACCCTTCCTCTACTATATTTTCAGAAGAATGAACATTTGCCTCTTGCCCTTCATGCTCTGCAAATAAGATATCTTCTATTGCTTCAGAAACTCTATTAGATGCTTCACCAACATTCTGAGCATCTTCAGAAGTTTTCTCAGAACTTTGTTCTTGAACATTTTCAACATTCTCTGTTTCAGATACTCTCTGCCTTTTCTCCCCCTCTTGATTATCAGGATCCTGATCATCAAGACTCCTCTTAGACATATCTGATTGAGGCCTGCACTCTAGAACAGATAATCTTGTGCTTAAATCTGTTTGAGAACTCTGAATAGAAGAAAGCTGATTCAAAAGCTGAGTAATGTCATCCTTTGTTGCAAAGGTAGAATCTGGTTGAGCAGATGAAGAAGAAGTCTGAGAAGCTTTCAGAGAAAAAACGGATGAAGCAACTTCAGAAAAGGCATTCATAAGTGCTTGTTGGAAATTATTCAGATCATTAGAAGATTGGAGGTGAAAATCATTCAACCTATTCACCATATTCACCCGTTGTTGATCCAACCTATCCTCCATCACCTTTTTAGTTGTATCCGTCAATTCCTTGATGTCCTTCTGAATCTTTGCAAATTTAGAAGTACAGAAATCATTGAATTCTGTGAATTCAGAAGAAGTGGGTAAGGTTCCAAGACCAACAGATGATCTTGTTTGCAGTCCTTCAGAAGAAGGCTGGCCTGTATGTGCCACAAAGGCATCATGAACCATATATGATTATGTGAATGGGGCTTTTGTGATGTTCACCCCACCAGGTCTTCCAACTAATCCTTGATATCCAGAAATAGGAATATCTATAGTTGTTGATGCAATGTGACAAACACCTTGCTTAGTGACATCTGTAAGATGTGTGCTAGTGTGAATGGATTCCACATTAAGTGGTTCAGTAGGCTCAATGTTGAGTGGACTCTCAGACTCAATGTGCTCAAAATTGTGAAGGGGGGACATATATCCTTCATTTTCAACAAAAGGAACCTCCAATTGGGGTCCTAATGGATTATAAGCTGCTTGCCCCATTTGTGTTGATGAAACACCCTTCTGTTGAGAGATAGGTGAGTGGCTGGAGGGGTTAATCAAAGTTGCCATGGGCTCACTGGCCTTTTCAATATTATCCACCAAAAAAGGTGGAATAATTGATGATGTGGGTGCCCGGCTAGTAACTGGTGGTTCACAGGTTTGTTTTTCTTTTACCTGTGTTCTCCCTTCTTCAATTCTTTTTCTCACCCGTCTACCCAATCTCTCATTTTCAGTTTTCCTCTTCACTCCTTGAGGATGTTCTCCCCCTTGAACATCCTTCCCTCGCTTCTTAACAATTCTAGACACCCTTGCTTGCTCACCACTCTGGTTGGAATAAGGGGAAGGGACCACTGGTCTAGGTAGTCCCATTGATTCTAAATACTCACTCACAATCCTATTCTGTGGACTTACTAGATCAAGTAAGTGACAAGGAAGTGGAGCAGCATTAGGAAAATTAAGCTTTGCATTTGGTGGTCTTAAATTGTCCAAAGAAAAGATAGGAACATGTACCTCATGAGACAGAACATGGATTGATGGTACTGCTTTCATTGCTCCTTTGATGAGTGTTTGAAAGAATCTTTGGAATGGTATGTAGTTGTAGGTGGACTTCTTCAAAACAGCAGATTTGAGTTCTTAAAAAATGAGAGAAGCATAATCATAATGTTTGTTAAATGCAATCCCTTGAAACATAATCCTCCCATCTGTTGAAGCTTGATCCAAACTTGAGCTTTTCCCAGATAGACAAGTGTTTAAAATAGAGAATAAATAGTACCAGATTGGGGGTAAACACTTTCTTCTAAAGGAACTTAAAGCATTTAGATTTTCAGAGTATCCCAAACTCATGAAATCTGAAATCATCTCAGTTGAAGATGGTATTGGATCATAACAAGTTTTTCCAAGAACCTCATCTGGTCTTGACAGGTAGTGAAGACTCCTAATATCATCCACAAAGATGCATACCTTGTAAACATGTACATAGGACACAATTTCATCCTCAGATTCATCAAACTCAGCATAGTACCACCACTGTTGAAGATAAGAAGTAGGAACAGAGAATTTCCTTGAGAGAAGAGTACGTAATGGATGATTCTTCAGAATTTCGATCAAAATCATTTGATCATCAGCAAAGTCTGTCGATTTGAAGTTCAAAGCACAGTTATTTTTCTTGATTTCAAGAAGTTTCTCAGCAGGGACATAGAGTTTTGACAAATCACTGCTTTCAGCACGAGACTAAGATTCACTATCACCCGCATTTGGTTCACAAAAAACCTCAATAGGTTCAACTTGGGTTTCCCCAATTTTATCAGTTCACAGGTTAGGGTTAGGATTAGGGTTAGGGTTTGAAGGTCCGGCTTGATTAATAGCAGTTGTGGCTGTGTCTTGGACCATTTTATCATCATTCAGTGGGATTTCCATTGTTCCAACCACCAATTTTTGAGGCACGATCTTGAATGAACCATCACTCGATGATCCATTGCTGTCATTGAAGCTCGAGGAAGCAGAAACCATAGCATTTGAAGTAGACATTATATTTGAAGATCAAGGATTCGAAATGGAATGAAGATCAATGAAAACAGATAGATTTCTCAGAGTAAAATCACTAAAAAATGAAGACGATGAAGAATTCATTGATTTATAAGACTGGATAAGCTCTGATGGACACGTGGCCAAAAAGTAAATGTGATTAGACCATTAATCATCATTTATTTGGATAAATGAACCGTTTAATCGACGTGTTTAAAAAAAATGTCGTCTTTATTTCAGAATCTACAGTGTTATGTTCAGAATTATGTTCAGAATTTTGTTCAGAAGAGTAGTTTATTTTAGAATTTAATTCAGAAGATGAAGAAGATACCTCAGTGTCTTGTTTGTCTTTTTCTGGATCCATTTGACACATATAGCAATTGGTTGCATAGTCAGCAACTTCTTCATCATCATCTCCATCACTCCAGTTTAACCAGTCCTCTTCATACTTGGTCACTAAAGCAGGATTAAGCTCCTTTTTCTTAGCTAACATATGCTTCTTCTCATAGTAGCCTGGATTCTTGACTTTTGGCATCTTGCATTGTCTTGCATAATGTCCAGGCTTTCCACAGTTGAAGCACCTTGTTGGTTCAGATGTTTCAGATTGACCAGCTTCTTGACCTTTCTTAGGTCCACTTTCAGATCTAAGTTTATTCTGATATTTTTGATTGTATCTTTGAGTAAATTGCCTTGTCATAAAAGCAATATTATCAGAAATCCTTTTCAGCTCCTCATCTGATTCATCCCCATCACAAACTGTTGTCTCTGGGATCTCACACACCTTCTTAGCAGAAATAGTCAGAGAGTTGTTATATTTCTTGCTCAGTAGGGCAACTTCACTTGCCTTCTTCTGTTCATATTGTCTAACTTTGATCTTGTCCTCTTGTTGGAACAAGATGCCATAGACATCATGAATTGTCTTTCTAGACAAGTTCCTAGTTACCATATTATCTGAAAAACTTGACCATTCGTTTCCCAGATTGGTCAGAAATTTGTTATTTATCTCAAAATTTGATTTCTGAACACCATTTCTTCTCAGACCATTCAGAATGTTGTTGAATCTATGATATGTATCAGTGATAGATTCATTTTCTTTGTATCTGAAGTTTTCGTATGTACCTACACAGATATTTAATCTCTGTGCCTGAGCCTTTGTGCTTCCTTGCATCTGGGATTCTACTTCATCCGACATATCTTTGGCTGAAGTTAAACTATCAACCCTATTGAATATTTCATTAGGAATTTCCATGGTGAGTAAAGTCAACGCTCTTCTATCAACTTTCATTTGAGCCTTTTCTGCTGAATTGTACATTCCAGGACTCTTTTTGATTCTTAACGCCGTTATTTCAGGAGTAGATTCAGTTCTAGGAACTGCTGGAATTTCAACAAAGACCTCTAGTGGGCCATTTGTGATCGATTGCATTAAAGCTTCATCTATGTTGTCCAAGAATTGAATCATCCTAATTCTCCATTGATGGTATTCTCCCAAGAAAAGAATTGGTGGTTTCGTTTCAGATCCGATTGAGACTATTTATTAAGACATCTTTGATTGTTAGAAGATCGAGAATTCACTTGATTTGAATTTGAAATTTATCGATCAAGAACAACAAGAACTGTCAGATCTGACAATTTTTTCACAAATCTTCAAGAACAGATGAATTGGCTCTAATACCAATTGTTAGGACCCAAACAATCAAGATATCAATATATGAAAAGATTAGAACAGAAATATGATAGCCAAATGTCGTATGTATTGATTGGATGAACATGATTACAAAATATGTATTTTCAAAGCTTATAGAAACGTTAGTTCTAACAATCTAACAAACTAGCTATTTATACACAAAAGGAAAGACTAAAGTAATAGTACATTTATGACAGACGAGTTCAGAACAAGTTCTGAACTCCTTCAGATCTTCTTCAGAAGTGTCTTCAGAAGAGTCTTCAGAACTTCTTCAGAACCTCTTCAGAATATCTTCAGAACTTCTGAAGTTGGCACTTTAGAAGTTATGCCTTAGGCTTTTCTTTATCTTTTCTTCAGATCTTTACATCTTCAGAACCCAGTACCTTTTGAAGCTATTATGATATCTCTATCAGATCCATACTCATTTGCAAATATTGTGACCTCTAGAGTACTAGTCGGAATGTCATCAGGAATGTGAAAGATTGCCTCTGCATTTGCCTTGATTCTTGCGTCTAGTTGATTGAAGTAGTCAGAGGCAGAGTTCCTCTGAGACTCGGCATTATAAAAAATTAACTTCTGGATAGCTTCCAGAGCTTAAGTCTGGGCAAGTTGAGCATTCTTAAGATCGTTGAGTGTCGTTTGATGGGACTCGAGGGAAGGTTTTAGATCCTCCATAGATCTCTGAATTTTATCACCAAATGCCTAGAATGCTGCATTGGTGGCAAATTCAGAAGAGGTAACCGGTGCATCCCCAACACATGAGGCCCCTTGTCTCTCGCATTCAGAGAGGCCCTCGTTCACGTCAGTTTTGACGTTGAGCGTGGAGGGACTTCCAACCTGTCTTCGAGGGCTATCATTGATAAACACCTCTTCAATTGTTCTGATTGGATCAACTTTTTCCCTATCATCAGAGGATGGGGAGCTGAACACAATGTGCTTACCTTTTGGGAGTAGGAAAACTCCGGTAAGTGGTGTACCCTAATGCTGTAACCCCTCTGATGGGAATTCTTCAGCTTCTACACTATCAAAGGGTATGGACGTACCCTCTGCATTTCCTAAGGCTTTGTTGGTCACAGAGACATCAACAAATTGTGTAGGTTGTGGCGAGTTCTGGGGCGACAGAACTCTTATATTTTCATCACCACCCTTTTGAGAGGATGATGAAGATGATGTAGTTTCCCCGACTGTGCTTGATTCAGAAGATTGAAGGATATCCTCTGATTAGTTGGTTTCAGGGTGGTTTGGACTGGGCTGTCCTGTTTCAATGAGAGCAGATGTGTTGGCATCTACCTCAGCAGTTGTGGTTACCCTTGTTGGACTCGTTGTGGTTCGCACATATGTGTCTCTATGAACATCTTCTGTAGCTTCTTGCATTAATCTATCAAGATGGGCAGAATCACTCGGTGGTTAACTCTCATTCTTTTCAGCCTCATTCTCACTTAACCCACTCACTTCCTACATTAGACTCTAAATGCTCTGGGGTAGGTATTCTCGGTTCTGAGTATACCAAAGAGCGTCTATAAGAGATAAGATTAGGAGAGGTTTGAGGAATAAGGTAAGCATGTACTTGGATAGTTCTTTCGGAGAAGATTAGCCTCTTCTGTCAATGGTGACTTGTGAGATCCCATTGTAGCTATCTTGCAGAATGGCTGAAGGAAGGGTGCTTTTAGAGCACTTATGGCTGGGTAAGTGAAGAGAGAGAGGAATCTTGGAAACATCAGTGCTGGAAGAGGTTTGCCCTGGTTCTGATGTGAAACTTTTGTGTGAACAGCAGCCTTCATTTCTTGAAAAATCAAACTTGCATAATCCAAAGGCCTGCTGAAGTACATTCCATACATTATGGTAAAGATTTTCTTGCTGGCTTGGTCTTGAGATCCGATTTTGCTATTGATAGTCTTGTTGAGAATAGAAACTAGTACGTTCCACATGGGAGGCAGGTGCTTCCTTTTGAATTCAGACAACTTTGTGAGTGTTTCATTTTATCCCAAGAACTTTATGAATGCCAGCAAAGCTTCAGGTGTAGGATTATGTTCAAGATCTGGATTTGGTACTCTCTGGCCTTCGACTTCAATAACAGGAAGGGGCAAATGGAAGTACTTGCCAATTTTCTTCTTTGTGATAGGAATTTCGACGGCGTTCTCAGGTTCAGTGGGATTGCTGAAATTTCCTAAAAGGGTTTCTTCGTCCTCGACAAACATTGATTGCCAGACCTCTTGAACATAGATTTCGGGCACGTTGGGGTTGGTTAGGGTTAGGGTTCGGTTCAGTGAATGATATTGCAAGAACTCGATCATTAGCTTATAATCTTCTTGATACGTATTTAGATCGAGGAGAACATGCACATTGTTGGCTTTGAGTGGTAGCTTTACGATTGGGCACTTTCTGCCGTTGAATTGATTAGCCGCCCTTCTTCTTCTTGCACATTTACGTTTTTCCATTAGAGATTTTTGGGGTTTTTGAGAGCTTAAGAGTGCAGGGTAGCAAAAGGAATGGTAGCTGGAGGAAGAAGACGATGAGCAGTTGAGTGATGAGTTTTTATTTTCAAGTTTATATAATGAGAGAGAAATAGAACTCGAGTGATTTTGGGGATCGAGGGGTTTTTGATTTGGGGAAAAGCAAACGGTTTATAGGTACTGACACATAAGCAAGTGGGCGTGCACTCATGTAGTCAGTCAATTAATGACACGTGGAGGAATCTTTTGCGTGTATTAATTGATGACAGGCGCCTGTATGAGTGTGATGAGGCACTGAAAGGTTTTTGGACGACCTGCAATGATAACCGGTGCTGCTTTAAATAGTTTTAATGTTCCTTCCAAAATTAAAAAAAATTAATAAGAAAAATTATCAATTAATCAACAAAAATATTGTGGAGTAAAAGAATAATTTTTGAAATTAATGATTCTTTTTAAAAAAAAAATTAAAATCAGACATTTGGAGAAATAAATCAGTTTTGTTCCAAATGAAAGTTTTAAATTCTATAAATAGCATTTCTTAAGAAATTTAATGAAATAAGAAAATTCTAATTAACCTTGGAGGCAAGAGTTAAATTTAGAAGTAACTTATTTAAAAAGATTTCAAGAGAAAGACATAATCAGAGACTAGCTTTTTGGTCATACAAAACATTTTGAGACCAAGAGTTTTGTCATGAGAACGTCATTTCAGAAGAGTTTTAGTTGAATTTGAAATTTCTTATCAACCTTGACGGCAAGAGTTATTCAGAAGTAACCAATTCACTAAACTTTTTAAGTAAAGAGAGGTTCAGAAGACATCTAACATTTGTTAGACTTGTTTTGAACAGATTCCTTTATGATATAACATACGTCTGTGCTCCCCCTCAAAAACTGCACTGTGTGCTCCTCTTTGTTGTTTGAGTTTGTTGCTCCCCCTTGCTTTTCCAAATTATGCTGCCCTTTCTGTTTATACTTGGATAAAATGTGAAAACAATTGTTCATTTAAGAACAGAAGTGTCCAGAGGCTTCTGAGCGCTTCTGAGTTTTTCGTCAGAAGTGACCAGAGGCTTCTGGGCGGTTCTGATTTATTGTTTAACACACAAAATGACAAAGGAAAATTGAGATATACAGAACAAGTGAATTGACTTAATCCAATGAAGGCCATGGAAATTAAGGTAATTACATGTT
This sequence comes from Silybum marianum, assembly GCA_036898165.1. Classification (NCBI taxonomy): domain Eukaryota; kingdom Viridiplantae; phylum Streptophyta; class Magnoliopsida; order Asterales; family Asteraceae; genus Silybum; species Silybum marianum. Next base: position 35,028,630 of record CM072530.1, read on the forward strand.
TAGCATACCTAACTTGTTGATCAGAAAATTGAATCGCTTTTCATCCAGAATTCTTAGGATACCAGAGACCCAGTGATGGAGTTCCTTTTAGGTATCTAAAACTTCCTTTTACATCAGCCAAATGAGATTCTTTTGGATTTGCTTGAAATCTCGCACAGAGACAAGTGGCAAACATGATATCCGGCCTACTTGCAGTTAAGTATAATAGTATTCCGATCATACCTCTATAGCTTGTAACATCAACTGATTTCCCAGAGGGATCAGGATCAAGTTTCATGCTAGGAGAGATCCGAGTTTTCATAGTGATGGAATTTTGAAGTTTGAAAATGCCAGAGGTAGTTTGTTTGACTTGGAGTCCTAAGAAGAACGTTAATTCTCCCATCATACTCATTTCAAATTCTTTATCTATCAGTTTTGAAAACAGATCAACTACTGAGTGGTGTGTAGAACCAAATATAATGTCGTCCACATATATTTGAACAACGATTAACATACCTTTGCCTCTTTTGATGAATAACGTGGTATTGATCTTACCTTTCTCATATGAATCACTAATCAGGTACGTAGATAATCGTTCGTACCAGGCTCTTGGTGCTTGCTTTAATCCGTATAGAGCTTTATCCAAAAGATATACATGTTCTGGATGTCTAGAATCTTCAAATCCAAGAGGTTGTTCAACATACACTTATTCTTTGATATTTCCCTTCAGAAATGCACATTTAACATCCATCTGATATACTTTAAAGTTTTTGTATGCTGAGAAAGCTAGAAAAAGTCTTATAGCTTCAAGTCTTGCTACAGGGGCAAATGTCTCATCGTAGTCTATTCCTTCTTCTTGACAATAGCCCTTAGCCACAAATCTTGCCTTGCTTCTGATCACAATACCATCTTCGTTCTTCTTGCTACTTAGTACGGATGGCTATTTTGTCTTTGGGAAGGGGTACTAAGTTCCATACCTTGTTTCTTTCAAATTGAAGCAGTTCTTCTTGCATAGCTTCCACCCAACTTGGCTCTTGTAAAGCTTCATGATCCTTCTTTGGCTCGATCATGCTCAAAATTTTTACAAAGAAGGCTTCATTGGCAGTTGCAGATATGGTTTTAACCCCTTTAGATGGACTTCCAAGTATTAGATCTGGAGTGTGAGACTTTGTCCATTTTTTCATTCTTGTTTGAGGTATCTGCTGAGCTTGAACCTCTGTATCCGAAGATTGAATAACCTCATCTGATATTGGTATAGGTTCTGGATCTGGAGAAGCACCTAAAATCTTGCCCTCAAATGAAGGCTCAGAAGGTATCTCTGGATAGTCATTCGATGATACTGGAGGTGCAGAGGTTACCATTGGACTCTCATTTGATAATACAGAACCAGAGAGAGTGATGCCAGAAGCTCGAAGTACGTCAGGAATATTTAAGGGTGGACTATTGGGTACCTGCTCTGAAGGTATTTCTTCGCCCAAAAAATTATCAAATAGAGCATCAATCTCGGATTCTCTGGAACCTGAAAGATAATCAGAGGTAAGAGTATTAAATTTGAGTTCTGAATTAGAATATTCAGAAGTCAATTGAGTTTTATCATCAAAATCAATATTGATGCTTTCCTTGACGGTTTTAGCTCATAAATTAAAAACTCTAAAATCTCTTGAATTTAACGAGTATCCCAAGAATTTGGCTTCATCAAATTTCTCGTCAAACTTGCCAAGTTTTTCTCTATAATTCAGAATGAAACACCTGCAGCCGAAAATGTTGAAATTTCGATAGTGGGTTTTCTCTTATTTATTAGCTCATAAGAGGTATTGAGATGTCTCTTGATTATGATGGAACGATTCTGAGTGAAACAATGTTGTGGCTACAACTTATGCCCAAAAATGGATAGGAGGTCCAGAAGCATCAAGCATTGTTCTGGCTGCTTCCACTAATGTTCTGTTGCGTCTTTCTACTACATCGTTTTGCTGAGGAATGCGTACAGCAGAGAAGTTTTGGGTAATTCCATTTTCGACAAGGTATTCATCAAGCTTGGCATTCTTGAATTCTGTACCATTATCACTTCGCAGCTGCTGTATTTTCTGGTGGAGAAAAACTTGTATTCTAGTCATCATATTCTTTAATACAATTGGCACCTCTGATTTTTGATGCACAAAAGCAAGCCATCTATACCTGGAAAATTCATCTATTAGCACCAAGATATACTTTTTACCAGACAAGCTCTGAATTGCAATGGGACCACAGAGGTCAATATGTAGCAGTTGCAGAGATCTAGTGCACGAATGATCACTTTTGGTTTTGTGAGATGCTCTTTTAATTTTGCCTATTTCACATGCAAGTTAGAGGTGATCCTTCTGGAAGTGTACCTCTGGGAGGACCTTCACCAGATTATGTTTTACCAGCATCTCAAGATTGTCAAAGTTCAAGTGAGACACTTTATGATGCCATAACCAAGCAACCTCACTCTTTTTGGAGATTAGACAGAGAGTTTCCTTACCATCCTTAGACGTAAAATTTATCATGTATAGATTACCTTTTATGTTTTCCCTCCATAGTTCTTCACCTGTCTTAGAGAATAAGTAACAGTGTTTTTCATCAAATACAACTAGTATCTTAGAATCACATAGTTGACTTACACTTAACAGGTTATGTTTCAAACGAGAAACATGAGCTACTTTGGATAAGGTAATATTACTTTCTTGTAGAGTACCATAGCCTTTTATTTGACCCTTACCATTATCACCAAACGTTACTGCTCCTCCACTTTTATCCTTGAATATGGAGAGTAAGTTTTTCGTTCCAGTCATGTGCCTCGAGCATTCAGAGTCAAGATACCAGATATGCACACGCTGTTTCTGCAATCAGAATCAGAGGGATTTAGGTACCCGTTTCATAATGGGTTCTTTAATGTTAGGTTTGAATGGTGGATCCTATTTAACATAAGCTTGATTAGATTTTGCAGAGGTTATCGGTTTTCCCTTTTTATTTTCATTGTTCCTTTTGGTTTGATTCCTGAAGTTGGAATACTTTTGATGTTTAGATAAATAATCAAAGGGCCTTGAGAAAAATTGCTTAAGTTTTAAGAACAAGGAGAAACATTCAGAATTCTGAAACATAAATGTTGGAACCCAGATCCCTTTCTAACAATTAATCAATAGATCAAATATGAAAATATGAAAATATGAGCGGAAGCAAATTAGATCTATGAATTTAAAGCAGTTAACAGTAAGATTAGTAAGAGCGGTATTGAAGAACAAGTGGTAATTCGTATTAATAACCTGGAAGATGATTACAATACACTGAATGAAATGCTCTATTTGTTCTTCAAATTGTATCTTAGATCGACAACTATTACATTCATAAAATTATCTATTTATACAAGTACATGGAATAGAAGTCAACATTCTAGCCTATTACAAACTGACACGTAAGAAAAGATTATAACAAATTCAGTTATACAATTAGAAACACGGAACTTGTGCAGGCCACGTCATCAGGAGTGGGTTTGATACTTCTGTTGTAGTCCAGCTGTTCTTACAAACTCTTGGCGTCTCTGTGGTGAGTGAGATCAGAAGATGAACTTCTGATATCCTGCACTTTTACAATTCTGGTTCATACTTCTCTGAAAATGAGGTCTAACAATCTCCCCCTAAGTATGAAGTCCAGAATGTTGAGATATGACTTTGTTTGGTTTTAGTTCCGTTTGTGTCAGAAGGAGGCAACCTGTGAGATAATCTTGGAGATCTGATTTGTAGTTTCTCTGATCTTTAAGACACTATCAAGTATCTTCACCATCTTCTCTATTGCTTCTTGATCATAATCATCAACTTCAACAGAGGCATAACATTTGACAATGTATACTACCTCTGATGAATATTTGTATGCCTCTTTTATTCTAAAGAAGCTTCTTCTGTTTGGCCTTCTTCTGGCTGAGTCAGCACTTTCCCAATTCTCAGAGCATGAAGGCCTTCCAAGTCTTCATTTGGAGCAGAGATACATAGGTTGTCAACATTGTAGTTCAGCCCAGTCTGAAAATCTACCTATCTTCTGTATCAAATAAAAGATTTCAGGCACTCAATGATCCTGAAGTAAGCAATCCTATCTTGACTATCCCTTTTCTTGTTCATTTGAATCTTCATGAATTTTTCCAGGATCAGAAGATCAGAAGGGTTAATATACAATAGATCATTGTCACAAAAATAGTACGTTTATTTGTCATCTCTGACTACCTCATAAATTGTGTACCAGATCTCTGATTGTTCAAATTGTGTGTGCTTGATTGGTACAGTTGAATAGGCATCCTTTCTTTCTTGCCTATGACTCATAAATTTATCCTTGACAGCATCACTTACTTGATAATCATTTGCAAAATTGCACAGCATCAAGAAAATCTTCTGGTCAGCAGGAGCATACATGTGCCTGTTTTTCAATTCCAGAGTTGGTAACTCAAGTCTTCCCACCTTCTGTTGTCTTTCTTAATATGCAGCTCTGCATTTTAATGATTCATCTCGTTTGGCTTTCTCAAGATTTTCCCGTGCTTTTTCAGCTTTGGCCTTAGCTTTATTAGCTTCGGCTTTAGCCTTTTCAGCTTCTGCTCTGTCTATTTCTGCTTGAGCCTTGGATTTTTCAGCTTCGGCCCTGGCTTCATCAACTTCAACTTTAGCTTTGTCAGCTTTAGCTTTAGCTCTGAGTTTAGCCTCAGTTCTGGCTCTATCTTCTTCAGCTTTGTCTGTTTCAGCATCAATGTTTGATTATTGAGGGGCAGGGGCAGAAGGACTTGCAGTGGTAGGTTGAGATTATCTCTTTGTTTTGCCAATAATTTCAAGCAGAAACTTGGCCACCTATGGATCTTTAGGAAGAGGACCAATGTGTGTGGCAAGTGGCGTTGGAGTTAAAGGAGTTTATTTAGAAGGAGGAGGAGTAGAGGATGAAGGGGCAGAAGATTTACCTCTGTCTTGATCCATCTTCTGAGCAGTGCCGGTTTTTGTCTTCTTAAGATTTTCCAGATTCTCCCCCTTCTGAGAATCAGGATCCTGATCCTCAGACTTCTTGCACTTGTGCTCTGCTTTCTTACATGCCCTTGCCTCCTTAGCTCTCTTCTTATCATCAAAACCAGCAGAGATAGAACTAACCATGGTGGATAACTTTGAGACAGAGGTTTCTAAAGAAGTGATTTTCTGATCCATGTTTGAATTGCTAGTATTTGTCTTGGAGACATATCTCGAAGTTAAAGCATTAATCCTGTCAATCATGGCTTTCTGAAAAATAGCCATGTCAAACTTCTTTACGAGGGAGGAGGAGGAAGCAGAAGCATCTTCAGTAGGGATAACGAATCTTCTGAATATCAGCTACAAAAGAACCGTATTCAGCAACAGAAATGGTGACCTCTGGAGTTGGAAGCTCTTCAGGACGATTAAAAATTGCCTCTGAATTGGTCTTAATGCCAGCGTCCAGAGCATTAAAGTGGTTAGAAGCAGAATTCCTCTGAGAATCTGCATTACCAGTGATGAGCTTCTTGATGGCCTCCAGAGTTTGAGCCTGAGCTAAATGTTCTGTATGAATATTGTTGAGTATGGTCTGCTGAGAGTCAAGGGTTAGTTTTAGATCGTCCATAGATCTCTGAATTTTATCACCAAATGCCATAAACGCTGCATTGGTGACAAAATCAGAAGGTGTAATCGGTGCATCTCCAACACATGGAGCCCCTTGTCTCTCGCGTTCATAGAGGCCCTCATTCACACCTGTATTGACGTTGAGTGTGAAGGGACTTCCAACCTGTCTTCGAGGGCTGTTATTGACAGGCACCTCTTCGGTTGTTCTGATTGGTTCAACTTTTACCCTATTATCAGAGGATGGGGAGTTGAACACAATGTGCTTACCTTTATAAAGGGTAAAGACCCCGGTAAGTGGTGCATCCTGTGGCTGTAACCCCTCTGATAGGATTTCATCAGCATCTATACTATCAAAGGGTATGGACGTACCCTCTGCTTGCCCTAGGACATCGTTGGTCACGGAGACGTCAACGAGTGGTGATGGTTGTGGCGAGTTCTGAGGCAATGAAACTCTTATAGTGTCATCATCATCCTTTTGAGAGGATGATGAAGAAGAGGTGGAGTCCCCGGTAGTGCTAGATCCAGAGGAAAGAAGAATATCCTCTGATCGGTTGGCTTCTGGGTGGATTGGACTAGGTAGTCCTTAGTCAATGAATTTAGATGTGTTGGCATCTACCTCAGTAAATGTGGTTGCCCTTTGGGAAGAAGGTGAGATTCGCTCAAATGTGTCACTATGGACATCTTCAGTACCCTCTTGTAGTAAGAGGTCAGGATGGTAGAAGCACTCGGATGTTCACTCATATTCTTTTCAACCTCATGCTCACTTGACCCCTCACTGCCTAAATTAGGCTCTAAGTGGTCTGGGTAGGTATTCTAGGTTCTAAGGATACCAGAGAGCCTCTATAGGATATGAGATTATGAGAATTTGTAGGAATGAGATTAAGCATGTACCTGGAAAGCCCCCTTGGTGATGGATACCCATTGCTGTCGATGGTCGGCTTATGGGAGCTCGTTGATGCAATCTTGCAAAATGGTTGAAGCAGAGGAGCCTTTAGAGCTCCTATGGCTGGAAAAATGAATAGGGATAAAAATCGGGGGAACATTAGGGCTAGGAGAGTTCTGCCTTGGCTCTGGTGAGTAACCTTGGTATGCACAGCAGCTTTCATTTCTTAGAAAATCAAACTCGCATAATCCAGTGGTCGATTGAAGAACATACCATACATGATGGTAAGAATGCTTTTGCTTGCCTGGTCTAAGGAGCCGATTTTGCAAGTTAGGCTCTTGTTCAGAACAAAAACCAATACATTCCACATTGGGGGTAATTGCTTTCTTTTGAACTCAGATAACTTCGTGAGAGGTTCATTATAACCTAAGTAGTTGATGAAGGCAAGTAATGCTTCAGGAGTAGGGGTTTGTTCAAGGGTCGGATTGGGTATTTTTTGTTCACCATCATCGATAATGGGTTGAGGCAAATGAAAATACCTTGCGATTTTCTTCTTAGTAATGGGTATTTCCACTACAGTGTCAGATTCAGTGGGGTGGCTGAAATTTCCAATAAGAATTTCTTCATCTTGGATAAACATGGATTGCCAAACTTCTTGGACATAAATTTCAGGGACATTGGGATTGGTTAAAGTTATGGTTCCGTTTAGAGAATGGTGTTGGAGGAACTCTATCATGACCCTGTAATCGGCCAGATATGTGTTTGGATCGAGAAGTACCTAAACATTGTTGGCCTTCAATGGCAGTTTGATGACTGGAGCACTGTCAGCCATTGAGTCGATTAACCTTCCATCTTCATTTTGAACATTGAATTTAGCAGATTGGGTCGCCATTGATGAACTTTAGGTGTTTGGAAGTCGATGAGAGAGCAAGTTTGCAATTGCTTGTAATAGTGTGAGGAAGAAGACGATGCACTGTAGTTGGGAGGTTTATATATGAGAGAGAAAGAGTACTCGAGTGTAATTTGGAATGGAAAGGGTTTTAATTTGGGGATGGGCAAAACGGTTCGTATATGCTGATGTAAGCGTAGGCGTGCAGTCATGCAATAACTAGAGCATTGACACGTGGACAGTTTGATTGCGTTTGTGATGACTAGCACGGGTATGAATGAGTCATTGAAAGGGTTTAATTACCTTTAAAGCGTTGATTAATCCCATAAAGAAAATTAAAAAGAAATTAATAACAAAAATTATTAATTAATCAACAGGTAATCTGTTGAAGAAAATAATTTTTAAGATTAATAAAACTTTTTAATTTAATATTAAAATCAGACATTTGGTTGGATAAATCAGTTTTTGAACCAAATGAAATTTAATATTTAAAGACATGTGTTTCTTAAGAAATTTTAATAAAATAAGAAAATTTTAATTAACCTTGAAGACAAGAGTTAATTAAAATGAACTTATTAAAATGAAAATCAAGAGGAAAAACGAAGTCAGAAAATATCTCGTCAGAGAAAATATTTTGTGACCAAAAATGTCAAAAGAACATCCTTCTAGAAAAAGTTTTAGGGGAATCTGAAAATTCTTAGTAACCTTGACGGCAAGAGTTATTCAAAAGAAACAGATTCAACAAAAAATTTAAATGAAAACATGTTCATAAGACAACTAAGTGCTGTTAGACTTGAATTGCTCCCCCTCGAAATGAACACTGTGCTCCCCCTCAAAAGTTGCATCTTGCTCCCCCTTGCTTTTTCAAGTAATGCTCCCTTGCTGTCATCACTTGGTGCAAAAATGTAAGATATATTCGTTTGAAGCACAGAGGTGTCCAGAGGCTTCTGCGTGCCTCTGGATGTAACCATCAGAAGTGACCAGAAGCTTCTGGACAGTTCTGATTTATACAATCAGAAGAGGAAAAATAAGGATAAAACAAAACAAAATTTGGGAATATAAATAAGTAATTATGTTTTAATCCTATGAATATCATAGTTTTAAAAGAAATTACATATTTAACATGCCCAACTTGCTGATTAAGAAATTAAAGCGCTTCTCGTCCAGAGCTTTTGTGAAAATATCAGCAAGTTGAAAGTCAGTAGAGACAAAATACATTTCGATAGTGCCCTTCTCTACATGATCTTTGATAAAATGATACCTGACATCGATGTCTTTGGTTTTGGAGTGTTGAACAGGATTTTCAGTGATGGCAATGGCACTTTCTGAGTCACATAGGATGGGGATTTTATCGTAGACTAAACTGTAGTCTCTTAGCTGAGTCTTCATCCAAATGACTTGGGAACAGCAACTGGCAGTAACAACATATTCAGCCTCAGCTGTAGATGTTGAAACACAGTTTTGTTTCTTGGATGTCCAGTTTATAAGCCTGTTCCCCAGAAGTTGACAGCTACCAGAGGTACTTTTTCTGTCCAACTTACAACATGCATGATCAGAATCTGTATATGCCATTAGATCAAATCCAGAATTTTTAGGATACCAGAGACCTAGTGAAGGAGTTCCCTTAAGGTATTTAAAAATTCATTTAACAGCAGACAAATGAGATTCTTTTGGGTTGGCTTGATAATGAGCACAGAGGCAAGTGGCAAACATAATATCTGGCCTACTAGCTGTCAAATACAGAAGAGATCCTATCATACCTCTATAGCCCGTAACATCCACCGATTTCCCAAAAGGGTCAGGGCCAAGTTTCGTGCTAGTAGAGATAGGAGTTTTCATAGGTGAGGAATTTTGAAGATGAAATTTCTTAAGCATGTCATAAACATACTTAGCTTGATTTATAAAAATGCCAGAGGCATTTTGCTTGACTTGGAGTCCTAGAAAGAACGTTAGTTCTCCCATCATACTCATTTCAAATTCTTGTTCCATCAATTTAGAAAACAGATCAACTTTTGATTGATGAGTAGAACCAAATATTATGTCATCCACATAGATTTGGACAACAGTTAGCATACCTTTGCCTCTTTTGATGAACAGAGTTGTATCAATTTTACCTTTTTCATAACCTTTACTGATCAGAAACGTAGATAAGCGTTCGTATCAGGCTCTTGGTGCTTGCTTCAAACCATATAAAGCTTTGTCGAGAAGATAGACATACTCTGGATGTTTAGCATCTTTAAAACCAGCAGGTTGTTCAACGTACACTTCTTCTTTGAGATAGTCATTCAGAAATGCACATTAACATCCATTTGATACACCTTAAAGTTTTTGTATGCAGAGAAGGCCAGAAATAGTCGCATCGCCTCTAGTCTTGCTATAGGGGCAAAGGTCTCGTCTTAATCTATTCCTTTATCTTGACAATACCTCTTAGCCACCAATCGAGCTTTGTTTCTGATAATTATACCGTCTTCGTCTTTCTTGTTACTGAAGACCCACTTAGTACCAATTGCGAGTTTGTCCTTTGGCAAGGGTACTAAGTTCCAAACTTTATTGCGTTCAAACTGAAGCAATTCTTCTTGCATCGCTTCCACCTAGCTGGGTTTTTGCAAGGCTTCATGAACCTGTTTTGGTTCGATCATGCTAAGGAAATTAACATAGAAGGCTTCATTTGCAGTAGCAGATCTTGTTTTAACGCCGTCAGATGGATTGCCAATAATAAGATTTGGAGTGTGTGATTTAGTCCATCTAGTCATCCTACTTTGAGGTACTTGTTGGGCTTGAACTTCAGTTTCAGAAGTTTGAATAACCTCATCTGGAATTGACTCTGAATCGTGAGCAGCATCTAAAGTCTCCCCCTCAGATGAAGGCACAGAAGAATTTTCATCTGGAATTGAAGTGGCTTCTGACAGTCACTTGATGGAATGGGAAGAACATAAGATGCTGGTGGACTCTCATCAGAAATTTCAGGACCAGAAAGAGTAATTCCAGAAGCTTGAAGAACTTCAGGAATACTCAAGGATGGATTTTGTTGTATTTGCTCTAAAAATATTTCTTCGCCCATAAAATCTTGAAAAATGGCATCTATCTCGGATTCTCTGGAACCTGGAAGATAATCAGAGGTAACAGTGTTAAGTTTGAGTTCAGAACTAGAATACTCAGAAGTCAGTTGAGTTTGATCATCAAAATCGATGTTAATGCTTTCCATTACGGTCTTAGTGCGTAAATTAAAGCCTCTAAAAGCTCTTGAATTTAACGATATCCTAAGAATTTAGCTTCATCAGATTTCTTATCAAACTTGTCAAGTTTTTCTCTGTCATTTAGAATAAAACACTTGCAACCAAAAACCTGAAAGAATTTAACACTGGGTTTTCTTTTATTTATAAGCTAATAAGAGGTTTTGAGATGCCTCTTGACAATAATTGAACGGTTCTGAGTGAAACAAGCAGTGGCTACAGCTTCTGCCCAAAAATGGATAGGGAAACCAGAAGCTGCAAGCATCGTTCTGGCTGCTTCCACCAAGGTTCTGTTGCGTCTTTCTACTACACCATTTTGTTGAGGAGTAGGCACAGCAGAGAAGTTCTGTGTAATTCCATTTACAACAAGGTATGCTTCAAGCTTGGCATTCTTGAACTCGATACCGTTATCACTTCTTAGCTGTTGAATCTTTTGATGTAGAAGAACTTGGATTCTGGTCATCATATTTTGCAAGACAATAGGCACTTCTGATTTTTGTCTAACGAATGCGAGCCATGTATAACTGGAAAATTCATCAATAAGTACCAGTATATACTTTTTACCAGATAAACTATGAATTGCAATGGGACCACAAAGATCAATATGTAACAATTGCAAAGGTCTAGTACAAGAATGATCAATTTTTTTTTTATGAGATGCTCGTTTTATTTTTCCCATTTCACATGTAGGGCAGAGGTGATCCTTTTGAAAGTGTACTTCTGGAGGACCAGTTACCAAATTGTGTTTGACAAGCATCTCAAGGTTATCAAAATTTAAGTGAGACATTTTGTGATGCCATAACCACGCAACTTCACTCTTTTTGGAGATAAGACAGAGTTCATCATATACAGATTACCTTTTCTGTCCGCTCTCCGGAGTTCTTCACCTGCCTTAGAAATCAAGTAACAATGCTTTTCATCAAATACCACAAGTATTTTAGAATCACAAAGTTGACTTACACTCAGCAGGTTATGTTTCAATCTAGAAACATGAGCTACTTTTGATTAGGTAATATTACCTTCTTGTAAAGTACCGTAGCCTTTTATTTGACCCTTATCATTGTCTCCAAACGTTACAGCTCCACCACATTTGTCTTTGAATTGGGAGAGTAAGTTTTTCGATCCAGTCATGTGCCTCGAGCATCCAGATTCAAGATACCAGATATGCACACGCTGCTTCTGCAATCACAATAAGAGTGTTTTAGATACCCATCTCATAATGGGTCCTTTAACGTTAGTTTTAGACTTTTCACTCTTTTTATCTTGCACATGATTTGATTTAGCAGGATTTAAAGATTTGTTCTTTTTATTTTCTGTATTTTTGTTTTTCTTTGGTTTAGTCCTGAAGTGTGAAAAGTTATCATATGAACGATCAGAGGGCCTAGAGAAAAATTGCTTGAGTTTTAAGAATAAAGAAAAACATTCAGAATTCTGAGACATAAAGGATTGCATTGAATTTTCATTAGAATAATGATAATTACAATTTTTCTTGTTTTTGTCTATACTAATATTAGTAGTTCTATTGAACTTCTTAGCTAAGCTAGACTTATGCTTAGAATCATAAGTGTTCTTCTGTTGAGGCTTCCTCTGATAAACCTTCTCAGGAGCTTTCGGTATTACTCAAACAGTAAACTTTGAGCAACAGTAAACTTTGGAGCAGCAGAAAGATTAGATTTCCGTTTGCCTTGTTGAGCAGCAGTAAACTTTGGAGGACTCGATTGGAGAGATTTTTGCTGAGTATTCAATTTCTTTTTAAGACTTTCTTCTTTTTCAAGTTCAAGACAAGATTTGGCCTTAAGACACATCCCAATGAAGTCTGGGTGAATGGGAACCGGTTTACTTTGTCCAGTTGGAGGAACAGAGAGTATTGGTATTCCACTTGAATGTTTTCCAACATTCAGCCCAGAGGCACTGATCACTAGATGTTCATTTGTATACAAGAATGGTGCATTTTCATTCCTAACTACCTCTGGAACCTTTTTGTAAACAGAAGGTAATTGATTTTCTAAGTATGAAAAATATTTCTCTAAGTTATCAAAGAAATCATCACTTTGGTCATCATTCTCCCAAGGATATGTAGTTAATTTCAAATCGTCTTTAGTCTCTGAAAGATTTAAGTCAACAAAAGAACAAGGAAATATCTCTGGATGGTTTTCTGAAGTTGAGAGAATATCATTTTCAAAACCAAGTCTTATCTCTTCTTCTGCTTGTGTAGGAATGAAGGCATCGACCTCTGGATTCAATGTTATATGAGCATTTGAGCCAAATTTGAAAATGTCACTTTTCTTCTGAATTTTATTCAGATCAACTTTTGTTTTTCCTGATGAATATTTGATGTTTTTAAACTTGAGTTTTCGTTGATGATGACCATTTTCAAGTTTCGATTTTTTTTAAAATAGATTGTTCATATAAAATTGGAAACACAGGCCCCTGTTCTTGTCCTAGACAGAAAACAGATTTCAGAGTAGACCTTTTTTTTACATGTGTAGGGATCAGATCCTCGAAACCAAGTCCAGATCTTGCCACTTGTGTATTTATTTTGTCATGAACTTTCTGAGCATCCAGATATGTTTTGATCTGTAGGTTTTTCTTTTGAAATTCAATATGTAAAAATTCTCTCTCCTTTTGAAAATAGTTTTTAAGTGCCACAGAATTCAATCTGTCACTTTCTTTTGCTTTAATCTCCTTATCTTTGCCTTCCAAAATTTTAGTGAAGTTCAATTTCTCTTCCTTGAGCTTTATTTCAGTAATTTTTAAAAGTTTAGAAATTTTCTCATTTTCAGAACATAGCTTCAGTTTTTCTTCTGTTAAAATATCCATCTCTCTTTTGTAAATTTCTCTTTTCCTTTGAGTTACTGAAAGAGTATGTTCAATATTGTTTCCCAGTTTCTTTTCAACTGTAAGCTTTTTCTTAAGTTCTTCAAAATTATTTGATAAAATCAAAATGGTGTTTTCAAGTTCAGATGATTCAGAGATAGTACTAACCGGTGATTCAGAAGGCTGATCTTCTGATTCATTTGTTTTGGCCATTCCGCAGAACATGGCTTCATCACCACTTGACTCATCTCCTAGCCAGTTTTCTTTTTCTGCAAAGTGAGCCTTTCATCGACGTTATACTTGTATTTATTCTTGTAGTTCATTTTGTCTTTGTCCAGAGCTCCCCTGCAATCCTTTGAATAGTGCCATGGCTTGCCACATCTATAGCACACATCTTTCTTTTTCTTCAGTTCATCCTCTTTCTTCTCTGCCTCTGTCTTCTCAACCCTCTGGATCTCTTGTCTAGGAGTAAAGTTTGGAGTTGAACGATCAAATCTTTTGCTTCCTTGAAAAGATTTATTACCAAACTTTTTTGTGAATTGTTTGGTAATAAGTGCTAGAGATTCAGCAAAAGGTTTGATTTCATCATCAAAGTCAGAGTCATTTTCTGGGATTGCTTCTGTCATGAGAGCTTTACTCTTTCCTCTTTTCTCGATTTCCTTATTCCTTCTGACCGATCCTCTTGATTCAGAAATTAGAGCCAGAGGTCCACCTATTGTTGTTTTCTTCTAAACGTCCTCTTTCTCATGAGCTTGAAGTGTACCAAATACATCATACAGAGACCATTGTTCTAGATCCTGATTTGGTTGCAAAGACATTGAGAGATTTGACCATTCTGGATTCAATCGTTTGAGAAATAAGATGTTGTTATCTTCTTTAGATCTGACGATATCACATCTTTTGCATAGATTTAACAGAGTATTAAACCTATGAAACGTTTGCTCCAGAGATTCTTCAGGAATAGGGTGGAAGTTATTGTATTCATTCAGAGCTTGAGATTTTCTATTTTTCTTCATTTTAGAGCCGCCTTCTAGAATGTTTTCCAGCTGATCCCATAGCACTTTAGCAGTATCACAGGAATCCAGAGATTGGAAAATCTCATTTGGAATTGCCATAATTAAGACACTCTTTGCCTTTTTGGCCAATTCCACCTTTGCCTTCTCTTCATCAGACCAACTATCTCTCGACTTTGGAACATGTCTTGCAGGGATTTCATCGGTAACAGCAGTAGCAGGTACCCTTGGAATCGTTGTCATTGAAACAAACGAACCATTTTGAACAATAGGGTAAAGTTCAGCATCCAATCCTTCATAAAAGTTGATCATACGAATCTTCCATTGCGGATATTCATCACGAATTAGAGTAGGAGGTTTGGTCAGGGATCCGGAAGTGTAAACAACATTCAAATTTGAATTTGCCATTTTTTCAGAAAACAGGGAGTTAAGAAAATAACAGGAGGATTTTTGAAATTTAGAACAAATAAATTTCAAATGAAATGAAACAGGACGATATTCTTACTGATTTTTCAGATTTAAACCCAAATTACCACCGATTTGGAGAAAATTGTTATGAAATTAACAAATTCTCCTACAACAGGGTAGAATTACGAACAGTAGCTTAAAACTAAAAATAACTGCAAATAGAAGAGGGATTTCTCCAAATGGAAGAGACCTAATAATCAATAGATATGAAAATATGAGCAGAAGAAAATTAGATCTATGAATTTAAAGCAGTTAACAGTAAGATTAGTAAGAGCGATATTGAAGAACAAGTGGTAATTCGAATTAATAACCTGGAAGATGATTACAAAACACTGAATGAAATGCTCTATTTGTTCTCTAAACTGTATCTTAGATAGACAACTATTACATTCATAAATGGATCTATTTATACAAGTACAAGGAATAGAAGTCAACATTTAGCCTATTACAAACTGACACGTAAGAAAAGATTATAACAAATTCAGTTATACAATTAGAAACACAGAACTTGTGCACGCCACGTCATCAGGAGCGCGTGTGATACTTCTGTTGTAGTCCAACTGTTCTTCCAAACTCGGGGCGTCTCTGTGATGAGTGTGATCAGAAGATGAACTTCTGATCTCCTGCACTTTTACAATTCTGGTTCATTCTTCTCTGAAAATGAGGTCTAACAATAAAAGATTGCTTGAAATTTTCATTACTAGAATGATAATTACAATTTTTCTTATTTCTGTCTATTCTAGCATCAGTAGTTCTAGTGAACTTCTTCTCTAGGCTAGACTTAGGCTTAGAAGTGAATGTGTTTTTTTGTGGAGGCTTCCTCTGATGAGACTTCTCAGGAACCTTGAATTTTACTGAAACAGGAGTAGAAGAATTAGATTTCCATTTTCCTTTTTGTTCATAAGTAAACTTCTGAGGTTTTGATTTATGAGATTATTGCTGAGTATTGGCTTTCTTTTTGAGACTCTCCTCCTTTTCGAGTTCAAGACAAGTTTTAGCTTTAAGACACATCCAAAGAAAGTCCAGGTGAATAGAAACCGCTTTTCTCTATCCTTTTGGAGGAACTGAGAGTATTGGTATTCCACTCGAATGTTTTTCAACATTAAATCCAGAGGCTCTGATTTCCGGAGGTTCATTATTGTATAAGAAAGGAGCATCTTCATTTTGGATTACCTCTGGAGCCTTTGAGTATTCTTGTGGCAAGAGATTTTCAAAAGTTGAAATATATCTCTCTGAATTGTCAAAGAAATCATCATCATCTTGATCATCAGTTTCCTAGTGATAAGTAATAAACTCCAAACTGTCTTGGGTTTTAGAAAGATTTAAGTCAACAAAAGAACAAGGAAAAATCTCTGGATGATTTTCAATAAGGTTTTGATCAACCACATGCTCAAGTTTAAAACACTCATCTAGAGTTGAGAGAATTTCGTTTTGAAAAGTAAGTCTTAGCTCCTCTTCTGCTTGTATAGGTATAAATTCATCAACTTCTGGATTGGAAGTTATATTAGTAATCGATCCAAACTTGAAAATATCACTCTTCTTTTGGACTAAATTTAGATCAATGTGAGTTGTTTTTTCAGAAGAGTACTTGATATTTTTGTACTTGAGTTTTCTCACACGATGACCATTTTCATATCTTGATTTTTTGAAAACAGATTGCTCATATAAGATAGGAAAAACAGGCTTTTGTTCTTTTCCTAAACAGAATACAGATTTTAGTGTAGACTGCTTTTTACATGTGTAGGGATCCAAATCCTCAAAACCAAGTTCGGTTTTCCCTACTTGTGTATTGATTTTATCATGCACTTTCTGAGCATCCAGATATTTTTTAATCTGTAGCTCTTTGTTTTCAAGCTCAATGTGCAAAAAATCCCTTTCCTTTAGA
Source organism: Silybum marianum (assembly GCA_036898165.1). Lineage (NCBI taxonomy): Eukaryota > Viridiplantae > Streptophyta > Magnoliopsida > Asterales > Asteraceae > Silybum > Silybum marianum. The sequence goes on from CM072530.1 coordinate 35,045,412, forward strand.
AAATAATTTTTGATTGCTACAGAATTCAACCCGTCACTCTCTTTAGCCTTAATCTCTTTGTCTTTACATTCAAGAAGTTTAATGAAGTTTTGTTTCTCTTCCTTGAGTTTAACTTCTGTATTTTTCAAAAGTTTGGAAATCTTTTCATTTTCAACAGACATTTCCATCTTTTCATCAGTTAAAATATCCATTTATCTTTTGTAAATATCTCTTTCTCTTTGGATTGTAGAAAGAGTTTGTTCAAGATTTTTCCTCAATTTCTTTTCTATAATCAGCTTTTGTTTAAGATTTTCAAAATCAGTGGTTAAAATCATGGTGGTGTTCCCAAGTTCATAGGATTCAGATAGAGTACAACCGAAGTTTCAGAAGGCTGTTCTTCTGACTCATCTGCCTTAGCCATTCCACAAAACATGGCTTAATCTCCGCTTGACTCATCATCCAGCCAGTTCTTTTTTTCAGCATAATGAGCTCTTTCGACAACGTTGTACTTGTATTTATTCTTGTAGTACGACTTGTCTTTTACTAGGGCACCTTTGTAGTCTTTGGAATAGTGACCTGGCTTTCTGCAGATGTAACACACATTCTTTTTCTTTTTCAGCTCTTCTTCTTTCTTCTCTGCTTCTGATTTTTCAGCTCTCTGGATTTCTTGCCTTGGAGCATAAGTTTGAGTGGGGCGATCAAATCTCCTGTTCCCTTGAAAAGATCTATTACCAAACTTTTTGGTGAATTGTTTGGTAATAAGCGCTAACGATTCGGCAAAAGATTTGATATCATCATCAGAATCAGAAGCACCTTCTAGACTTGCTTCTGAGATGAATGCCTTGCTCTTTCCTTTCCTCTCACTCTCTTTACTCCTTCTGCCTGACCCTCTAGATTCAGATATTAGGGCCAGAGGTCCGCCAATTGAAGTTTTCTTCTGAACAACTTCCTTTTCATGAGCCTGAAGAGTGCCAAAAACATCATGCAGAGACCACATTTCTAAGTCTTGGTTAGCTTGAAGAGACATAGAGAGATTAGACCATTCTGGATTCAATTGTTTAAGAAACAGAACATTGTTGTCTTTCTTGGATCTTACTATATCACATCTCTTGCACAGATTTATCAAAGTGTTAAATCTGTGAAAGGTCTGCTCCAGAGTCTCTTCTGGAATAGCTTGAAAACTATCATATTCATTCAGAGCTTAAGCTCTTCTGTCTTTCTTCATCTTTGGTCCGCCTTCGAGAATATTTTCAAGCTGATCCCACAACTCTTTTGTAGTTTCTCATGAATCCAGAGATTGGAAAATCTCATTTGGAATAGCCATTCTCAAAAGACTCTTTGCCTTTTTGGCCATTTCCACCTTGGCCTTTTCTTCATCAGACTAATTTTCTCTAAGGTTTGGAACTTGTCGAGTAGGAATTTCATCAGTATTAGCGGTGGCAGGAATCCTTGGAATGGTAGTCATTGGTATAAATGGACCATTCACAACAGTAGGATAGAGTTCAACATCTAATCCTTCATAGAAATTGATCATTCGGATTTCCATTGATATTTATCACGGAGTAGAGTTGGAGGTTTTGTCAAGGATCCGGAGGTGTATATGGCGTTCATATTTTGATTTTCCATTTTTCAGAAAACAGAGATTAAGAGAAATGTAGGAAATGTTGTTGAAATTTAGATCAAATAAATTTCAAATGAGTTGAAACGAGACGATATTCTTACTGAATTTCAAATTTAAACTAAAATTACCACTGATTTAGAGAGAATTGTATGAAATTAACAAAATCTCGAAAATAGGGTGGAATTGAGAACGGTAGTTTTAAAATGAAAATAACTGTAGGTAGAAAAAGGATTTCTCCAAACTGGAAGAGATCTAATAATCAACAAGCTCTGATACCAATTGTTGGAACCCAGATCCCTTTCTAATAATCAAATCAACAAATCGTATAACAAAGTATGAGCGGAAGCAACGTCGATCTAAGATTAATACTGAACCGTAATGATAAGCAGTAAGAACAGTAAGAACAGGAAGAACAAACTTGAAGAACAATTGAGAAATCGTACTAATAACCTTGAACTTGATTACAATACGTATGAATGAACAACACAATTTTCTCCAAGATTGTCTGCTATTACAGTGAAGAATGAATCTATTTATACTATTACAAAGTAAAAGTCAACGATCTAGCCTATCAGGAGTTGACACGTCAGCTATACTAGTTAACAGAATCAGTTACGTATTGAGACGCACGGAAAGTTTGATCGCCACGTCATCAGAAGCCCGTATGATTTAACAGTTAGAGTCCAGAGGTTCTTCAAGTCTCTGGGCGCCTCTGAGATGACTTAAGTCAGAAGATGAGCTTCTGACTTAACTTCTGATCTTCAATACTTGTGATATTCTGGTTCATACTTTTCATAGAATGAAGTCTAACATTAGAAAACGTAAGGGTCACATCATTCTAGCTCAGATATATGTAGATGACATTATCTTTGGCTCCACGGATCCTAAACTCTGTACTCGTTTTGCTAATCGTATCAAAAAGGAATACAAAATGACCATGATGGGTGAACTAACATATTTTCTTGGTCTTCAAGTAAAACAATCTGAAAAAGGCATTTTTATATGTCAAAGTAAGTATGTTAAAGACATGCTGAAGAAATTTTATTTGACTCAAACTTTTTCAATGAAAACTCCTATGGCTCCTCCTTTGAGTTTAAATAAGGACCCTGATGGTAAACCTGTTAATGTCGCTGCATATAGAGGAATGATAGGATCCTTAGTTTATCTAACTGCTAGTAGGCCTGATATTATGTATGCTACTTGTTTATGTGCTCGATATCAAGTTGAACCCAAGGAATCCCATCTTATCGCTGTTAAGCGAATCTTCAAATATCTGAAAGGGACTCCTAATCTTGGTCTCTGGTACCCTAGAGATTCAGGGTTCCATCTAATGGGTTATTCATATAGTGATTTTGCAGGATGCAAAATAGATAGGAAAAGCACCACTGGTGGCTGTCAGCTCATTAGTGGAAAGTTGATAAGTTTGCCTAGTAAAAAGCAAAACTCAGTGTCCACTTCAACTGCTGAAGCTGAATATGTTGCAGCAGGTAGCTGCTGTGCCTAAATCCTTTGGATGAAAAATCAGCTCGCTGATTATGATGTTCAACTATTTAAAACTCCTATCTACTGTGATAGCACAAGTGCTATTGCAATTGCAAACAATCCTGTTCTACATTCTAAGACCAAACACATTGAGATCAGATATCATTTTATCAGAGATTATGTAATGAATGGAGAAGTTGACCTTCATTTTATTCCCACTGAATTCCAGCTCGCTGACCTTTTCACAAAACCCCTTGATGAATCAAGGTTTAACATGTTAATCAGCGAACTTGGATTGTTAAACGTGGAAGATTAATTTTATTCAGTGATTAACACCTTTCAAGAACACCAAAAACACACCTGTGCATGTTTTCTTCAACACCACATTCACTAAGGTTTGATCTTTCTCTGTCTTCAAAAACAACTTAAATGTTGTTTATCAACTTTAATTTTTGTTCAAATCTTTAATAACATCTTGTTAGAAAAGCCTTTCTTCAAAATAATCTGAGTATTTTTTAAAAACCTTTTCTAAAAACCCTCTTAGAAGAGAAGACTATTTTGGTTCATTTTGATCCAAAACACTCTTCTCTTTTATCTTAAAACTTGTTTTTGGCAGATTTTTGTTTCTTGCCAAAGTCATAAGAAAAGTGGTCATTTAACTTTCTAAACTTTTTTAAAACTCAGCCATAAAACAAGTATTTTGACATTGTTCATCAAAACACTTGTTCCTCTTTTGGTATCTTTGTACCAAAAACACTTTGGTTTATATAACTTTTTATATTAAGCCACGATTTTCCTATTTGGTGTGCCAATTCCTGAAACAGAAATGGCATCTCAAAGTCACAACATCACTAGAGAAGCTGAGGAGCTCCGTGTCACAAACTTTGTTGCTGCTTCGTGCATCACCTTCACAATGAAACAATGCATCTTCAAGCCTTGCAACTTTGTTGCACTAATCGACATCCCTGCTAATGGCGACAACCTTAAAGATGGTGCTCGCTTCATCACCAACTACCCTCTGAAGTACGCCTTTCTTCACGTACCGGTTGCGATAACTTCTCATCTTCAGCAATTCTGGCACACTGTCCACTGCATGACATTGACCACTGCAAAGGGCAACAAACTTGATGTAGTCGAGTTTACTACGAATTTTGGAACCGTAGCTGTCACCGTCGGGGTAGTCAGGGCTGCTCTGCATCTCTCTAAAAGGGAAAGGCGTTGGGATGCTCCACCCTCCTCTAAAGAAATCCAAGCTTTCTTGGATAGCACTGACTATGAATGGCCTGTGGACAAGGATACGAAGGAATAGGTGAAGGCCATCACCAAGGTGGAAAAGAAGAAATTTCTAATGAGGTGGCAATACAATTGGACGCGCGTTATGCAGTGCTTGTGCTCCAAATTTGGCTCTCAGGATCAAGCCGCTAAGCCACAACAGGAAATGGCGGTGGCTGTCTGCACAGGGCGAAGAATCAACTTCGCTGACCTCATTTTCACTGAGCTCTACATTAGGGTGAAAGCTCAGACGAGGGATAAAACTATTCCCTTCCCCAGATTTGTAGCCATGCTCCTCGATGCTGTCTACAAAGACTATCCTAAAGTGGGAAATCAATGTTTTTCTCATATTGGGAAAAAGTCCCTGGAGATAGATGAGATGGAAGGAGATGCTCCCTACACTCCTTACATGTTGCAGATCATCGCTGATGTTGTTGCTACTGAATCAACTCTTTCTACCACTCAGGTAGAAGATGTGCCAATGTCACTGAAAAACCCATCAGTGATAAACCAAGGCACCGCCTCCCCTGATAAAAGAAAACAACCTTCTGGTGGTTATAAGAAGGCCATCACTACGAAACCCGCCAAGAAACCCAAGAAAAGTGCTCCTTAATCAAGCACTCTCTCTGACTTTGGCATTTTCCCACCCCCACCTTCTTCAACAACGCCTTCAGCTACGACAACGGTTTCTGATGCTGTTGTCGCTTCATTAGCAGTACCTCCTTTTTCAACGTCTACGGTCTCTGAAAAAGTTATAGTCAGCCACGCTGAGGCTGTATCAGGTATCACTAACACTGCCCTCTCTTTCTTCTCTCTCATCTTCTTTGGTCCTCAAATCAATCAGTGATACAGGCATGGTTGTCCCCATCCCTGTTGAGATTGAGAAACGTGTTGTTCAAGAATCAGCTTTGTGTCGACAATCTGACTCTTGGAAAGCAACGTGCACAGGACCTGCAAATGGTTTTCACAAACATTTTCAGAGACTGGCTAGTGATCCTCACGACACTACTAGTACAAGTCTCATCCTTGAGAGTAATGTAAACACTTAGCCTTGCCTCTTCTTTCTTCTAACCTTGAGCTCTTTTTGGCTCATTTATCTGTATTGTCAATAGGAAGTGCTCCGGCAACTGTCTCTACAACGACCACCTAAATTCCGATCAACAAGCCTCTCAATGCTGATACGAAGACTGCTGAAAAGAAGATCAATTCTCCTTCTTCGAAAGTTGCTGAGAAGAAAATCAAGTTTTCTTGTTCGAAGACTGCTGAGAAGAAGATCAAGATGGAAAAGCCATCTCTGATGATGCCAGTTTTCAGGTCAACCCTCCTAAAGTCTCTTTTCCCCTTGCTACCAACCCGTTCATGGACTACCTGGTCAAAACCTGCTCTCTGATCAAGCACAGGGCGGACGCCTTACAAATATGCTCAGAGATTATCTTCAATCAGGTAGGGGGAGTACTTGGTATGAAGACAATCGTCAGAAATATCCTCACGGATCTAGAAACGGTGAAAACAGATACTCTGGCCAACTCTATGGCTATTGAGCGAGTGGAGATGAAGGTGGACACTCAGACGCAGGTTCTGACCAACATCCAAACCCTTCTTGAGGGTCTCTCCAAATCTATCCCTTCATTCACTGAAGAGGATAGAAAGAACCTGGTCTCTGTTGTCACAACCAGAAGGCACAAGAGTATAAAATCTCCAAAATTAGCAACAATGTGCGCACTCTTCTAGTGCAGGCCCTCCCTATTGCCAATTCAGAGGGGGAGAAGATCGCCAATGAGCTCCAGGATGAACTTCAGGGTAAAGTTCTCCCTTAGAATGCAGAGACTTCTCAATAGGCTGCTGAAGAAGCATTAGAAGAAGAAGAAGATAATGATGAAGAGGAAGTCGAGCCTAATGACTTCTCTCTGAGAGATGATGATGACAATGATGATAACATGCCATCAAACTACCATCAGTTTTTCACTTCTGTCAGACCTGAAGGAGCAATTTTCATGGAACCCTTGGGGGACAAGCAAAATCCCTCGAAGGACCAGCCTGGTCCCTCAAACTCAAATAAAGAATTGGAAAACTATGAGCCAATTTCCATAAGTTTAGAGGTAAGCCTTCCCTTCTTACTTATTTTCCTCCTCCTCCTGAAGTTCAAACTCCCTCTCCTTCTCAAAATCCCTTATCTGATGAACCCCTTTCCTCCTCACCTCTCAGTAACCCTTGTCCCTCAAAGGGTTCTCCCATCCTGAGAGAACCTTCCTCTGAAGACCAGTTCCTTTACATATCTGAAACTGATTTTGAAGGTGAAGAAGGCCTCATCCCAAGGCATGTATATAAGCAAACAATAAGGGACCCTCAAGAAGAAGAAAGACGAATAACCTTCAGCAGGGAACTAAAGGCTTGCAGAGTAAAAATTCCTCTTCGTACCTCTGAGCCTGAGATTGAAGCCCCTATTCCTCTAAGGGTGTACAATGAATTCTATTTCCTTGACCCAATAGAGCGAGATGAAGCACTTGAGGCTCAGCGAAGAAGAGATGAGAAAATGAAAAAAGCTGAAGAAAGTCTCAAGATTTCTCAGCAATTAATAAGGGAAGATACAATGATAGCTCAAGTTCAAGAACAACATGAAAAACAAAGTGCCAAAACTACTGAACGACTTGCTCAAAAGGAACTTTCAAGGGACAACTTGAAGGTGAATCCAATAGTAGCTCAAGAAAAAATTCTCGATGCTCTGAGAAAAGAAAGTCAGGCATCCTGGAACGAAGAACTAGAGTGGTGTACTAAAAGATTCAAACACAGAGTGTTATCACTCGTGCTACTATTGAAGGACGTACTTCCAAAAAGAAGGGTCTGAAGATATACGTGAGAATGTTCAGGCATTATAGAAGTGAAAGAGAACAACCCTAGTTTCTGAAGTTCTATGGATACTCTGAATGGCTAGAGATCAGAGATGCTATTCAGAAATCCAAGTCAAAGTTCAAAGATGTCGTAGAAGGCTATCTTGATCAGCTACTGAAAAGGATGTCACAACATGTCAAAGTTCATCCTCTTCATGAGAAGACTAAAAAGAAAGCCTCAAAGTCAAACCCTGAAGATGTTCCATCGTTCAGAAATGAGCATGAGAGAAAATTCAACTTTGATAGTATTTTTAGTACAACCATCCTTCTCCCTGATCTATCCATACTAAACACATTCCTGCTAGAAAAGAGAAGATTTGAAGAAGATGAAATTATTACTCAGAAGTAATAATGGGGAAATGAGATTTCTAAGAAACAAAGAAATCAAGAAAGCAGCCTCTGTACTTCTCAAGATCTTATACTACAGCTGCTGGGTCTACAATGACCCTTTACTCCTTCAGAAGAAGATATATGAGAAAGAGTTACGAAGTAGAAAAGAGAAGCTTTCTGATTAGTTCTTAGTTTCTTTTTCTTTTGTAATAATATTCAGTGTATTGTACTTTACTTAACAAGTGTATTTCCATTCTGATTGTAATTCTTCAGATTCTCTGAGTAATGAAAATTCATTGAAGTACTCTACTCCATCTATGCACTGAAAAGATCTCTGAAAATAGTAAATGGGACAATGAACTTATGAGTTATATTTCGTTAACTTTTCTTTAATACTCACTGACAACTACACTCTGTAGTCTATCAGTGAATGTACTTTCTAGCTTTTATACTTGTAAAATTGTGATTTCATATCTCTATAAATGAAACTCAATTCAAAAAATTGATTAGCTGAAAAAGATCTCACAGATTAGTTCTTAGAACCTTTACTTAAACTTTCTAAGTCCTTACTAGTCTTTTTAAAGTAATTTTCCTATGTTGCTTAATTATAATCAAATCGGGGGAGATTGTTGATCCAAACTCTCTTCAGTGATTTGATATGATTCCTTTTCTATACGTAGTGAAAATTCCTAAGATAAAGTCATTGCTTAAATTCAGAGATAACATACACTGATGATCACTCAGCGATCCCTGAAGACCAGAAGCACTGACGTTATCCCTGAAGATTTGAAGAACAACACTCATACCAAAATCCCATAAGCGATAGTCGAAGACCTAGCTGAAGAAAGAGATGAACAACTTGTGATCTGAAGCGGTTCAGTGATAGCAAAGTTCATCTAATCAGAAGTATGAGATCTTATAGGGGCTCAGTGACTTGCAGACTTCATCCTTGAAGTTCAGAGTCAGCAATCAAATGAAGCTCATCAGCAAGATTAAAGTGTTGATCTTATCCCCGATGCACAAAAGTCAAACCTCCCATACCCTGTCAGAAATGACGTACGGATCGTCTCTTATGTCCCCATCAAATCTGATTTGGTTACTGTTCACACGTGACCAAAAGCACGGTTGCTTTTCTGAACAAAGGACAAACATCCTATACATGTTTCACACGTGGCATATATTTTGTCTTGCATTTAATGCAAACGGGTATAAATAGATGAAGAAACCCTTCTTCATCTTCATGTATGCTATTTCTCTCCTAGAACCTCAGTCTCTATTTCTACTCTTCATTGTGCATCATACTTAGTGTTTCTTAGTTGCAATAGAATAGGTTTTTAACTTATTCTAATACCGCTCGTAACTTTAAATTTGTTTATGATATATAAACTCATTTAAAAACTTAAAAATGTTGTGTTTGTATTCTACCCCCCCCCCCCCCTTCTACAAACTTTTTAGATATCCATTGAACTCTTAGACTCCTAAGGGACCAACAACCTTTAGATTGTCTCTTGTAAGTTCCTTTTGTGCTAGAGCTTCAGCGACTTTCAGACTTTGTTCATTATGTTGTTTGGCCACCTTGTCTCTTACCATGTCTTCCCTGATTAACTCACGTGCAATCCTGAGGTCTTCTTGAGTCTTCTTAATCTTTTGATCTCTTAATCTCTGAGCTTCAAGGGCCTCTTCTCTTTCTTTAGGAGATAGGAAGTAGAATTCATCATAAACTCTGATTGGCACGGGGGCTTCTGGCTCAGAGGTATGAAGAGGAATTTTTACTATGGCCGCCACTAGCTCTTTGATTAAGTTTGCCCGTCTTTCTTCTTCTTTTGGTTCATTTATTTTTTGCCTATTTACATGCCTTGGAGTCAGGCCTTCTTCCTCTGATTCAGTGTCAGATATGTACAAAAACTGATTTTTAGTGGAAGGTTCCTTATGGAGAACCCTTTAGGGAACATGGATCACTAAGAGGAAAAAGGGTAGAGGTTCGTCAGCTATGAAAGTTTGAGGAGGAGGAGTAGAAGGTGTTTAAGCTTTAGAGGGAGGGATATATGAAATGAGAGGAAGGCACACGTCAGTGATGAGCTCCCCCTCTGAACGTGTTGAAGTGGGATCGAGATCCATCACTCGTTTATTCTTCCCTGAGGAATCAGACTGCTCCTGATTAGGAGGGTGCCTATCCCCAAGGGTTCCCTGAAGACGACTCCTGTTGGCATCATTCGAGGTCTGTTTACGGCCCAGAAGTTTGAAGGAAAGTCAACGTCATCATCATCATCATTGTCGCTGAGAGAGAACTGATGTACGTCTGCAGGCTCAATTTCTTCTTCTTCAACTTCTTCCTCTTCTTCTGCTTCTTCTTCAGCAAGGATTTGGGATGAACCTGGTTGCCCAGAAAGAATTTCATTTACCCTGCTGAGCAGCTCATCTTGGAGCTCTACTGCGAACTTCTTCCCCTCTGTATTGCCAGTGGGAAGAGAGTGCACCAGTAGAACGACGGGTTCGATTTGCAGACGCCTTCAAGAAATCGAAGGATCTCTGAGAGAGTCTTTCCTTGAGCGTCCACCTTCACATTCAACTTCTAGGTTGCTCGGGTGTATGCTGAATTATTGTCCTTCACTGTGCCATATATCAGTAAGGATGTTGTAGATAGTGGCCTTCATCACAGGTACTCCACCTACCTGATTGTAGATATTTTGGACGCAAGTTGTAGAATGTCAACCCTATGCTTGATCTGGGTGTACCCCTAAACCAGATAGTCCATTGCAGGAATGGTGGGAGGAGCAAGAGAGACCAGAGGTAGATCCACCTGAAACGCTAGAAGCTTTAAGGCTATCTTCTCTCTCTTCTCCTTCTTCAACTCCTTAGAGGTCTTTAATATTGCAGACTTGAGGGCTCACTAAGCAGAGTGGTGGTGTTGCTGTGGAGAACGAGGGAGGAGCAATACCTGTTGGGAATAAACACTGTTGATCCAAACTCCTTTCAGTGATTTGAAAATGATTCCTCTTATACTTAGTGAAAATTCGATAGATAAGTTATTGTTCACATTCAACGATAGCATACGTTGATAGCCACTCAGCGATAGCTGAAGATCAAGAATATTGATCTTCTCTCTGAAGATCTGAAGAACAACATTCACACCACAAGACCATTCAACGACAGTCGAAGACCAAGCTGAAAATAGAGTTGAAAAACTAGTGATTTGAACCGGTTCAGTGATAGCAAAGCTCATCTAATCAAAAGTGTGAAATATTGAAAGGCCTCAGTGACTCAGAGACTTCATCCTTGAAGTTTAGAGTTCAGCGATCAAATGAATCCTCTCAGCAAGATTATTGTTGATCTTATCCTCGACGCACAATAGTCAAACCCTCCATACCTTATCAGAAAAAGGACGTACGGATTGTCTCTTATGTCCCCATCAAATATGATTTGGTTACTATTCACATGTGGCCAAAAGACTGGTTGCTTTTCAAAACAAAGGACAAACATCCTTTAGATGTTTGACACATGACATGTACCTTTTGCTTTACATTAAATGCAAAGAGGTATAAATAGATGGGGAAACCCTTTCTCCATCTTCATGCATTCTACTTTATCTACTAAAACCTTTGTTGCTGCAAGGGTTCCATGAGATTATCCGAAGAAGTACTCTCAGGGATGAGACTTGCTATGGATGTGTCCTTAGGATCACAATCCTGTCTCTGAAAATTTTGAGAGAAACATTTTCAGGTCATGTGCACGTTGCTTTCCAGGAATCAGATTGTCGAAACAAAGCTAATGTCTGAATAGCACCTTTCTCAATCTCATCGAGGATGGGGGCAACCATACCAGAATCATTGATCAATGCTTGTACCAAAGAATGAGAGACGAAAGAAGATAAGAGGGCAGTACCAGTGATACATGAACCATCCTCAGCGTGGCTGACTACAACAACCTCAGGGACTAATGTCTCTGGAGTTGGGGGTAGTGCTGATGAAGCGGCAATGGCAGAAGAAACCATTATCGTGGCCAGAGGTAGAGAGGGTGTTGGTAATACACTGGAAGTAGAGAAGGTCGTTTGTTGAGGGACCCCATTCTTGGGCTTTTTGCTCGCGGGTTTATTAGGGATAGTCTTCTTGTGACCCTCGTTTTCTTTTTTGCGTTTGAGAGGAGAGGAAGAAGTGTCTGGGATGATCACTGATGGTGTTTTTAGTGACCTAGACACAGTTGCTACCTGAGCGGTAGTATTTAAGAACCAGATGCTCCAATAAGTTGAAGCGTGTAAGGGAGATATGAGTCATGTCCCTGTTTTTCATCCACATTGAGGGACTTCTTTTCTACTTGAGAGAACTTCTGATTCCCCTCCTTAGGGTATCCCTCATAAACAAAGGCCAGGATGATTGCGAAAAACCTGGGATAAGCAATGAACTTTCCCCGTTCCTGAGCGAGCACCCTGTTGTGCAGTTCACTGAAAATGTATTCAACGAAGTTCAGCTTGCGTCCAGTACAAAGAGCAAGGGCCATCTCCAGAAATTTCCTACTTGCTTGATCTTGTGAACCATCTTAGTGCCTAAGCACTGAATGATGTGAGTGATGATGTATTTCCATCTTGATGGCATTCTCTTCTTCTCGATCTTTGTGATCGTTTTGCTGACCTCTTGTGTTTCAGCATCAACTGGCCAGACATACCCAATGTCATCAAGAAAGCTGATGAGTTCTTCCCTGGTAGGTGTAGTAGCCCACTTTTGATTCTTGCCTTTGGCATGAAGTTTTAGGGCCACTCTGATAACGCCAATAGTAAAGGCATAGGTACTAAGAGTGGTTGTAAACTCAATGGAAGATAGGTGATTACCCTTATCAGTGGTGACCGTGGTGCCATGTGCAGTGTACCAAAACTGCTGAAGATGGGAAGTGATTCCCACGGGGACATGAGTGAGAGCATACTTCAGGGGGCATCTCTCAAGAAATTTTGCACCATCCTTGAAATGAGATCGGTCAGCGGGGATGTCTAGAAGTGCAATCTAGTTGAACGGTTTAACCTGAGCATATTCAAGGACAAACTTCGCTTCAGTGGCTCCAGTGAACTTGGTGACAGGAAGAACTTCACCTTCCAGATATTGAGGCTTGCTTGATGTTGCCATTTCTGTTTCAAAGATGGGCACACCAAAAAGAAATATCATGGCTAAATACAAAAATGTATAAACCAGAATGATTTAGTACAAAGAATATGTTAGAACCCAGATATCAAAGATGAACAATAAACTCAGTAAAGAACACAGAATTTAGAACACTGAAGTCGGATGTAGTATTGATATCAACAGAGTTACAAAGATATGTCTTTACAGTACAAGTGATCTATGAACATTAGTTCTAACCAACTAACTAACCTTCTATTTATATACAATATAGAAATGGTTTTGAACTGTCTTCAGAAGTTTTTCAGAGCATCTTCAGAACTTCTTCAGAACTTCAATTAAACCTTCAGAACTTCTGAAATACCTACTTCAGAAGTATTCTATCTTTATGCTAAGTGTTTTGAAGCTATCTTTTATGTTCTTTCAATCACCCCCTTAGCTTCAAAAGTTCAAATTATAACCCTAGTAGATCAGCATTTCTCTGACTTCACCCAGAATCAACTTTCTGTATTCAAGTAGAAGTTCTATCCTTTTGTGCATGTTCTTGGCTAGCTTAAAGTACTCATTCCATTCATTGTCATTCATGTTTCTTGGTCTGTGCTTCTGTCTTTTTACAAGTCTTTCAATTATTGCAAGTAAAGTACCATTGCTGCACTTGTGAATTTCTTCATATCTAGCAAACAGCTTTTCTTTGTTGAACTTGCACACAAACCCAGGAGGATGAACTATCAGAGTACCTTTGTTGATTGAATTGATTCCTTGAAGCTCAAAGTTTAGTCTGCTTAAGTTCACTTTTTCTTTGCCAAGTACAAATGCCACTTGAAAGTCAGTCTTAGCTGCCCAGATGAATTCTCTATAAATAACACCATTGATGACTGGAAACACCTTTCTGAATCTGGTAATATAATCATGAAATGGATTGATACTTCTGTAAATCTTGACCAAGTCCCTTAAATGAACATTCCGAAAGTCAGCTTCAGAAAAAGTGCATACTTCACCATTTTCTCTTTCTACAGTGAAGTAGGAGTATTTATAGTTCAACTTTGTCTTTTGATCAACATTGATTACCTTCACAATAGGACTTTCTTTTCTAGACTCTGTAAGTGGCAGCTTTAACTTCTGAACAATTCTATTGTACCATTGCTTCCAACCAAAAGATTTTTCTAACTAGCAATCAATATAAGCAAATGGTTGTACATTTTCCATGAAAGTCTCAGGATGAAGATATTCAAGAAATAGAGTGAGTGCATGTTCAGCAATTCTATTGATTTGTATTTGTTCAGCTTGAGAAACTTGAACAACTGGCACTAGTTCCTCAATAACTTCGGTATTCTTTCCTTTATCCTTTTCTGAACTCAAACTAACTTGTTCAGAAATCTGAGGTTGACTTTCTTTTAATACTTCAAATTCAACTGTTTGATTTTTAGCATGTATATGAAAATCATAAAAATTACTCAGCAAGTAATCTGAGTCTCTTCTTGTATTTTTTGAGTTGGTGACCAGCAGAAATACTTCTTCTTACCAATTCCTTGAAGATTATTCTTTCTTTTATCAGGTATTTGATCTCAACTTCTATTTCTTTTGACATACCAATAGGAGACATATATTCACACAACCACTTCAAAGTTGATGAAGAATATTTTAGAATATCAGAAACAAGAAAAGTTCTCTTGTTTAAGCCTGCAGCGTCATAGTGAAAACACAGTTCTGGATTGATGAAGACATTTGATATTCCTTCAAAGCATACAAATGTTGGTTCTAGCTGATTCACTTTCACTATATGCTCCAAAGAAAGTTGAAAATCATGCTTGATAAAGTTCTTTAAATACACGCCAATTATTCTTCTTAATTCTTGTACCATCTCTGTGTCTTCTCTTTTTACAAGGAAATTCAGAAGTGAAAGTTTGTTTTGCAGTCTCAGATTATAGAAGTCAAACTGAGTGAATTCCAACAGAGTCCCATTTGTTCTTTCAGCACCAAATCTAACAATCTCTAAATCATCTTCAATTGATCTCTTAACACTTCTGAAGTGTCTGATAGGATTGGGATTAAATATATCTTGAAAGCCATGTCTCTGTTGAAAAGATTTGACTTTTGAAACATAATCTTCATTCCATTTGTCACTTATATAGCTTTCCAGAGTTGCAAAATTCAGATTTTGTTTATACATATAACAATATGTGTCTTCAGGAAAGACAGTAATGATATGCTCAAGTACATCAAAAATTGCTTCTTTAGTGAAAACTGTATCAACTAAAGGTTCTTCAAGAAGAGGTAGTATGAACTTTGGAATTAAAATACTTTCTCTGTACTTACTTCAAACCAACCTTCATAATCCATTATTAGTTTTTCTGGAAAACCAACTTCACTCATGTGCCTTATATCACCTTCCACATATGCATACTGAACTGGTTGATTGACAAAATCTCTGAATATGGATAATCTTTCATCCAAGAATCTACACTCCAGATTCCTTGGTGAATTCAGAAAAACAAACTTCATGACTATCTGATAAAATAGATACCACATTGCATTCAGAAGTTCTTCATCTTCTCTTCTATTAGCAACAAGTGGTCTCCAAACTATTACATCTCTGATCTTATTCACTTCCTCTTCTTCATCAAACATAATAACATCTGATAAGTCACCAGGCTCTCCAATAACATCTTCAAAAGCCAAATATTCATTTAGCATTTTTTCATTAGAATCATGAATTGGATCTGTTTCATCTGTTCCAGCATTGTCTTCAGAATTAAATGAAACCTTTTCTGTTTCATATCCTTCCTCACCTTCTTCAGATACAACCTGTTCTGTATTAACACCTTCAGAAATAGGTTGCACATTTATAGCTGGATTTGCTTCAGAACTGACACCTTCAGGTTCAGAAGTTAAAATTTCATCAATTGTTTCTGATACTTTCTCATTATTGCTTTCTTTCTGAACTGCTTCAGAAGTTGGTTCAGAAGTATCTTTTAATAACAGAGTCTCTTCTTTAGCAGACTTAGTTACTCTTCTTTTTTTCTCCCCCTCATGATCATCAGGATCCTGATTATCATGACTTCTTTTCAAATTAACTGATTGAGACCTGCACTCCAAAGCTAAAACTCTTTGATCCAAAAGTGTTTTGAGTATTATGAACAAAAGTCAATTTATTCAAAACTTGTTGAATATCATCTTTAGTGGCTAAGGAAGATAAATCTGGTTGTGTAGATATAGATGGTGCAGATGTTTGAAGACTTGCCACAGAAGAGACAGCTTCAGAAAATGACTTTAGAATAGCAACTTGGAAATCTTTGAGATCATTAGATGAAACTGACAGACTTCAATTCATTTAGTCTATCCTCTAATTTTTTGTCCTGACTTGCCACCCTATCCTCCAACTTCTTTTTGGATTGTTCTGTCAATGCTTTGATGTCCTTCTAAATCTTCTCAAATTCAGAAGTACAAAAAGCTTTGAACTCGGAGAGTTCAGAAATATGGGAAATAGAACCAAGACCAACAAATGGTCTTGTTTGCAGTCCTACAGAAGTAGGCTGGCCTGTTGAAGTCACCACATCATGAATCATTACTGATTCAGTTAATGGATCTTTAGTGATGTTCACCCCACCAGGACTTCTTCAAATGTTTGATATCCTTGATTAGGTATATATATTGAAGTTGTTGCAATGTGACACACACTTTGCTGTTGGATATCTGAAAGATATGTGCTAGTGTGAAGAAATCCCATGTCTTGTGGGTCAGTTGGCTCAACATTGAGTGAACACTCACACTCTATGTGCTCAAAAGTATGAAGGGGGGACATATATCCTTCTATTTCAACAATGGGCTCCTCCAAGTGGGGACCCATTGGTAGATGTGCTGCTTGCCCCATTTGTGTTATTGAAACACCCTTCTGTTGAGAGATGGGTGAGTGGCTAGGGGGGTTAACAAGAGTTGCCATGGGCTCATTGGCTAATTCAATGTTACCCAGCAAAGACTATGAATTAATAGATTGTGTGGCTGTCCGGCTTGTATCAGCTAGTGCACATATTTCTTTTTCTTTTATCTGTGATATCCCCTCATGAATTCTTTGTCTCACATTTCTACCCTGTCTCTCATATACATTTTTCCTCTTAGCACTTTGAGGTTGTTCCCCACCATGAACTTCCTCCCCTCTCTCACTTGGAATTCTAGACCCCTCACTTTGCTCACCACTTGGGGTTGAATCAGGGGAAGAGACTACAGGTTTAGGTAGTCCCAGTGATTCATAATACTCATTCAAATACTTATTTTCAGAACTTACATAAGCAAGAAGCTCTGCTGGTAGTGGTAATGCATTAGGAAAACGAAGTTTAGCACTTGGTGGTCTTAAACGATCCATAGAGAAGAGTGGAACAAATACCTCATGATCCAATGTAGGAATAGCCTCAACAGATTTCATAGATCCTTTGATGAAGATCTGAAAGAACCTTAGAAAAGGAATATAAGTGTATGTAGACTTCTTCATGACAGCTGTCTTCAGTTCTTCAAACATAAGGGAAGCACAATCATAGTGCTTGTTGTGAGCAACACCATGAAAATTATTCTACCATTTGTAGAAGCTTGATCCAGACTTGAACTTTTGCCAGAGAGAAAAGTGTTGAGAATAGTGAAAAGGCAATACCAGATAGGAGGTAAGCACTTCCTTATAAATGAACTCAGAGCAGTGAGAGTTTCTGAATATCCTAACTTCATGAAGTCTGAAATGACTTTAGAATTGGATGGAACTGCATCAAAAGTACTTTTTCCTACAACTGCATTTGATTTAGGCAAAGCAAAGATGTTCCTGATATCATCAACTGTAACACAGAACCTGTACCCATGAACAAATGAGGAAATGTCATATGTTTCTTCATCAATTTCAGCATGATACCACAATTGTTGAAGATAAGAAGCAGGGACTAAATTTTTTTTAGATAACAAGGCTCGAATAGGATGTTCCTTCAGAATTTCAAGCAGAATC
Source organism: Silybum marianum (assembly GCA_036898165.1). NCBI lineage: Eukaryota > Viridiplantae > Streptophyta > Magnoliopsida > Asterales > Asteraceae > Silybum > Silybum marianum. The sequence goes on from CM072530.1 coordinate 35,063,070, forward strand.
ATTTGTTCATCAGTAAAATCAGTTGATCTGAAGTTTAGAGCACAGTTATTTCTTCTGATTTCCATACGCTTGTTGTCTGGAATGTATATCTTTGTAAGATCAGGACCATAACTTCTTTCTGGATTAGAATCAACCATCGATTGAGAATCACCCACACCACCAATAGATTCAAAAGCAACTTCTATTGGTTCAATTTGAGTATCCCCAATATTGGCGCTGCAAGGGTTAGGGTTAGGGTTTGAAGGTCCAACTTCATTAATTCCTTTAGTAGCAGTATCTTCTAGTGTTAGATCAGCATCCAAATTGATTTCCATTGATCTAATCATGATATTCTTAGGAACAATTATGAAAGAGCCTTCATTTGAAGATGAATCATTGTTCCTAAAGCACGATTTTGCAGTTTTAATGGGATATCAACATTTGAAGTCGACATTGTAGACACAAAGTGAGAATCTGAGTGTAACAGCTGTCAAATTTGAACTTTCAGGTTAGCTCTTATTTAGTCTATTAGTGTTATTATAGTTAAGTTATAAGAATAAGGGTTAGTTAGATTAGATTGACCGAAAAATTTCTAGAATTTCCGATATTTGCTTAGAAAGTCTGGTTCGGACCCGTAACTATCTGAAACGTCCTACATAGTGCCAAATGCTCTCTAATTTATACCCAATTTATATAGAATATAAAGTTTTAATTTCAAATATAAAATTTCTATTTTTATATAATTTAACCACTTTTGGGTTTACATTTTGATGAAAAAGGCCAAAATTGAGAAAATTAACATTTTAATTTCATTTTTTGGGCTTGAATTTAATTTTAAAAAAAAATGGATTTGGGTGGGGCCCATGTACATGCCCCCCCCCCCCCCATTTCCCCCATAAATAAATTGTTTTTTTTTTCTCAAACCACCTCATTTTCAAATTTCAAATTTCCACTCTCTTCTCTCTCTCTCTAGAAATTAAGAGACACATTCCCTTCACCCTTTTCCCACTCTTTTCTCTCGAAAAGTCCAGCCAATTTCTGCATATTAATCCATCAATAGCAAGATTATTGAAGTTTTTGGTGCACACTTCATCACACAAGTAAGTATAAACACCATCTCATCCTTTTCTTGTCAATTTTTAGTGAAAAACTCACTTTTTCTTGCAATTTCATCACTTTTCTACTAACTTCTGGAAATTCTTAGTTCTAAGGATAGATTATACCCCAAAGATATGTAAAATATCTCTATAATTGTGATAATCCATGACCCAAACAAATAGAACTCAAGAAATCTAAGCAAAAACCCATGCATGTGGGATATATTGGTTCATGAAAATAGTGTTTTGGTGCTGACAGAATATAAACTTGTGTTTGTGTCGTCCATTTCTTGCAAATAACACGTCCAAATGGTATGAATCTTCTTCCAAACGTTTATTTTATGAGGTGGGGTTTTAATCCAAGTGGTCTCACTCAAAAACATTGAGTTTTGACCCCCCAAATGTTCATAACAAGTTTGATGTGCATTTGGATGTTCAACAGTAGGTAAACCCTACTTTGAACAACCATAACTCACAAAATAATCGTCCAAATTACTTGATTTTTCTTTTGGAATTCATTTAAATAAGTTACATATCAAATGCCACTGCTTTCACTCAAAGATGTGGTGATTTGGGGTTTCAATTAATCAAAACAAAAAGAGTGTGCAATCTGCCCAAAGCTGACAGATTTGTGCATGCATGTTCAAATGGCCATATCTCTTTCAAAACCCAATGAAAAGGATGATTTTTCTTTTGAGAGTTAGTTTTATGAGTTATCTTCTGTTTGCAAGTGGAATCACATGAAAATATGGAATTTTGACCCTCCAAACACCTAAAATATTTTAGGTGTGCAAACTATGAAACCACTAGTAGCAAAACCCTACTTTGTATGCTAATATCTCTTTGATTATTTGTCCATAATGTATAATTATTCTTCTGGAGTTTTCTTTTATGACTTAGGGATCATATGAATTCGGTTTCATTAAAAAATATGAAGTTTTGAGGCATTAACAAATTTATTAAAGTTAAGTGTGCAATCTGTCAACTAATGACAGATGTGTGCATGAAAGTTTGTGGTGCCATATCTCCCTCATAACTCATTCAAAATGAATGATTCCTTTATGTGTTGTGTTTATAATCCAAATGGAATTTCTGAAAAACATTTAGTAGAACTCCTTAAATGGTTGTTTTACCAACAGGGTGTAATCTGTCATATTTACTATGATACACGTACTGTTTTGTATAAATTATTTGAACCATTTTTACATGTCCAAAATGCATGAAATTTGGTCAGAATGACCTTAACTCTCAGTGACGTATCACATATGAAAATGTGGGAAACTATGTCATTTTGGATGTCACTGTAATTTGATCATTTTTAGCACTATTAGTTTCTGTCCGAAAGTGAAATCTGGAATTGTTTGATTTCATGAATTTTGATCACTTGAAGGATTATAACATTACTTTTCGGTATAAATTACCATATTAAAGAGCATATGTGCACTATGTATAACGGGACTATAAATAATCAAGTTGGACATATATGAACATTTATGGACTAAAAACATATTCATCCTCACAAGTAACCTTAAGACACATAAGTGACCGTTTTGGGTATTGTACTTTGATAGGGAAACGTTAGGCAGGCTAGTGGGCGAATCGTGCTTTAAGTGGAGATTTTGCAAAAAGGTGAGTATTCACAGCCCCACTTTTAAAGTATTTTATAGGTTTTGGGATGAAAAGCATGATTAAATGTAATATTTGAGTTATTTGCATTACCAAAGGTGAAACACTATGAAATTGATGTTAATGGGCACTAAGGCATGTACACTAATAGTTTGTATTGAGTAAAATGTTCCATAAAAGTTTGTACACTACTATTAACTCAAGTGAGGAGCCGAGTGTATTTGTGGATAGCGCTATTGGACGGACAATCCCACCTAAAAACTACCGGTAGGGGTGCACTATACTTAAAATAAAGGTTCTACATATGTGGAGTTTTAGTCCCACCGCTAAGGTAGAATTAAAAAGAGTCTTGTGGTCGAAAGGTTTAGTGGTGGCTCATTACTTACAATTAATTAGGGTACAAAATGCATTGAACGTTTTAAGATGTAAAGATTTACTAAGTGCCATAAACGTATTTTGCTCAATATTCATTTATGCAAAGATGTTTATAATATTGAAAACCTGTGAAGTCACCAACTCTTTGTAGTTGACCTTGTTTTATTCATGCTTTTCAGGGGTAAGAAAGATTAACTAAAAATGCTTGTGTTTGGGGCACATCAACCTCAACCATGTTTAAATTTGAAATCGTTTTGTTGAACACCTTGTTTCTTTTATTTTGCTCAAACATTGAACTTGTATGATGTAATGTTCAGTTTTATTTTATTATGTATTTGAATGGACAATTGGTGTTGTTTTAGCTCTATCGCTATGAATGGTCATAAGGGTGAGATTGCATAAGTATTTTCTTTTTGGGAACTGATTATTTACTAAAGTACATTTAGTAAGTAAGTTTGTTACTGTCGCAGTTTAAAAATGTCTTACTCTTCCTCACTCCCCGAGCACTCCCCCGACGAATCCGGTTATTTTACTAGCCTCCCTAGGAGGAACCAACCCATCCATGAAGAGAGTGATCCGTCCGAGGAAAGTGACGTGGCCACCCGAGAGACTACTGTTGAATCTTCTGTACCTGCGCCACCTCCGGTCGATGTGGCTGGTCAGTCGCGAGGGCCTAGAACGATGAGAACCGCCCGAAAGCGTGTTATCCCTCTTAGGAGGGTGACTATCACGGTTCCCACCGAGCCTTCGGACGAGCCATCTAGATCACGAACTTGATCGCGGAGCGTGACCTCTCCTCCCCCAGCAGTTGGAGTTCCCGTGCCGCAGCCTCAGGGTATAACTGCAGCGGAGAACTTTTGGGTCTCGGGCATGGCTAATGAAGTACAGACTCACCGACTTAGGATGGACCATTTCCAGCACTATCTAGACGTCGTATTGGAAATCCTGAACTCGCAGTATGAAATTACTGGTAGAGTCATGGAGGTCATCTTTGAGACTAGGAGGACGATCAGGAGGTCGTACTCGTACTTCGCTTGGGCGATAGGAGCTTTGATGGTGATGATAGGAATGTTGGTTTGGGTTGATAATATGTGACAACTGTCAAATTTGAACCTCCAGGTTAGGTCTAATTAAGTTTATTAGTGTTAATATAGATTAATTATAAAAATAGAAGTCAGTTGGCTTAGAATGACCGAAAAATTTCTAGAGTTTTCGGTAGCTGCTTAAAAAGTCCGGTTCCGACCCGTAACTAGCCGAAACGTCCTATATAGTGCCAAATGCTCTAATTTATACTCAATTTATATAAAATATATATTTTTAGTATTTAAAATATAAAACTTCTATTTTTATATAATTTAATCACTTTTGGACTTACATTTTGAGGAAAAAGGCCATAATTGAGAAAAATGACAGTTTAATTTCATTTTTGGGCTTGAGTTTAATTTTTTTTTAAATAATTGGGTTTGAGTGGGACCCATGTACATGGCTGGCCCCCCATATCCCCCATATAAATATATTTTTTATTCATTTCCTCCTCACTTGCATGATTAAAAATTTGAATTTCACTCTTCTCTCTCTCTCTCTCTAGAACTTAAGGGAGATATTCCCTACTCTTCTTTCCCACTCTTTTCTCTCCAAAATCTCCAGCCACTTTCCATCTCAAATCCATCAAATTAACAAGATTTTGGAAAAATCATTGAACCACAATCATCACTCAAGTAAGTAATAACACTATCTTCATCTTTTTTCTTGCAAATTTTGGGTGAAAACCCCATTTTTCTTACATTTTTTAGCTACTTTCTTCTAATATCCGAAATTTCTAAGTTTGTGGAGAGATTGTACACCAAAACATGTAAAAATGTTTAAACAATGGTGGTAATCTATGACCCAAACAATAAAACTCAAGAAATAGGTGAAAAATCATGATTTTATGTGTTTTTGAGTAAAAATGGTGATTTTTGGTGCTGACAGATTTATTGCATGTGCATAAATCGTCCATTTCTTGCAAATAATATGTTAAAATATCATGAATCTTCTTCTAAAAGTTTATTTAATGAGTTGGGGTTTTAATCCAAGTGGTTTCACGCAAAAACATTGAGTTTTGACCCCCCAATTGCTCATAACAAGAAGCATGTGCATCTGGAAGTTCAACAGCAGGTAAACCCTACTTTCAACAACCATAACTCTGTGAATATTCATCCAAAACACTTGATTTTTCTTTTGGAATTTATTTTAATGAGTTATCTTTCAAATGCCACTAGTTTCATTCAAAAATATGGTGATTTGAGGTTTCAATTAATCAAAACAAAAGGAGTATGCAATCTGTCCAAAGGATGATTCTTCCTTTGAGAGTTAACTACATGAGTTATATTCTGCATTCAAGTGGAATCACATGAAAATATGGAGATTTGATCTCCAAACACCTAAAACACTTTAGGTGTGCCATCTGTGAAACCACCTGCAGCTAAACTCTACTTTGTGTGTTAATATCTCCTTTGTTATTTGTCTTTAATGCATGATTCTTTTTCTAAAACTTTTTTTTGATGAGTTAGGATTCATATGAATCCAGTTTCATACAAAAATATGAAGTTTTGAGGCATTAACCAATTTATTAAAGTTAAGTGTGCAATCTGTCAACTAATGACAGAATTGTGCATGCAATTTTGTAATGCCATATCTCCTTCATAACACATCCAAAATATGTGATTCTTATTTCAAAAGTTTCCTTTATGTGTTAGGCTTATAATCCAACTGGAATTTCTGGAAAAAAATACTAAGTAAAACTCCTCAAATGATTGGTTTACTAACAGTGTGTAATCTGCCATGCTTGCTGTGACACACTGTTTGATATAAATTATTTGAACCCTCTTTATATGTCTAAAATGCATGAAATTTGGTCACAATGACCTTAACTCAGTAATGCATCATATATAAAATGATGGAAAATTTTATCATTTTGGATGTTACATTAATTTTGTCAGAAAGTTAAATTCTGAAACTGGTTGATTTCATAAATTTTAATCACTTGAAAGACTATAATGTTACATTTTCGGTATAAATTATTTCTTTAAAGAGCATATGTGCATTATATATAACGGGACAATAGTAGACCAAGTTGGACATATAAGGACTTATAAGCACTCTCATAGTAATCGTTAGACGTATAAGTGACCGTTTTGGGTATTTTACTTTGATAGGGAAGCGTTAGGTCGGCTAGCGGACGAATCGTGCTTTAAACAGAGCTTATGCAAAAGGTGAGTATTCACAGCCCCATTTTTAAAGTATTTTATATGTTTTGGGGTGAAAAGAATGATTAGATGAAATATTTGAGCTATTTGCATTACCGAATGTGAAACATTATGAAATTATTGTTTTGGGCACTAAGGCATGTACACTAATAGATTGTATTGAGTAAAATGTTCCATAAAAGTTTGTACACTACTATTAACTCAAGTGAGGAGCCGAGGGTATATGTGGATAGCGCTATTGGACGGACAATCCCACCTAAAAACCGAAAAGTAGGGTGTGGATAGCAATCCCACCGCTAAACTACAGGTAGGGGTGCACTACACTTAAAAGGGAAAGTTCTACACATGTGGACTTTAGGTCCACCACTGAGGTAGAATTTAAAAGAAGGTTCTACACATGTGGACTTAAGGTCCACCGCTGAGGTAGAACTAAAAAGAAGGTTCTACATATGTGGAGTTTTGGTCCACCGCTGAGGTAGAACTAAAAAGAAGGTTCTACACATATGGGCTTTAGGTCCACCGCTGAGGTAGAACTAATAAGAAGGTTCTACACATGTGGGCTTTAGGTCCACGGCTGAGGTAGAACTAAAAATATATTTGTTGTCGAAGGTTTAGTGGTGGCTCATTACTTATAATTAGGGTACAAAAATGCCTTGAATGTTTTATGATGTAAAGATTATTTAAGTGCCATAAAAGTATTTTACTCAATATTCATTTATGCAAAAGAAGTTTATAATATTTAAAATATGTGAACTCACCAACTATTTGTAGTTGACCTTGTTTTATTCATGCTTTTTCAGGGGTAAGAAAGGGTAACTAAAAATGCTTGTGTTTGGGGCGCATCAACATCAACCACGTTTAAATTTGAAATCATTTTGTAGAACATCTTATTTCTTTTTTGTTAAAACTTGAACCGGTATGATGTAATGTTTAGTTTTATGTGTTATGTATTTGATTGGACAATTGGTGTTGTTATCGCTCTATTGCTATGAAATCTTGAACTATCACCCCCCGTGTTTCCGCTTTAGCGGGGTGTGACAGACTTGGTATCAGAGCTATAGGTTATAGAGAACACCGGTTTTTCTATAAAACCAAATACTATAACCAAAAGTTTTAGAAAACTATTTTTCTAAACTAACTGTAATTTTAAAAGCTTACTACTGGTATAATTGGAATAAGTGTCGACTTAGCATATTATAATTAGGCAAAGCCTGATCACTTATGTCTAATTTAATATGTATAAGGGAGACATGGAACAATTATATTGGGAACTTCTTGCCTAAATGAAAAGCTTGGTCATAAGTGTGAGTTCACATAAGCATTTTATTAATTGTTATTTACTAAAGTACATTTAGTAATTAAGTTTGTTACTATTGCAGTTCACTATGTCTCACTCATCCACTCCTACTAAGTACTCTACTCACTCCTCAGGCTATGTGACTAGTCAACCTAGGAGAGAACTTTTTGACTACTTTGTTGGTTAAACTAGGGAACTTATTTTGGTGACATGTAGCTCACTATTTAGAACTCTAAGACACTTGATGTCTTTTGGGAATTATTTTAGCTGGATATTGAAGTTATGTGATTCTAAACCTATGATTTCATGAATCTAGTGTTTTATATGCATAACTTAGTTAAGCAGACTTAGCGCAAAAATAGTAATAGTAATATGACCCAACCTCAATATGAACCTATGCCTAAAGGCAATGCCTTCGAGGAGAGGAAACTCCGAGATCGCGCGACTTGTGCCTGAGCAACTCATCGCGGCACTTCCGAATATCGTTAGTCAAGTGGCAGCGGGTCTAAATGCTAATTCGGGAAACAACTGAGGAACTGGAACAAGTAGAGATATGGAATGCATATACAAAGCTTTTAGGACCTGCAACCCAAAGGAATTCCATGGAACTGAAAGAGCTGTTGGATTACTGACATGGATTGAGAATATGGAGTCCGTTCTCCACACCAGCAAGTGCACTGAAGGAAATAAAGTGCAGTTTGCCGCCTGTCGGCTACAAGGACGAACATTGACTTGGTGGAACACCCAAGTGCAAACCCGAGGTCGAGAAGTAGCCAACAATCTTAGTTGGGAGGAATTCAAAAAGATGCTGAAAGAGGAATACTGTCGAGGAGCGAAATCAGAAGTTGGAAGCGGAGCTATGGAATCATGAGATGAAGGGAAATGAAATAGATTCTTACTCTGCTCGTTTCCATGAATTGGCAAAGATCATACCACATTTGATGACGCCTGAGGAAAATCGAGTCGAAATGTATATCTGGGGTTTATCTCCTGAAATACTTGGGGACCTTACTTCGGCAAACCCAAAAACCCTTCAAGATGCGGTGAATTTGGCAACCAGGCTCACCAACAATACTAATCGTTCGGGGATATTTGCAAGAGCCAAAGCTCAAGATAAGAGAAAGATGGAGGAACTTTAGCATAGACATAATCCCAATCATGTTAAGAAGCTTTGATATAATTATGGGTATGGATTGGTTGTCTAAAAACCAAGCTGAAATTTGATGCTCCGAAAAGAACACCCGAGTTTCACTACCCGAAGGAGAAGTTCTCGAAGTACATGGAAAGAAACCCAGAAGGAATATTAAAATAGTGACGTGCATGAAGATGCGAAAATACTTGAGGAAGGACTGCATTGCGTTTTTGGCACACGTTGTGAATAAGGAGATCGAAGAGAAACGCATTCAGGATCTTCCTATAGTTCGGTGTTTTCTCGAAGTATTCCCAGATAAGTTACCCGGACTACCCCCACCAAGACAAGTTGAATTCTACATTGATTTAGTTCCGGGAGCTGCGCCTGTGGCGAAATCACCTTATCGAACGGCACCATCGGAAATGCAGGAACTGTCAGAACAACTTAAGGAGTTACTCAATAATGGATTCATCAGACCTAGCTCTTCACCTTGGGGAGCTCCAGTTTTGTTTGTTAAAAAGAAGGATGGATCTTTCTGAATGTGTATCGATTATAGGGAACTGAATAAGTTGACTATCAAGAACCGATACCCCCTTCCTCGAATAGATGACTTATTCGATCAACTTCAAGGTGCAACCTATTTCTCAAAGATCGATCTTCGATCGGGATATCATCAGATGAGAGTTCGTGAAGAAGATATTCCTAAGATAGCGTTTAGAACTCGTTATGGTCATTACGAGTTCCTAGTTATGCCTTTCGGGCTAACAAACGCACCGGCAGTCTTCATGGATTAAATGAATAGAGTATGTCGACCGTACCTAGACAAGTTCATGATCGTGTTTATAGATGATATACTCATTTATTCTCGAGACAAGAAGGAGCATGAGCAACATTTTAAGTTGATACTAGAATTGCTCAGAAACGAAAAGCTGTACGCCAAATTCTTCAAATACGAGTTCTGGATTCGCGAAGTACATTTCTTTGGCCACGTAGTAAATGAAAAAGGGATACATGTTGATCCAGCTAAGATCGAGGCCATTAAGAAATGGGATGCCCCGAAGATACCAACTGAGATCCGCCAATTTCTGGGATAGGCAGGTTACTATTGGCGATTTATCGAAAATTTTTCCAAGATCGCACAACCACTAACGACTCTAACCCAAAAAAAATAAGAAGTTTATTTGGAAAGAGAAACAAGAGGAACCATTCCACACTCTCAAACATAAGTTATGCAACGCACCTATTTTGGCTTTGCCAAAGGGAGTGGATAGTTTTGTAGTCTACTGTGATGCCTCACATCAAGGGATGGGATGTGTACTAATGCAAAAAGATAAAGTCATTGCATATGCGTCGAGGCAACTTAAGGTTCACGAGAAGAATTTCACCACCCATGATTTGGAGTTAGGAGCGGTGGTGTTCACACTCAAAATATGGAGACACACGTTTTACGTCACGATTTTGGCAGTCTCTTCACAAGGCATTGGGTACACGTTTGGATTATAGCACTGCATATCATCCTCAAACAGATGGACAGTCAGAAAGATCTATCCAAACACTAGAGGATATGTTACGGGCATGTGCAATAGATTTCGGTGGGAGTTGGGATACCCACCTGCCACTCGCTGAATTCTCCTACAATAACAGCTATCACACAAGCATACAATGTAAACCGTACGAAGCTCTATACGGACGTAAATGTAGATCGCCGCTTAGCTGGGTAGAAGATGGTGATAGACAATTTACTGCGCCCGACATTATTCAAGAAACCACTGACAAAATCTCAACCATCAAAGAAAGACTTAAGACAGCAAGATATCGTCAGAAGAATTACGCAGATAATCGGAGAAAGCCGTTGGAGTTTCTAGTGGGTGATAAAGTACTTCTGAAAGTGTCGCCATGGAAAGGACTGGTACGTTTCAGGAAGAAGGGCAAACTGGGTCCCAGATACATTGTTCCATTCGAAATACTCGAAAGAATTGGACCGGTGACGTACAAATTGAAGTTACCACAGAATTTAAGTGCCATCCACGACACGTTCCATGAGTTGAATTTGAAGAAATGCTTAATGGATGAAACATTGGTTTTACTCCAGGACGACGTTCAGATTAACGATCGGTTACACTTCGTTGAAGAACCAATCGAAATACTAGACCGAGAAGTTAAACGGTTGAGGCGCAGTAAAATCCCTATTGTCAAAGTTCACTGGAATGCAAAGCATGGCCCAAAGTATACTTGGCAAAGAGAAGATTTCATGAAGGACAAATATCCGCATTTGTTTGCAAAGAAGTCCATTGACAGTAGCAGTCATTAAATTTCGGGACTAAATTTCGGTAACTGGGGGAGACTGTGACAACTGTCAAATTTGAACCTCCAGGTTAGGTCTAATTAAGTTTATTAGTGTTAATATAGATTAATTATAAACATAGAAGTCAGTTGGCTTAGAATGACCGAAAAATTTCTAGAGTTTTCTGTAGCTGCTTAGAAAGTCCGGTTCCGACCCGTAACTGGCCGAAACGTCCTATATAGTGCCAAATGCTCTAATTTATACCCAATTTATATAAAATATATATTTTTAGTATTTAAAATATAAAACTTCTATTTTTATAGAATTTAATCACTTTTGGACTTACATTTTGAGGAAAAAGGCCATAATTGAGAAAAATGACAGTTTAATTTCATTTTTGGGCTTGAGTTTAATTTTTTTTTTTAAATAATTGGGTTTGAGTGGGACCCATGTACATGGCTGGCCCCCCATATCCCCCATATAAATATATTTTTTATTCATTTCCTCCTCATTTGCATGATTAAAAATTTGAATTTCACTCTTCTCTCTCTCTCTCTAGAACTTAAGGGACATATTCCCTACTCTTCTTTCCCACTCTTTTCTCTCCAAAATCTCCAGCCACTTTCCATCTCAAATCCAACAAATTAACAAGATTTTGGAAAAATCATTGAACCACAATCATCACTCAAGTAAGTAATAACACTATCTTCATCTTTTTTCTTGCAAATTTTGGGTGAAAACCCCATTTTTCTTACATTTTTTAGCTACTTTCTTCTAATATCCGAAATTTCTAAGTTTGTGGAGAGATTATACACCAAAACATGTAAAAATGTTTAAACAATGGTGGTAATCTATGACCCAAACAATAAATCTCAAGAAATAGGTGAAAAATCATGATTTTATGTGTTTTTGAGTAAAAATGGTGATTTTTGGTGCTGACAGATTTATTGCATGTGCATAAATCGTCCATTTCTTGCAAATAATATGTTAAAATATCATGAATCTTCTTCTAAAAGTTTATTTAATGAGTTGGGGTTTTAATCCAAGTGGTTTCACGCAAAAACATTGAATTTTGACCCCCCAATTGCTCATAACAAGATGCATGTGCATCTGGAAGTTCAACAGTAGGTAAACCCTACTTTGAACAACCATAACTCTGTGAATATTCATCCAAAACACTTGATTTTTCTTCTGGAATTTAATTTAATGAGTTATCTTTCAAATTCCACTGGGTTCATTCAAAAATATGGTGATTTGAGGTTTCAATTAATCAAAACAAAAGGAGTATGCAATCTGTCCAAAACTGACAGATTAGTACATGCATGTTCTAATGGCCATATCTCTTTCAAAACTCAATACAAAAAAATGATTCTTCCTTTGAGAGTTAACTACATGAGTTATATTCTGCATTCAAGTGGAATCACATGAAAATATGGAGATTTGATCTCCAAACACCTAAAACACTTTAGGTGTGCCATCTGTGAAACCACCTGCAGCTAAACTCTATTTTGTGTGTTAATATCTCCTTTGTTATTTGTCTTTAATGCATGATTCTTTTTCTAAAACTTCTTTTTATGAGTTAGGATTCATATGAATCCAGTTTCATACAAAAATAAGAAGTTTTGAGGCATTAACCAATTTATTAAAGTTAAGTGTGCAATCTGTCAACTAATGACAGCATTGTGCATGCAACTTTGTAGTGCCATATCTCCTTCATAACACATCCAAAATGAGTGATTCTTATTTCAAAAGTTTCCTTTATGTGTTAGGCTTATAATTCAACTGGAATTTCTGAAAAAAAAATACTAAGTAAAACTCCTCAAATGATTGGTTTACTAACAGTGTGTAATCTGCCATGCTTGCTGTGACACACTGTTTGATATAAATTATTTGAACCCTCTTTATATGTCTAAAATGCATGAAATTTGGTCACAATGACCTTAACTCAGTAATGCATCATATTTAAAAAGATGAAAAAATTTATCATTTTGGATGTTACATTAATTTGATCATTTTAAAGACTTATAGTTTCTGTCAGAAAGTTAAATTCTGAAACTGGTTGATTTCATAAATTTTAATCACTTGAAAGACTATAATGTTACATTTCGGTATAAATTATTTCTTTAAAGAGCATATGTGCATTATGTATAACGGGACAATAGTAGACCAAGTTGGACATATAAGGACTTATAAGCACTCTCATAGTAATCATTAGACGCATAACTGACCGTTTTGGGTATTTTACTTTGATAGGGAAGCGTTAGGTCTGCTAGCGGACGAATCGTGCTTTAAACGGAGCTTTTGCAAAAGGTGAGTATTCACAGCCCCATTTTTAAAGTATTTAATATGTTTTGGGAAAAAAAGCATGATTAAATGAAATATTTTAGCTATTTGCATTACCGAATGTGAAACATTATGAAATTATTGTTTTGGGCACTAAGGCATGTACACTAATAGATTGTGTTGAGTAAAATGTTCCATAAAAGTTTGTACACTACTATTAACTCAAGTGAGGAGCCGAGGGTATATGTGGATAGTGCTATTGGACGGACAATCCCACCTAAAACCCGAAAAGTAGGGTGTGGATAGCAATCCCACCGGGAAACTACAGGTAGGGGTGCACTATACTTAAAAGGGAAGGTTCTACACATGTGGACTTTAGGTCCACCGCTGAGGTAGAATTAAAAAGAAGGTTCTACACATGTGGACTTTAGGTCCACTGCTAAGGTAGAACTAAAAAGAAGGTTAAGGTTCTACACATGTGGACTTTAGGTCCACCGCTGAGGTACAACTAAAAATATTTTTGTGGTCGAAGGTTTAGTGGTGGCTCATTACTTATAATTAGGGTACAAAAATGCCTTGAACGTTTTATGATGTAAAGATTATTTAAGTGCCATAAAAGTATTTTACTCAATATTCATTTATGCAAAAGATGTTTATAATATTTAAAACCTGTGAACTCACCAACTCTTTGTAGTTGACGTTGTTTTATTCATGCTTTTTCAGGGGTAAGAAAGGGTAACTAAAAATGCTTGTGTTTGGGGCGCATCAACATCAACCACGTTTAAATTTGAAATCTTTTTGTAGAACATATTATTTCTTTTTTGTTAAAACTTGAACTGGTATGATGTAATGTTCAGTTTTATGTGTTATGTATTTGATTGGACAATTGGTGTTGTTATCGCTCTATTGCTATGAAATCTTGAACTATCACCCCCCGTGTTTCCGCTTTAGCGGGGTGTGACATAATACTTTCTTTTGAGGCTTATAGCCTTCATATTTAAGTTGTAAACAATTTAATGTCTTTTTGGGTTGTACTTGAAACTGATGTTTGGTATGTTTTGGTTTATTTATGAAAGTTATGCATGTTATCTATTTATTGTATGTTTTTGAGTTTACGTTTTCATGCATAGTATTAGATGTATGTTATAAGATATGTATAACTTAGTAAGTAGATTTATTACGGCCATAGTAATATAAAGTTGACCAAAACTCAATTTCAAATTGTTTTTTAATACAATGCCTCCAAGAAGAGAAAATCCCGAAGTTGCACGACTTGTATCCGAGCAACTCATGGCTGCACTACCAAACATTGTTAGCCAAGTGACAGCTGACCTGAGCAATATTCAAAACAACAATCAAGGATCGGGAAATAGAGAATGTACATACAAATCCTTTAGGAGTTGTAATCCTAAGGAATTTCATGGAACTGAGGGAGCCGTGGGATTATGGACTTGGATAGAGAGGATGGAGTCTGTGCTCCATATTAGCAAATGTACCGAAGGTGAGAAAGTAGAGTTTGCTGCATGTCTATTACAAGGACGAGCGTTAACTTGGTGGAATACCCAAGTACAAACTCGGGTCCGAGAAGCCGCTAACAGTCTTACGTGGGAAGATTTTAAGAGGATGATGAAAGAAGAGTATTGCCCAAGGAGCGAGATCCAGAAATTGGAAGCAGAATTATGGAATCATGAAATGAGAGGAAATGATATAGACTCTTATACTGCACATTTTCATGAGTTAGCAAAAATAGTACCGCATCTGGTAACACCTGAAGAGAATCGAGTTAATAGATATGTTTGAGGTTTATCTCCGGAGATACGCGGGGATGTTACTTTGGCAAACCCAAATACTCTACAAGAGGCAGTGAGTTCGGCAACCAGACTCACAAATAATGCTACTTGTTCGGGAATGTTTGCAAAAGACAAGGTTCAAAGGAAGAGAAAGATGGAGGAACCTACACGAAGAAAATCTGGGGGAAGAATGGGAAAGAATCTGAAGTTATCAGGAAACTACGGGATTCATACTCAACTGCAGAGAAGGAGAAAAGAACTTATCAAAAGTGTGACAAGTGCAATAGACAGCATGCTGGACGGTGTATTATCTGCTAGAAATGCAACAGATGAGGTCATTATGCCAAAGATTGTAAAAGTACAGGAAGGCGGGCATGTTTCGAGTGTGGAAGCCCGGATCACTTCCGGAATGCATGTCCAAGATGGAACCAGAGACCAAACACTAACCAAGCGCGACCAACCAATCAAGGAAATCAAGGAGGTCCGGCAAGAGGTCGAGTAGTCACAGGTACGTTTCTTCTAAACGGTCATTATGCATCAGTACTATTCGATTCTGGAGCAGATAGGAGTTATGTGTCGATAGATTTTGGACCAAAGATAAATCTAAAACCTCAAAAGTTGAAACAAATATATGTCATTGAATATGCCAACGGACAAGAAAATAGGGCCAAAGATATAATAATGAACTGCACCTTAAACTTGGCCAGTAGGGATTTTAGTATAGATCTAATCCCGATTAAGTTAGGAAGTTTCGACATAATTGTGGGCATGGATTGGTTGTCCAATAACTGAGCTGAAATATGTTGTTCTGAAAAGTTCGTTCGAGTTCCACTACCCGACGGAGGAATACTCGAAGTACACAGAGAGAAACCCAGAAGGGGTATTAAAATGGTGACGTGTATGAAGATGCGAAAATATTTGAGAAAGGATTGCATTGCCTTTCTAGCTCATGTTATGAATAAGAAGGCTGTTGGAACCCAGATCCCTTTCTAACAAGTAATCGATAGATCGAATACGTAAATATAAGCGGAAGCAAGTAGATCTATAATAAACAATAGAATTAGTAAGAACAAATATGAAGAACAATCGTAATACGTATTGATCTGCTTTTTAATGATTAACAACAGTGTGCACAATTCAGCTCTCAAAATATTGTATTCCAAATCGATACTATTACAAACTGAGATTGAGCTATTTATACCATTACAATATTGAAAGTCAACTACCTAGCCTATTACAACAAGACACGTAAGCAAAGGAATAACAGACTAAGTTACACACGGAGGGTGTGCCTGCTACATCATCAGATGCGCATGTAGTTGCTTGATTCTGATTCATACTTCTTCTAAAATGAGGTCTAACAATCTCCCCGTAAGTATGAAAATCAGAATGCTGCGCGTGTAGCTTCGCTGTTCTTTCATAGGCTCAATAGTTGAAGTATTGTAATATTATCAGAAGGGAGCAGTTTGAGAAATGACTTTGGAAATGGCATCTGTAACTTCTCTGAGCTTCATTAGTTTGTCAAGTCTCTTTTCAATCTTCTCTCTGACTTCTACATCTTGATTGTCAACTGCTACAGAAGCATAACATTTTATAATATAGTTGACTTCTGTAGAGTATCTGTGAGCATCTTTGATTCTGAAGAAGCTTTTTCTGCTCGTCCTTCTGAACATAATTCCAACTTCTGGTTGAGTTATTACTTTCACAATCCTTAGAGCATTAATACCCTCCAAATCTTCATTTGGTGCAGCGATACTCAAGTTATCAACTTTGTAGTTCAAGCCTGTTTGGAAGTCTACTTCCCTTCTGTATCGAATGAAAGACTTCATACAGTCAATGATACGGAAGTAAGCAACTTTGTTTTGATCATCACTCCCTCTGTTCATTTGAGGGATTAATTGACAGAGGGATTAATTGACAAAGTTAGCAGATCAGAGGGATTAATTGACAATAAGTCATTGTCAGAGAAGTAGGATGATTTGTTGTCTTCTCTGACAACCTTGTAAATTGTGTACCAAATGGGTGTTTGTTCGAATTGTGCATGTCTGTATGAAATGGTCTTGATTGGGACAATGGAATAAGCCTCCTTTCTTGGTTGCTTGTGAGTAATGAGTTTGTCTTTGATCTCATCACTGACTTGATAATCATTTGAGAAATTCGGCATCATAAGCTATATCTTCTGATCCGCAGGGGCATACATGTGCTTATTTTTTATTTCTAAGTTGGGTAGCTCAAGTCTTGCCAATTTTGCATCTTTTCTTCATTTGCAGCTCTGAATTTTGCAGACTCTTTCCTTTTTGCTTCTTCAAAATTGGCACGAGCCTTTTCAGCAGCTTCTTTTGGCCTTTTCAGGTTCTTGTCTCTCTTTTTCTGCCCAAGCCATGGCTTTCTCAGCTTCAGACTTAGCCTTTTCAGCTTCAGACTTAGCCTTTTCTTCTTCTGTTCTGGCTTCCTCGGCTCTAGCTGCCTTAGTTCTGCTTCTTCTGTTCTTATAGCTTCTGCTTTAGCTGCTTCTGCTCTGGCAGCTTCTGCTTTAGCTGCCTCTACTCTGGCCGGTTGAGATTGTGTTTTTGTTACACTTTTGAAAGTATTAACCACAAGATGAAGAATATGACGTGGCACATACATCAAGGATGTCTACCTTTTGCAACTGACTAGTTTGTTACACGCTCCCATCTCTCACACGTGTCAGTTTGTAATAGGTTAAGATGTTGACTTTTAATTTAGTCTATTTGTATAAATAGATCCTTTCTCTACTGTAAAAGTTGTCGATTGAAATCGTTATATTGAAGAACTTACTGTGCGTCATTCCATGTATCTGTAATCATCATTCAGGTTATAATACATAGTTAATCTATTCCTCAATCTTTGATCGATTCTTATTACTGTTGATTAATCGATATAAATTGTTTCCGCTTATACTCTGTTTTATGAATCAATCGATTAATCTGTGAAGAAGAGAATCTGGAACCAACAATTGGTATCAGAGCCTGATAATCAATCTGTTGATTATCAGATATCAATTTGGAAATTTCTCTCTTCATTCATTTAGTAATTTCCTGTTTTAACTAGTGTTCATAATTCCACCCTGTTCTACGAAGATTTATAGCAATTATGTCTAAAACAGTGGTAATTGTAGTTAAAATTTTGAAGAATTAGTAAAATTTTGTTGTTCAAATCAATTGTAATTTACTTGTTCTAGATTTCAACTCAAATTTGTCATTACATACATCTCGATCATAAAAAAAATGGCAAATTCAAATTTGAATGCTGTTTACACCTCTGGTTCTCTGACCAAACCTCCAACTCTTATTGTGGTGAATATCCACAATGGAAGATTCAAATGATAAATTTCTATGAAGGATTGGACATTGAACTTTATCCTATTGTTCAAAATGGTTCCTTCATACCAATGACTACAGTTCCAAGAGTTCCTGCTACTACCAATACTGCTGAAATACCTGCCCGAAAAGTTCCAAAGCTAAGGGAAAATTGGAATGATGAGGAAAAGGCCAAAGTTGAACTTGCTAAAAAGGAAAAAACTCTTCTTATCATGGCTATTCCGAACGAGATTTTTCAATCTCTGGATTCCTGTGATACTGTAAGGAATTATGGGATCAGTTAGAAAATCTTCTGGAAGGTTGTGCTAAAATGAAGATAAATCGAAGAGCTCAAGCGCTGAACGAATACAACAGCTTCCAGGCCATTGCGGATGAATCTCTGGAACAAACTTTTCATAGAT
The DNA here is from genome assembly GCA_036898165.1 of Silybum marianum. Lineage (NCBI taxonomy): Eukaryota > Viridiplantae > Streptophyta > Magnoliopsida > Asterales > Asteraceae > Silybum > Silybum marianum. The sequence continues at coordinate 35,081,923 of CM072530.1, forward strand.
TTAACAATCTGATAAATCTATGCAAACGATGTGATATTGTTCGATCAAAGGAAGACAATAATGTCTTATTCTTAAAGAGATTAAATCCAGAATGGTCAAATCTATCCATGTCACTACAAGCTAATCAAGATCTTGAGCAATGGTCTCTACACGATGTATTTGGAACTCTTCGAGCTCATGAAAAGGAGGTTGTGCAAAAGAAAACAACTATAGGTGGACCTCTGGCCTTGATTTCTGAAACAAAGGGAGCTACCAGAAGAAAAAGTGAAGATAGAAGAGTGAAAAACAAGGGATTCATGTCAGAAACTGTTTCCAGAAGAAGATTCTGATTCTGATGATGAAATAAAGGCATTTGCTGATTCCTTGGCTCTTATTACCAAACAGTTTACAAACCGTTTTGGAAATAGGGCATTTCAAGGAAATAGAAGGTCTGATCGCTCTAACTATATTCCTAAACAAGAGATTCAGAGACCTGAGAAGATTGAGGCAGAAAAGAAGGAAGAGGAAATGAAGAAAAAGAAAGATGTATGTTACAGATGTGGCAAACCGGGTCATTACTCGAAGGATTGCAGAGGGGCTCTGGATAAAGACAAAACATATTACAAAAATAAATACAAGTATAATGTTACTGAAAGAGCCCACTATGCTGAGAAAGAAAACTGGATCGGAGATGAGTCCAGCGGTGATGAGGCCATGTTATGTGGAATGGCAAGTACAAATGAATCAGAAGAACAGCCTTCTGAATCACCGGTTAGTAATCTTTCTGAATCTTCTGAACTTGAGAATACAATTGTGCTTTTATCAAACAATTTTGAAGAACTTAAGCAAAAGCTTACAATTGAAAAGAAGTTACAAAAAAATATTCAGAAAACTCTTTCCACAACACAAAGGGAAAGAGATATTTACAAAAGGGAGATGGATATCTTAACAGAATAAAAACTAGAACTTGACATTGAAAAAGAATAAATTTCTAAAACCTTGAAAGACACAGAAGTATTGGTAAAAAAGGGGCACTTGAGTTATAAGAAACTTCTGGAAGAAAAGGATAAGGAAATTCAAGTTAAGGAAAGTGACAGATTAAATTCTGTAGCACTTAAAAATTATTTTCAAAAAGAAAGAGAATTTCTGTACATTGAACTTCAAAACAAAACGCACCAGATCAAAACATATCTGGATGCTCAAAATGTTCATGAGAAAATAAGTACACAAGTAGGAAGATCTGGAATCGGCTTTGAAGATTTAGATCCCTATACGTATGAAAAGAAGTCTGGTTTAAACTCTGTTTTTTGTATAGGACAACAACAGAAGCCTGTGTTTCCAATTATTTTTGAACAATCATGTTTTAAACGATCTAAAACTGAAAATGGTCATCATCAACGGAAACTCAAGTTTAAAAACATTACATATTCTTCTGAAAATACCAATATAAATCTAAATCAAATTCAGAAGAAGGATGATATTTTCAAGTTTGGTTCAAGTGTTCTTACAAAATTGAATCCAGAGGCTGATGCGTTTATTCCTATTCAATCAGAGGAGGAATTAAGACTTAGTTTTGAAAAAGATCTTCTCTTGACTCTGGAAAATTGTTTTAAACTAGAGAATGACAAACAAACGTTAGAAAATAATCCAGAGATATTTCCTTGTTCATTTATTGATTTAAATCTTTCTGAAACTCAAGAGGATTTAGAAGAAATCACATATCCATGGGAAAATGATGATCAAAGTGAGGATTTCTTTGACAATTCAGACACATATCTATCTCATCTTGAACATCAATCTCCTATTCATGCTAAAACTCCAGAGATCATAAAAAACAAAGACGCTCCTTTTCTCTTTACAAACGAATCTCTGGAGATAAGAGCTTCTGGAATGGATGCAAAAAAAACGAAGTGAAATTCCGATTTTCTCTGTTCCCTCTAAACAACGAAAACCTGTTTTTATACATCCAGATTTTATAGGAATGTGTCTGAAAGCTAAATCTTGTCTTGATCTTGAAAAGGAAGAAAAACTCAAAAAGAAAATCCCTATCCAACTTCCTAACCCTTATCCTCCAAAACTTTCTTATGTTCAGAAAGGTAAATGGAAATCTAATCTTTCTGTTCCTGTTTCAGTAAATACAAAAGCTTCTGAGAAGGTAAATCCGAGGAAATCTCCGCTGAAGAATACTTCAGATTCTAAACATACGTCTAGTCTAGATAGGAAGTTCTTTAGAACCACTGATACTAGAAAAGACAGATCTAAGAATAATTGTAATTATCATTGTCGTAATGAAAATTCAATAAAATCTTCTATGTTTCAGAATTCTGAATGTTTTTCTCTATTCTTAAAATTACATAAATTTTTCTCACAAACTTCAAATTCCTTCACTGCAAACCATTCGTACTTCAATAAAAATAAAACAAAGCAAAATAGAAAAACAAAAAATCAAAAGAATACGTCTTTACCTTCTGTTAAATCAAATCAAAAGCAAAAGGCTGATAAGACAAAAACTAACGTTAAAGGACCCATAATGGTATGGGTACCTAAGAAACTCTAATCTTGATTGCAGAAACAGCGTGTGCATATCTGGTATCTTGACTCTGGATGCTCGAGGCACATGACTGGTTCACGAAACTTACTCTCCCAATTTAAAGACAAAAGTGGTGGAGCTGTAACGTTTGGTGATAATGGTAAGGGTCAAATTAAGGGCTATGGGACTTTACAGGAAGGTAACATTACCTTATCTAAAGTAGCTCATGTTTCTGGTTTGAAACTTAACCTCGTAAGTGTAAGTCAACTATGTGATTCTAAGATACTTGTCGTCTTTGATGAAAAACATTGTTACTTATTTTCTAAGGCAGGTAAGGAACTTTGGAGAGCAAACAGAAAAGGTAATCTCTACATGATGAATTTTACCTCCAAGGATGGTAAGGAAACCTTATGTCTTATTTCCAAAAAGAGTGAAGTTGCATGGCTCTGGCATCATAAAATGTCTCACTTAAACTTTGATAATATTGAGATGCTTGTAAAACATAATTTGGTATCTGGACTTCCAGAAGTTCATTTTCAAAAAGATCACCTCTGTCCTGCATGTGAAATGGGAAAGATAAAACGAGCATCTCATAAAACAAAAAGTGATCACTCTTGCATAAGACCTCTGCAATTGCTACACGTCGATCTCTGTGGTCCAATTGCAATTCAGAGTCTTTCTGGTAAAAAGTATATTCTGGTACTTATCGATGAATTTTCCAGGTATACTTGGCTTGCTTTTGTTCGACAAAAGTCAGAAGTTCCTATTGTCCTTCAAAATATGATGACGAGAATCCAAGTTCTTTTACACCAAAAGATTCAACAGCTGAGAAGCGATAATGGTACTGAATTCAAGAATGCCAAACTTGAAGCATACTTTGTTGCAAATGGAATTTTTCAGAACTTCTCTGCTGTACGCACTCCCCAACAGAATGGTGTCGTTGAACGTCGCAACAGAACCTTGGTCGAAGCAGCCAGAACAATGCTTGCAGCTTCTAGACTCCCAATTCACTTTTGGGCAGAAGCTGTAGCCACTGCTTGTTTCACTCAGAATCGTTCCATAATTGTCAAGAGGCATCTCAAAACCTCTTATGAGCTTATTAACAAAAGAAAACCATCTGTCAAATTCTTTCATATTTTTGGCTGCAGGTGTTTTATCTTAAATGACAGAGACAAACTTGGCAAGTTTGATCCAAAATCAGATGAAGCAAAATTCTTAGGCTATTCTTTAAATTCCAGAGCCTTCCGTTATGGAGAGCATTAACGTTGATTTTGATGATCAAACTCAACTCACCTCTGAATATTCTACTTCAGAACTCAAACTTAATACTGTTACTTCTAACTTTCTTTCAGGATCCAGAGAATCCGAGATTGATGCTCTTTGTCAAGACTTTCTGGGCGAAGAAGTAATGTCAGAACCTGCTGTAACTAATACTTCTTTCAGCATACCTAAAGTTCTTCATGCCTCTGGCATAACTTTATCTGGTCCTACCTCTTTTGAACCTAGCTCTTCAATTCCTTTTGTTCCTGATTGTCCAGAAGATTCTTCTGTTCCATCATCTGAGGGGGAGACTTTACAATCAAGAGGTTCAGAATCAATATTTCCGGATGAAGTTATCTCATCTTCTGACACCGAAGTTCAAGCTCAACCAATATCACAAACAAGGATGACGAAATGGACTAAATCACATACTCCAGATCTCATAATTGGTAATCCTTCTGAGGGTATCAAAACACGATCCGCCACAGCAAATGAAGCTTTCCATGTTAACTTTTTAAGTCTAATTGAACCCAAGAAAGTTCATGAAGCCTTAGCCGAACCTAGTTGGGTAGAAGCAATGCAGGAAGAGTTACTTCAATTTGAGCGTAACAAAGTTTGGAACATAGTACCATTACCAAAAGGCAAAGTTGCCATTGGTACTAAGTGGGTTTTCAGAAATAAAAAGGATGAGGACGGAATTGTGATCAGAAACAAGGCTCGTCTGGTGGCAAAAGGATATTGTCAAGAAGAAGGTATTGATTATGATGAAACCTTTGCTCCTGTTGCGAGACTGGAGGCGATAAGACTTTTTGTGGCATTCTCCGCGTACAAAAACTTTAAAGTCTATCAAATGGACGTTAAATGTGCATTTCTAAATGGAAATCTCAAAGAGGAAGTGTATGTTGAATAACCAGCTGGCTTTAAAGATTCAAGACATCCAGAATATGTTTTTCTTCTTGACAAAGCATTGTATAGCTTAAAGCAAGCACCTAGAGCTTGGTATGAACGTTTATCCAAATTTCTGATTAGCAAAGGATATGAGAAAGGTAAAATTGATACCACACTTTTCATCAAAAGAGGCAAAGGTATGTTAACTATTGTTCAAATTTATGTGGACGACATAATTTTTGGCTCTACTCATCAAACAGAAGTTGATTTGTTTTCTAAGTTGATGGAAACCGAATTTGAAATGAATATGATGGGAGAATTAACTTTCTTTCTTGGACTTCAGGTTAAACAAAGTACCTCTGGTATTTTTATTAATCAAGCAAAATATGTCTCTGACATATTAAAGAAATTTCATTTTCAGAACTCATCAACTATGAAAACACCTATCTCTCCTAGCATGAAACTAGGTCCTGATCCCTCTGGAAAACCTGTAGATATCACGGGATACAGAGGTATGATAGGTTCTCTTCTATATTTGAAAGCAAGTAGGCCTGATATTATGTTTGCCACTTGTCGTTGTGCTCGTTATCAAGCTAATCCTAAAGAATCTCATTTGGCTGCTGTCAAAAGAACTTTTAGATACTTAAAGGGAACTCCTTCATTGGTCCTCTGATACCCTAAAAATTCTGGGTTTGATTTAATGGCATATACAGATTCTGATCATGCAGGATGTAAGTTGGACAGAAAAAGCACCTCTGGTAGCTGTCAACTTCTGGGTAATCGACTTATCAGCTGGACATCCAAGAAACAAAATTGTGTTTCAACATCTACTGCAGAAGCTGAGTATGTTGCTGCTGCTAGCTGTTGTTCCCAATATATTTGGATGAAAACCCAACTCAGAGACTACGGTCTGATCTATGATAAGATTCCCATACTCTGTGATTCTGAAAGTGTAATTGCCATTACGGAAAACCCAGTTCAACACTCAAAAACGAAGCATATTGATGTCAGGTATCACTTTATCAAAGATCATGTAGAAAAGGGTACTATAGGAATGTATTTTGTCTCTACTGATTATCAACTGGCTGATATTTTTACAAAAGCTCTGGATGAGAAGCGTTTTAATTTTTTAATCAGCAAGTTGGGAATGCTAAACATGTAAATTTTATTCTTAGAAGTTATCAGAAATCTCTGAGCGTCTTCTGAACTTCATCCAGAAGCACTCAGAGACCTCTGATCGCCTCTGGTATAAGTTTTATTTTGTTGCGTTTTATTCCTTTTCATCCAAGTTATATCAGAAAGGCGCCAATTCCTGAAGCAAAGGGGGAGCTTATCATTCAAGGGGGAGCTTATCATTCAAAGGGGAGTTTATCATTAAGAGGGGAGTTTATCATTTAAAGAAGTTCAAAGTCTAACACTAGCTTAGCTGTCTTATGAATTTTTCCATCCACCTGAGTTTCTTCTGAATCTTCTTATTCTGTGTTTCTCTTGCCGTCAAGGTCTCTCAGAATGCCTATGATTCATTTTAAATTTATCCTAGATGGTGATTCAAAATTGACATGTTTTCCAAAATATTTTTTTATGAATCAAAATATTCCAAAATTTTTATTGAATATCTACATTTTATTAACTCTTCCCGTCAAGGTTATTTAAAATTTCTATATTCAATTTTAATTTTTCTTATTGTTTTATTTTCATGAAAAATCAAACTTTCATTTGGTTCAAAAACAAAATTCACCAAATGACTGATTTTAAATCTAAATAAACAGATTTATATATTTCAATTTTTTCTTTAATTAATTTTCTTTAATTACTCAACAAATTGTTTTATATTTTCTTTTTATTTACTTTTGGGATAATCAACCGAATTTAGGCCGATAACCCTTCAGTTTTCTTTTAAACAATCGTGTCTTACTCATCACTCCTACTTTCCACGTGTCATTCATTGTGTGACTGCATGTCTCCACGCCTGCGTGCTTACATCATCTTTCCTGAACCGTTTTCTTCTACTCCCAATACATAGACCTGTTCCAATTCCAAATCGGTCTCATATAAAATCCCCAAATTTCAGATACCCATCTTCTTCCTCTTCACTGTTACTGCTCACACTCTCTTACTCACGAACTTGCTTGCAATTCTCACCAACTCTCATCAATGGCTTCTCATCTTGCAAATCCAACTCTTAACGATGACGAAGGACGTCTCGTCTATTCCACTGCCGATAGTGCTTCGTTCGTCAAGCTGCCATTGAAAGCAAACAATGTGCAGGTTCTTCTTGATCCGAATACCTACCAGTCCGAATTCAGAATCATGGTTGAATTTCTCCAACAACATGAACTTAACCGAGCCCTAACTCTGACAAACCCAAATGTTCCTGAAATTTACGTTCAAGAAGTGTGGCAATCGATGTATATTCACGATGATGAGACTCTGCTTGGAAATTTCAGTCACCCTGATCAACCTGATACTGCTGTGGAAATTCCCATTACCAAGAAGAAATTAGTCAGGTATTTTCATTTATCCCCTTCACAAATACTAATTGATGGTGAATTTGTGCCAAATCCAGCCCTAGAATCGAATCCATCTCAGGATCAGGACCCTGATTCTCAGAAGGGGGAGAAAGCTCTAGCATCCAAGAAAGTCAAACCCACTACCAATACTGAAAGCTCAAATCCAAATCCAATGCCATCTCCATCTACTTCTGACAAAAACCAATCATCCTCCAAGCAGCAAACTCCTGCTCAAACTTCACACACACAAACCCCTCTGACTCCAACTCCATTAGCCACTCACTCTTGGCCTCTTCCAAAAGATCCAGAAATAGCTAAATTCATTCTTGAAGTAGTCGGCAACACAAGACAAACACCATACTCCTCATCAACTCAAGCTGCAATAGCCAAAGAAAAGGAAGCCAGAGCCAGAGCTGAGGCATCAAAGGCTAAAGTTGAAGCCCTGAACAAACAAAGAGAAGAACGAATTGAAGCTGAAATAAGAACAAAATCTGAAGCAGAAAAAGCCTCTACTTCTCGAATTGAAGCTGAAATAAGAGCAAAAGCTGAAGCAGAAAAAACCTTTGCAGAAGCATCAAGAGCCCAAGCAAAAATGGAAAGAGAAAAAGCTGCAGCTGCAAGAGTAAATGCTGAAGGATCATCAAGTCGAGCAGCAGAGAATAGACAAAAACTGCAGAGACTTGGAAGAATTGATCTTCCAATTTTGGAAACCACAAAAAGGTACATGTATGCTCCTATAGACCAAAAGATCTATCTCATGTTGCCCAACTTCTCAAACTCCTACAATGTAAGTGATGCTATTAAAGGCAAATTCATGGCACATAGACAAGCGAGAAAGGACGTTCATACCTCTATACCTATCAAACGAACCTCTGCAATAAAACATTCACCATTTGAAGATACAAAAACATGGTACACAATTTATGAGGTTATCAGAGAAGACAATAACACTTATTACTTCTGTGATAATGATCTATTATCCATCTTTCCCTCTAATCTTATCTTTCTGGAGAAATTCATGAAGGATCAAATGACTAAAAGTAGTGATGATCAAGATCTAATTGCTTATTCTCGAATCATTCAATGCATGAAGTCCTACATCCGGTACAAGAGACAGGTAGATTTTCAAATAGGAATCAATTACAATGTTGATAACCTAGCTATCTCTGCACCCAATGAAGATCTAGAAGGCATCAACAACATGAGAATCGGCAAAGTACTAATAGACCCAGAGGAAGGGGTGATTTTCAGAAGGCCAGACAGAAAGAGCTTCTTCAGAATCAAAGAAGCAGACAAATACTCATCAGAGGTCGTTTACATTGCAAAAAGCTTCATTTCTGTTGATAGTACCAATCACAATCCAGAAGTTATTGAGAAGATGATCAAAAGGCTTTCAAGTTTATTATCAATCAGAGAGATCATAAATAAGATTGGAAAGATTGTATCTGAGGTCGCTCTTTTCTGAACAAACTTCACTCTTCTGGTTGCATACTTAGGGGGAGATTGTTACACTTTTGAAAGTATGAACCACAAGATGAAGAATATGACATGGCACATACATCAAGGATGTCTACCTTTTGCAACTGACTAGTTTGTTACACGCTCCCATCTCTCACACGTGTCAGTTTGTAATAGGATAAGATGTTGACTTTTACTTTATTCTATTTGTATAAATAGATCCTTTCTCTACTGTAAAAGTTGTCGATTGAAATCGTTATATTGAAGAACTTACCGTGCGTCATTCCATGTATCTGTAATCATCATTCAGGTTATAATACAGAGTTAATATGTTCCTCAATCTTTGATCGATTCTTATTACTGTTGATTAATCGATATAAATTGCTTCCGCTTATATTATGTTTTATGAATCAATCGATTAATCTGTGAAGAAGAGAATCTGGAACCAACAGTTTTAGTATTCCCTATTACCTCCAGTATAAATGTAGCAATTTCTGGATCCTTGGGAAGGGGACCTCGATGAGTGGCTAGAGGAGTAGACGTTAACGGAGTTTGCTTAGAGGGAGGAGGAGCAGAAGGTGAGGAGGACGAAGCTTTACCTTTTTCTTGGTCCATCTTCTTACCCATTTCGGTTTTCATCTTTTTGATATTATCCATGTTTTCCCCCTTCTGAGAATTAGGATCCTGATCCTCAGATCTTTTGCGCTTTAGCTCAGCCTTCTTGCATGCCCGAGCTTCTTTAGCTTGCTTTTTGTTTTCGAAGGAGGCAGATAACGCACTTACTAGAGAAGAGAGCTTTGTAACTGTGGTTTCCATGGTTGTGAGCTTTTGATCCATGTGCGAGTTGCTGGAGTTAGTTTTGGATGCATATTTGGAGGTCAGAGAGTTGATGCGGTCAATCATTGCCTTATGAAATTGTCCCATATCAGATTTTTTGACCAAAGAAGGGGCAGAGGCAGAAACATCTTCTAAAGGAAAAATAACTTTGATAAGTCTATGGATGTCAGCAACAAATGACCCATATTCATCAGCAGAGATGGTGACTTCTGGAGTGGGTATTTCTGACGGAAGGTTAAAGATGGCCTCTGCATTAGATTTAATTCCAGCGTCCAGAGCCTGGAAGTGAGCATTGGCAGAATGCTGTTGAGCCTCTGCATTATCAGATAGAAGCTTTTTGATCTCCTCCAAAGTTTGAGTTTGAGTTACTTGATGAGCTTGTATGGCGGACAGAGTTTGTTGTTGGGAAACAAGGGATGATTTTAGATCTTCCATATATCTCTGAATTTGATCACCAAATGTCTTGAGCGCTGCATTGGTGACAAATTCAGAAGGGGTAACCGGTACATCTCCAATGAATGGAGCCCCTTGTCTCTCGCGTTCAGAGAGGCCCTCATTCACACCTGTTTCGACGTTGAGTGTGGAGGGACTTCCAACCTCTCGTCGAGGGGTGTTATTCACAGATACCTCTTCGGTTGTTCTGAAAGGTTTAGCTTTATCCCGATCCTCAGAGGACGTGGAGCTAAACACAATGTGCTTACCTTTAGGAAGGGTAAAGACCCCGGTAAGTGGTGCATCCTGTGGCTGTAACCCCTCTGATAGGATTTCATCAGCATCTAAACTAACAGAGGGCATGGACGTACCCTCTGGTTGCCCTATGACGTTGGTCACGAAGACATCAACGTTTTGTGTAGGTGATGGCGAGTTCTGGGGTAAATGAACTCTTATATTTTCATCATCATCCTGTTGAAAGGATGATGAGGATGATGTGGATTCCCCTGATGTGCGTGATTCAGAGGAACAAAGAATTCCCTCTGAACGGTTTGGCTGTTGGTGGTTTGGACTGGGTTGTCCTTTTTCAATGAGTATAGATGTGTTGACAACTACCTCAGGAGATGTGGGTACCCTTGGGGATCTTGGAGAGAGTCGCTCAAATGTGTCTCTATGGACATCTTCTGTACCTTCTTGCATTAAGAGGTCGGGATGGGTAAAAACTCTCTGGTTGTCACTCGAATTCTTTTCAATCTCAGGCTCACTTGACCCCTCACTTTCTAATCTTGGCTCTAAGTGCTCTGGGTAGGGACTCTCTGTTCTGACAATACCATAGAGCGTTTATAGGATATGAGAGTATGAGAGGTTGAAGGAATAAGATCAAGCACCTACCTGGAGAGATCTCTAGGTGCAGAATAACCATTGTTGTCGATTGTTGGCTTGTGGGAGCTCATGGAGGCTATTTTTCAGAACGGCTGAATCAAAGTAGCTTTTAAAGCACCAATAGCTGGAAAGGTAAATAGTGAGAGAAACCGTGGGAACATTAAAGCTGGAAGTGGTTTCCCTTGGCTCTGGAGGGAAACTTTGTTTTGAACAGCAGCCTTTATTTCCTGAAACATAAGACTCGCGTAGTCCAATGGTCTGTTGAAAAACATCCCATACATGATGGTGAGAACATTTTTGCTTGCTTGGTCTAGAGACCCAATTTTGCAGGTGAGGCTTTTATTCAGAATAGAGACAAGGACATTCCACATCGGTGGCAGCTTTTTCCTTTTGAATTCAGATAGCCTGTTGAGATGTTCATTATAGCCTAGGAAGCGAAAAAAAGCCAGGAGAGCTTCTGGTGTGGGATTAGGTTCTTGGTTAGGGTTCGGAACCGTTTGACCATCAACTTCAATGTGGGGTAGAGGAAGATGAAAGTACTTGGCTATTTTCTTACGGGATATGGGGATTTGGACAACATTTTCTGGTTCAATGGGATGTCCAAAGGATCCAAGTAGGGTATTGTCATCCTTGATGACCATTGTTTGCCAGACTTCTTGCACATATATCTCAGGAACATTGGGATTTGTTAGGGTTATGGTTCGATTCAGGGAGTGGTTTTGCAGAAACTCGATCATGATCCTGAAATCAGATAGATAAGTGTTGGGATCGAGAAAAACCTGAACATTGTTGGGGTTCACTGGTAGATTGACAACTGGAGCACTATCAGCTGTTGAAGTGATCCAGTTACCGTCATCGATTTGGGCATGAGGATTTGCAACAGGAGACGCCATTGATGATGAAAGCTTGGGTGAGAATAAAACGCCGATTAAGAAGTATTCAGATTCTTGACGAAGATGATGAAGCACAGTACTGTGGAAGTCCCAAATCGAGGTTTATATATGAGAGAGAGAGAGAAAGAGTACTCGAGTGATTTTTGAATGGGAAGGGTTTTAATTTGGGGACTAACAAAAACGGTTCGTGTTAGCTGAGGTATGCGCGCAGGCGTGCCAACATGCAAGGGCACGATGAATGACACGTGTAAAGTAGAAGTGACAAGTGAAATGGTTTTGCGCCAAAAAACCAATTGAGTATTCCTTCCTCAAAAAGAAATTAAAAGGAAAATAATTAAAAGAAAATCATTATTTAAAATAGATAATTTGTCGATTAAAGAATAATTTTAGAGTAATTAATTGCTTTTAAAATTTTAAAATCAGACATGTGGATGGAAAACATGTTTATACCAAATGAAAGTTTAATATTTGAAGCCAAGTATTTTATTTAAGAAATTAAAATATAATAAGAAAATTTTAAGTAAACTTGAAGGAAAAAGTTAAATAAAATAGGCTTATTAAAGATAATTTCAAAAAAATACAAAGGTAGAGAATATCTGGTCTTAGAAAATAATTTTTGACCATAAATGTCAAAGAACATCTTTTCAAAAGAATTTAAGTTGAATCTGAAGCGTCTTTGTAACCTTGACGGAAAGAGTTAGTCAGAAAAAACAAATTCAAAGAAAATTGTTAAGTAAAGAGAGGTTCAGAAGACAGCTAACAGAAGTTAGACTTGTTTAGCTCCCCCTTGAATATGTAAGATTGGCTCCCCCTCAAAAATTGCATTCTGCACTCCAAAAAAATTCATTTTGCTAAAAAAAAATCAATCTGCTCCCCCTCGAAGAATGCATTCTGCTCCCCCTTGCAAGTGTAAGATTTGCACGTTTTCTGTTAACACTTGGATCAAAAAGTGTAAAAACTGGGCTGGGAAGAACAGAGGTGTCCAGAGGCTTCTGGATGTTTATGATTTGTTCTAATAGAAAATAAGGCAAGACAAAACTAGACAGAAAATGAGTAATTTGACAGAATTCTAAGAGGATCAAAGAATTAAGAAAAATTACATATTTAACAAGCCCAACTTGCTGACTAGGAAATTGAAACGAGTTTCATCCAGAGCTTTTGTGAAAATATCAGCAAGTTGAAAGTCAGTAGAGACAAATACATTTCAATTGTGCCTTTCTCTACATGATCTTTGATGAAATGATACCTGACATCGATGTGCTTTGTTTTTGAATGTTGAACTGGATTTTCAGTAATGGCAATAGCACTCTCTGAGTCACACAGGATTGGGATTTTGTCGTATATTAAGCCGTAGTCTCTGAGCTGAGTTGTCATCCAGATAACTTGTGAACAGCAACTGGCAGCAGCAACATACTCAACTTCTGCTGTGGATGTTGACACACAGTTCTGCTTCTTAGAAGTCCAATTCACAAGTCTGTTACCCAGAAGTTGATAGCTTCTAGGGGTACTTTTTCGATCCAACTTGCAACCTGCATGATCAGAATTTGTATATGCCATTAATTCAAATTCAGAATTTTTGGGATACCAGAGACCAAGTGATGGAGATCCCTTGATATATCGAAAAATTCGTTTAACAGCAGCCAAATGTGATTGTTTAGGATTCTCTTGATAGCGAGCACAGAGGCAAGTGGCAAACATAATATCTGGTCTACTAGCAGTCAGATACAGAAGTGATCCAATCATACCTCTATAACCCGTAACATCCACTGAGTTCCCAGAAGTATCAGGGCCTAGTTTAGTGTTAGTAGAGATAGGAATTTTCATTGGTGAGGAATTTTGAAGATGAAATTTCTTAAGCATGTCAGAAACATACTTAGCTTGATTTATGAAGATGCCAAAGGCATTTTCTTTAACCCGGAGTCCTAGAAAGAACGTTAGTTCTCCCATCATATTCATTTCAAATTCTTGTTCCATCAATTTAGAAAATATATCAACTTCTGTTTGATGAGTAGAACCAAAGATTATGTCATCCACATAAATTTGAACAACAGTTAGCATACCTTTGCCTCTTTTGATGAACAGAGTTGTATCGATTTTACCTTTATCATAACCTTTACTGATCAGAAATGTAGATAGGCGTTCGTACCATGCTCTAGGTGCTTGTTTTAGACCGTATAAAGCTTTGTCGAGAAGATAGACATACTCTAGATGTTTAGCATCTTTAAAGTCAGCAGGTTGTTCGATATACACTTCTTTTTTGAGATACCCATTCAGAAATGCACATTTAACATCCATTTGATAGACTTTAAAGTTTTTGTAAGCAGAGAAAGCCAGAAATAGTCGTACCGCCTCAAGTCTTGCTACAGGGGCAAAGCTTTCATCGTAATCGATTCCTACTTCTTGGCAATACCCCTTAGCAACCAGTCGAGCTTTGTTTCTGATCACTATGTCGTCTTCATCTTTCTTGTTTATGAAGACCCACTTAGTACCAATAGCTACTTTGTTCTTTGGTAAAGGAACTAGGTTCCAGACTTTGTTTCATTCAAATTGTAGCAGTTCTTCTTGCATAGCGGTTACCAACTAGGTTCTTGCAAGGCTTCATGAACATGTTTTGGTTCGATCATGCTAAGAAAGTTTACAAAGAAAGATTCATTTGCAGTAGCTGATCTTGTCTTAACACCTTCAGAGGGACTGCCAATTATGAAATCTGGAGTGTGAGACTTAGTCCATCTCGTCATCCGAGATTGAGATACTGGTTGAGCGTGAACTTCTGTTTCAGAGGATGGAAGCACCTCTTCTGGAAGGGATTCTGAAACAGGAGGATCTTCATACTCCCTCTTTGATGAAGGTATAGGAATTACTTCTGGACATTCAATTGATGAAACAGGGATGTCAGAAGTCTCCGAAGTGCTCTCAGCAGGGGATTCAGGACCAGAAAGTGTAATTCCAGAAGCTTGAAGTACTTCAGGATACTCAAAAATTGAGGGATTGGTCTTGGTTCTGGAAGTATCTCTTCTCCCATAAAATCATGAAAAATAGCATCTATTTCAGATTCTCTGGTACAGGAAAGATATTCAGAAGTTACTGTGTCAAGTTTAAGTTCAGAAGTAGAATACTCAGAAGTTAATTGAGTTTGATCATCAAAATCGATGTTAATGCTTTCCATAACAGTCTTAGTACGTAAGTTAAAAACTCGAAAGGCTCTTGAATTTAACGAATATCCTAAGCATTTAGCTTCATCTGATTTCTTGTCAAACTTGCCAAGTTTGTCTCTATCATTTAAAATCAAACACCTGCATCCAAAAATGTGAAAGAATTTAACACAAAGTTTTCGATTAATAATTAGCTCATAAGAGGTTTTTAGATGCCTCTTGACAATTATCGAACGATTTTGGGTGAAACATGCAGTGGCTATAGCTTCAGCCCAGAAATGGATGGGAAGTCCATAAGCGGCAAGCATCGTTCTAGCAACTTCAATCAAAGTTCTGTTGCACCGTTCTACTACACCATTTTGTTGAGGAGTTCGTACAGCAGAGAAGTTCTGTGTAATTCCATTTTCAACAAGGTATGTTTCAAGCTTGGCATTCTTGAATTCAGTACCGTTGTCACTCCTTAGCTGTTGAATCTTTTGGTGTAAAAGAACTTGGATTCTGGCCATCATATTTTGCAATACGATAGATACTTCTGATTTCTGTCTTATAAATGCAAGCCATGTATATCTGGAAAATTAATCAATAAGTACTAGTATATACTTTTTACCAGATTGGCTTTGTGTTGCAATAGGACCACAGAGATCAACATGTAATAATTGCAAAGGTCTAGTACAAGAATGATCACTTTTTTTCTTATGAGATGCTCGTTTTATTTTACCCATTTCACATGTGGGGCAGAGGTGATCTTTTTGAAAATGGACTTCTGGAAGACCAGTTACCAAATTATCTTTAACAAGCATCTCAAGATTGTCAAAATTTAAGTGAGACATTTTGTGATTCCATACCCATGCAATTTCACTCTTTTTGGAGATAAGACAGAGGGTTTCTTAACCATCCTTTGATGTGAAGTTCATCATATACAAATTACCTTTTCTGTCTGCTCTCCAGAGTTCTTCTCCTGTCTTAGAAAACAAGTAACAATGCTTTTCATCAAATACAACAAGTATTTTAGAATCACAAAGTTGACTTACGCTCAGCAGATTATGTTTCAATCCAGAAACATGAGCTACTTTTGATAAGGTAATGTTACCTTCTTGTAAAGTACCGTAGCCTTTTATTTGATCCTTACCATTGTCGCCAAACGTTACAGCTCCACCACATTTGTCTTTGAATTGGGAGAGTAAGTTTTTCGATCCAGTTATGTGCATCGAGCATCCAGAGTCAAGATACCAGATGTGCACACGCTGCTTCAGCAATCACAATCAGAGTGTTTTAGGTACCCATCTCATAATGGGTCCTTTAATGTTAGTTTTAATCTTTTCACTCTTTTTATTTTGCACATGATTTGATATTGCAGGATTTAAAGGTTTGGTCTTTTTGTTTGCTGTATTATTGTTTTTCTTTGGTTTATTTTTGAAGTGTGAGAAATCATCATAAAAACGATCAGAGGACCTAGAGAAAAATTCCTTTAGTTTTAAAAATAAAGAAAAACATTCAGTGGAGTTAAGAAACAATGTGTTGGGAACCTTGCTACAGCATGACCTTGTGGGATGCTGCAGCACTGGTTCTCTACCTTACTACTGGTTTGCACAGCCTCTTATGAGGATTAAAATAGATAAATACTAGCAGCACCCAATTGAGTGACCCAACTGATGTTCATACGATGTTTACATATGCATTCCATATAGTTGTAACTCGAGAAAGCTACTATGGTTCTTAATAACCTTCTATAACACTTCAAAGTTCTAATTGTTTACGTTGGCTTGCATACAAGTCCAACTCATCCAAGCTAAACAAGGTATGTCACCTCCTTAAGAATGACTTGGATGAAACATAGAAACAAGGGGTGAATAATAAGAGGCCAATAGCGAACACAATTATCCACTATCACATCGGCCTTTATCTCCCAAACCTTTGCTCACACCCAAGCTAGGACGTTTAGCCCATCATCGCTTTAAAAATACATACGAGACATAAATGTAAATTGCATGAAATGTAAATGACAAGAATAGTAAATATGCGAGAAATGTAAATTGCAAGAAATCGTAAATTGCAAGAAATGTAACCGAAAACTTTTAGATTGCAAAGAGAAAGAAATGAGAATTGTATCTAAGTAGCTAGATGAACTACTTAGTGGTTGCATTGTCAAACAACCCAAAATCTAAGCAAATGGAAATCGAAACTAAGGACTTAGGTGTTTCCACCGTAAGTATCAAGTAGCAGGTAGCAAAGTGTCAAGTTGTGTCCTTAAAATGTTACAAATGACTTCTATTTATACTAGGAAGGGGCATATTTTAAGGAAGGTACAAAACGGAGGAATATGATTCCTTAACACAAAAGTCAAAAGATGCCTTCCAACACATGCATGTGACTCTACCATCATGGTTATTCTTCAAAGGATGCTCTTCCAGCTGGTCTTAGGTTGATAATCAACCATGAGGAATCGATTCCATGCCAAAAAGATTATGAAGTGTAGTCTTCCTTAGTTGCAGTTGTTGCTTGCCTGCTACGATATCCTACTGCAGCAACTCACAATGTCACAATACCACTTAAAAAGCACAAAAACAGATCAATTCCTGAATCTCAGCTCCAGACACAAATAAACATCAAATAAGAATAAAAGACTCAACTTAAGCTAATTGGGAAAGTAAAATAAAGGTAATATGATACAAATAAGTGGTTAGAATGTGATAAATTATTCACTTATCACACCCCTTCACTTGAACTGTTGCTTGTCCCCAAGCAATACAAATGACAAATAAAAAGACTCAATTTGAAAGGTAAAAACCTAGACTACAGGTCAGTACATACTATATGAACAATAAGCATAACCTTTCATAAATCATAGTCTAATCACCACTCACACACCATGTCCATAGGCCAAAACACAAGTTCCTATTGTTAGTCATAATTAAGTTAAGAACTTAGGATCAATTGGACTTTTTGGGTTTGATATTTTCTGGGCTTTTGACTCTTTATTTCTTTAATCTTCTTTTTTTTTAAATGCAGCACTATGTGTTGCATTAAACTACCTACTGCCAAGTTTTAAATGAGTGGCCTAATTAGGTTTTGATTGAGTCGTTCCACCAATATGATAGGGGAGAACAATGATTGAGCTAGAGATGCCAATATCACAACTGATTGAGCCATGTGATGCCAATATCACAGGTGTTGCTAATTGAGCCAAGTTTTGCCAATATCACACAAATTGATTGAGCCATGTGATGCCAATACCACTAACCTAGCTTGAAAAATATAAAGATCAAATTTGATTTTTTCTTCTTTAACAACTATCCATCCCCCACACATGAATTAGACAATATCCTCACAATGTGAAGACATGTCAGGCTTTTAAGGTTCTATTGGTGCAAAAGGAAAGTGTTTAGGCAGTGTGTATGAGAAACAGGGCCTATATCCTTTCGTAAAGGTTCAAAACTGTTGCCAATTTGCTTCCCAGGTGTTCTTGGTTTGGTTCTAGCAATGGCAGTGAGTGTGATTATGTAACAAATAAATTATTAGGGCTATGATATGTTCACTGATCTAATAACTAAAAATAAAAAAATTCCCACACTCTAACACTCTAAAAAACTATAAAAGAAAAAAAATTGAAAAACCTATGGAGCTAAGGAAAAGAACTGAACCTGTCCTACTTAGGGTGAGTAGGTGCTGCAGCCTCCTGGAGCACCTCCTGCTGTCTCTTGGTCAACTCTTCAGGGTAAATAGGCAGATCCTTTGCAGCTTCCTCATGCTGCTGCACCCAAACGCTTCTGACCACATCATCCTTTTGCTTCTCCCACTACCTGTATAGGGCTACATCTTTCCTTAACTCTTTCACCAACTTCTCTTGCTTATCCAGCTTTTTCTTCATCTCAGCCTCTCTCTCATCAAACGCCTATAATAACTCATCCTTCTGATTTTGCAGCTTTTCCTCCCAGGAAGCCTCTTGATCTTCCAATCTCTCCATCAACTTTTTCTAGTTTTCTTCCATCATCTTGATCAGCAACACAACAACAACACTATCAAGGGAACTAGGATGGGTTGCTGCAGTACTTGTAGAGGGATTTCCCATGTTGGTGTTTTCTGCAGTAGGTGCCCCAGCTTTGTCACCTTGTCTTTTGATCTTGTTGTTCATTATCCTGGTAACATCAAGCTTATCCATCACTGTCTTCTTACTCGCCAACTCATCTCCATCAAATCTCTGCACCTTAGCCTTCTCTATTAGGGCATGAATCAAGGCAGGATGCCATACAGCTCTTGATGCTTTTGCACATCACTTGCCCTGCATCAAAAGGTTTCTTCTCCATAATATAATATACGAGCACACATCTTTCAAAGATTAGACTGGTGTCATGTGACGTAGGCATAATGGTATGCCTAACAAAATCAAACCAGACATTAGCTTTGGGTTTCCAACACATGGTCAACAGGGTCCTTGCTTGCTGCATTGGCATCCTTCCATTCTGTACCTTGCCCTCCTTTGACCTCCAATATTCTCTTAGCATCAGCAGCTGAAGCTCCCCTCATCATCTTCTTATAAACTAAATCAACAGGGGAGTTAATCCAAACAAAGCATTTATTGTTTCTGCAGAATAAGATACCTTAGTGCCTCTGACCATCACTTCATCTCCTGGTGTCACAGCAACTTTTGCATAGAAATCCCTTACCCAGTCTATGTTGTGTTTTGGTGGAACTTTACACAATCTCTCCCAACCAAACTCCTTGACTACTTCACTGATGAAGGAACATTCATCCAAAACTTTAGGACTAAATCCCTTATCAGGAAGAGCATACTTACCTTTAAACTGTTCACACCTATCTTTGGAATCTGGGCAACTGAAAGTGCCCAGATCCAAGTGCTCATTATTCTCATGGTCATCTTCTTGTTCCATCTCTTTATCACCTTCTCTCTCAGCTTCTTTCTCAGCCTCATTCTCCTATTCAACAGCCCTAGAAACAGATGCTCTAGTGATCCTTCTTGCTGCTAGTTTCTTAGCAGCCCTAGTCTTCAATCTATTCTTCTTACCGGTCTTCTAAACAGTCTTCTCACCAGTCTTCTCAACTACCTCTTCCACAGATCTTTCTACAGGCTCTTCCCTAACATCACCCTGAATGTTTTTACTTACTGCTTCTACCTCCTCTACATCCACATCATCTTCCTCATCTACAAGTCTCCTTCTTCTATTACCAACATTTTGATCATCAGAAAGATTCAACAAATGATCCAGGATGTCATCATGGAATTCATATTGTTGGTTTCTTGGCACGGGTTGCACAGTGACTGTCACAACATCTTGTTGTGACATAGGGATGTCCATATTAACTTGTTGAGGACTGGCTTCATTAATTAGGTGTTATCCAATACAGAAACAGGGGAACTGGTTATTGGTATTTGAAGGGGTGGTATTATGGTGGTAGTGGTGGTGATAGTGACTAAAGGGGGTGATGTCTCAATGTGGGGTGCACGGTTCATGTCGAACCTGCAGTGGCTAAGTCATTAAGAACGTATACTGCTTCCATTGTTTGATCATTTGGGTCTTGATCATCTTGAAAAAGTAGGTCATGAGGCACAAAGGTTCCAGGGTTATTTGGGTTTGAGAGATTTAAATCCACCATGAAAGGTTGTTTGGGTTGTTTCTCGATAGATGAAACATCTCCCAAAACAGAGCCATCATTTTGGACATCAGGCTCATCATGGACTAAGTAATCGGAAAAAGTGCCATCAGAGGAGGATTCGGAAGTAAGCTCAGTGATTTTACCTTTCCCTTTTCTTTCGTCGAAAATCTTCTGCCTCTTCGAAGTAACTTACGTCGTAGATTCCGCCGGCCGGATACTTATGCCTTTCTCCTTATCCTTCTCAAAAGAGGACTCCTTCACTGGATTATTTGACTGGAGAGTTGGTGGTTAGATGCTTAACGCCGGCATTGCCACTGTCTTTCGAGCGCCGAACTTCGTTCGCCTTACCGACGACATGGTCTCCTTGGACTACTCTTAACTCATTGCTTCAGAGAAAAATAAAAGAGAAATATGGGGGGAGCGGTTGAGTGATTAATGGACTCAACTGCCCAAAACTTTGATATATCCGGTTGTGTCCAAACAAGAGAAAGGAAAAGTCTTTTTCAAAACTCAGGTTGTTGGCTTAAATGAAAAAATCTTCCATTATAAAGAAAATCAGATTTTTTTTAAAAGTAGTCATCATGCCTAAAATAAGTAATGATGGCTAGAAAGGTGAAACAAGACATCTTACAAAAGCAAAGATGCCTTGTCCTTTCCCAAGACGTTTTCAAACTCCCTTTTAAAATAAATACAACCAGGTATATGTACTATCAAAATTCTCCTTAAAAATTTACCCTTCCTTATTGAAAATTTACCCTTCCTTATTGAAAACTCCCTTTTAGGTCCGACACTATTCTGCAGCAATAACCATTTCTTCAACCGTTCCTATCATGCACAAGATCACCAAGATTAAACATACTTGCTCTTCTTACAACAAATCAAATATTTACAAACGTACAATTTGGATTCTTGGAGCATCTCAATTTCAAGGGATTAAGTGGGTTGGAGCCGCATTACAGAGGATGTCCCTCTAGATGCTGCAGCATCCATAAAAGGATTAACCCTTTGTCCATTTACCTTAAAAATGGATCCATCACCAGGATTAATTAAGTCAACAGCCCCATAAGGATAAACATGCTTGATTTCAAAAGGTCCAGTCCATTTAGATCTCAATTTTCCAGGAAAAAGTTTTAACCTGAAATCAAACAGTAACACCTTCTGACCAATTTCAAAATCTTTTCTCAAAATCCTTTTATCATGCCATTTTTTGTTTTATCCTTGTAAATTTGTTCATTCTCATAGGATTGGTCTCTCAACTCTTCCAGTTCATTTATTTGTAACTTTCTTCTCTCACCTGTAGCATTAATACACATATTTAATTCTTTTAGAGCCCAAAAAGCTTTATGCTCAAGCTCTAATGGCAGGTGACAAGCTTTTCCAAAAACTAGCTTCTAGGGAGACATTCCAATGGGTGATTTATAGGCAGTCCTATAAGCCCAAAGAGCATCATCTAGCTTGAATAACAAACCCTATCTTGAAGGTTTGCCTACTTTCTCTAGAATACTCTTAATTTCCCTATTAGAAAGTTCTGTTAAGCCATTGGTTTGGGGATGGTAGGCTGTAGCAACTCTGTGAGCTATGTTATACTTTTCAAGTACCTCTTTCATCATTTGTTCACAAAATGAGTTCCTTCATCACTAATCATAATCTACAGGTACCAAGATGTATTGACAGTTTCAAGAAATAGGAAATGGTCCCATAAAATCTATTCCCCAAACATCAAACAGTTCAACTTCTAAAATGCCATTAAGAGGCATCTCATTTCTTTGGGAGATAGATTTAGTCCTTTGACACTCACTACATCTTTTAACAAACTTATCTGCATCAAGGAAAAGAGTGGGCCAAAAGAATTTAGATTGGAGTACTTTTGCTACAGTCCTTTGGCCACCAAAGTGACCACCATATGCAGCAGTATGGCAGTGTTAAAGTATTGCCTGTACTTCCTCTTGAGGTATACACTTTCTCAAGATCTGGTCAGCTCCTTGTTTAAACAGGAATCGATCATCCCACAGGTAATTTTTAGCATCAGAAAATAACTTTTTCTTTTGGTTTCTGTTATAGTCTGGTGGAATGATGCCAACAGCCAAGTAGTGTGCAATGTCTGCAAACCATGGTGCTACAGCATGATGCTGCAGTACCAGAAGTTGTTCATCAGGAAACTTTTCAGTTACTTCTCCAAAAATTCCTTTTCCTTTCTGTAATCTGGACAAGTGATCAACAACTTGGTTCTCAGTACCCTTCCTGTCTAGTATTTCCAGATCAAACTCTTGTAACAATAACACCCACCGAATCAATCTAGGCTTTGCATCTTTTTTATTAATCAAATACTTGATGGCTGCATGGTCAGTGTGAACTGTAACCTTGGTCCCCATTAAGTAGGATCTGAATTTTTCAAAAGCAAATAAAACAGCCAAGAGTTCCTTTTCAGTAGTTGTATAGTTAATTTGTGCTTCATTAAGAGTTTTACTACAGTAATTGATTGGATGAAAAATCTTTTCTTTCTTTTGTCCAAGTACTGCACCAAGTGCCTAATCACTTGCATCACACATGAGTTCAAATGGTTTTGTCCAATCAGGTGTGTTCACAATTGGTGCTGAAATCAAAGCTTTTTACAAAATGTTGAAAGCTTGCCTACATTCTTTGTTGAAATCAAAAGGCTGGTCATGCTACAGCACTAAACAGAGGGGTTTTGAAACTTTAGAAAAATCTTTTATGAATCTTCTGTAAAATCCAGCATGACCCAAGAAACTTCTAATGCCTTTAACATTAGTAGGCTTAGGGAGTTTCTCAATAACTTCCTACTTTGCTTTGTCAACTTCTATTCCTCTATTTGAAATCAAATGACCCAAAACAATGCCTTCTTTGACCATGAAGTGACATTTCTCCCAATTCAAAACTAGGTCAGTCTCTTCACATCTTTTTAGACCTTGTTCTAAGTTTTTCAAACAATCATCATATGAAGATCCATAGATAGAAAAATCATCCATGAAAATCTCTATAGAAGTTTCCAACATATCAGAGAATATGGACATCGTGCATCTTTGAAAAGTGGTTGAGGCATTGCATAGTTCAAAGGGCATTCTCCTAAAGGCAAAAATAACAAAAGGACAAGTGAAGGTGGTCTTCTCTTGGCCCTCAGGTGCAATGGAAATTTGGTTGTGGCTAGAATATCCATCTAGGAAACAATAGTATTCTTTCCCAGCTAGTCTATCCAACATTTGGTCAATGAAAGGCAATGGAAAATGGTCTTTATGGGTTGCCTTATTCAATCTTCTATAGTCCATATAGATTCTCCATCCTGACACTACCCTAGTTGGGATCAACTCATTCTTCTCATTCTCAACAACTGTCAAACCTCCCTTCTTAGGAACACATTGAATAGGACTCACCCAGGAACTTCCAGATATGGGATAAATAATTCCAGCATCTAACCACTTGAGTATCTCTTTCTTAACTACTTCTTTCATTACAGGGTTTAGTCTTCTTTGTGGTTCTACAGATCTAAAATCATTGTCCTCTAAAATGATTTTGTGCTGATAGATTGATGGACTAATGCCTTTGAGGTCAGAAATGGTCCAACCTATGGCCTTAGTATGGTTTTGAAGTACTTTCACCAACTGTTCTTCCTGTTTCTGTTCTAAGCTGGCAGAAATGATCACAGGTAATTTGTTATCATCACTTAGAAAGACATATTTGAGATGGGCAGGAAGTGGTTTTAATTCCAGTTCTGGTGGTGCTTCAATGGATGGTAAAGGATTTTCTCTAGTGCTTTCTCCTAACAACTCATATGTTGCCACTTGCTGCAGCATACCAACAGACTGCTTATCACTACTATCCTTTAAATCATCATCCTCCAACTTATCTTCTAACTCATCTTCTAAATCATCCTCTCTTAGTTTATCTTCTATTTCTTCACTTAGAATTTCTTCTAAGGCTTCCTCATGACACAAAGATTCTATAGAGCTCAAAACAGAACACTCCTCTACTTCATCTGGATACTTCATTGAATTAAAGACATTGAAGGTGACATTTTGGTCATTAACTCTCATGGTCAGTTCTCTTTTCTGGACATTATTGAGGGTTCTACCAGTGGCTAAAAATGGCCTTCCTAACAAAATAGGGATGTCTTCATCAGCCTCAAAGTCTAAAATTATGAAGTCTACAAGAAATATGAAATTGTCTACTTGAACTAGAACATCTTCAATCTTTCCCTTGGGGTAAGCTATGGATTTGTCAGCCAACTGTAAGGTAACAGTTGTTGGTCTAGCCTCTCCTATCCCTAGTGTTTGGAAAATGGACAAGGGCATAAGGTTGATACTAGCACCTAAATCACACAAAGCTCTTCCAACCTTCTTTCCTCCTATAGAACAGGGAATTGTGAAACTGCCAGGATCTTTCTGTTTTGGGGAATTTTGTTGGTTACAAGGGCACTACAACCTTCTGTCAATGCTACAGTCTCATACGCATTCAATTCCTTTTTCTTACTCAATATATCTTTAAGAAATTTGACATAACTAGGCATGTTTTCAAGTGCTTCAACCAAAGGAATGTTGATATGCAATTCTTTAAACACATCTAGGAATTTCTTAAATTGTACATCATCCTTTTGATTCCTCAACCTCTTTGGGTAAGGAACATAGGGTAGTACAGGTGTGATCACAACCATCTGTAAAGCAGGGGCTTGTGGAACAGTAGAAATAACTTGTTCATTTGCTGGTGGTTTTTCAAGTCTGTCAGGTGCAGTTGGTGCTGCAGCAGTGGTGTCTATGTGAAGTAGACTTGTTGTAGCACCACCTGGATGTGACTTTTTTTTCTGGTTATCGTTAGGAAATAACAGAGGGAACTTAAACCTATCTAGTATGGACATAGATTCAGAATTGGGGGTAGGTCTAAGGATTGTATTAGAAGATGGTGCAACAACAGATGGTGTTGCTGTAACAATCTTGGGGTCTTTCATGATTTTCTCAACTAAGTCCTTTCCACTCCTTAAGGTCACAACTTTCACTTGCTCCTTGATTGAATTTTTAGGAGTCTCAGTATCACTTGGTAAGGTTCCAACATGTCTGTTTCTCAATTCAAGGGCAACCTGTCCAATCTGAGTTTCCAATGTCCGTAAAGTTGTGTTTTGATGACTGATTGCTGAATTAGTTTGAGCTATGAAGCCCTTCATCATTGCTTCCAATGATGAATCAGCATGCTGGCTTCGCTTACTTTGAAAAGATGGTTGATTTTGTTGAAAGTGAGACTGTTGGTGTTGAGAGCTGCTTGGTTGGTTTTGAAAACTAGAGGTTCTTTGCTCTTTTGCAACAGCTGGGTTCAAACTGGGACTATTCCAAGAAAATTTGGGATGTTGCCTCCAACTTGAGTTATAATTGTTTGAAAATCCAGGCCTGTTATTCAAATAGTTCACAGATTCAGTATTTTGGTTGCATTGGTCATAGGTATGAGGTCCGCCACAGAATACACATTCTACAGGAAGTGATTCAGAAGCAGATGCTGCAGCAACAGTATTCACAACGGGGGCGACATACATGTTTTTAATCATGTTGGCCATTGAGGTGAGCTGTGCAGTAAGTGCAGTATATGGATCTACTTCATGAATACCTCCGACAGTTTTTCTAGGTACTACTGCACGTGGATCTGACCAATGACCATTATTATTGGAAATTTTCTCCAATATTTCAAAGCCATCATTATAGGTATTGGATGTGAAGGCACCTCCTGCTGTAGCATCCAACATTTGTCTAGCAATGGAATCAAGTCCATTGTAGAATGTTTCCAATTGTATGCAGTATGGTATGCCATGGTGAGGGCATTTCCTTAACAAATCCTTAAACCTTTCCCAAGCATCCGAAACTGCTTCATCGTCCATTTGTTTAAACATGCAAATTTCATTCCTGGACTTAGCATTCCGGGTTGGTGGAAAATACTTTTTCAAAAACTTTTCAGCCATTTGATTCCAAGTGACTATTGAATCTGGTTCCAAAGAGTTATACCAAGATCGTGCTCTATCTTTGAGTGAAAAAGGAAATAACTTTAGCCTTAAGGCTTCATCAGTTACTCCATTAAGATGGAAAAAAGTAGTGATTTCCATGAATGTTTAAGATGAAGATGGGGATCTTCAATTGGGATACCGCTGAACTGCCCACTGGATTGTAACATATTAAACATTACAGGTTTCAGTTCAAAATGGGCAGCTTTGATTTCTGGCCTAACTATGCTTGTTTGTAATTGATCCAAAGCAGGCACAGCGTAGGCCATAATATTCCCGTCTTTTGAGTTTGCAGTTTGAATTATATCAGGGTGCACTGGCCTATTCTGTGGTCCAAAACCAGCCATGCTAACAGTTTCCAGAACAGGTGACTATTCCTTTGAGTCCTTCTCCTTTGTCGAAAAGTTATTTCAATGTCGGGATCTAAATCAAAGAATTCACCGTGTGACAAACGTGGCATGCAAGTTATCAGTAACAAGGGTGGTAGAAAAACCAGAGTTTAAAAATGACTACGAAAAATATTTGCTTTTGA
This sequence comes from Silybum marianum, assembly GCA_036898165.1. Classification (NCBI taxonomy): domain Eukaryota; kingdom Viridiplantae; phylum Streptophyta; class Magnoliopsida; order Asterales; family Asteraceae; genus Silybum; species Silybum marianum. The sequence goes on from CM072530.1 coordinate 35,108,881, forward strand.
CTATCCCCGGCAGCGGCGCCAAAAACTTGGTCGACAAATTATGTAACCCGAAAATCACATATGGAACCCCATGCAAGTATATATGTTAATCCACTATCGTTTGAACAAGTAATAAAGTGATACAAAGTACCGGATTATCGTTCCCAAAAGGACAATAAAAACAAGCAGTATTTCTCAGTCAAGCTTAAAAGGTGATTTCTAAAAGAGAATTCGAATGAATGCTTTTGATGGTTTCGTTAACAGTGACATGAAAATAAAGTGCTTAAAACAGTAATTAAAGAGAGCAAGGGCGTAAGTTCAGGTTGGAGTTTAGCAACAATGTGTTGGGAACCTTGCTACAGCATGACCTTCGGATGCCGCAACACTTGTTCTCTACCTTACTACTGGTTTGCACAGCCTCTTATGAGGAATAAAATAGATAAATACCAGCAACACCCTCATTGAGTGACCCAACTGATGTTCATACGAATTTTACATATGCATTCCATATAGTTGTAACTCGAGAAAGCTACTATGGTTCTTAATAACCTTCTATAACACTTCAAAGTTCTAATTGTTTACGTTGGCTTGCATTCAAGTCCAACTCATCCAAGCTAAACAAGGTACGTCACCTCCTCAAGAATGACTTGGATGAAACATAGAAACAAGGGGTGAATAATAAGGTAGATGGCCAATAGCGAACGCAATTATCCACTATCACATCAGCCTTTATCTCCCAAACCTTTGCTCACATCCAAGCTAGGACGTTTAGCCCATCATCACTTTAAAATACATACGAGACATAAATGTAAATTGCATGAAATGTAAATGACAAGAAATTGTAAATATGTGAGAAATGTAAATTGAAAGAAATCGTAAATTGCAAGAAATGTAACCGAAAGCTTTTAGATTGCAAAGAGAAAGAAATGACAATTGTCTCTAAGTAGCTAGATGAACTACTTAGTGGTTGCCTTGTCAAACAACTCAAAATCTAAGCAAATGGAAATCGAAACTAAGGACTTAGGTGGTTCCACCATAAGTATCAAGTAGCAAGTAGCAAGGTGTCAAGGGGTGTCCTTAAAATGTTACAAATGACTTCTATTTATACTAGGAAGGGGAAATTTTAAGGAAGGTACAAAAGGGAGGAATATGATTCCTTAACACAAAAGTCAAAAGATGCCTTCCAACACATGCATGTGACTCCACCATCATGGTTATTCTTCAAAGGATGCTGTTCCAGCTGGTCTTAGGTTGATAATCAGCCATGAGGAATCGATTCCATGCCAAAAAGATTATGAAATGTAGTCTTCCTTAGTTGCAGTTGTTGCCTGCCTGCTACGATATCCTGCTGCAGCAACTCACAGTGTCACAAAACCACTTAAAAAGCACAAAAACAGTTCAATTCCTCAAACTTAGCTCCAGACACAAATAAACATCAAATAAGAATAAAAGACTCAACTTAAGCTAATTTGGAAAGTAAAATAAAAGTAATATGACATAAATAAGTGGTTAGAATGTGATAAATTATTCACTTATCATAAAGCAACACCTACTTTTGACGGAAGACGGTCGTGGTTTGAAGTTGTTCCAAGGTCGTGTTTGGTGCCCAAAATTGGAGAAAACCGTGACATACTTTTAGAAGACGCACACAAATCAAAGTATTCGATTCATCCGGGTAGCACCAAGATGTATAGAGATTTGAAGTTCACATACTGGTGGCCCGTTATGAAGTTGGATGTGGCTAAATATGTGGAAAGATGTGTGACGTGTTAGTGAAAGCGGATCATCAAAGGCCATATGGAAGTCTCCAATCGCTAGAAATACCGGAATGGAAGTGGGAGCACCTTACCATGGATTTTGTAACAAAACTACCAAGGACCTCGAACGGTCACAATACCATATGGGTAGTGGTAGACCGGCTGACAAAAAGCGCTCATTTCTTAGCCATAAAAGAAGCCGGGCCGGTTGACAAACTTGCTAAGTTGTATGTGAATGAGGTCGTCTCAAGGCACGGTGTACCTTTGACTATCGTGTCGGACCGTGATAGTCGGTTCACTTCCAAGTTTTGGGATGGCTTGTTAAAAGGATTAGGAACCAAAATTCATTTGAGTACCACATACCATCCCCAAACCAATGGTCAAAGTGAGAGGACCATTCAAACTCTCGAAGATATGATTAGATCGTGCGTTATCGACTTTGGTGGGAGTTGGGACTCGCACCTACCACTCGTGGAGTTTGCCTACAATAATAGTTACCATTCTAGCATTAGGATGGGCACCGTTTGAAGCCTTGTATGGGCGAAGGTGTAGGACACCGGTGTGTTGGTTTGAAGCGGGTGAGAAGCAATTTTCCGGTCTCGAAATTGTTCAAGAGACGGCCGACAAAGTGAAATGTATTCGTGAGCGGCTAAAGGCGGCTCAAGACCGTTAAAAGAGTTACGCAGTAAGAAGAGGAGACCCATGGAGTTCCAAGTGGGGGAGCGTGTGATGCTAAAAGTATCCCCTTGAAAGGGTATCATTCGATTTGGGAAGCGTGGAAAGCTTAGTCCTCATTTCCTTGGACCGTTCAAAATTTTAGAAAAAGTTGGACGGCAAGCGTATAAATTGGAGTTGCCACCCGAATTGGTCGGCATACACCCTACGTTCTACATTTGTTATTTGACGAAGTGATTAGCGGAAGAAGAGAGTGTAATACCTCTCTCAGAGATCCGAGTCGACAATAGTCGTTGTGTGGAAGAGCCGGAAGCTATTTTGGAAAGAAAATCAAAAATGCTTCGTCATAAGGAAATTTTCATGGTTAAAGTCCAATGGAAGCATCATCGTGGGTCAAACGTGACGTGGGAAGCGGAAGAGGACATGAAGAGAAGATATCCTAACTTGTTTGGTTAATGGTTTACATTTCGAGGACGAAATTAAATTCAAGGGTGGGAGGATTGTAACACCCGGAATTATATAAATCAAGATAATGATTTTTGCATCCTAAATATTTAGATATTTATAAGTTTAATGGAGTTTTTCAAGAGTTCAATGTTGGATTGCATTGATTTGGAAGTTAGGAGCGAAAAACGGAACAAAAACGAGATTCAGTACCTTCTAGGCGACCATGACAGGCTAGGATGCCATGTCAAGGTCGCAGGGCACGGTAGCAAGCGCATCAGATGGCAAGAAATTCATTAAAACTCTCGGTATAGGTTTGGCGACCATGCCATGTCAAGGTCGCGGGGCATCGTCGCCCGAGAAGAAAATCAAGTCGAGAGGGAGGCTGGCGGTACAGTTTGGGTGAGGATGACATGGCGACCATGCCATGTCAAGGTCGCAAAGGCATGGTCGCTCGAACTGGTTAGGAGGCGATATTAAGTGCTGACTTTAGCTCTCTGTTTCTCATTTATTAGATATCAAAACTCAGTATCGGAAGAGACACATTGAAGGCGATTTCTAGGGCATTTATTGCTCCATCTACCTCATCTCTTCTCATTTATTACTCCTTTCAAGTGAAGATTCAAGAGTTGATTCAAGTGTTAAAGCTTCATGTGGTGGTGTTCTTGACTCCTCTCATCTAGCTTCATCTTCTTCATCCTCTTAGGAGATTTTCCAGGGTTTTCCTAACCCTAGCTACGTGAGTTCAAATCCAAACCCTTTAACCTCAAATACATGTTATAAATGTTGTGTCTTGTTGATTTTAAACTAATATCGTCAAGGGTTTATGTATTTGGTTGAGTTTGGAGATTTTAGGTCAAAATGAGGTATTTTGGGTATTTTGAGTTAGATGATGAAATGAGCATCATAGTTGGTTTAAAATGCTTGGCAAAGTTTTATATTAAGTTAAACTTTGAATTGGGAAACAAAATGATTTGACCTAACATTTGGTGGAATGTGTATTCCAAAGAGGATTGATTAAATAAAAGTTTTCAGTGTTTGGAAAACTATAAATACGTCTCGTTTGATGTATTTAGAGAGTAGACTAGTATGTAATGGATCCATAGGCATTTAGTCGGTTTTAAGTCGGGATTGTTGTCCCTTTTTGGTTTCGTTAGTAGTCATCGAGGGCCTTACACTTAGGTGTATTAGTCGGTTGTTACCGATTGCCATTGACTATGTTGGGTGCATCGGGAGGTCATCGAGGGTCTTACACTTTAGTGTATTAACTGGGAGTTACCGGTTTCCATTGACCTATTGCACGGGCTTAGTAGGAGTCATCGAGGGCCTTACACTTTGGTGTATTAACTGAGAGTTGTCGGTTGCCATTGATTTCTATAGATACTTGAACATTGAGTAGTGACCTACTTTTGTATCTGTCACTAAAGATTGAATATCGGGTCTCCCCCGGTTGTTTTAAAAGATCCTTGCTCACCAAGAGTAAGCTTTTCAAGTAGAGTTAAATGGGATAAACTGAACTGTATCTTTGTTTAAATATTCTGATTGAGGCTCCTTAAAATGCAAACCAGTCAAAGTTACAAACTATGCAAACTCGTACAAAACAATATAAAAAATTGAAAGTTTAACATGTATTTGTTTTCATATGTTTGTTTAAAAAATTGAAAGTTTAACAGTCAAAGTTACAAACTATGATTTAAGATACTATTACACATATGTTTGTTTCACCTTGTAAAAGTTTAACATGTATTTGTTTTCATAAGATGAAAGTTTCTCATATATTTTTTATTAAAAAGTTTCATATGTATTTGTTTCATAATGTAAAAGTTTCACATGTGTTTTTTGCACAACGTGAAACAAACACATGTGTAATAATATCTTAAATCATAACATTTGATGAAAAAAATAATGAAAAAAAAAGTATTTTTTATATTGATTTGTACGAGTTTGCATAGTGATTAGTTTGTATTTTAAGATACCTCTTTACTGATTTATTCATTTAACTGCTTGTTCTCACTAGGCGTAAGCCTAACACTTGATTTTAAATGTGGCTTAGTAGGTGATCGGGATGGAGGGGACCCTAGAAGGGAGTGGAGTGTAGTGCCGGTGGAGGCACCTTTTGAGGAATGTACTTAGATTGTACATGGTTGGAAATATTAGATTAGTTACTTTGAGGTTGGTAGTAACACCCGAATGTAATCTATATTCCGAATTGTATAGATTAATAGGTTGTTATTTTTGTATCCATGATTCAGATGTAAACTCTCATGCTCTATCCCCATTTTGTGGATGAATTTATATATTTAGCATTTTATTATTCGGTTTTATTTTACTCTAAATTTTAGGGTGTTACACTTAGCAATGACCTCTCTTATGAAATGATAGCGCACATCAATATGCTTTGTGCGCTCGTGGAACATTAGATCCTTCGTAAAAAATATAGCACTCTGGTTATCGCAGAGTACTGAATCCACAGTAAGCTCATCATTGCTAAAGCTATTGAACAAGCCTTTAAGCCATACCGCCTCTTTAAAACCCTCAGTAACGGCCATGAATTCAGCCTCAGTTGTAGATAAATCAACCGTTGGTTGAAGAACGGCCTTCCAACTGATGGCACATGACCCCATAGTAACCACGTACCCGGAAAGAGAGCGTCGGCTATCTATATCTCCACCATAGTCAAAATCAACATAACCCTGAACACCATCTCTTGACGTCCCAAAATACAAACAATGGTATCTAGTACCAGATAGGTACCTGAGAACCCACTAAACTACCTTCCAGTGCTCTTTTCCCGGATTAGCCATATAACAGCTCACCATGCTCACGGCATAGGCTAAGTCCGGTTTTGTACAGATCATCGCATACATCAATGACCCAACCGCACTAGAGTAAGGAACCATTTTGGCATCATCCATGTTGAATCTCTTCAACAACTTCTCGATGTAGCTCCTTTGACTAAGTGTCAAAGTACCCGCGCTCACGGTCTCTTGAATTTTCCATGCCAAGAATCTTTCAAGCTTTGCCCAAATCCTTCATTTCAAACTCTGCATTCAACTGATCCTTGACCTGTTGGATGTATTTCTTGTTCTTTGAAGCTATAAGCATATCGTCCACATATATCAATAGAGATACAAGCGACCCATCGTTACATCTCTTTATATAAACAATTAAGAGAAATAGATATACAAGCGACCCATCGTGTCATATAAACAATTTGAGAAATCATGTGACTTCATAAAGGTATCAAACCTTTTATACCATTGCCTTGGCGATTGCTTCAACCCGTATAAAGACTTCTTTAACCGACAAACCAAATCCTCTTGACCAACACTCACAAAACCTTGAGGTTGATCCATTTAAATGTCTTCCTCTAACTCACCATGTAGAAATGCAGTTTTAACATCTAACTGCTCAAGCTCAAGATCATGCAATACTACTATACTCAACAATGCACATATAGAAGAATGTTTGACAATAGGAGAAAATATATCCATGAAATCAATGCCTGGAATCTGACTGAATCCCTTTGCCAAAAGCCGAGCCTTATATCTGGGAGGCTCTACATCTGGTATCCCTTCCTTCTTCTTGTAAAGCCATTTGCATTTGACTGCTTTTTTACCTTTAGGAAGAGGAACGACCACCCAAGTGCCATTTTTCTGTAGGGACTCCATTTCATCATGCATTACCACAATCCACTTTCTGAATCTTTAGAATCAACCGCTTCACTATACGTAGACGGATCCTCAACTAACTCTATCTCGAAGGCAACACTAAACGCACATGCTACCACCTCAAATTCAGCAAACCGTGCAGGACGAACTATCTGTCTTCGACCTCGATCCCTGGCAATGCAAGGTTGTGGCTCGGGTGGTGGCGAATTAGAAGCACCATCACCCTCACCTTTAGACGTCGAAGACGAAGACGACTGTGAGACAGTACGAGGCGTCGTTGTTGAACCAACTGGTAGTTCCACCTCCACTCGAGATCCCTCGGAAGAACTAGGAATATCTACCTTCGGTTGATCAGAAATGGTAGGCTTGCACAACATAGAACTTTCATCAAAAGTAACATCCCTACTCACAATGACTTTCCGGATCTCCGGACACCACAATTTGAAACCTTTTACACCATATTTGAAATCCAAAAATAAACATTTTACGGCTTTAGGCTCAAGTTTACCATTGTCGACTTTGGCATAAGCGGAACATCCAAATATTTTAATGTCAGAATAACTTGCAGGTTGCCCGACCATACCTCAAACGGTGTCTTTTTGTCTAGGGCATATGAGGGAGATCTGTTAATGATGTAACAAGTTGTAGATGCGACTTCGGCCCAAAACGCTTTTGCCAATCCGGAATTTGACAACATACACAGAACCTTTTCCATGATCGTTCGGTTCATGCGTTCCGCCACACCATTTTGTTGGGGAGTGTGAATAACCATATGGTGTCTAGTGATGCCTTGACTACTACAAAAGACATTATACTCCGCCGAACAAAACTCTAGACCATTATCGGTCCGAAGATATTTGACATGCTTGTCATTTTTCTTTTCTATAATCGTCTTCCAATCACGGAAAGTAGCAAACACATCACTTATATGTTTCAAGAAATAAGCCCATACCTTATGAGAGTAGTCGTCTATAATCGTCAGCATGTAAAGTGCGCCACCATGCAACGGAACTCTTGCTAGTCCCCATAGGTCAGAATGTACGTACTCGAGAATCGCCTTGGTCGTATGAGTTGAGCTCGAGAATGACACCTTCTTTTGCTTCCCATAAACACAGTGTTCACAGAATGGGAGCTTCTCGATTGCTTGGCTACCTAAAAGCTTTCTTTTGCTCAACTCCATCATACCGACTTCACGTATATGGCCGAGTCTCATATGCCACAACTTTGTCTGATCAACGTTAGAATGAGATGAAGAAGCTACATGAGCGTCTCCCATGATTTTAGTGCCCGTCAGAAAATACAAATCAACACTTTGTCGAGTGCCCTTCATGTAGACAAGAGAACCTTTAACCACTTTGATAACTACACCTTCACCGATGAACTTGTAGCCTTTGATGTCAAGGGTACTAAGTGAAATCAGGTTCCTTTTTAACTTGGAAACATGTCTCACATTACCCAATGTCCGGATGACCCCATCATACATCTTGATTCGGATATAACCTCGACCCACGATCTTGCATATAGCACCGTTCCCAACATGAACCAACCCCGAGCAAGGCTCAAAAGTGGAAAACCAGTCACGGTTAGAACACATGTGGTAGGTACTTCCCGAGTCAAGAATCTACTCGGATGATGACGTATTCACGTCATCCGTTACAACCATCAAATCACCAGTATCATCTTCAGCTACATTAGCGTGAGATTGGCTAGCAGGCCGCTTTCCTTTGTCTCTATTTTTGTTCAGCAGTTTGTAGCACTCATCAATCACGTGACCCTTCTTCTTACAAAAGTTGTAAAACTTTCTGTTGACCTTGGATTTCGACTTGGATCTCCCTGGGCTCTTGAAATCTCTCTTCGACTGTCTCCCTCTCACATTAAGGCCTTCGGCTTTCACTTCAGAACCACCATTAGTGATTTTCTTCATCTTCTCCTTTGAATCCAAAGCAGTGATAACTTCGTCCAACACAAGTATGTCGCGGATATACATGATTGTGTCACGGAAGTGAATATAAGAATCCGGCAGTGATGACAACAAAAATAAAGCTAAATCATCGTCTTCGTACTTCACATCTATATTCTCTAGATTGCAAACCAATTCTTTGAATGTGGACAAGTGACTAGACAATGAACTACCTTCCGCCATCTTGAGATAAAACAAACGTTGCTTCAAGTGCAATTTGTTCGGTAGACTTTTCGTCATCAACAACTGCTCCAATTTTAACCATATTGTCGTCTCTGAAGTCTCCTTCAGCACATCTTGCAACACACCGTGGGATAAGTGTAAACGGATTTGAGATTGCGCCTTCAAATCCTTCTTTTTCTTCTCGTCTTCGGTCCAAGTCACCGGCATTTTCTCTAAGCCCAAAAGTGCCTCGTCAAGTTCCAGTTGAATCAAAACGTCCCTCATCTGAACTTGCCATAGAGGAAAACGAGTATTTCGATCAAGTTTTGGAATATCGAACTTCATCGAAGACATGAGTTTTACCAACGATGAATAGACCCAATCAAGAATTCACAAACGTAGTTTATCGACAAACAAAACCCGAAAGCTCTGATACCACTTGTTATAAAAGCGATCTCACTACACTCGATTCCTCTCAGAAAAACCGAATATTGGAACCGAGTAGAAGCTTAGTCAAGATTAACCCAAGACCCAAAATAAACATAAACGAGTTCATATGCGAAAACGATAAACTCGAACTCTCAACGGAAACAATAATCAACCACACAATAATAATAGTAACTTGACGGAAATAAAAGAGGAAGAGAAACGACACCGGATTTACGTAGAAACCCAAAACGTGAAAAACCACGGGCGGAGGAGAGCACCGAGAAATTCACTATACTTATCGATGTTTACAACACTTGAGAAAAGAAGAAATCTATGAAGAAATTACAATGAGTTGGGAGAGTAATATATATCTTAAGTCTATATATTTTGGTGTGTCTAATTAACTAGGAGATCATCCAATTTATAGGATGATAAAACTTGGAAGCCAAGCCCTAAACTTAGGGACCAAGTAGGAGTGCTCACCAAGTTTACCCTTTTAATTTACTTTTATTTTAAATCATTGTTTTGAGTAAAACAAGATTTACATGTACGATATGCATACTAAATATATCAAGTTTCACAGAAAGCTAGAAATATGCATCTACAAATCCTTAAATCACCATACACCCCATTTCATACTTGGATGTTGTTATGATTAACATCATACTTAATATATCTACATATACAAAGAATCCAAAATAATTATCTAGCTAGAACTAATAAGACCAAAAGTACAACAAAGCAAACGACATATTTCATATTAACATGCACGTGGATCTTAACTTCAAAACAAACTTCAACATTGTGACTATAGATCAGAAAAATATACATCTATGTGATTCTTATGGTCCATTAGACTTAATTTAGACGATGATACAACTTTAAGGATCATATAGAAAACAAATTAATCTTCCTTATAAGTTTGACAAACTAAACTTCATTTATTACAAGCTCAAAATAACAACACCAATTTATTATAAGTTTATAACTAATAAGTCATGTTTGAAAAAGAAATGTTAGTAAGACCGTAATTACAAGAAATTACTTGATTAGATACAAAACCATAATTTTATCAAGGGTTGGGTTCTGTCGACTTTTTGTCATTAAGTATTTTCATTTACGAGGTTCAGTTTTATGGTTAATGAAGAAATAAGAGGAGATTATGGGTTTGATGTAAAGGATAAATGAAAATGTGATCCTGAGGATTGAGAAAGGAAGAGAAATAACATACATTTTTACTATACTCTCTCCATCCAATGTAATTAGAAACAAAATGAATATTTAGATATCCTATACCAACATTGAAGTAATACTTTATTTAATGCAAAATGATGAAACAGAGAGGAATTATATACTAGGTTAAGGGTGCTGTGAAGTTTCATATTGGTGATGGAGGATGTGTATGTTGATCCAACATGCTTTACAATATGACGGGATACACGTTAAAGAGGTGTGAGGACCTTAAGAAACTAAAGGCACAACTCTTGGTGGATATTTTGGGTTCATAATGTTATTCTTGGTTCTCTGTAATTTCCATTAAGTTCAATTCATTTGTTAAATGTATATTCACTAGATATTTCAGTTGGTCTTCGTTGTACAATAATTTGAGACTAACATATTCAATTTCTTTCATTGTGCAATAGAATTTGACATATGGTGAATCCAACTTTCACCTCAACGTCTTTCTACTGCTACATTGTCTTGATTACATCCTGAATCCTTCATTTCAAATCCATAATCACCAAAAAATTGACATTTATCCATATGCATTTATCTCAAAACACATAATCTCATAACAGTTCTTAGTTTACATATAATTATTTGTTTCCTTAATTTCCTATTATTGGGTTTCTCTTCAATTGTACAACTTATTACGTACACCATTTTAGCTACGTCTGAATTCCTTAAAGTTAATTGGTGATTAAGTGATAAACATATTCGAATTTGCCCATGAGAAAATTTTGAATGCCCATTAGCATTAGCGTTGACTCTTATTAGGCATAGAGTATAATCATTTGACTTTTTTAAGTCATTGGCCAATCAAACATACTAACCTTATACTCATAATTGAAAACATAAACATTGATATATAATTGAATCATAAGTGTGAGTATGGACTCTAACAAGTATTAGTACATTGATAAACCGACTGTGTTTTATTTTATAAAAACGTTTTTGTATTTTGTATTTTGTATTTTTGCTTACATTTATTTGAATATTGCATCCCGCCGCATTGCACGGGTACACAACTAGTACTTAAACAAGGAAACAAAATCATTTAACATGCAACTATTGGTCAAACAAATAGCACATATCGCTAGTAAATCAATGTGATTGTAATTGTGATGCCACTATTTTATTCATGAATGAAAGATAATAACAGCAATTAATTCAATAAAGACTTACATAACAATATAGAGAAGTTGACCCCTGCTAGCAGTCCAGTAAGAAAATGAATGAAGCTACTTCATCCTCATATTATATGCAGATTCTCAAAGACCGGTAGATGAGATTTCTAGTGCAGTAACTAACTTAAACCCTATAGATAAATATAACCATGTTACAGTTAAGGAGGTCCTGTGAATTAATAATAGGTCTCCAATATAGTAATTAACTGAAGTTGAATCCCAAATTCTATGCATGCAATTTAACTAAATTATGTACATATTCCGACACGATATTGACGTATGACACAAGATTAATAAAGATGATGCCAAAATAATTTGACGTACCGTGGAACTTTTGAGCGGTTAGCCTTCTGGTGAGTTTTAATTTTTAAGTAAATAATTAAATATAAAATATATTTTTTTTTAAATATTGTTTGGCGGGTTGGCGGGTCAACCCGTGACACGATTGCATAAACCCGAACACGGCCTGTTTATTTGGCGGGTTGGCGGGTCAAAAACTTCAACACTAACCCGTTTATTTTCGTGTCGAGTTCGTGTCGGGTCGAGAATTGCCACCCCTATCTAGTGGTGGAAGAGGGTTTGTCCAAAGGAGGTAAGCAAATTAGGTCTCTCCTATTCACAAGGAAGAACACCCATGAAAGGAAAAATGTTGAAAGCGTAAGCCTGTGTAATCAAAGAAAATAAAAGATTAAACCGCTTCTTTATAGCCTGTAGCTATTACTACACAAAAAAAAACTTCAAGAGAAGGCAAAAAAATAGTTCATCTGAATTTGCAGAAAACAATTATTAATAAATAACAATTATTAACAAGTTCCGGCTTAATCATATGAGAATTTCATATATTATGTTTTATTCCTTAAACTCTTTTTATATCTTATTTTTAACGCATTTAATGATGATATGAAATAAATCCTAAAACTGTCATCCTAGTTTGGATAAAACATTAGCAATAATATGAAGTTAGATGTGAAAATGAAATTCAATGGAAAAAAAATGGAAAGAATTAGATCATACCTAATAATTAATTCCGAGATAGCCAATTCCAACAAAGATCATGGCCATGGAATCTTTTTTTTTCTAAGTTTGTGAAAAGAAAACCGAGTCATAAACTTGTGTGTGGATATGAAGATGGGGAAAGAACCTTCTTTGAGTGTACTGCACAAAATAAAATTTGAAGTTCAGCAAAAAAAACAAAATCAATTTCAATTATAGAAAATCAAATAGCTTAATGAAATTTCAACCACTTTCATCAGAGAAAATCACATTAGGGCTGAAATAGATAGCAAAACGAACAAGGAAACAAGGTTAAAAACACGTGAAAAAAAGTAATTTACCTTGGGATTTTTCCATTCAACCTTGGATTTGAGCTAGTTATTGTCTTTGAAATGGAGTGTGAAGAAGATATAGATATTTGAAACTTGAATCAAACCCTAAGAAAAGACAAAGGAAAATTATGACTTGTGAATATGAAAACAAAACTCTTGTACCTACCAACCAAAGACTTGTACGGTGGTTAACGTAAATTGTTGTTTGATTTTTGATCTGAATAAACAATCTGAACAAGAAAATTACTATTTTAACCTTATGTCTATATATCCAATTTGCATTTCCTCCTATATTACACGGCTTTCTAGACCCCCTTAAGTGATGGGTGTAGTTCAAAGTTGATGTTGCAGACTTGAATGAAAATAAATCGTTTGATAAATATTTAAATTAACAAAAAAATAAAAACAATATTAATTATTTAAAAATAACAAATAATTGAATTTAACGAGTTCATAAAATAATATTTAATAACTTCAAATATATTTAAAGTAATAAAGTATTATCATTTTATTACAATATTTAATTTATACATGTTGGTAAATTATTTATTTTTTAATGAGACAAGCGTAATTTTGGAAAAATGCTAACTTAATGTATTATGATAGGACGAGCTAACTTAACATGTTAAGTCAATGTCTTAGTATTAAGTTAAAATCAAACATCTTAATATAACTTAACCAATTAATCTAACCGCCTATTAAGCTTATTAAGTTAAAAACTAACACCCTCTTAAAGTAGTATAGATATAGATATATATCCCACCTAGGGTGGGGTGGGGTGGGATATACGGAGATTCTATAATCTTATTTTCTTTGGTTACTGTTAAACAGGTAATTATGTCAATAACTTACACCACAGCATTGACGGGAAAAATGATCTTATCTACTACAAAAGACATGTTAAAGTGAACCATACACATAAATGTACATTTGACAGTTTCTTATGTTTATTTTTTGAAAGGCCACAAATATATTAGAACATAAAAACTGTCAAAACACTTTTTGCAAGCAGCTGAAGGAAACATGAAAAAACCATACAAGGATATTATAAACAAACATCAATCAAAAAGAGACTTGTTCAAAACAAAATGTAAGGTTAGACAACCTGCAAATTCCTGTCTCTCTATATATATTTATATCTCTCACATGATCCCAGGTCTATCTCTATATATTTATATATATATATATATATATATATATATATATTCTTTTTGTGTTACTAACTTATTTTGTTGTTGGGTTATGGCAGCAAGAACGCAATGTTAGACAACCTGCAAGTTCCAGGAAATCTTCATCTAATTTGCGGCCATCAAAAACCGTGTTTGTAATCAATTTTGATTTGTATAACAAAATGAGTTTGAGACAATTTGTAAGTCAGGGCTTACGGCTATAGACCATGTTGTCACAAAGGCAAGAATCAATTTCCTTTATGTCAAGTTAGAATATTGAGTACCTAAGGGCCTTTGGCCTAGTGGTATTGTAGCCTTTGCCCTCGTAGGAGGTCAGGGTTTCAAACCTCACCAAAGGTGAGGAGGGTGTTTGAGTTTATTTCTTGCATTCACCTTTTAACAAGCGAATTGTCTCAGACTCATCTAATTCACATGCAGCAGCAAGTTTTATTTAAGTTGTTTGACAATTGACTACCTGATTGGCCTATCAGGTTGTGTTTGTGACTTATCCAACACTGGCTATAGACCAAAGAAGCTAGTATTCGAGTTATCCCACACGAGAGGTAGCCTCCCAAGTCGAATATGTAATCCGCGATCCTTCTTTGGTGACTTTTGTTCCGCTAGATGGTAGAGGCAACCGGTATTGAAACCAAGCTCTCAAGGTATAACACTGCAATTACCACTGCTAAAGTATTCACATCAATGGATCGGGAAGAGTTCGTGACAATGGTGGATGAAAGTATCAACTGTTCCCTAGTGCTAGCAGTAGCAGATGTGGGTAAGTCAATTGGTAGAGAGATATGTATTACAATAGAGTCGAACAATTGGGAGGAGGTGATTCCAACCATTAATCCTCTAAGACAAACAGTTGATCGGGTCAATTTGCCGGTAATTCCAACCAAAGGGTTTGTGATTCGTAGTGATGGTAAAATCACACCCGTGTTGCAGCTGATTTATTTGGAGGACACTAGGCCTTGTCCCGATCAAATTGAAGCTTCTCACGAACCAACATATTCATGCATGAGGCAATCTGTGAGGATGCACTGACAGAATCCATAGCAATAAATCACAGCTGAACGGAGAAATTCAGTAAAGTTGAGGATTTCACATGTAGTGTGCATGTTAGGATGAGCAACAACTTTGCTTACTTATATGGGTTGCATATATTTTTTTCCGATCTCCAACAGTTGTTTAAGAAAGATCTGATGGTTAATAAGTATGAGGATGTTAAGAGTAGATTGAGACAAGAAAATATGGTTGAGTCAGTGAGTAGGCAAAATTCAATAAATGGCAGATTGGCCAAAACTATCATGATTTCGATTCTGGCATGGAAGTGTATTAATGGTTGGCCAGTTCTGATGGAGTTCATCAGAATGGTGGTTAAGGTGAAGCTGACTGCCAATTTTTTTGGTTTTAAAATGGCTCAAGATGAGGATGATGACCTGTTGTGGAGATCAGCAGACTACTCAAAACATGACACAAAATTGTTAGAATGTTTTCCAATTACAGGACTGGGATTAAAGGTTGAGAACACTCGTATCCAGTGGTATGTAGCTGAGAACATGAATGGTAGACTTGCTGAAATTCTTGTGACTTTGATGATAGCATGGAAAAGGAAGTCCGACATTATGGTAAGTCATTTAGGGATTGGTTTTGACATAATGTGATCCTTCTGTGAAATTGAAATGGAGAAGGATTGCAATTGGTCCGCAACAATTTCTTTATTTTTCTACTCACCTTGAGGACAAGGTGGTTCTTTGGCGGCGGGGTAATGTCATGCACCCATCTAGTGGCCCAAGCCCATTCCTAAGAAGATTTTAGAATAGTCAAGAAGGGGTAATTTGGGTACTCTTAGCATAAGTTTTTAGTATAAATAGGATTGTTATAAATAGTAGAAGGCATGCAGAAAATTAGTTGGTTATCTTTGGGAGAGTGCTAGCTTCTCGAAAGCTAGTATGTTCTTCATTTCCATTGGTAATCGAAGCATTTGATATTGTTCTTATTATTTAGTTCCCATTTTTTCTGTTAAATCTTTTCGGTTCATAACAAAGTAATGCCTAAAAAAGACTTCCCTGCTCAATTTTCTCAGACTTCACTCAATTGTTTGATGGATTTTCTTGCTTTTTTGCTACCATTTTACCATTTTGTTTCATTCCTGCAACTTGCTATGTATTGTTGCCACTTATATGGATTATAGCTTACCTTTTGTTTGATAACTTTTATACGTCCACATATTGTTCGACACAAATGCGTCAAAGAAATTTGATTTTGTGGGCTGGTATGGCACAGTACATTTTAAACCTAAACAGGGAAACAAATATATAAAAAACTCATAATGGTACACATAAGTGTGCATTTTCTACAATACATTGTCGAATCAAGATCTCGGTTCATGTAAAACCTCACAAAACACAAAGAAACCGACAACAAAAGAACAAATCCAGCAAAACAACACAAACACATCACATCATAAGTAAAATAAATTCGATATCAGCCCTAAAATGAACAATTCAAAACGTATAACATGAAAATGATGTGTGTAGAAGTTGAACATCATCAAATGTACTACAATCGAACTTTAGAAACAATATGTGAACACAGGAATTAAGAACAAACCTGAGATGATCGACAAAAACCTGATGTTTAGAAAAACGAGCAATCGATATCACCGCTAAAATGAACAATTCAAAACGTATAACATGAAAATGATGTGTGTAGAAGTTAAACATCATCAAATGTACTACAATCGAACTTTAGAAACAGTATGTGAACAAAGGGGTTAAGAACAAACCTGAGATGATCGACAAAAACCTGATGTTTAAAAAAACGAGCAATCGATACCAGCCCTAAAATGAACAATTCAAAACGTATAACATGAAAATGATATGTGTAGAAATTGAACATCATCAAATGTACTACAATCGAACTTTAGAAACAATATGTGAACAAAAGAGTTAAGAACAAACTTGAGATGATCGACAAAAACCTGATGTTTAGAAAAATGAGCAATCCATATCAGCCCTATAATGAACAATTTCCAAAACGTATCACATGAAAATGATGTGTGTAGAAGTTGAACATCATCAAATGTACTACAATCGAACTTTAGAAACAATATGTGAACAAACGAGTTAAGAACAAACCAGAGATGATCGACAAAAACCTGATGTTTAAAAAAATGTGCAATCGATGTCAGCCCCTAAAATGAACAATTCAAAACGTATTGTTGGTCCCCAAGGAGTCTACAAGAGTTCAAGGTTATAGAAACAGTTTGTAGAAGGGGGGGTTGAATACAAACACACAGAATTTTAATTTATAAATTAGTTTATATTGAGTAAACAAATTTACAGTTAAAACCGGAATTAGAACAAGTAAATAAACCTATTTCTATTGTAACTTATGAAATCACACAGTTTGATGCACAAGGAAGTATGTAACACCTTAGGCAGATCTCATATCGGCCGTGGACAGGAGTGATGCCGGGTTCATAAGTAAACCTTTGTCTTTCTAAATACAACGCGTTTTGGGGCCACACTTAAGGCAGGTTCTTGGAACTCTGTGGTTAAGCGTGCTTGGGTGGGAGTAGTACCAGGATGGGTGACCCCCTGGGAAGTCCTCGCCAGGTCGCCAGAAACAAATCCGTGCGGCTTAGGCCAAAGCGGACAATATTGTGTCATGGTAAGGCGGGGTGTTAAAAATGGTATCAGAGCCGCTCCTGTGCCATTCGGGATGTGGTGCAAACCTCATTGAGGACGATGAGTCCCTAAGGGGGGTATTTGTAACACCTTAGGCAGATCCCATATCGGCCGTGGACATGAGTGATGCTAGATTCATAAGTAAACCTTTGCCTTCCTAAACACAACGCGTGTTGGGGCCACACGCGAGGCAGGTTCTTGGAACTCTGTGGTTAAGCGTGCTTGGGTGGGAGTAGTACCAGGATGGGTGACCCCCTGGGAAGTCCTCGCCAGGTCGCCAGAAACAAATCCGTGCGGCTTAGGCCAAAGCGGACAATATTGTGTCATGGTAAGGCGGGGTGTTAAAAATGGTATCAGAGCTGCTCCTGTGCCATTCGGGATGTGGTGCAAACCTCATTGAGGACGATGAGTCCCTAAGGGGGGTATTTGTAACACCTTAGGCAGATCCCATATCGGCCGTGGACATGAGTGATGCTAGATTCATAAGTAAACCTTTGCCTTCCTAAACACAACGCGTGTTGGGGCCACACGCGAGGCAGGTTCTTGGAACTCTGTGGTTAAGCGTGCTTTGGTGGGAGTAGTAACAGGATGGATGACCCCCTGGGAAGTCCTCGCCAGGTCGCCAGAAACAAATCCGTGCGGCTTAGGCCAAAGCGGACAATATTGTGTCATGGTAAAGCGGGGTGTTACAAAGTAAGAAAGAAAAGATACAGAGGTTTGAGAAATAGAGAGTAGTATGCATAAAGATTTTCATCTTATTTATACCCATTTGCATTTAATGCAAGACAAAAGGTATATGTCATGTGTCAAGCTTTCATAGAAAGCTTGTCCTTTGTTTAAAAGCAACCATTCTTTTGGCCACGTATGAACAGTACCATATCAGATATGATGGGGACATAAGAGACAATCCGTGCGTTAAGATTAACATAGTATAAGGTTTGACTTTTGAGCATCGAGGCTAAGATTAACATTAATCTTGTTTGAGAAGCTTCACTTGATCGCTGGACTTGAAATTCAAGGATGAACTTTCATAGTATCGTTGAGGCTTGACAAAACTTCACACTTTGGTTTAGATAATCCTTGCTATCACTGAACCACTTCAGATTCTAGCTGATTATCTCTTTCTTCAGCTTGGTCTTCGACTTTCGCTGAATGTTCTTTTGGTGTAATGGTTGATCTTCGGATCTTCAGAGGTAAACTTGAGGTTCCTGATTTTCAGCGATCGCTGATAGCAATCAGCGTATGCTATCGCTGAATTTGAACTTAAGTTTATGAATGGAATTTCACTAAGTATACAGAGGAATCATATGCAAATCACTGACAAGAGTTATGATCAACAATCTCCCCCTATTTGATTATGATTGAGCAATATAGGAAGATTGCTTTGAGAAGGTTAGTAAGGACTTAAAAATTTTAAAGTAAAATTTCTAAGTACTAATCTGTGAGATCTTTTTCAGCTAATCTACTATTACCATTGAGTTTCATTTATAAGGATATGAAAACACAATATTTACAAGTATAGAAGCTTTAAGTACATTCACTTATTTAAATTTCAGAGAGAAATATCAGTGAGTAAAGAGGTTTGTAAAGAAATTAGAACTCTTATGTTCATTTTCCCATTTACTGTTTTCAGGGATCTTTTCAATACACAATTCGAGTAGAGTACTTCATTTGAAATTTCATTAAGGATAATCTGAAGAATTACATAGGAAATGAAATTGCAATTTTGTAAGGTAAAGTACAACACGCTGAAGAGTACTACAAAGGAAAAGAAGACTACAGATTAATCAGAGAGTCTTTCATGTCTTCTTTGTAGTTCATTTTCATAAATCATCATTTGTCGATTCATCAGAGAATTATCTGTCCAGCAGTGACGATGCATGATCTTTATGAAAGCTGATGGAGCCTTGTTGACTTCTCGGTTTCTGAAGAGTCCTAAGAATCCTTCATTATCCAAGTAAACTATACCAGGTTCAGGGATTGAGATGATTTCATTTTCTTCATGTCTTCGATCATTAGGGAGAGAGGAGTTCGACATTGAGACGTCAGGGAATGAGATGCTTTCATAATTGAATTTGGTTTCATGTTCGTTTTTAGAAGATGAACCTCCTTCAGCGTTTGATATTCTTTTTCTTGTAGGCTCAGGGAGAGGAGGAACTTGCACATGCTGTGACATCCTTTGGAGTAGTTGATCCAATACTCTTTCCACCACATCTTTGAACTTTGACTTGG
This sequence comes from Silybum marianum, assembly GCA_036898165.1. NCBI lineage: Eukaryota > Viridiplantae > Streptophyta > Magnoliopsida > Asterales > Asteraceae > Silybum > Silybum marianum. Next base: position 35,128,787 of record CM072530.1, read on the forward strand.
AACCCTGAATGGCATCTCTGATTTCTAGCCACTCAGAGTATCTATGAATTTTAAGAACTTGGCTTCTTCTTTTTCACATTTCGAATGTCTGTACATTCGTACATATATCTTCAGACCACTTCTTTTGGAAGGATATCCTTCAATAGTTGCACGAACGATTTTTGAATCAGACAGTCGAAAGTTGAATCGTTTAGTGCACCAGCGTAGTTCCTTTTCTCTGTGGCTTGTATCTTCATTTATCAGCGCACTTACGATCCTTTCTTGAGCAAGGATGGGATTCACATTTAGATTTTCTTGAGTCAGCTCTCTTTGTGCCAGAGCTTCAGCGACTCTTTCACTTTTCTCTTCAGCTTTCTAGTCGCTTCATCTCTTGCAGCATCCTCCCTGAGTATCTTTCTTGCGAGCTCAAGATCAATCTCTGTTTGTTTCATCTTTTCATCCCTGATTCTCTGAGCTTCAAGTGCTTGTGCTCTCTCCTCTTTAGATAGAAAGTAAAAATCATCCACCATGCTGATAGGTATGGGATTTTCTGGTTTAGCAGTGGGCATCCTTATTCTTTTGGCTTCAAGTTCCTTTAGGAAATTTATTTGCCTATCTTCTTCTTCATGCTCGCTTATTGGTGGTCTTTGTGCGCGCCATCTGGGAAATAAGGCCTTCTTCATCTTTAGAGTCAGATTCAGATATGTACACAAACTACTCTTCTAATGAAGGTTCCCTAAAAAATGTGAAGTCCTTTGGGGGACTAGACTCACTGAGAATGGGGGATGGAAAGTGAGGTTGGTCAGAGCCAAAGTTTGGAGGAGAGAAAGATGGATAGGTTGGGGGATCAGAGATTGGAGTAGTATAAAGGATAAGGGGAAGGGTTACCTCTACAGCGGTTTCCCCCTCAGATAGTGGGATGGTGGCATTGAGATCCACCACTTTCTTTCCTTTGCCTGATGAATTGGACGATTCCTTAGAAGAAGGTGGTCCGTCCCCCAAAGGCTCCTTGTAAATGATTTCAGGCAAGAAATTGTCTGGTCTACTACTTTTAAAGTTCTCAAAAGCACCTGGTGGGACGTCATCATCACATCTTCATCATCTCCCGCATAGTGAGGGATTTCATCATCATCTTCATCTTCTTCCTCTTCATCGTCTTCCTCGTCATTTTCTTTTTCAACGACGATGGAAGGCTCTTGCACATGCTCTTGTTGAATGTAAGGAGATATCGAAGAGCCATGGATTGTTTCATTGACCTGTCCGATTATCTCATCAGCATTTTCTTTGGCGCATCTATCTCCCTCGATGTTGTTAGCGGGGAGTATATGCACGACGACAGTACGCACATTGGACCCAATGTCTTTAAGATAATCGGTGTGTGCAGTCTGGTTCTGGAGGACCTGATTCAGCGAAGTCCGATCAGCAGTAGTGAAAGAGGGGCCTGCCTCAGAGATCTTTGTCAGCATCTACATCATATCGGATTAAGTCTTCTGAATAGACTCAAGCACTAGGCCTTGTGCTTGCACCTGTGTCTCCAGCTTGGCAATTGCTTGCCCATGAGCCAGATTGTCAACCTTTACTGATTGGATGTCAGTGTAGACATTATTCATGGTGGCCTTCATGCCTGGAGCACCAGCGACCGTCTGAAAAGATGTATTCCACAGACGTCTGAAGATTGTCCACCTTGGCCCTTGTGAGAGCACATTCGTTGACCAAAAATTCAATAGCAGGGAATGTGGGGCTCGGAAGAACAATCTTTGGAACCTCAACAGGGAAGGGAGGAATTTTGGAGGCAAACTTCTCCTGTTTTATCCTTCGCAGCTCTTCAGAGGCTTTCGGCGGCTGTGGAGATTTGCCCTTGCTACCGCTGGAGGGAGCAGCAGCAGCCTTGGTGGTGGTAGTGGTGGTCACTGAGGTGGAGAGAGGAGGTGCGATACTTGATGACAACATAGAGAGAGCAGCCAAAAATAGCTCTGGGTTAGATGAAGGGTGACAAGACATGATATTTACCTTGAGAGTATCGTGAGGATTACTCTCAGGGACATCGTGTACGATGGTAGTGTCATGGGGATCACTAGCCTGTGTCTTAGTATGTCTATAAGAGACATGATGAGGTCCTGTTATACCGGCTTTCCAAAGTTCAGATTGTCGAAACAAAACTGAACTTTGGACAACGTGCGTTTCAACATCATCAGAGATAAGGACAACTATCTCTGAATCACATGTTTGTGTAAGGACCAAAGAATAGATGGTGGAAGAAGAAGAGAAGGCTGTGAAAGTAGTACCTGATCCAGCTTCAGCGGAGCTGGCTATAACACTTTCAGTGACCGGAGTCGCTGAAGGTGGTGGTAGTGCTGAAGAAACGGCAACGTTTGCAGAGACCGTTGTCGTGGCTGTGGCTGAAGATGGCGTTGGTAGTACGCCTGTATCAGAGAGAGAAGTCTTTTGAGAGACTCCCTTCTTTGGTTTCTTTGTTGCAGGCTTGTGACCGATGGTCTTTTTGTGACCATCGGTCGTTTCCTTTCTTTTCAGGGGGGAGGAGGTGTCTGGGATACTCACTATTGGGATGTTCAGTGAGACGGACATAGGTGCTGTGACTTTAATGAGTTGATACATATAAGGAGTGTAGGGAGCATCATCTGGATGTTCATCGATATCCAGGGACTTCTTGCCGACCATGGAGAAATTTTGGTTGGCGACCTTTGGATACGCATCCTTGAAGGAAAACTCCGTGATGGTAGCAAAGAATCTTGGATAGGGAATGAAGTTTTTCCTCTTTGCTGCTTTCACCCTATTGTACATGTCGCTGAAAATGTAGTCAGCGTAGTTAAGCTTGTAGCTGGTGCAGAGAGCAAAGCTAAGATCTGCGAAGTGCTTGCTGGCCTGATCGTGGGAGCCGGTCTTGGAACCCAAGCACTGAATTACTTGGGTGAAGATGTACTGGCAGCGAGCTGGGAGCCGTTTCTTCTCCATCTTCAAACCCACAAACTTCACCTCAGGGTTCTCCCATACATAGCCAATGGAATCCAAGAACTCTTCTATTTTCTCCTTGGTGGGCTCAGAGGCCCATGTCTGATTCTTACCTCTTGAGGGGAGGCGAAGAGCATTTCTGAGAAAACCAGAAGTGAAGGTAAAGGGGCCGAGAGTTGGGATTGTGAAGGCGATTGCAGGGAGCTTATTTCCTTTATCCGTAGTAAGAGTCGTGCAGTGAGCGGTGTACCCGAGAGCCTGTAGATGAGCAGTGATGCCAATGGGATTGTGCACAAAAGCATACATCAGCGGACAAGCCTTGATGAATGTGGCACCATCATTGAAATGAGGTTTGTCAACAGGAATGTCCACCAAAGCCAAGTAGTTGCATGGCTTGAAAGTTGCTTGTTCCAAGAAGAAGGTGCAGGCAGGAGCTTTTGTGAGAACAATTGGTGCACTCTCGTCAGCTTGAGTGTTTTTGCTTGAAGAAGTCATTTCTGTTTCAAAGATGGGAACACCAAAGAGGAAGATCATGATTTAATACAGAAAGAATAAACCAGAATATGTTTTTGGTACAAAGAATACCAAAAGTGTAGAAGAAAAACAAGTGTTTTGATGAACAAAGATCAAAATACTTGGTTAAAGATGCCAAAAATGGTCTTCTGTTCTAAGACGGAACCCATAACAGGTTTTGAGAAAGATTTTGGGTTTTAACATATTTATTTTAGATTTAAAACAGAATATGTTTTATAACAAGAAGTTATAAAGGATTTAGAGAAGTGATAAACAACATTGTTGTTTTAAATAAAGAGTAAAGGGTTAGATCAAACCTTAAAAGTGAAAAACAAAGAAAAATGCACAAGTACGTGTTCTTGGTGTTCTTGGTGTTCTTGAGGAAAACTTGAAGATTCGAAGGAGATTCTTGCTTTTAGAGAGTTATGAGCGCGTAAAGAATCAAATGAAGAGGAGATTTGCTTAAATAGCAAGAGGAGAGAGAAAGAGGATAGCTAAACGACGGTTTTAGCTTTTTGAAAAATAATGATTACCTAGCGCACGTTCCTAGAAAAGAGTGGGAAAGGAAATGTCGTGGTCTGTCGTGTGTCAGATAAAGGTCTGACGTGTCCTTTTCTTATTTGAAAATTTGAAAATGATTATCATTTAAATAAATGTTAATCATTATCTTTAAATTCTTCATCAATAGAAAATAAAGGATTGTCAGTGATGGGTTTTTAGTTTTAAGAACTATTCTCTGAAAAGAGAGACATTTAGAGAGTGTAGGGATTTAGGAATTAATACCTGAGTGAGATAAATCAAGCATCACTGAATCAGAGTTCAGAGAATGGAGAATTATTCAGCGTTTAACATACCAAGTTCGCTGATGAGTAGATTAAATCTAGTTTCATCAAGAGGCTTGGTGAAAATATCAGCGAGCTGATATTCAGTTGGTACAAAATGAAGTTCAACTTCACCATTCATCACATGATCTCTGATAAAGTGATATCGAATCTCAACGTGCTTGGTTTTGGAATGAAGTACAGGATTGTTTGCAATTGCAATAGCACTAGTGCTATCACAATAGATAAGGATTTTGGAAAGTTTCAGATCGTAATCTCTCAGTTGATTTCTCATCCAAAGGATTTGAGCACAACAGCTACCAGCGGCTACATACTCAGCTTCAGCGGTAGATGTGAGCATAGAGTTCTGCTTTTTACTTGTCCAGCTTACCAACTTACCACCTAATAGCTGACATCCACCAGTGGTGCTCTTCCTATCAATCTTGCATCCTGCAAAATCACTTTCAGAGTAACCGATTACATCGAATCCTGAGCCTTTGGGATACCAAAGACCCAGATTAGGAGTTCCCTTCAGATATCTGAAGATTCGCTTTACAGCGATGAGGTGAGATTCCTTTGGTCCAGCTTGATATCGAGCACCGAGACAGGTAGAATACATGATATCGGGTCTACTCGCTGTAAGATATAGCAGAGATTCGATCATCCCTCGATAGGCAGTGACATTTACATGTTTCCTATTTGGGTCCTTATCCGAAGTTAGAGGAGGGGCCATAGGGGTCTTCATCGCTAAGCATTGATTCATATCAAATTTGTTCAGCATGTCCTTAACATATTTACTTTGACAAATAAAAATTCCCTTGTCAGATTGCTTAATCTGCAAACCTAGAAAATATGTTAGTTCACCCATCATACTCAATTTTGTATTCTTTTTTCATTCTTTTTGCAAAACGAGTGCATAGTTTGAGTCTTGTGGAGCCAAAATTAATATCATCAACATATATTTGAGCAAGAATAGTATGACCTGTATATTTCCTTAAAAATAGAGTTTGGTCAATTTTTCCACGAACAAATTTTTTTTTAAGAAGGAATTTTGAGAGAGTATCATACCAAGCTCTGGGAACTTGTTTTAACCCGTAAAGAGCTTTTTGAAGTTTGAAAACATAACCAGGATGGTTTGGGTTAGAGAACCCAGGAGGTTGTTCAACATAAACTTCTTCGCTGAGTTTACCATTTAGAAAAACACTTTTGACATCAATTTGAAAAACTTTGAAGTCTTTATGGGCAGCATAAGCTAAGAAAAGTCTTATGGCTTCTAATCTAGCAAAGTGAAGGTCTCATCATAGTCAATACTTTCTTCCTGTCTGTATCCCTAAGCAACAAGTCTAGCCTTAATGCGGATAACAGTGCCATTTTCATCTAGCTTTTTTCGAAATACCCATTTGGTTCCTATCACAGTTTTATCAGATGGACGAGGAACAAGATTCCAAACTTTGTTTCTACGAAACTTAGTTAATTCTTCTTGCATGGCAGAGACCCAGCTAGGATCAGAGATAACTTGATCTATCTTATTAGGTTCGGAGAGAGAAATAAAATTAACATAGAGACAGATATTACCTGTACCTCTACGAGTCTTGAACCCTGCATTTGGATCACCAATAATTTAATTTATTAGATGATTTGCAGTCCACCGCTGAGCAGGAGGTTGAGGAGACTGATCAACAATAGATTCAGCGACTTGTTCTCTTTCGGGGATAACATTGGTTGTTTCAGCAACAGGTACTTCATTATTTAATATCAATTCTGGAGGTGATTCAGAGGATTGATTAGTAGAAGATGAAGCTTGATTATTCACTAAAGAGTTTTCGAATGAGGTATCAGAGGGAGGAATCTGATTGAGAGGAGTGATGTTGACCCCTGATGATGATGGATCGTTGCTGGAGGTAGGAAGATCAGGGATTCCATCATCATTAGTTTCATCATTAGGTTGGTTGCTGAAATAAGTTTCAGGTTCCCCGTAATGAGATTTCATCCATTCATTCAACTCCTCATCTTCTTCAGGGATAGGAGTAGAATTTGTTGGGCGAGATTCATCAAAATTGACGTGCATGGATTCTTCAACATGTTGTCTTCTTTTTTTTAAGATTCTGAAAGTCTTGGATACAGAAGAGTATCCAAGAAATATCCCATCATCAACTTTTGGATCAAATTTACCCAAATGATCTCTATCATTCAGAATGTAGCATCTACATCCAAAAATGTGTAGATATTTCATAGGGATCGATTCTGAGTAAAGCACGCTGTATTGACTACTTCAGCCTAGAATTGAGTAGGTACATGCAATTCGCTGAGCATTGAGCGAGCTGCTTCAATGATTGTTTGATTTCTTCTTTCAGCAACACCATTTTGCTTAGGAGTTCTCACTGATGAGAAGTTGTGAGTGATGCCTTTTTCTTCAAAGAAGTTAATCATGGTACTGCTTTTTGAATTCGGTACCATGGTCACTTCTCATGGAACGAACAGTGAAATTGTTCAGGACTTCCATTCTTTTGATAAAAGCAATAATTACATCAGGTGTATCACTTTTGGATCGAAGAAAAAATACCCATGTATATCTAGAATATTCATCAACTATCACAAGAGTGTACTTCTTTCCAGATAGAGATTGGACATTGACAGGTCCAAATAGATTCATATGGAGAAGCTGAAGAGGTGAGGTCACTGAGGAAACTTGTTTAGATCTGAAAGAGGCTTTGGTCAGTTTTCCCTTTTCACACGCTGAACAAAGAGATTCCTTTGTAAAGGTATGGTTAGGGAGATCCCTGACAAGTTCTTTTTGAGATAATTCATTGATTATCTTAAAGTTTAGATGAGAGAGTCTTTTGTGCCATAACCAGTTTGTATCTGAGGAGGCTCTGGAGATGAAGCACATGTTCTCAGAGTGAGAACTATTCATGTTAATAACATACACATTTTCAACTCTTTTGTCTATTAAAGAAAGTTTGCCATTAGAGTCAGTGACAGTGCATCTATTCTTTAGAAATAGAACTTTGAAATCTTTGTCACACAACTGACTAACGCTCAATAAATTGTGCTTTAGTCCTTCAACATAAGCGACTCGATTGAATGAAGTTGCTCCATTGGATAGAATTCCATAACCTTTAGTGTATCCTTTGCCATTTCCACCGAAGGTCACTGAGGGACCAGCTTTTTCCTTGTATTCAGAGAGCATAGATTTTCTGCCAGTCATGTGCCTTGAGCATCCGCTATCAAGATACCAGATACCTTTGGCACTCTTCATACAACATAAAGATTAATTTTTCATAGGTACCCATATTACTATGGGTCCTGCTGCGTTAATGGAAGGTGTGGCGGAAGAGCTACTAGCTGAAGAATTTTCTTCAGTGGATATATTCACCATGGAAGTTTTACCAACCTTGGTGGATTTCGTTCTCGCTGATATATCAGCTTGAGCTACTTTCTTACCATGAGCTAATTTTTCAGCTTTAGTAGCATCACGACATTTGCTTGCAATGTGGGTAGTCTTACTACAATGATAGCATTTCTTATATTTGTAAACGGGTTTGGAATTGAAAGAGTTTAGAGAGCAGGAAGAAACATTTTCAGGAGCAGAACCAAGAATTCATTTGTCCAATGTCCTTGGGGGTATAGCAATTTTTCAGGGACATGAGTAAGGTCGATCTTAATTCTGGGTGTAGATCTCTGAATAGATCCAGGGATTTTCCTCCCAGTTTTAGGATGACTCACTGAAGGAACAAAGGAGTTCTTTTTCTGTTTATGAAAGTTTTTGATTTTAGGAATGTGGTCAAGAACCTTGTTCTTGAGCATTTTCTTAGAATCATTTGATTTAAGGACATGCAACTGCTCAGTTAAATGAGGTTTCTGAGAAGAAGGATCAGGGATTGAGGAGACAAACATTCCGAATTTTAACATGGAACGATCATTCTGTGATTCTTCTTAGTCAGGGTTATATCCTAACCCATTTTTGACCTTCATAGGGATTTGGGCATTGATGATCTCGATGACTTTATCTGAAGCCTTGCACCATCCTTTAATGGTAGCTTTTTCAGCCTTGAGATCAGCGATGGCCTTTTCCCTTTCAGTGATAGCTTGTTGTCTTTCAATGCTTATTGTTTGATTTACAAAGACTTTGTCTTTTAGAGTTTCTTCAATTTTTGTAAGTTCTTTGATTCTTAAATGACAAATTTTCAATTGTTCAGATAGACCAATATTGATTTGTTCAGCTTTGATCTTTCCATTTAGAACATTGTAAAAATCAACCGTCATAGCATCGAGAGCTGACAGGTTATCACTTTCAGGTATAGAGGAGTTTATAGGAATGTTTACCTGAGTTGAATAAGATTCTAAGGATGATGTTTCAGAGACTTCTTCAGCTTCCTCAATTCTAGCCATTGGCCCAATCATCTTCTTGATCATCTTCTTGATCCCAATTCACTTCTTCAGCAACTAGACATTTGCCTTTTTGCTGGTTTCTTTTCAGATCGCTGTACTTATTCCTTAGCTTAGAGTATTTGTTCTTTTTATCAGAGTTCTGAGAGGTGGTGGGAGCAGCCACTTTCTTAGATCTGCACTCACTAGCAAAGTGACCATTTCGCTGACAGTTATAGCATATAGTAGATGCTTTTTCAGCGAGAGGAGTCTTTGACTTATCAGAGTCAGTGATAGCAGGGGTTTTTCGAAAATTGCACTTTCTAGCAAATGAATAGAAATTGTTAGTTAGAAGAGCTAAAGAGTTATCAAACTCAGAGATGTCAGCGTCAATGAGTTATTCTGAATGAGTTTGATTTAATTCAGTAATAGCGGTGATAGAAGAAGAGACTTGTTTTGAAGGATCTACCTCTGAAGTCACTAGTGCCAAAGAAGTACTTTTGGCACCCTTGATATCATTTATGAGGTTTTTCCTTAAAACCTGAGATTACTCTTCATTTAAGAGCATTCCATATAAAGCCCTAAGAGAGAGAGTTTCAAGATTCTTTGACAGTTTTAGACACGTAGTGTACACTCCCCATTGTTCAGGTAGTGCCTCCATGAATTTGGTCAGTATTTCAGCATTAGAATATTCTCTGTTGACAGTTTTCATATCAATCAAGACACAGTTAAACCTTTCGTGAATTTGAGAGAGAGTTTCACCTTTTAAGTGCATAAAACTTTCATACTGTCTTACCAGATTAATACATCTAGTGATTCGAACTTCATCAGTTCCGTCATATTTAATACATAAGGTATCCTACATGGCTTTAGATGTTCTCATCTTCATCACAGAATGATAGACTTCATCTGGTAAAGACATTGCAAATATGGATCTAGCTTTAGAATCTATAGCTACTTCCTTTTTCTCTTCTTCAGTCCATAGATCTGGAGTTTTGACAATCCTCCTTTCAGCGATGGCTGGAGTGGTAGTGGTGGCAGGCACGCTAGCTACTAGTGCTGTAGGAACAAATGGTCCATTCTCTATATAGTAGGGGATCTTAGGATCTGACCCTTCTAGGAATAGAGTCATTCTTTCCTTCCATAATGGAAAGTTATCACGGCTAAACCCCTGGAGGTTTAGCTAAAGATCCATTATCAATGTAGTTTGTATTAGTATTAGTCATTTTAAAATAGTATTGTGAACAAATATTTTAAAGATAAGCAAGAAACACTGCTTTGATACCACTTGTTGGTCCCAAAGGGGTCTACAAGATTTCAAGGATATAGAAACAGTTTGTAGAAGGGGGTTGAATACAAACACATAGATTTTTAGTTTTTAAATTAGTTTATATTGAATAAACAAATTTATAGTTACAAGCAGAATTAGAACAAGTAAATAAACCTATTCTATTGTAACTTAAGAAATCACACAGTTTGATGCACAAGGAAGTAAGAAAGAAAAGAGATAGAGGTTTGAGAAATAGAGAGTAGTATGCATAAAGATGAAGAAGATATCTTCATCTTATTTATACCCGTTTGCATTTAATGCAAGACAAAAGGTATATGCCACGCGTCAAGCTTTCATAGGAAGCTTGTCCTTTATTTAAAAGCAACCATGCTTTTGGCCGCGTGTGAACAGTACCATATCAGAAATGATGGGAACGACAATCTGTACGTCCTTATCTGACATAGTATAAGGTTTGACTTTTGTGCATCGAGGATAAGATCAACATTAATCTTGTTTGAGAAGATTCACTTGATCGCTGAAATTGAAACTTCAAGGATGAACTTTCATAGTATCGTTGAGGCTTGACAAGACTTTACACTTTGGTTTAGATAATCCTTGTTATCACTGAACCGCTTCAGATCACTTAGGTGATTATCTCTTTCTTTAGCTTGGTCTTCGACTTTTGCTAAATGTTCTTTTGTTGTAATGGTTGATCTTTAGATCTTCAGAGGTAAACTTGAGGTTCCTGATTTTCAGCGGTTGCTGATAGTAATCAGCGTATGCTATCGTTAAATTTGAACTTAAGTTTATGAATGGAATTTCACTAAGTATACAGAGGAATCATATTCAAATCATTGCGAGGAGTTATAATCAACACGTATAACATGAAAATGATGTGTGTAGAAGTTGAACATCATCAAATGTACTACAATCGAACTTTATAAACAGTATGTGAACAAAGGAGTTAAGAACAAACCTGAGATGATCGACCAAAACCTGATGTTTAGAAAAATGAGCAATCGATATCAGCCCTAAAATGAACAATTCAGAACGTATAGCATGAAAATGATGTGTGTAGAAGTTAAACATCATCAAATGTACTACAATTGAACTTTAGAAACAATATGTGAACAAAGGAGTTAAGAACAAACCTGAGATGATCGACAAAAACCTGATGTTTAGAAAAATGAGCAATCGATATCAGCCCTAAAATGAACAATTCAAAACGTATAACATGAAAATGATGTGTGTAGAAGTTGAACATCATCAAATTTACTACAATCGAACTTTAGAAATAATATGTGAACAAAGGAGTTAAGAACAAACCTGAGATGATCGACAAAAACCTGATGTTTAGAAAAATGAGCAATCAATACTGAAGGGCTAAGGTTTGCATATAATGTAATCGTATTTAACCTGATAGAATTTCATTTAGGGGGTGTTTGGGATTGCTTATTCAAGGGGGTGTTTGGATTAGCTTATAAAAATAACTTAGTGACTTATTTTGGTGTGACACCGGTAATAAGTCATTTTAAGTGTTTGTGTAAAACAACTTATCCGGTGTTAAACCGATAATAAGTCATTTTTTAAGAAGTCAAAAATTTTAACTTATCAACTTTTGATAAGCACTTTTACAAGAAGTCAATAAGTTATAAGTCAATAAGCTAATCCGAACACCCCCTAAAACAACTTATAGCTTTTATACAAAAGTGCTTGTCAACTTCTAAAAAACTCCTTATCACCGGTTTGGTATCGGTATAAGCTGTTTTGTCAAACATTCAAAAGTGATTATCACCGATGTCGTACTGGAATAAGTCAATAAGTTGTTTTTTATAAGCAATCCCAAACACCCCCTTAATTCAATCTATAATAATAATTTTTAATCTACAGTAACAACAAGTAGTAGCCGTTGATTCTCAATTATTTAAAAAAAACACATAATCATATTTTTATGAGTAAATTACATATTTAGTCCCTAAGGTTTAGTGGTTTTAACAGTCTGGGTCCTTAAAATGACATATCTATGGTTTGCATCTTTGTGGTTTCTATTTCATAACGCATTGGGTCCCTACAACTAACTCTGTGAAAGTAGAGTGATAAATTATATTCAATATATACTGTATATATATACATATATTAGTTGTGTACCCGCGCGATGCAGCGCAAGTAAATCAAAATTATGTAGCAAATAACTCATGTGACACTCATTTTTCTTGTTCGTATTATTCTCCTCCCTCTCAATTTTTTATAGGTTCGTGTGATTTAATTTCAAAAGAATTACTAAATAAAATATGGTTTATTAACAATACATCTAGAAAAAATTCGCAAGAGTGTCGAGTTTCCAAATCCATATATATTCACGACTAAACAAAACAAACATTACAATCATATATAAAAATGCACATCTATAGATTCATAATATGATAAGACATATGAAACGTTAATCTGTAAGCATCCATGCAAAAATAACATAATTATTTTAAGACAAATACACAAAAGAAAAATAAACCAAGTGCCTATTGTCTTGCGCCAATCAAAAGATGTGTCTTGTTCAAAATATAGATGAACTAATTAAAAGATGTATCTTGTTCAAAATATAGATGAACTAATTGAATTCACATATAATAACATATGGAGCACGACAAGTAGCCTCATATGCAAACCTTAACTCAATATTGGAGTCATCGTAAAATCAGTATGCACCATATACGTATCATTTTTTCATTACCAAATTCATACTTTGCAAATCAGGCTCAACCTTCCAAATTCCTACTTTGCATATCAGGCTCAATCTTCCAAATTCATACTTTGAAAGTCAGGTTCAATCTTTTATAAAGTAAGCATCTTGATTATAAAAATTCCATAACTAAATGCATTTATAGATAAGAAAAATTGCATCAAAATGGAACAAACTTTCACCTGATTCCTATTTTGGGGACCTAACTTTTAAAAGCGTCATTTAAGGGTCCGAATCGAACTTTTTATTTATTTAAGGGTCTGATTGACCGGTTGAGCAGGTAATCGGTAATTAATTATGATATGGCAAAAAATAATTTAAAAAAAATTACATGAATATTACATTTCTTCCGTGTCATCATGATTATTGGGAAAAAAAACTTAACCCAAAAAACCCAATCGTCTCCTTCACTGAACCTTCTAATCGGAGATCTCCAATCGCCGCCCTATCACGCATCCTCCTTCTCCTTCTCCTTCTCTGCCGTCTGCATCTCCGCCACTCCTCCGCCTTTTGTGTCGTCTCTGAAAAATTAAGAACCAAGCCATCTCATGTATTTGAATCAATGATGTAGAATTTGATATTCAGATTTTGTTTGCTTAGTTCTTGTTACTGTGGTCTCAAGATTGAATTTGGTTTTATATTGTTATTATCTTTCTTTGTGGTTTATTGAAAATCCTATTTAGCATACCCAAAAGATGCAGATTTTCTAAGCTTGTTAGCGCAGTCACCATTGACCCCATTCGGAGAAGTTGGAAGGTTGTCGGGGAATTGACCGGATGCATGGTTGGAAGTTGCAGCGCCGGCGGTGTCAAATGATTCACCTTTTCTGCCGTATCAGAGAAGATGGAGGAGACATAGGTGGAATATAACCAAGCACCAACTGGAGGAGTGGCGGAGATGGAGGGGGCAGAGACGGAGAAGGAGGAGGCGTGATACGGTCGGCGATTGGAGATCTCCTATTAGAAGACTCAGTGAAAGAGATGATTACTCAGTGAAGGAGACAGATTGGTTTTTGGGTTTTTTTTTTTCAATAATTACGATGACATGGAAATCTAATATCCATGTAATATCTTTTTTTAACTATAATTTTGCCATATCATAATTAATTACAGGTTACCTGTTCAATCGGTTGATCAGACCCTTGAATAAATAAAAAGTTTGATCTAGACTCTTAAATGATGCTTTTAAAAGTTGTTCCCTAAAATAGAAATCAGGTGAAAGTTGGTTCCATTTTGATGCAATTTTTCCTTATAGATATAATCAGGATATAGATAGATGTATTAGGAAGCAAGTAGAAGAATTTGAATTAAGCTGATAAATAATATACGTAAAGACTCAGCTAATAAACTTGGAAACAACTTTCGTACAAAAGAATTGACCAAAACAAAGAAAAAGAAACCCATAATACGAAGTTAGCAATCTACTCCCTGATCAAATCGATTAATCGAACGCAATCAGCAAAAACAACAATCCTTGAAACAGCAAGAAGTAGAAATGAATTCCGTGAGCCGATAGAAGACTTCTAGTTGAAATTGTTATAAGAAGAAAACACAACATCAATTCTATGCTTCTTCTTCTCTTTCACTCTCTATATATACTACAACAACTTAGAAACAAATTTTTCTTCATATGCATACCAACAGCTCCACAACGCCTGACTCCAACAATCTTAAAGTTGATCCAACATGCCTAAAGTCAATTTCTGATAGAGTACCCTGATAGAAGAAAAGATTTAAAGCATGTAACCAGTCTTCAAAATTCAAACCACCCGTGGCTACAAAGATCCTATGAAATATGTAAATATGAACATATGACCAAAAACCCACAATAAACATCAATTGAAGATCGACATTATAGTCATGCTCTTGTTGAGTCGTAGCCCAGTAGAGCAGACGTGGCTGGTGAGGCGGTGATCAACTCTTGAGAGACCAAGGGAACAGAACATAAGGGTTTCTATTAGTCTTTAGGAAAGTAGAAAAAAGAAAAATTTGTATTTATACTTGGTAGATAAAGTTCCGGTTTCGAGTCGGATCGGGTGACAGACATGAACACCCTACCCAAACCTATATATCAAGTCCAAAACTCGCACCTCGGGTTGTTCGGGTGGTTTGGATCGGGTTGTTCGGGTTTTTTCCGGATCTAAATGGATTGAGACCAAACTTTATGCTAACCGACATTCTTTAAACCCTCTATCGGATAACTTGATTTACTCAATCCTATAAAGAAAGAAAATAGCTCAAAAATACTTTCAATCCTGCCAAATTCCACACTTTCAAAAGTAAAATTCCAATCTAAATTTGTCTCGGTTCCCATTGATGGCTGCAAAATCCCAAAAATTGTCAATCAATAGTGAAACAGGAGGAAGCAGAAGCAAAATTTATTGATTGATGCAAATGAATAAGTTTGTTGAAAATTAGCAGACACATAAAATAAAGTTGATACATTAAAACCCAAATTTACAAAATTTAAGATTATAAGTATGTATTTGACCATCAAACTAAGACCAGTTCGAACAAAGAGAAGAAATGATGCATATTTCCCAAAGATCACAATGTGGCTAAAAACTTAATAAATATAAAAGAAATATTTGATGCATCAACAGTCAAAATACATGGTCAACATAATAAACCCTTTAACATCAAACATGTAAAAAACCTAATACACACTATAAATTGAATCAAAGGATCAAAACCACCTTCAGAAGATAAGAACGGTTTTTAAATAAGAAAATTGCAGCCCAAAAAAAATCATTGCGTGTAACTACCTTGATTTTTATAGGTCGCAAGAACATCATAAGTCAAAAATCACATATATCAGTTGTTTTTGCACCACTAAATAGTACACTTAGAAAGGGAAAACATACGAATATGAATAAGGGGAAGGAAAATGAACATAAATGAACTTGGGAGACATCTGAAATAGGTTAATGATAAGATACACATAAACATTAAAGCATCACCATACCTAATAACTTTTTCTTATACATCTAAGAAAGGCTTAGAAAGAATTTTTGCTTTAGACTTGAGATTCCATACTCGTATAACAGAAGCAAAAGTTTTCCCTCGCATCTTTAACACCTGCAACAGTATGTGATATTTTAGACCAAAGAGAACTCGTGTTATTTCTTATTTCAAGAGTGTGAAATAGAAAACAGAGATTATGGAGCCGTTTATCAAAATTTTACGGCATAAGTACTTACAAGAGTCACCATCATCATTTACCATGTCGGATAACATTCACAGCAATGAAAATGAAATGTTTGTAAGTGTTTCTTACCTGCTAAGTGTTAACCAAGTCCTTACTATGCTCACCCGGTAAGGTAAATGACCAGATAAAGTTACAGACACCATTATATAATGCAAAAAGGGTTATTGCTAAAATTTATGATGAATCTGCCATAGGTTAACTATAGATGACAATTTATTCTGATTTCCTAGACTAAAATTTCACACACTTTCGCACACACTTTCACACACACACACACACACATTTTCATACACACATTTTCACACACACTTTCACTTTCACACACACACTTTCATACACACATTTTCACACACACACACACTTTCAAACACACACACACACATAGACACATTTATGTGACAAATGATTTATCATAACTCGATTGGCACTCCAAATAATACTCCTTCTATCTCACAATGTACCCCTATCGAATCGCTGTAGACGGAGAAGAAAGGATCGATCAAAATCAGTTTTCATAATTGTTAACAGTGTATATATATATATATATATATATAAACACACATATGATAACTTATTATAAGTGATTGTTCAAGGTACACAAATAAAATTTTAAGAAAAAATATAAAAGCACTAAATTAGAATGGGTCTAATACTTTGAATACAAACCCATATCTTCTCATTTTCATCTTTAGCTCCAACATTGTTACAAGCTTCAGTTTCATTCCATCACTAATGTTTTAGCTACTACATCCACAAAACAAAGTTCATTCCATAATCAATATGTGGTGAGATCTGCAAGATTGTTGGTTCCAGATTTCTTCTTCAATGATTAATCAATAAATTCATATATCAGAAAGTAAGCGGAAGCAATTAATATTGACTAATCAACAGTAATAAGAACAGTAGAAGAATTGAAGAACAGATCAACTTTGAATCATAACCTGAGGATCGATTACAAGTAATTAAGAGTTGTGTGCAAAACTATTCTTCATTAATGATCTTTAAAAACGACAACTTTTACATTAGTGAAAAGATCTATTTATACACGTAACAAAATGTAAAAGTCAACATCCTAACCTATTACAAACTGACACGTAAGAGATGGGAGCGTGTAACAAACTAATCAGTTGTAAAAGGGTAGCCATGCTGGATGTATGTGCCACGTCATGTTCTTCATCTTATGATTCATACTTTCAATGTGTAACAATCTCCCCCTAAGTATGAAATCAGAAGGATGAAGTTTGTTCAGAAAGGAGCAACTTCAGATACGATCTTTGCAATTTTGTTGATGACCTTTCTGATTGATAATAGGCTGTGAAGTCTTTTGATTATCTTTTCAAGTACTTCTGGATCATGTTCTTTTGCACTGGTAGATATGTAACATTTTGCAATGTATACAACTTCTGAGGAGTATCGATGTGCATCCTTTATTCTGAAAAAGCTTCTTCTGTCTGGTCTTCTAAAGATGACCCCTTCTTCTGGTTGTAGTAAGAACTTACCAACTCTGAACGAATTTATGTTTTCTAATTCTTCATTTGGTGCAGAGATGGCAAGATTATCAACGTTGAAGTTTAGCCCTATCTGGAAGTCGACTTGCCTCTTGTATCTTAACAAAGACTTCATGCATGCAATGATTCTTGAATAGGCAACTTTGTCTTGGCTATCAATACCTCTGGTCACTTGGGCTTTCATAAAGCTTTCCAGAAACAGGAGATCAGAAGGATGAACAGATAATAAATCATTATCACAGAAGTCCCTGGTTTGATTGTCGTCTCTGATTACTTCATAGATCGTGTACCAGATCTCTGTATCTTCAAATTATGAGTGCTTTATGGCAGAGATCCGTTTGATAGGCACAGAAGTGTAGACATCCTTTCTTGCTTGTCTGTGTGTCATGAATTTGTCTTTTATAGCATCACTTACGTTATAGGCATTAGAGAAGTTGGGCAGCATTAAATAAATCTTTCGATCGTTTGGAGCATACATGCTGTTTCTGATAATTTCAAGTTTTGGAAGATCAAGATTTCCCAATCTCTGGGCTGCTTCTTCACGGATAGCCCTTCTCTGTGCTTTTTCTTGTTTTGACTTTTCTCTGGCTTCCTTTTCTCTCTCTCTCTCTCTCTCTTCTTCTGCTTTTGCCTTTTCTTTTTCAATCCTTTCTTTTTCCAAATCAACTCGTCTTCTGGCTTCTTCAGTTTCAGAAATAGCTCGTTCTTCTTCTGCTTTAGCTTTTAACTCGGCTTCTCTCCTCTCTTTATTTAGGGTTTCGACTCTAGCTTTTGATGCATCAGCTCTTGCCTTAGCATTCTTTTCTTTGGCTATTGCTGCGTGAGTAGATGATGCGTATGGCGCTTTCCTTGTATTGCCAATTACTTCTAGAACAAATTTGGCTATTTCTGGGTCTTTTGGAAGAGGCCCAGAGTGAGTGGCTAATGGGGTTGGCGTCAGAGGAGTTTGTATGTATGAAGGTTGAGCAGAATGAGTTTGCTGCTTGGAAGATGATTGGGGTTTGTCAGAAGTAGATGGAGACTTCGTTGGATTGGAGCTTTCAGCATTGGTAGTGGGTTTGGCTTTCTTGGCTTCTTGTGCTTTCTCCCCCTTCAGAGAATCAGGATCCTGATCCTCAGACCTTTTTCGTTTAAGCTTTGCTTTTCTGCAAGCACACTTCTCCTTAGCCTTTTTCCCGGCGTTAAATGAATCAGAGAGAGAACTTACAAGACCTGTAAGTTGAGAGAGAGAGGTTTCCATAGATGATAGCTTCAAATCCACATTTGAAGTGCTTGCAGTTGTTTTGGAGACATATTTAGAGGAGAGAGAATTGATTCTGTCAAGCATGGCCTTCTGGAACACAGCCATGTCTGATTTCTTTACCAAAGAGGACTCATAAGTGTCTTCAGAGGGATGAACAGCTTTAATAGTTTTGTTGAGATCTACCACTAATGAACTATATTCATCAACCGAGATAGTGACCTCTAGAGTTGGGATTGCATCAGGTATAAAGATAGCCTCAGAGTTAGCCTGGATGCCTTTATGCAGAGAGGAGAAATGAGCTGAAGCTTGGCTCTGATGAGTTTCTGCAGTTGTAGAAATAAGCTCTCTGAGTGCCTCCAGAGTTTGTGTATGCTGTCTTTGTTTGTTCTGAATGGCCAGAAGAATGGCATTTTGAGAGTCCAAGGAAAGTTTTAGATCCTCCACAGATCTCTGAATTTTATCACCAAATGCCTGAAATGCTGCATTGGTGACATATTCAGAATGTGTAACCGGTGTTTCTCCAACACATGGAGCCCCTTCACTCTCGCGTTCAGAGAGGCCCTCATTCACACCTGTTTTGACGTTAAGTATAGAGGGACATCCAACCTGTCTTCGAGGGCTGTGATTAACAGGCACCTCTTCAATTGTTCTGATTGTCTCAACAGAATCCTCATCATCAGAGGATGATGTGCTGAAGACAATGTGCTTACCTTGATGAAGTGTAAAAACTCCGGTAAGTGGTGCGTCCTGTGGCTGTAACCCCTCTGATGGGATTTCCTCAACTTCTAAACTATCAGAAGATATGGACTTATCTTCTGAGGTTCCTATGACTTTGTTGGTCACAGAGACATCAACATTGTGTGGGGAGGGTGGCGAGTTCTGGGGCAAATGAACTCTTATATTTTCATCATCATTCTGTTGAGAGAATGATGAAGAAGAGGTTTCCCCGGTTGTGCTTGATGCAGAGGATGAAGAAGTATCCTCTGATCGGATGGTTTCTGGGTGGTTTGGACTGGGTGGTCCTTGGTCAATGAAAGTAGATGTGTTGACATCCACCTCAGCAATTGTGGGATCCCTTTGGATAGAAGGAGAGTTACGCTCAAATGTGTCTCTATGGACATCTTCAGTACCCTCTAGCATTAAGAGGTCGGCATGGGTAGAAACGCTCGGATTTGCACTTGTATTCATTTCAACCTCAGCCTCACCTGACCCCTCACTTCCTAAAACTGGCTCTAAATGCTCTGGGGTAGAAATTCTCTGTTCTGAGAAAATCATAGAGCTTCTATAAGATTGGAGATAAGAAGAGCTAGATGGAATTAGGTTTAGCATGTACCTGGAAAGCTCCCTTGGAGAGGGATAGCCGTTGCGGTCGATGGTTGGTCGATGAGAGCTCATTCAAGCTATTTTGTAGAAAGGTTGAATTAATGGAGCCTTGAGTGCACCAATGGCAGGGTAGGTAACCAGGGATAAAAATCGAGGAAACATTAAGGCTGGGAGAGATTTTCCTTGGGTTTGATGAGTTACCTTAGTGTGCACGACAGATTTGATTTCTTGGAAAATGAGGCTTACATAGTCCAAAGGGCGATTGAAATACATACCATACATGATGGTCAGAATGTTTCTGCTGGCTTGATCGAGGGACCCAATTTTACAAGTAAGACTCTTGTTCAGAATGGAAACAAGGAGATTCCACATTGGGGGTAACTGCTTTCTATTAAATTCAGATAGTTTAGTTAGGGGTTCATTGTATCCAAGGAAATGAATGAAGGATAGCAAAGCTTTAGCAGATGGATTTGATTCTAGGGCTGGATTTGGCACGAAATCACCATCAATTTGCACCTGTGATGGCGATAAATGAAAATACCTGGCTAATTTTTTCTTGGTTATGGGTATTTCGACAACATTATCAGGTTGATCTGGATGGCTGAAATTTCCAAGCAAAGTTTCTTCATCACGAATGTACATCGATTGCCAAACTTCTTGAACATAAATTTCAGGAACATTTGGGTTGGTCAGAGTTAGGGCTCGGTTTAGTGGATGCTTTTGGAGAAATTCGACCATGATTCTGAACTCGGCCTGGTAGGTTGTAGGATCAAGAAGAACCTGCACATTGTTTGCTTTTAATGGCAGTTTGACAAATGGAGCACTATCTGCAGTGGAATCAACGAGACGTCCTTCGTCATCGTTGATAATTGGATTTGCAAGACGAGAAGCTATTGATGAGAGTTGGGTAAGCTGATGAGTAAATTCGTGAGTAGGAGAGTCTGAGCAGTAACAGTTGTGAAGAAGAAGATGAGTTTCTGAAATTTGGGGGTTTTATATGAGAGAGAATGTGACCGATTAGGAATGGGAAGAGGTTTAAGTTTTGGGAGTAGGAGAAAACGATTCAGGAGGGATGATGAAACCACACAGGCGTGGATACATGCACTCACACGATGGGAGACACGTGGAAAGTAGAAAGATGAGCTAGGGATGATTAAAGCACGATATTTGAGATAAAAACTGAAGGGGTTTATCGGCTTAAAATCGGTTGATTATCCCTTAAGTAAATAAAAAGATTTATAAAACAAATTGTTAATTAATCAAAAAAAAAATTAGTTGATTAAAACAATTTGAAAGTTATAAATCTGTTTATTAAAATTTAAAATCAGTCATTCGAAAAATAAAAAATGTTTTGAACCGAATGAATGTTTAATTTTCCATGAAAAGAATAATAAAAAAAATTAAAATTGAATATACAGATTTTGAATAACCTTGAAGGCAAGAGTTAATAATATATACATATTCAATAGAAATTTTAGAATATTGATTCATAGAAAAGTAGTTTGAAAACCAAATGTCAACTTAGAATCATCATCTAAGGTGAGTTTGAAATGAATCATAAAAATTCTGAGAGACCTTGATGGCAAGAGAAACACAGAATAAGAAGATTCAGAAGAAACTTAAGTAGATGAAAAATTCAGAAGACAGCTAACCAGCGTTAGACTTTGAAAAACCCTTTTAATAAGTAAACTCCACCTGGAATGGTAAACTCCCCCTTGAGAAGTGAACTCCCCCTTGAATGATAAACTCCCTATTGAGAGATGAGCTCCCCCTTGAATGATAAACTCCTTTTTTTTTATTTTAAGAATTGCCTCCTTTCTAGTATTACTTGGATGTAAAGGAGTAAAGAGCGCAAGAAATAGAATAAAACTTAAATCAGAGGCGATCAGAGGTCTCTGAGTGCTTCTGGATAAAACCCAGAAACGATCAGAGCTCTCTGATCAACTCTGAAAAATAAGATTTACATATTTATCATCCCCAACTTGCTGATTAAAAAGTTAAAACGCTTCTCATCCAGAGCTTTTGTAAAAATATCAGCCAGTTGGTAATCAGTAGAGACAAAGTACATTTCTATTGTGCCCTTCTCTACGTGATCTTTGATAAAATGATACCTGACATCAATATGCTTCGTTTTTGAATGCTGAACTGCTTTTTCAGTAATGGCAATTGCACTCTCAGAATCACAGAGTATGGGAATCTTATCATAGATCAGACCGAAGTCTCTGAGTTGGGCCTTCATCCAAATAACTTGAGAACAACAGCTAGCAGCAGCAACATATTCAGCTTCTGCGGTAGATGTTGAAACACAATTTTGTTTCTTGGATGTCCAGCTGATAAGTCGATTACCCAGAAGTTGACAGCTACCAGAAGTACTTTTTCTGTCCACCTTACAACCTGCATGATCAGAATCTGTATATGCCATTAAATCAAACCCATAATTTTTAGGATACCAGAGACCCAATGAAGGAGTTCCCTTTAAGTATCGAAAAATTCTTTTAACAGCGGCCACATGAGATTCTTTTGGATTGGCTTGATAACGAGCACAAAGACAGGTGGCAAACATACTAGGAGAGATAGGTGTTTTCATAGGTGATGAATTCTGAAAATGAAATTTCTTTAACATGTCCGAGACATATTTTGGTTGATTAATAAAAATACCAGAGGTACTTTGCTTAACCTGGAGTCCTAGAAAGAATGTTAGTTCTCCCATCATACTCATTTCAAATTCAGTTTCCATCAGTTTAAAAAACAAATCAACTTCTGTTTGATGAGTAGAACCAAAAATTATGTCATCCACATAAATTTGAACAATAGTTAACATACCTTTGCCTCTTTTGATGAAAAGTGTGGTATCAATTTTACCTTTTTCATACCCTTTGCTGATCAGATACTTGGATAAACGTTCATACCAGGCTCTAGGTGCTTGCTTTAAGCCATACAGAGCTTTGTCAAGGAGATAGACGTATTCTGGATGTCTTGAATCTTTAAAGCCAGCTGGTTGTTCAACATACACTTCTTCTTTGAGATTTCCATTTAGAAATGCACATTTAACATCCATTTGATAGACTTTAAAGTTTTTGTAAGCAGAGAATGCCAGAAAAAGTCGAATCCCCTCCAGTCTTGCAACAGGAGCAAAGGTTTCATCGTAATCAATGCCTTCTTCTTGACAATAACCTTTTGCCACCAGACGAGCCTTGTTTCTGATCACAATTCCGTCTTCATCCTTTTTATTTCTGAATACCCACTTAGTACCAATTGCAACTTTGCCTTTTGGTAATGGTACTAAGTTCCAAACTTTGTTCCGTTCAAATTGAAGTAACTCCTCCTGCATTGCTTCTAACCAACTTGGTTCAACTAAGGCTTCATGAACTTGCTTGGGTTCGATCATACTAAGAAAGTTGACATAGAAAGCTTCATTTGCTGTAGCAGATCGTGTTTTGACACCCTCAGAAGGATTACCAATGATAAGATCTGTAGTGTGTGACTTAGTCTATTTCTTCATCCTTGTTTGTGGTATTGGTTGAGCCTGAACTTCTGTATCAGAAGATGAAATAACTTCTTCTGGAGATACTAATTCTGAGTTTCTTGCTTCTGTCTCCCCCTCAGATGATGGACCAGAAGAAACTTCTAGACAATCAGATGGAACAGAAGGAAAGAAAGAGTTTGGTTCAGAAGAAGTAGGACCAGAAAGAGTTAAGCCAGAGGTATGAAGAACGTCAGGTATGCTTAAGGATGGAGTTGGTTCTGACAATATTTCTTCGCCCAGAAAATCTTGAAAAATAGCATCAATCTCTGATTCTCTGGATCCTGAAAGATAGTCAGAAGTGACAGTATTAAGTTTGAGTTCTGAAGAGGAATATTCAGAAGTCAGCTGTGTTTGATCATCAAAATCAACATTAATGCTTTCCATAACAGTTTTTGTTCTTAAGTTAAAAAAAGCTTTGGAATTTAATTAATATCCTAAAAATTTAGCTTCATCGGATTTTGGATCAAACTTGCCAAGTTTATCTCTGTGATTTAAGATAAAACACCTGCAACCAAAGATATGAAAGAATTTAACAGATGGTTTTCTTTGGTTAATAAGCTCATAAGAGGTTTTGAGATGCCTCTTGACGATTATTGAACGATTTTGAGTAAAACTAGCAGTGGCTACATCCTCTGCCGAAAAGTGTATGGGAAGACCAGAGGCTGCAAGCATCGTTCTGGCTGCTTCGACCAATGTTCTGTTGCGACGTTCAACGACACCATTCTGTTGGGGAGTGCGTACAGCAGAAAAGTTCTGAGTAATTCCATTTGCAACAAAGTATGTTTCAAGCTTGGCATTCTTGAACTCTGTACCATTGTCGCTTCTCAGCTGTTGAATCTTTTGGTGAAGAAGAACTTGAATTCTGGTCATCATATTCTGAAGTACAATAGGTACGTCTGACTTCTGTCGAACAAAAGAAAGCCATGTATATCTGGAAAATGCATCAATAAGTACCAGTATATACTTTTTACCAGAAAGACTCTGAATTGCAATGGGACCAGAGACGTGAACATGTAACAATTGCAGAGGTCTAATGCATGAATGATCACTTTTTGTTTTATGGGATGCTCGTTTGATCTTGCCCATTTCACATGCAGGGCAGAGGTGATCTTTTTGAAAATGAACTTCTGGAAGTCCAGATACCAAATTGTGTTTTACAAGCATCTCAAGATTATCAAAGTTTAAGTGAGACATTTTATGATGCCAGAGCCATGCAACTTCACTCTATTGGAAATAAGACATAAGGTTTCCTTACCATCCTTGGAGGTAAAATTCATCATGTAGAGATTACCTTTTCTGTCTGCTCTCCAAAGTTCCTCACCTGCCTTAGAAAATAAGTAACAATGTTTTTCATCAAATACGACAAGTATCTTAGAATCACAGAGTTGACTTACACTTAGGAGGTTATGTTTCAAACCTGAAACATGAGCTACTTTAGATAAGGTAATGTTACCTTCCTGTAAGTACCATAGCCCTTAATCTGACCCTTACCATTATCACCAAACGTTATACCTCCACCACTTTTGTCTTTGAATTTGGAGAGTAAGTTTCGTGAACCAGTCATGTGCCTCGAGCATCCAGAGTCAAGATACCAGATATGCACACGCTGTTTCTGCAATCAAGATCAGAGTTTCTTAGGTACCCATACCATTATGGGTCCTTTAACGTTAGTTTTTGTTTTATCAGCCTTTTGTATTTGCTTTTGATTTGATTTAACAGAAGGTAAAGACGGATTATTTGTGTTTTTTGTTTTTCTTTGTTTTATTCTTATTGAAGTACGAATGGTTGGCAGTGAATGAATTTGCAGTTCGTGAGAAAAATTGTTGTAATTTTAAGAATAGGGAAAAACATTTAGAATTCTGAAACATAGAAGATTGTATTGAATTTTCATTAGGATAATGATAATTACAATTATTCTTTCGACTGTCTTTTCTAGTATCAGTTGTTCTAAAAAACTTCCTATCTAGACTAGACATATGTTTAGAATCTGAGATATTCTTCAACTGAGATTTCTTCGGATTTTCCTTCACAGAAGCTTTTGGATTTACTGAAACAGGAACAGAAAGATTAGATTTCCATTTACCTTTCTGTACATAAGAATATTTTGGAGTAGAAGATTTAGGAGTTTGGATAAGGATCTTCTTTTTAAGTTTTTCTTCTTTTTCAAGTTCAAGACAAGTTTTAGCTTTCAGACACATTCCTATAAAGTCTGGATGTATAAAAGTTTTTCGTTTTTCAGAAGGAACAGAGAAAATTGGAATTCCATTTGAATGTTTCTGAACATTCATTCCAGATGCTCTTATCTCTAGAGATTCATTTGTAAATAAAAATGGGGCATCTTTATTTTTGATAACCTCTGGAATTTTAGCATAGATAGGAGATTGGTGTTCAAATTGAGAAAGATATGTTTTTGAATTGTCAAAGAAATCCTCACTCTGATCATCATTTTCCCAGGGATATGTGACTTCTTCTAATTCCTCTTGAACTTCAGATAGATTTAAACCAATTATGGAACAAGGAGATATCTCTAGATTATTTTCTAACTATTTTTGTTTGTCATTCTCAAGTTTAAAACAATTATCCAGAGTCAAGAGAAGATCATTTTCAAAACTAAGTCTTAATTCTTCCTCTGCTTGAATAGGAATAAACGCATCAGCCTCTGGATTCAATTTTATAAGAATACTTGAACCAAACTTGAAAATATCATCCTTCTTCTGAATTTTATTTAGATCAATGTTAGTCTTTTCAGAAGAATATATAATATTATTAAACTTGAGTTTTCGTTGATGATGACCATTTTCAAATTTAGATCGTTTAAAGCATGATTGTTCATAAATAATTGGAAACACAGGCTTCTGTTGTTGTCCCATACGAAAAACAGAGTTTAAACAAGACTTCTTTTTACACGTATAGGGATCTAAATCTTCAAAACCGATTCTAGATCTTCCTACTTGTGTACTTATTTTCTCATGAACTTTTTGAGCATCTAGATATGTTTTGATCTGGTGCGTTTTGTTTTGAAGTTCAATGTATAGAAATTCTCATTATTTTTTAAAGTAGTTTTTAAGTGCTACAAAATTTAATCTGTCACTTTCCTTGACTTGAATTTCCTTATCCTTTTCTTCCAGAAGTTTCTTAAAACTTAAGTGCTCCTTTTTAACAAAACTTATGTGTCTTTCAAGGTTTTAGAAATCTTTTCTTTTTCAGTGTCAAGTTTCAGTTTCTCTTCAGTTAAGATATCCATCTCTTTTTTGTAAAAATCTCTTTCCCTTTGTATTGTGGAAAGAGTTTTCTCAATGTCTTTTCGTAACTTCTTTTCGATTGTAAGCTTTTGTTTAAGTTCCTCAAATTTATTTGATAAAAGCACAATTGTATTCTCAAGTTCAGATGATTCAGATAGAGTACTAACCGGGGATTCAGAAGGCTGTTCTTCTGATTCATTTGTATTTGCCATCCCACAGAACATGGCCTCATCACCGCTGGACTCATCTCCGAGCCAGTTCTCTTTCTCAGCATAGTGGGCTCTTTCAGTGACATTATACTTTTATTTATTTTTGTAATATGTTTTGCCTTTATCCAGAGCCCCTCTGCAATCTTTCGAGTAATGACCCGGCTTGCCACATCTGTAACATACATCTTTCTTTTTCTTCATTTCCTCTTCCTTCTTTTCTGTTTCAGTCTTTTCAGATCTCTGAACCTCTTGCTTAGGAGTATAGACAGAAGAACGATCAATCCTTTTATTTCCTTGAAACACCTTATTTCCAAAACGGTTTGTAAACTGTTTGGTTATAAGAGCCAAGGAATCAGCAAATGCCTTTATATCATCATCAGAATCAGAATCTTCTTCTGGAACAGCTTCTGACATGAAAGCCTTGCTTTTCACTCTTCTATCTTCACTTCTTCTTCTGGCTGTTCCCTTTGAATCAGAAATCAAAGCCAGAGGTCCACCTATAGTTGTTTTCTTTTGTACAACCTCCTTCTCGTGGGCTTGAAGAGTTCCAAATACGTCATGTAGAGACCATTGCTCAAGATCTTGATTGGCTTGTAAAGACATGGAGAGGTTTGACCACTCTGGATTTAATCTCTTTAGAAATAATACATTATTGTCTTCCTTTGATCAAACAATATCACATCTTCTGCATAGATTTATCAGATTGTTAAATCTATGAAAAGTTTGTTCCAGAGATTCATCAGCAATGGCCTGGAAGCTGTTGTATTCATTTAGAGCCTGAGCTCTTCGATTTTTTTTCATTTTAGCACCGCCTTCCAGAAGATTTTCTAGTTGATCCCATAATTCTTTGGCAGTATCACAGGAATCCAGAGATTGAAAAATCTCATTTGGAATGGCCATGATGAGAAGAGTTTTAGCCTTTTTGGCTAGTTCAACTTTGGCTTTTTCTTCATCAGTCCAGTTTCCCTTTAGCTTTGGAACTTGTCTGGCAGGAATTTCATCAGTATTGGCCGTTGCTAGAATTCGTGGAATAATACACATAGGAACCAGAGGACCATTTTGAATGATTGGAAATAGATCAACATCCAGTCCCTCTTAGAAATTCACCATTCGAATTTTCCATTGAGGATATTCATCACGTATGAGAGTAGGAGGTTTCGTCAACGATCCAGAAGTATAAACATAATTCAGATTTGAATTTGCCATTTTGTTCGTAGAAAGCAGAGAATCGAGAGGAAGAATTGATTTGAAATTTAGAACGATTAAACTTCAATTGAATTGAATAACAAAGAGATCGTCTTAATAATTCTTCAAAATTATAACTACAATTACCACTGTTTTTGGAGAAAATTATTATGAATTAATAAAATCTAATAAAACAGGGTAGAATTATGAACAGTAGTTAAAACAGAAAATTACTGCAGGAATGAAGAGAGAAATTTCCAAATTAAGGAGATCTAATAATCAACAGATTGATTAGATGGCTCTGATACCAATTGTCGGTTCCAGATTTCTTCTTCAATGATTAATCAATAAATTCATATATCAGAAAGTAAGCGGAAGCAATTAATATTGACTAATCAACAGTAATAAGAACAGTAGAAGAATTGAAGAACATATCAACTTTGAATCATAACCTGAGGATCGATTACAAGTAATTAAGAGTTGTGCGCAAAACTATTCTTCATTAATGATCTTTAAAAACGACAACTTTTACATTAGTGAAAAGATCTATTTATGCACATGACAGAATGTAAAAGTCAACATCCTAACCTATTACAAACTGACACGTAAGAGATGGGAGCATGTAACAAACTAATCAGTTGTAAAAGGGTAGACATGTTGGATGTATGTGCCACGTCATGTTCTTCATCTTATGATTCATACTTTCAATGTGTAACAAAGAATCATGAGAAGAACGTATTGTGTTAAACTCTGAAATGCATATAATGTTTAAAGATGAGCAAAACATTGAGTATGCAATCACATATACCTTTACGTGCATAAAAGACGGAACTCATCACAAGTTTATGTAAACACATTTCTAAACCCCTATTACACATTGATATTTTAGTCCTTTTAACATGTTACACATGGATTCTTGTTTAAATTACACACTTAAGTAATCAATGACAAAAACAGCTGTTAGAAATTAAAGTATGAGTCAAAGAAGAGATGTCTACAAAAAATCAACACACTCTTCTTGTTATAACTAATTGTTGTTAGACGCTCCCTTTTAGACACATGGCACTTTGTAATTGGCTAGCATTTTGACTTTCTGTTTTTGTATCTGTATAAATAGCATTGTATTGTGTTTGTAAAAGTTGTCGATCAATACATTTACATTTTGAAGAA